>CM053571.1:106205682-106657580 GCA_028646485.1 Cryptoprocta ferox | reverse complement strand
CATTTGTGTTATCCTGCAAATTCTATCTGTTGTAGCTACTTAAAAACTTAATGAAGAAGGAAAATGTAGATATTAGCTTTAAAATATGAAAGGGGTGGCTCAGTTGGTTGAGCATCCGACTTCAGCTGAGGTCACCATCTCACAGTTTGTGAGTTTGAGCCCCATGTTGGGCTCTGTGCTGACAGCTCAGAGCCTGGAGTCTGCTTTGGATCCTCTGTCCCCCTCTCTCTCTGCCCCTTGTCTTCTCACTCTCTTTCTCTCAAAAATAAAATAAATATTTTTTAAAAATATGCCAGAGGAACACCTCTAGGGTGTAGGTTAGCAAAACGACCAGAAGACAGTGGTTGCTTTACAGAGGTCAGAGTTACTGGGTGTAAAGTACTAAAGAATGAAACTCATCATTGCCATGGTATCTTATTAAGAAGAACTCTCAGAATTTTGTAGCAAATTAACATATAGTTTTGCACAGTCCTCAACTTAACACATTGCATGTGGTCTTCCAAAGCAAGATGGAGGCCTCAGTTCTACTTGCTTCCCCCAACTTTTTGATCTCATATTTTGGGGTTCAGGCAGTCTGAGATGGGGGGGGAACATTAATTGGGCTCTGCTTAATTCAACTGCAGTTGAATATATGTAAATAAATATGAATATATAAATATAAATATGTGTATATGTGTGTGTATACATATCACACACACACACACACACATATATATATATTACTGAATATAACATATACCTACTTTGGACAGACCAGATAAGCATTTGGCTGTCCTCTTTAAAAATACTTATCAGGGCACCTGGGTGGCTCAGTCAGTTAAACGTCTGACTCTTGTTTCGGCTCAGGTCATGATCTCACAGTTTGTGAGTTCAAAGCATTGGGCTCTGTGCTGACAGTGTAGAGCCTGCTTGGGATTCTCTCTTTCTTTCTCTCTCTCTCTCTCTGCCCCTCCCTGGCTTGCTCTCTCTCTCTTTCTCTCTCTCTCTCTCAAAATAAATAAATAAAAATATTTAAAAATTTAAAAAAAGTATGATAATCTTGATTAACCAGAAAGGAGTCATGGCAAATTATGGCAAATTATCTACTAATACCTGGTGTTTTAGGAAATTGGTGGGCTGTTGGCACATAGCTGTGTGTATTTTAATGTCAGACCAGGGCTGGATGCCCTGAGCATGTCCTCCTTGTGTTTTAAATAAAGTGGACGATGGTTCATAAAAAAAGGAATCTGGAGGCTGTGGTTTCCTCTTGGCCACTATGCCTCATTCCTGGGCTCCTATCAAAGGGAGGAGAAACAAGGAGGCTCAAGTGACAGAGCCAAGGCCAAGGCTGCCTGCTGGCCCTCCAAGAGCGCTCTGTTTGTTACTTGACCTGCAGCAGCTGTGGGACTTGTCCATACCCACCCAGGGCATGTGACTCAGCTTGGTCTAGACTCCACTCTGATCCGAGGCCGGCATTTACACGACTGACAAGTGGAACCACAGCCAGATTAGTACCCTCTGAACAAAGGGCTGTGGGAGGCAAATCTTTCATTGAGAAGTAATTGACATGCATCACTGTATAAATGTAAGCTGTAGAGCACAATGGTTTGATTTACAAACACTGTAAAATGATCACCATAAAAGGCTCAGCTAACACATTTCTTCTCATGTAGATACAATACAAGGAAAGGAAAGGAACAAGGAAAACAAAATTCTCCTTGTGATGAGAACTCTTGGCATCACCTCTCTTAACAACTTCAATGTCACACAGCAGCAGTAGCTGTAGACATCACTGTGTGCATTCCACCCCCAGTGCTTACCTATAATTGAAAGAGTCTACCTTTTGACCACTTTCTACAGTTCCCCCTGCCCCACCCTCCACCTCTGATAACCACGAGTCTGATCTCATTTTCTATGGGTTTGTTTTAGACTCCTCATATAAGTGAGATCATACAGTATTTGTCTTTCTCTGATTTATTTCACTTAAAGCAAAATGCCTCCGACGTCCATCCATGTTATTACAAATGGTAGGATTTCCTCATCTTTTACGGCTAAATACTATTCCTGTGTGTGTGTGTGTGTGTGTGTGTGTGTGTGTGTGTATCTGAGTGTAAAACCTCAGGGATTGGAAAATCCCAGACAGTACTACTAATCTCTCAGCATTTTGAATGTCATCCTTTTAAAATACTACCTGACTGGCAGCCAAGCTGCTTTGTATTCATCACCTTTCAATATATATGTATTTCAACATATATTTCTATATATTTTTTTCAATGTATTCGTCTGCTAACCGTACTCAGTAAGGGATAGCTTTAGGTCCATGCTTCTAAGAGAAAAAGGAAAAGAAAAGGAAATCACACTGTATACCAAGCAGGGCAGATGCTGACGAAATTGCACAGTGTACAAAGCCTCCCAGAATAGAGTTCTATGCTCCAGAAAACAAGCAAAGTCCACAGAATCTTGGTTTACTCAGGAATCATGATACTCTGTAACACTTCAGGGATGAAAACTGTAACAATGTCATAGCTTAGAGGTGGACTGGAAAGAAACACAGAAGGTGTTAAGGCTTTTCCATACAGTATGAAGATGTAGTGAAATGTCACCATTAAAACCAATCTTGCACAGAGCTTTCAACAATCCTGAGCTATGATGTCTTGACTTTGCCTTAGAAGTGGGCAGTGGCTTCTATCCAGATCTCAAATTGTTCTCCCCTTACAGCTGCTCAATCCCCCTCCTCATTGCTCCGTATCTGGAAGAACGATTCTGGGCACTTGTCCATGGGAAATTCTCCTTTCCCTCTACCCAGCCTTCCAAGAAAGTGTGTGTGTGTGTGTGTGTGTGTGTGTGTGTGGTGCCACATCCTACCCCAAGTCACCTGATTTTTGATCTCTCCTAAAAGCAAAAGCTCTGAACTTGGAGAGAACATTCCTGCCCACCAGCACTGGCCAGGGTGTCTGTATATTATGTGGAGTGCCTCTTCTCCAGCCTTTCCCCTGTGGGGCGCATGGGGTTAAGATGACTTCCCAGGCACTATCACTCTCCTGGAAAAAAACTCACAAAGCCACCCGGGCCACTGCTGGAGAAGACCGTTGCCCATAGTTTGGATTGAGTAGTTTACATCCAACAGGGCACTGGAATGGATTCTAGGGTTTGCACCCACTTATCATAGGCCCCAAGACACCAGTAGTGTGGATCCTCAAACCCTAAGAGGGATTTTGGTTTGGCTCAGCTGCTCTGCATAACGGCTTGGTGAGCCTTCCAGGTGCTGTCACAGGACTTTCTCAAGAAACAAACCACACATCATGTTGAATGTATCACATCCAGGACATTTATCCTAAACTGGACATAAACCTGATGCGTTGGCCAAGTTTTTCTACACAACCACAATGTTTCATGGGGAAACAAAAGTGCATTTTGTGAGTGGGGCAAAGGCTTAATGCCGTGGTTTCTAATAAAGGTCAAAGGTCTAGGATAGATTTGGGTGAAATCAGCTAAGGTTCTTTGCTCTTCTTGGACCCAGAGCTAGCTGGGGTTCCAGATTTCAAAAAGAAACTTTTGCTCAGCAACAAGGCTTCTTGTGTTTCCTTTAGAAACTAGTCTTCATACCCAGAGGTGTCTTCAGCATGCACGTTGCTTGAAATATTCTAAAAGCCACAGGGAACATTTTTCCAATGAATCACAATCTGTCTGGGAAGTCAGAGAAATCAGTCAAATAAGCCTCAATTTTTCCGTGGACCATTTGGACATTTCAGATAACAATGTACCGTGGCTTCCATCCATGTTTTTTCAGACCTAAAGATGAATTTGGTATTTGAATGTGGCTGAGTCGGGAAGCGAAAGTCTGCAAAGGTAAGCGAAAAAGGGAATGATTTTAGCAAACAGACCTGGCTATATTTGCTAAGGGATTTTTCCAAGATTCACTGATACCCATGTCCAAATCCTACTATAGGCGAAATGTCTTAATTCCTTCGCCAAATAATGTCTGGATTCCTGTACGAGGGCCAAAGGAAGAAGTTAATTAGCTCAGGAGTACCTTTCAGACTGAGAATCAAAACAGCCCAAGGCAACGAAGGATAAAGAGCTACAGCGAATTGCAGCCTCCCGTTCTAGAACCCAGAGTGTGGCCTGTGGAAGTCATACTTCTTCACACCTCATCGAAATCAGACGAACAGTAGCTGCTACCCAGACCGAGCCTTGTTTGCCCAGAGCCTGCCTGTGGCTGGTTTCATTTGGCCCAGTCCAGAAAACCTACACAGCTGGTTCTCCCCTTGGAATTTCCTGTGCACAGAAAGTGGTGGCCTCCCAACTGGAGAGAAATCAGTGCCCGCAAGGCCCAGTAGTGATAGCTGGACTGACACGCCTCCTTACCCCGTGACAGGGTGAATCATTAAGCAGGTTCAGAATAGGAGCACGATGTGGGGGCTAGGTGTTTTTTCATAAGCGGAGACATACGCACTTTCCCAATGTTTTTGAAAATACCCCTATATATAGCAACAAACAGTAAAGACTTGAGTGGTTCTTCTCCACGTGCCAAATTAGGGTCTCTATTATTATGACTGCGTATCCTGGCCAGAGCCAGCGGCATTCAGGAAGGAGCTGGAGCAGGGGCACATGGGTGGCTCAGTCTGTTAAGCATATGACTCTTGATTTCAGCTCAGGTCATGATCTCACTGTTCATAATACCGAGCCCTGCATGGGGCTCTGTGCTGACAGCGTGGGATTCTCTCTCTCCTCTCTCTCTGCCCCTTCCCTGCTCTCTCTCTCTCTCTCTCACACACAATAAATAAATAAATAAACTTAAAAAAACCAAGGGTCTGGAGCAGTTAGGAAATACTTCCTACAAGAGGTTTAAGAGGGACCTAACAATTTAGAATTCTTTCAAAAAGGATTTAAAATGGTCCCAAAGCTGCACTCTATAAAGCAAGAGAGGGTACATTTCACAGTAAGTATATTAAAATGGGGCAAAACAAAACTAAGGAGAAGGGGACGGTCAGGAGAATGATTAACCACATAAAATCCATCCAATGACCTCCTATACGTTTGTTAGGGACAAGTCACAACTTAGGCTCTGAAATTTTTCTAAGCCACTGTACCATAGAAAAGAAATTGCATCCAGTGCATTAAGCTACTGTGTTACAAGGTGTCTATAAGTCTGGGTCATCGGCTCAGGTACAAATATTAGGAAGAAAGCAAGTAGCACACAGCCCAGGCCGCTTGGGAGCAGGAAAACCAATTGTCTGCATTTACCTAAAGGCTGACAAGAGTCCTAGGATGTGTGACTTTCAGTGCTAAAGCCAAGAAAGCTCAGGCACCGCAGGACAGGCTGGTTACCCTCTCTCCTGGCATGAAGCACTCTGTCTCCACTCAGCAGGCTGACTGCCTTGGGGCCTCACGTTTCTTCCAAGACCCATGGCGGCAGGTGCTGGCGGTTCTACAGGCACTGCCCTTGGAGTTCTTGCAAGTTCTTGACCTTGCAAGCTGTTGGCTCAGTGTTTATAAAAACCAGTCAAAGCCACAGGGGCTGGGAGACTGAAGGGGCAGCAAAGGGAGAGGGGGACACTTCCCCATGGAAATCCCAACAGGAGGTGTGGCTTTGACTTGGCAGGCTGCAAGAAGAGGTATCGGTGAGGAAAAGTGTCCATAAAAGGGCCTTGTGAAACACGGGCTCAGGTCATCTACCTCAAATAGGCCCAGTGAATCATGCTGAGTGCCTGCTGGGCACAGACGAGGTGGCAACAGCTGGCGTCCCCACAGCAGGGCAGCCCGTGTCGCAGGGGCAGGCTGCTGTCCCTGGCCAGCTTGCTTGGACCTTCTTGGTTAGCACACCAGAAAACTCCTCAGACTGACTGTCGGCAGTGAGAGCTGCAGGCGTGGAACGTTGGACCCGGCAAGGCGGCTGGTGTCCTTTTCCCTGGTGTTGCAGGTGAGAACAGAAGCACCTCACCTCCTCCCTTTCATCACCAGGGATCCAACATGGCTATCCCTGTGCTGGAACATTCTGTCCTGTGTCAACAGAGCCCTTCGTCTCAGCACAGTGACTTTTGCTCAACAGAGGGACTTTTGCTACCCTATTCTAGGAATACGACATAACGGTACCCACACCAACAGAGTCATCCTCCCTGGAAGGCTGACAATCACTGAGGCTTCCCAGGCAAAAGAAAGCTGCCTCCTGGATGACGTGTCTTTCTCGGACCTTCTACAGGGATCGCTGCTCTTCTTTCCACACATTGAGGAAGCTGAAGCACCATACTCCATCTTTACTTGTACGTTTTTCCTTGCAAATAGCCTACTGAGAGGATTTTCTGGACATCTTAGAGAAGGTGAAAGACTTTGCAACACTGCCTTCACTGACATGAACCAGAGGCTGTGAAACAGATCCAAGCAAACTGGCTTTTAAAATGGTCTTTTGGGCTTTTAATATATATATATATGGTTTAAAAAAAAACCAAAATTTGAATTTATATCTTCCATGAAATAAAACACTTGCCAAATTAAAAACTCTTTTGGGGAATGTCTTCTGAAGATTGAATGTGTCCCAGTCAAGATTTCCCTGGGTATTTCTGATTAAGTGCACTAACCTGAATATTTCCACAAGGTGCCCTGGGATATGGAAGGTAAAGGCATAGTCTCTGCCCTTGAGGAGTTTGCTTTTTATCAGGAGAGGAAGATAAACAGCCACAGTACTTGTGATCAGTGCTATGGGAGACAGACACACGTGTGAGCCTGGGGGAGACCCAGGGCAGGGTGCACGGCTGGGCTGAGGGCGGAGGGGTACAAAGGGAAGACTTTCAGAAAATGAAGCCTGGGCACGATCTTGAAGGATGAGTGAACTCAGGCATTGAGAAAGGCGACAAACCCATGGGAGACAGGTGGTTTGTGCTTCAAACAGCAGGACGTAAGGCTGAAAAGGTAAAGCAAGGCCAGACCTTACAGGGCTCCGTGTGCCGGGTTAAGGACACCAGGCTTTCTTCTGTGAGTTCTGGGGGTTTACTGTAAAGAACTTTAGACAGGGAAGTCCTCGATCGATTTGCATCTTGTGTCTCTGGAAAGGGGTGGGGAGAGAAGAGTCTAGGGACAAAGACACAAGCTAGAGCTTTCAGCAAAGATCTGAATGAGAGGTGGAGGGGGCAGGCACCAGTGGGTAGTAGAGGGGATGAGGAGAAGGCGGCAAAATTACATGCTACTTAGGAGGAACAACTAATAGGATTTTATATGTACTGGATATTGGAGGTAAGGAGGTGGGAACAACAATAAAAACATCCCGTCGAAGAGAAACATCTTTTCAAAGACATGACAGCATACCCTGAAGCAGGTATCAGACTCTATCGGGTAGTAAATCTTGGGAAAAGATACACCTCCACCTAAGAAACTAGATTTAATTTCTTGCATGTGGGAGGAAGCCCATGGTGCGTCTGGAGAGTGGAGACTGAAGGCTGAAGGCTGCGGAGGGGGTACAGAGGAGCTGACAGGTAGCTGGGGCTGGATTGTGGAGCACAGGGCTTCTGTGCTCAAGCTTAGATACTGCTGGTGGTTCTCCTTTCATACAGAAGGAAGAGGTGGCCCTATGGGGGTTCAGAACACACCAATGTTCACACCAAAATCAGGATAATTCTGGGCTACCTGTATACCTCGCTTTGACCAGGAAAGACTTGGTAAGGAGGCATACTACACCAGCGTCATTTCAGAAGATTCTGTCTGGTCCCAATTGATTCCCTTCCAAAGGGTAATCCTAGGAGGTCAGAACCAGCAAGTCCAGAGATGGGGGAAGCCCAGGGAGGTGGACTGATCACTGCTGAGGGTCATCAATGCTATGTTGTCAATGTAACCTGAATGCAAGGATAGTGGTTCTTCCAGAATCCTCCACATTCTGCCTTATTGGAAAACTTGTGTTTTTGTGTCTTTTTTTTTTTTAGAGTTTTTTAATTTATTTTGAGAAATTAAAGAGAGAAATTGAGAGAGAGAGAGAGAGAGAGAGAGAGATCAGGGGAGGGCCAGAGAGAGAGGGAAAGAGAGGATCCTTGACATGCGGCTCAAACTCACAAACCACAAGATCATGACCTGAGCCAAAACCCAGTGTTGGCCATTTAACGGACTGAGTCACCCAAGTGTCGCTCACAGCTTTTTTTAAAAAGATGAATTAAAGGTTTAGAGCAATCCTGTATCAAGCAAGTCTGTTAATGCCATTTTCCCAACAACATTTGCTCACTTCATGTGTCTGTGTCACATTTTGGTAATTCTTGCAACATTTCAAACTTTTTCATTATTATTATTATATTTGTTATGGTAATCTGTAATGAGTGATTATGATGCACTGAAAGCTCAGATGATGGTTAACATTTTTAAGCAATAAAGCATCTTTTTATTAAGATATGTGCATTGTTTATTTCAACATCATGCTATTGTACACTTAACAGACTACAGTGTAGGGTACACATAACCTTTATTTGCACTGGGAAACCAAAAAGTCGATTTGACTTGCTTTATTTCAATATTTGCTTTATTGCAGCTGTCTGGAACCAAACCCTCAATATTTCTGAGGTGTGCTTGTATGTAAACTAATGAAATATGAGCGCAGAAAAGAGCAGTTTCTACGAAAACAAAGCTGAATGCCTTGCTACTGAATTATATATTGGTGAGAAAACTGTAAAAGGACAGGGAAATCACATAACAGTCCAGAAGGATGCTGCATTCAGAATGCTTCCCATATATTTTTTTAACTTCTTCCTCTACTTTGAAGAAATCCAAATTCTGGGGGAGGCTCTATGGGTGTGGTTCATACCAGAAAGCCAAGGAGGAAGTTCATTCAGTAGACCCAGACTCCAGGAGAAGGCTTTGGCCCTGTACCCATGACTGGCCAATGAAGGTACACTCGTGTTGAGTTAAAGTAAAACAGTTAATAAAAATATATATACAGGGGCGCCTGGGTGGCTCAGTTGGTTAAACATCCGACTTCAACTCAGGTCATGACCTCACCATTCATGGGTTCAAGTCCCTTGTCCGGTTCTGTGCTGACCGCTTGGAGCCTGCTTCAGATTCTGTGTCTTCCTCTCTCTCTGCCCCTTGCCCCTTGTGCTCTGTCTTTGTCTCTGTCTCTCATATATAAACATTAAAAATTAAAAAATATATATAATTTTTATTATTAATGATTCCTCCACTTTGCCTCTTGATTAACAGACAAATCACATGTCTTGCCTTCCATCTCAACACTTACCCATGCTTTTTCCTGATCTTAGACTAGATTTTCGATTCTCTGTACAACTTGACTGACCCTTTCTTACCTTCCCACTCAAACTCATTCCTGATACACTGGCCTGGTGGGCAGCCTCCATCCATCCCCAGATACTGTCTGGCTAAGACCCTTTAGGATCCAGGTTTGGGGTCTGAAGCTTAAATATAAGCATTAGGGGACCCTCTTCAAAACATATAACACAGTAAATAAAAAATTCAGTGTAAAAGCAAAGATTAATTAAAATGATTTTTTTCAAATGCTGACAAATTACAAATGCTGACAAAGACATAAACATCGAAAATTCCAGAACTCATACAACCTAACAGTAAAAAGACCAAACAAACCAATTTTAAAATGGGCAGAGGATCTGAATAGACATTCCCCAAGAAGACATCTAAATGGCCAACAGACACACGAAAAGATGCTCAGCATCACTCATCATCAGGGAAATGAGGGGGAAAAAAAACCCAATAAGGTAGCACCTCACATTTGTTAGAATGGCAGTTATCAAAAAGACAAGAAATAGCAAGTGTTGTTCAGGATGTGGAGAAAAGGGAACACTGTACACTGTTGGTGAGAATGTAAATTGGTGCAGCCACTGTGGAAAGCAGCATTGAGTTTCTTAAAAAATGTAAAAATAGAATACCATATAATCCAGTAATTCCATTGCTGAGTGTCTATCCAAAGAAAACAAAACACGAATTTGGAAAGTTGTATGTACCTTCGTGTCCACTGCAGCACTGTTTATAATGGCCAAGATGCAGAAACACCCTAAGTGTCCATCCATGGACGACTGGATAAAGAAATTGTGGTATGTACGTATTTGACCCTTGAACAACATGGGTTTGAACTGTGTGGGTCCATTTATATGTGGATTTTTTACAGTACAGTACCATAAATCTATTTTCCTTCTGATTTTCCTAATAACATTTTCTCTTCTCTAGCTTACTTTATTGTAAGAATACAGTATATAATGCATGTAACATAAAAAAATGTGTGTTAACTGACTGCGTTATTGGTACAGCTTTTGGTCAACGGTAGGCTCTTAGAAGTTAGGTTTTGGGGGAGTCAAGTTATATGTGTATTTTTTACTACAAGGGGGGCTGATGCCCCTGAACTTCACACTGTTCAAGTGTTAACTGTATACAGTGGAATACTAGTCAGCCATAAATATCTTACCATTTGTGACACCATGGATAAACCTTGAGGACATGCTATGTGAAATAAGTCAGAGAAGACAAGTATCATAGGATCTCACATATATATGGAATCCAAAATACAAACAAAAAACCAAGCTCAGAGATAGAGAACCGACGGATGATTGCCAGCGTGGGGACAACTGACTATGGTATATAATATGTACTCCTGACAATAGTTTTATATATGTGTGTATATATATATATATATATATATATATATATATATATAGTTGCTATATAGTCAGTCAAATTGTAAAGAGAATTGCAAACAGAGTCCAAGATCAGAGGACTATGTAATTATTGATTATAATAAACAATATCACATTATTTGAAAGTTGCTAAGAGAGTAGATCTTAAAACTCCTTATCATGAGAAAAAAAATAAAACTGTGTTGCAATGTATAATGACAGATGAGTTATTGTGGTGATCATTTCACAAAGTATACAATATCAAACCATTATGTCATACACTTGAAACTAATATAAAGTTATGTCAATTATACCTCAATCAAAAAAATCCAGAAAAATAACATAATGCTTTTTATTAATTAGCCACCTAACACAACTCTATAATACGTATTCCCATTTTTTTTGCAGCATACTCTTTGCCTTTTTAGGACACAACACTTTCGTAATTTCATTTTCTATAGAAAAAAATGGATAAGTAATTTAGTCTATCCTCTGATATGGCTGATTGTTATTTTTATTTTTAAATGTTTACATTGATAGTTTATAACAGTTGCTTTAAGCTTCACAATTCTTTACTGGTAATGACAAGCAAATTGCTAGAATTATTGTCAAATTTCAGAAAATCTGTATCAAGTGCCTTTCATATGAGAGCTCTGGAATTTCAGAGCATTCCAAGTTGTTTTCACAGTAACTGTTAAAATTAATAAAGTTAAGGGGTGCCTGGGTGACTCAGTTGGTTAAGCATCCAACTCTTGATTTGGGCTCAGGTCATGATCCCAGGGTCATGACTGAGCCCCATATCGGACTTGTTGCTGAGCATGGAGCCTGCTTTATATTCTCTCTCTTCTTCTTTATCTGCCCATCCCCTGCTCTCACATGTGTGTGCTCTCAGAAAATAAGTAAATAAGTAAATAAATAATAAAATTAAAATAAAATTAAAATTAAATTAAAAAAAGAAAATTGATATCACTAGTCAGTTTGTCTTGTGTATCCTTTAAAGACAATTATGACTTTTCTTTTATCTTCATTGACATCTGTGCTTCAGGTCAAATCAGCAAGGGATAGCAGAGGACCTCTGTAGATGCAGTTGGGCAAGGTCATCTCAGTAGAGGGAACAGCATGGAGAAGAGCATGGGCCAGCAAAGGCAGAAGCCTCAGAGCTAATGGCCAAGAGGAAGCAGTGTGCAAACAGCCCACAAAGTCTTATATGGTATCAAGCACTGGCAAGTGGTTGAGGACACACTATCTTGATCTTAAGAAGTTCATGGGTCACTAAACTATGAAAAGCAATAGAGGGTAGTTTTTAGATCATTGCCACTGGAGTCAGATGGACCTCAGTTTAAATCCTAACTCCACCACTTTCTAGCCTGTGAACACTGGTGACCAATAGATTAACTATCCACAGAAGTGTCTGCAAAGCACTTAGATAAATCCCAATGCTGTGGACTGAATGCTTGTGTCCCCCACAAGTTCCTATGTTAAATCCTAACCTCTAATATAACAGCATTAGGAATTGGGGCCTTTGAGAGGTAAGTAAGTCATGAGGGTAGAGCCCTCATAAATGGGACTAGTGCCCTTGGAATAGAGACCAGAGAGCTCCCCTGTCCCTTCCACCATATGAAGACACAGCGAGAAGTCTGTGACCTAAAAGAGAGACCTCACCCCACCATGCCGGCACCCTGAGCTCAGACTTCCAGCCTCCACAACTGTGAGAAATAAATTTGTTTTTTTCTTAAGCTACCGAGTCTGTGGTATTATGTTATAGCTGCCCAAACAGACTAAGACACTCATGAAATCTCAGTGTATACCCAGTTCAATGTCCCTGAGCCAGAATGCAAATATGCCACCGCCACTCCAGTGCCTTCTAACCACAGCGAAATAAGAAGCACGAGGCTAAGCAGAAAGAGGCAGCATCTTAACCAGTTCCTGTTACCACATCTGACTTTGGTACATTTTATAAAAGCAACTGACCATGGGAACACATTTCTAAGGTTCCTCCAGGCCCTCTGTGCAGTTTGGGGGAAAGAACCATAACACACAGCCTGCTGGCATTAGGAACTGGAGAGGAGGCCTACATGTTTCTCAGGCTAACTCCCGGCAGTGCCTCAGCTAGGCAGCTCTGGAAAGGAGGAATTCCCACCAAGGGGTGAGAAAGAGGGATAGCTGGGTGCTTCTATGCAGAGGAGTCACTTAAATACAGCCAATGTGGTTGGGCAGCCGATCATACATGTGCCAGTGGTTTGTCAGACACTGAAGATTAAAAGATATAAGACTGCCCCTGCCTTGTAAAAGTTGAACCCAGGGCTTGCAAATGCAGAGTACTCTAGAAGCCTGCAGGGTAAGACAAGGTGTGGAAGCAGATGTGGTGATGAGCACTGTGGTTTCTCCAGCTTTGGTCAAGTGCTGCTGAGTGACAGGGCTGGCCTCACAGACAGACAGTCATACAGGTACACAGGGCTCTATGCTCAAAAGGGCCCCATATTTGGATTTTAATGCTCTTAGTATAATTGCTTTATTGTCAACCTTTAGTTTTGAATTTGTGTTTTGTGATGAAATCTGATGGGACAAGAGAGGTGACCGCGGGGACTTGAAGCCTCAGCTCACTAATGGCTGTCTTTTACCATCTCCTCTCATGTGGGGAGACTAAGATGGAGCTATAGATCAGGGAGTCAGGCTATACAGAGGGTGAGCAACACCATGGGAATGGTTGGTGTTCGGAGGGATGAAGTTTATAGTGAGAAGAGAAAAAGGGAATGGACAGATCCTTGAGAAAAAGGGAATGGACAGATCCTTGGGGAATGTTGTGGGGTGAACTGTGTCCCTCCCAAAAGATATTCCGTGCTCTAAACCTAAGTCCCTGTGAATATGACTTTATTTGGGAATAGGATTTTGGCATATGTAATCAAAGTATGAGGTCATACTGGATTAGGATGGTCCCTAAGTCCAATGACTAATGTCTTTTTTTTTAACGTTATTTATTTTTGAAAGAGAGAGAGACAGAGCACGAGCAGGAGAGGGGCAGAGAGAAAGGGAGACACAGAATCTGAAGCAGGTTCCAGGCCCTGAGCTGTCAGCACAGAGCCCGACGCAGAGCTTGAACGTACGAACCGCGAGATCATGACCTGAGCCGAAGTCTTGTGACACTTAACCAACTAAGCCACCCAGGTGCCCCATGACTAATGTCTTTATAAGAGAACGGAAAGGGAGATTTGTATACAGATACAGAGAAGACACAGAGAAGAAGGCCATATAATGATGGACACAGAGATGAGAGTGACGTAGCTACAAGCCAAGGCTCACCAGGAATGCCAAAGAGGAATAAGATCCTAGAGAGAGGCATGGGACAGATTTTTCCTTCAGAGGAGCATGGCCCCATTGACACCTTTATGTAAGACTTTCAGCTTCCACAACTGTGAGAGAATAAATTCCTCCAACCAGTTTGTGACACTTTGTAAAGGCAGTCCCCAGAAGCTAACTCAGGCAGCAGCGATTTCTCAGGGGCGGAGGAAAAGGAGCTGCAGGAAGACGAGAGGGGGAGGGGCAGCTGAGGCAAGGGCAGAGAGTCTATTAAGTTTGGCAAGCAGATTTTTGCAGTGGAGAGGTGGGAGAGTAACCTCGATCTCTAGGCGTTGGAAAATACATAAAAGAGAAGGAAGTTGTAAAAGTTAATTCAAGACTACTCTATCCAAAAGTTTTGAAAGGAAAAAAATAAAAGTCATCTCAGTGTGAGAAGGGAAGGCACCCCAGCCAGGACATTGGCACTTCTGGGGTATTTTAGTAAGCCTGCAGGACTAAAGACACCTCCCCTGATGAAAAATTTAGACAGGGTGGCCCTACACTTACACTCCAAAGTGTTATGACATCATCCAGTAAGTTAGTACCTGAAACTGATAGAAAGTTCTATGTATCTTCTTCCTGTTCTTCCTATGCTCCCATTTAGAAGTATCTTTATCAAAACTTCCTGAAGTTTTCACATTAATGTTTCTTTGAGAAATTCCTGGAATCCCGGTCTCACGCAGAAAGACTGTCCTATGTCACATCTCCCTGCTTGCTTCCCTTTCAGAAAGAGTCTCCTTCCGTCCACCAGGTCAGAAACATCAGTACAGTGTCAGCATAACTTGCATGGCCAAGACGTGGACTCGTGCCAGGGTCCACAAGAAGACCTTGTTGGTGGGAACCATTTAGCATGAAGGGCCTTACCATGAGTCCCCTCCTGCCTCTCTTTCTTAAATAATTTTTTTGTGGGTTTTTTGGTCCCTTGAAATCAATAGACCTTGATGAAAATACCTAAAATACCATAAAATCTTAAAAAATTAGGTACGTCTGAAAAAATCCTTCAAGACTGTCCATTCCAACCTGTTCATTCTAAGACGACACTTGAGGCCCAGAGATGGTAAGTGATGTCCTCAGGCCATAGAGCTGGGAGTTAGTCTAGATTCCTCTGGTGCGGCATTTCTAAGAAGTCACAATGCCTCTCACTTGGAGAAGTGCTGGCAAACACACAGAATGACTGAGAGCTGCACAAGTGCACACTGGCGCCACTCTTGTACACTAGCGAATAGTCCAGATCTACCTCTGTATTCCATTGGCATCTCATTGCATTAGACACTGATGACCATTGCCCATTATTCTAAACTGTATTTTTTTTTAATTTTTAAACTTTTTTTAAATTTAGTTTTGAGAGACAGAGAGAGAGCATGAGCAGGGGAGGGGCAGAGAGAGAGAGAGGGAGACACAGAATCCAAAGCAGGCTCCAGGCTCCGAGCTGTCAGCACAGAGCCTGACGTGGGGCTTGAACCTACAAACCATGAGATCATGACCTGAGCCAAAGTCAGACGCTTAACCAACTTAGTCACCCAGGCACCACTAAACTGTAGTTTTTTTTAAATGCCAGCTGGCATAGAAGAGATTGTTTTCTACTACTTTGTACCCATTTTTATCTAGAAAAAATGTTAACAGTAACCTATACTTCTAGTCTGTTTATCTAAATAGGTTCTCTGTTCTATAAATTGTGTTAATTAATATATACTGTTTGTAAGGATACAGAAAAGAAAATAATTAAATACCACCCTAATGTTAAGATTTTGTGCATGTGCACAAGTGTGTGCACAAGTGTGTGCAGTGTGCACATATACACTCTGGGTATTTTGAATTTTTATTGTTGTTGGTTTAACTTCTGCTATTTCAGTTTGGTCTTCCCCTCAACATGTAAATAACAGCCTCAAACTTGGAATAGTAGAAGAATGGATAAACAAGCTGAGGCGTAATCAAGCAAGAAAATACAACTCAACAATAAAAAGAAAGGAACCACAAGGGTGGATCTTCCAATCATTGTACTGAGAGAAAGCAGCTTTACATTAAGTACAAATGATGTTGTTCAACTTACATGACTTTCTAGAAGAGGAAAAACTAGTCTGTAGTGGAAAAAAATCAGAAAAGAGTTCTTCTGGGGGTGGAGTAGGGGCAAGAAATTGACTGGGAAGGGGCCCAGAGCAAACTCAAGGAGTGAAGATAAAGTTGTCTATATTGCTGGGGATGTGCATTACAAGGGTGTGTGTTTGTATCCCAAAACTCAGCCTGTGCACACGGAAGATGTGTGCATTTCATTGTACATAAACTCTACATCAAAAAGAAAAAATTGCAAACATACTGAACTCTGGTTCATGATATGCATGTTGGTATATTTAAGGGCTAGTATGCTGATGACCACAATTTACTTTGCAGCCCATCATACAAAATAAGATTGGTGAGCAGGGGCACCTGGGTGGCTCAGGCTGTTAAGTGTCCAACTTTGGCTCAGGTCTGATTTCACCATTCGTGAGTTTGAGCCCCGCATCAGGATCTGTGCTGACAGCTCAGAGCCTGGAGCCTGCTTCAGATTCTGGGTCTCCCTCTCTCTCTGCCCATCCTGCACCCACATTCTGTCTCTGTCTGTCTCTCTCTCTCTCTCTCTCTCAAAAATAAATAAACATTACAAAAATTTTAAATAAGATTAGTGAGCAGATTGGGAGTTGGAAAGGTATGTCACGCAGCAAATACAGTGAAACGTTAATTGTAGAATGTTGGTGGTAGGTGTCCATTATAAAATTCTTTCAAGTTTGCTGTATATTGGAACATTTTCCTAATAACAAGTGGGTGAGGAAAAGCCAGGTAAGAAGAGAGCAGGGGTGCCTGGGTGGCTCAGTTGGTTAAGTGTCCGACTCTTGGTTTTCGGCTCAGGTCATGATTTCAGTTTGTGGGCTCAAGCCCCTTGTTGGCCTCTGTGCTGACAGTGCAGAGCCTGCTTGGGATTCTCTCTCCCCCTCTGTCTCTGCCCCTCCCCATCTTGTGCTGACTCTGTCTCTCTCAAAATAAATAAATAAACTTTAAAAAAACAAAGAAGCGGGGCTTCTGGGTGGCTCAGTCGGTTAAGCGGCCAACTTCAGCTCAGGTCATGATCTGGC
Organism: Cryptoprocta ferox; assembly: GCA_028646485.1. Classification (NCBI taxonomy): domain Eukaryota; kingdom Metazoa; phylum Chordata; class Mammalia; order Carnivora; family Eupleridae; genus Cryptoprocta; species Cryptoprocta ferox. The sequence continues at coordinate 106,640,542 of CM053571.1, read as the reverse complement.
AGTCTGTGAGTTCAAGCCCCACGTCAGGCTCACGTCAGGCTCTGTGCTGACAGCTCAGAGCCTGGAGCCTGCTTCCCATTCTGTGTCTCCCTCTCTCTCTGCCCTTCCCCTGCTTGCTCTCTGTCTCTCTCTCTCTCAAAAATAATAAACTTTAAAAAAAAATAAAAATCAATTTAAAAAATAAAAAAAAACAAAGAAGAGAGCAGAAGAGAACAGGCATCCTCGTTTCCCTTTCAGAACCCCTTGGGCATCGCTAAGAAGCACGGGCACAGGGCATGGCACTGGGGCCATTATGGGTCATGTTTTGATACCCTGGTTTATTTGTATAGCAATGACAGACAGAAAGACTACTGGAGATGAAAGACAATTCCCTGTTCCAGCCTTGGGGAATACAAAACAAACACCTGAATGAAGGCAGCAGGAAAAGCACAAATGTCCCCCAACCCCCACACAAGATTAGCCCGTGTTATCAGCGGAGACAAGCCGTGTTAAGGAAAGATAGTGCCCGAGCCAGCATGGAGGCTAATCTCCCCAGGAATTAAAGCTTCATTTACTTGTTTTCAGCATTTCTCAGCAAGAATCCACAGATTTTGAACTCTGACCGTTTGAATATTATTTCTTCATATCTCTAAGAAAAAACGAAAACAAAGAAAAATGCAACACAATGTGCCTCATAGTGATTGATTGATAAGGAAGTCATGATGCCTGACAGCTACTTGGATCTCGTCACTTACTGGCAACGTCCTTCCTTCTTCACTCTGAGTCTGCCTGTAGCCACCCTTAGGGCAGAGACACTTTCTTCTTCTCCTATCCCTCCATGAGCGCTCCCCTTCTCTTTCCAGTATTTGCTTTTCGAAGGGGTCAGTGGGAAAGGAAAGGTTGGCCAGGAAGCACTGCTCTTTCTCCTTTCAGATTCTCTTGTCTGGGCTCACTGCCTCCCAGGAACAGGCCATCACATCCCTGATGGAGGTGGAGGAGTGCCTTGTCCCTCTGTCTGGGGGCACTGCCATCTTCTGAGACAGGACTGTTGTGGCGCCACAGGAAAGAAGGCAGAGGCCAGAGGATCCTGGGAGTCTCCAAGCCCCTCCCAAAGGGAAAGTGAGTTTCCTGGAGTGTGTGTGTGTGTGTGTGTGTGTGTGTGTGTGTGTGTGGTATTCTGGTGAGGAATGAGGTCAGATAAGGACCACAGAGGATCAGAAACCATTCTTTGCACACCCCTTTCAGGGACTTCCATGGCCGGGCCCCTTAGCTCATGGGTCCTTCCGCTGTGGTCTAGTCTGTGATCTGGAGGATGTCCCCTCTCTAACACCCTACCTCAAAGCCTTCAAACAATGCCTGCAATTGCACCGTGAATGTGGAAGAAAGAGCCTGGAATTCAGAACTGGGGAAACCCAGATTCCAGCCCCACGTTTCCTTCTGTGGATGTTAAGGCCTTAAGCAAGGGGGTACCTCTGGGGGCGCAGGGTTAGTAAGCCGTGGTTCCACACAGGCAGGATTGGCTTCCATGGGACTCCCTTGTGGGGACTCCTGGCTATGGCAGTGTCCACAGCATGTTTGGGGTTTGCGAGAGGGGGCAATGACATAAAGGGGAGAACACTGAAGGCAGTCCCTGTTCAGGGAGAAGTACAGCTCGGTTATCCAGCCTGAGGCAAGGGCCACTATTTGACAGCGAGTTCCTCCTCCCAAACAGAGGGGAGGGGCTTATACTCATCTTCTGAACAAATTACCACCAGCAGTGGCTGAAAACAAGACATGGCTTTCATCTCACAGTGTTTGGGGATCAGGCTTCCAGATGTGTCTTACAGTCTCCCCTGGCTGGGATCATGGCGTCCAGAGGGGCTGTGATCTCATCTGGGGCTCAGGGTCCCCTTCCAGTGGCAGAATCCAGTTCCTTGCAGTAGTGGGACCAAGGTCCTGTTTTCTTGTGGACTGCTGGCAGGGGTCACTGTCAGCTTCTGGAGGCCACCCCCGGGTCCTAGCCACTAATCAGCTCACCCACATCATGGATGCTTAAAGCCAGCAGAACAGCTCCTTAGCCAGAGGAGCCTTATACAATGCAACACATGGAATGTGACCAAAGTATTCCATCCCTTTGCTAATGTAATGTGACCTAATCCAGGGAGTGGCTATCCCATAATATTCAGAGGTCTCACCCTCTTCAGGGAAGGGGGTAATACAGGGCATGTACACTAGGGGTAGAATTTTGGGATAGCATTCTTAGAATTTGGCCTCTCGTTGGGAGAAATGGTTCAGTTTGGGGCCTGGGTGGCAGGGAGGGAAATGGCGCTGGGCTGCCCATAGTTAGCTGGATGCCTTGGTGCCCTCTTGGCTTCTAGAAAATACCATCAAAGTGACAGGACTTTGAAAGGGGAGGTGGTGTAAAGCCAGAGTAGGCCCAGCCAGGTTTATTTCTTGACTTTAGAATCATGGATGTTTTAGTCATTTTTAAAGAAAGAAAGGCTATATATTTAGGAAGTATTGGCAAGGGTGAGGGATGGGAACAGAATAGGTTGTTTTCAGTGCTGCTTTTCTTTTTCTTTTTTTAAAAGTTCATTTACTTTTTGAGAGAGAGTGAGCGAGCAAGTGGGGGAGGGGCAGAGAGAGAAGGGGACTGAGGATTCCAAGTAGGCTCTGGTACTGTCAGTAGAGATCCTGATGTGAGGCTTCGAACTCACCAACTGTGAGATCATGACCTGAGTCGAAGTCAGACGCTCAGCCAACTGAGCCACACAGGTGCCCCAATGGTGCTGCTTTTCTGAAAAACGTGGCCCAGGTCTATTTCTAAGACACATGGCATTGTCAGACAGAGGGGAATCTAGAAGTCGGATGCATAGATATTGTGCCAGCCAGCAGAGAAGTTATCTCTTCTTTAAAGACCTCCTTTAGAAGGGCAACATCCTGGGGCGCCTGGGTGGCTCCATTGGTTGAGCGTCTGACTCCTGATTTCTGCTCAGGTCATGATCCCAGGGTCATGGGACAGAACCCTGCATGAGGCCCCACACTCAGTGGATTGAGATTATCTCTCTTCCTCCCTCTGCCCCTCTCCCCAACTCGTACTCCCACACGCACTCTCTAAAATAAAAAAAATTTAAAAATTACAAGGGATACTTCCTTTTAAAAGAGACTCCTCAAGCTGCTTCAGGACACTACTGCCCTGGTTTGTATCTCTAACTGGAAGGACTATGTTTGACTGAAATCCTTCAAGCTAAAGTTTTTTGGGTTTTTTGCAGCCTTGGTGAAAGAAGAGAAAATGATTCATAGATTCACAGATGAGAGAGAGAGAAAGAAAGCAAGCTACAGAGAGGCAGAGAATGAAAGACTTGTAAATTATCCATCCCTCATCTTAAAGACTAAGAAAGGCTCAGGTTTGGGGTTGGGTGTCTCCAAAGACCAAGCTACAAACCAGGCTAACTTGCCCAGTGTCAGAGAACAACTAAGGCAGGGAAGCAGAAATTATGGTTAACAGTGAGGCTGTCAGGCCAGTGCTCACCTTCTCTGAATGCTGATGTGCTCCAGCTCTGGCTTTCATTGTGTTCCTACCTTGGGCTGTTCTAGGTCTTTCCCATTCAAGGTAGGTCGGCTTGGAACAAAAGCATTCTGTATGAGCTATTTATTGCATGCTTACAGTGTGCTAGGCTCTGCGGGAGCTCAATAAAAAGGCAGACATAAATGTGTGGAAAATTAAATGGCAGTTCAGAATGCACAGAAGACAAGAGATGCCAGGAGGTTGGTGAGTGATTAATTGCCAGAGGGTGGGGATAAAAACCTTCAAGGAGTTCAGAAGAAGTAGTAATCACCTCATGCTGGGGTGCTGAGTCAGAGGCTGACTTGATGAAAAATGTTAGGATCAGTTCAGTCCAAACTACCCATCCCCCAGCTTTCCTCACCCTCCACTCTCCTCTCCCCAGATCTTCTGGATGTTTGGAAGTATAGGTGTTTTCCAAGCAAAGTTCGAAGAACAGTTGTCAGTTGGGGGCTCCATCTAAACTGGCTTCGAAAGAACAGCAAGAAAGCTCAAAGAAGTAGCAGATTTTTAAAGTAATAATTGTTTTTACTTGATGCAGTGTCTTAGTTTCAGCAAAAGGTACAGAAAGTCATGGACTGCTATCTTTTCCTTTCATTAATGACTTCTACTCAAATAGAATCAAAATGCTTAATCACTCTGTTTAACGCAAGCCGATCACAGGTGGTCAGCAGTGCTATTGAGTCTGACCAAGCCTGAGGGACTTGAGAAGTCATGCAAAAAGCATTTTATGAGTGCCTACTTAGAGAACAAAGCAGACTCTGAACTTGTCTTCCTAGAACTTCAGTTTACTGGCAGAGACAGAAGTAACAGGTAATTACAATACAGTGCATTTTGGTTATCTATTGCTGTGTAAAAAAAGAAAATCCTAAAACTCAGTAGCTTAAGAAAAACCAATGATTTTTCTTTCCCACAATTCTGTGGGTAGACTGGGCTCAGCTACAGCAGCTTCTTTCAGCTGGGAGCTCACTGGGGGCTGGAAGGCCCAAGATGGCCTCTCCAGGGTCATGCGGTAGCTTAGGTTGGGCTTCTTGACAGTGCGGTGGTTGGCTTCCAAGGGGGCATGTTCCAAGACAATGACCCCCGATATGCAAGTTATAGCAATCATTTGCTGGGATCATTTCAATTAATGTTCCAATGGTCACAGCAAGTCACACGACCAAGCCCACAGTCAATGTGGGAGGGAACCACACAGGTTGTGAAACCAAGAGATGTGGTTCTTTTGGGGGCCACCAACATAACAATCCTCCACAGAGTGTGATAAATGCTATTAGAGCCGAACGAAAGGAGCACATGTGAGGGGCACCTAAACTAGATTTAAAGGTCAGGGGTGACTTCCAGGAAGAACAGGCATTAACTTGAGTTAATATATATATTAACAGGCATCTATAGTTCTTGCCTGTTGAGCAATCCCAAAAGTTGTTATTTCTTGGAACACCACTCATAAGATTAGGTATACCATGCATATCAAGTGATTACTTTTTCTATTTGCAAGAATTAATCAACTGACAGAAGACGGAGCCGTGAACACGCTTTTCACATGACTGACTGGATTGCCACCCTTCCTCTCCTACTTACTCTTGTCCAGGTTCCCAGCAACACTGACCCTAACTTTTGATTCTACATAGTATCTCCAGCTCTTGCTTTTAACTTGGTCACTCTTGCTTTCAACTCCTTCAAACTAGTAATGCCCTTATGTTGACTGTTAAGCTTTAATTCTTGTAAGATTATGACTTCCTGATTTCTCAACTGATTTTTCCTGAGATTCTGAAAAACATGTAAATTCTCCAAGAATGGCTGAAAAGGAATTCTCGCACAGGTAAACACTACTATTGTGGCTGGAACAAAGAATGAGAGGAGGAGACAGTCAAATGAAGTAGGAGGGGTAGATGTCACAGGAAGAGAGAGGATCTCAAAAAGCCATTTTCTTTTAGAGCTCTATCCTGAGATAAATAGGAAATCACGGAAATGTTTTAAAAGGGGAGTGACATGATCAGAATTGCATTTTAGAAAGACCTCCAAAGTTGAGGTGCAGATAATGGATTGAGAGAGGGAAATCAGCTAGTAGGCTGATGAAATCATGCTGGAGGGAGAGAGTGGTGATCTGAACTAGGTAGGGTCCCAGGTGACAAGGACAAGTGTACATATTTGAGAAATACTGAGGAGGAACATTTGACAAGGCTTCCTGATTGGGCATAGAACATAGGGGACTGGGTGAAGTTTTTACAAACTTTGGTCTTCCACCTGATGACCTGTCCAAGAAGATAGCCCAGGTCCTAAGTGTTCAGAAAGCAGAGAGATCAACACCATTTCTTCTTATAATCACACTTCCACTCCTCCATTTATTTCCTTTTGTGGGCTTTCTCCCTCCCTCCTTATTTAGTATCTGGTTTAAGCTTGGAGTTTCTGAAACAAAAATTGTCTTTAAAATTATGATTTTTCTGGGGCGCCTGGGTGGCTCAGTTGGTTGAGCATCCAACTCTTGATTTTGGCTCAGGTCATGATCCCAGGGTTGTGGGATTAAGCCCCACATCGGGCTCTACTCTAAGCATGCTTAAGATTCTCTCTCTCCCTCTGTCCCTCTCCCCTGCTCACACACACTCTCTCTCTAAAATAAAAATAAAAAATAATAAAATTATTTTTCTAATGTAATACTCAAAGAATCTCCCAGAGACAAATTTGCCCCATCATGTCTATTTTGAGTTTAAACAGTACTTTATCTCATTCTTCTGTCAAGATAGAGCCAAGACAAATTCCAGAGTGGAATTCCAAGATGAAGGAAAGCAGTAGAGAAGATGCCTTCTCACGGAGCCACTGCTAGCCTATATGATACCTCTGTGCTTCTAAAAAGGCACCACTTCTGCCTGGCCCAAGCACCCCCTGGGCAATTTTGTGTCTGTGGCCCACAACTGAAAATGCTGCCTGATTTGATGAGATAGGAGCAGTGAAAAGTATATTCATGATCTCTGCCTTCTGGAGGGAGATGGTTCTCCATGGTCGCTCACATTTCTGTACCTCTTGCCAACAGGGGCACCATCCTTTCAAGGATGTTTACACAGCAAATAGGTGAAGGGCAAAGATAGCATGTCTGTCCAGAGGAAAGGGCAAGTTTGTATACTGTCCAGGACAGCAAACATGGCTCCTTCGAAAGCCACAGGCAGGCATGTTTGCTTCCCTCCCATTATAAAAGACTGGGGTTCCCTAAGGACGGGGACCCTCAGCTGTGATAACAACCCACTACACGTGTGGCTTCCAACGGGACATCTCCATAGTGACTTGAGGAACCAAGGGAACTGACGCACAACAGGAAGCTCAGCCATCTTCCTGTGCTCTAACGGTCTCTGGCTCTGACCAGGGGCCTCTGCTGGCATCCATGAACGGGTGGCAGGCTAACTTGTAAATTGCTCATGGAGTCAAATCTCAGATTCTTCAGATTCCTCACGGGGCTTGCATTGTAACTGGGCAAGAACAAGTAAACAAGATCAGTAACTGTAAATTGCCCAAGTGGCTAGAAACAGCTGAGGGTTAAGACGGAGAATGTGGGGCATGGCAGGATGCAGAGAGAGGGTGGTAAGGGAAGATGTCTCAGACATGGTACCATTTAAACAAGGACTGGCACCATCCAAGCGTCTAGAAGAGGAGTCAGGCAGAACCGCCATGTGAACTGTGAGGCCCGGGGATGCCAAGGCAGAGGGAACAGCATGCACATCCTAAGGCGGATGTGAGGAACGGAAAGAAGACCAATATGGCTCCAGGGCAAAGGGAAAGGTGGGCTTGGCTCCCTCATGCACAAAGCCTCGCAGGCTGTGGAAGGGAGTTTGGACTTTTGCCAGAGTTTTCAAGCAGGGAGTGAACTAACCTGGTTGGCCTCTTAGAAGGTCACTGTCTGAATGGAGCTCAGAGGGGCACGGGAGAGGAGTGGAGACAGAGATGGCCAAAGGAACACTTGGGGAGAGAATGAAAATGACACATGGTGATGTGAGTGGTAGGCACCAAGGCCAGAGAACTGCACATCACACACTGATGATAGGCCAGTGCTGTAGTTTTTAGACATGGTCCCGACTCTTTAGAAGAGATTTAGGATTGTGGACAAACATCTATAGATACATTTTATAAAACCAGTATTTCCCCAGTGACTTATTTTAGCAATGGCTTTATCTCCAGTTTGGTTTTCTCTGGGCAAGCCCTCTGAACACTTTTCTCTGACCAACCTTACTAGTGGCCTATACAGAAAAACTTAACTATGCTAGGGACATTGCCATTTAAAGGAACTTACAAAATGGATCCTCTCTACTTCATCTATTTTTCAAGCTTTAATAGCAGGTGTTCTTAGGGTGAGAACGTGTGCATTACTTAGGTTGACTAGCAGTGGTAAGTCTCTAACATGAGTAATCCAGGCTGACGGGGCGCTTTGCTCCACACAGGCATTTCGGGCCTGGTGGATGGCCGCGCTGGCTCATGCAGCTGCACCATCTGGAATGCGTGCTCTCCAGCAAGGGGAAGAAAGGAGGAGATGGAACCCCCAGGTTTTTCATTACCTTAGCTCAGAAATGGCACATATTGCTTCCACTTGTGGTCCATTGGCCAAAATTAGTGATCTGGCCTCAAGCTACACATGTAGTGTTTGGGGAACATTGCTTCTGCCACAGTGTTGCTCTTAAACATTCAGGAACCAAAAGGAAAAGGAAATTACATGGAATTTCCCAAATAGTGCCTTCTCGGTGTCAGGCACTTTGACTCTTGTCCCCATACCAATTTTTTGTCCCTACATAACAAATCACCACACACCTAGTGTCTTAAAACAATACCCATTTATTTGCTCACATACAGTTCTGTAGGTCAGAAGTCTGGGTGGGCTCAACCGGGTTCTCTGCTCAAGGTCTCCTGAGCTGAAATCAAGGTGCTGGCCAGGCTGAGCTCTTCCTCAGGGCCTCTGGGGAAGGATCCACCTCTGAGCTCATTCAGGTTGTTGGCAGAATCCAGGTCCTTGTAGAGGGAGGGCGGAGGGGTTCATTCAAGCTCCCTAGTCCTGACACATAAAATCTTCTTCATGCTTCGAATCTCTCTGACTTCTCCTTCAGCTGCCAGTCAGATAAAACTCTGTTTTTACAGAGTGATAGAATAGAACTCATGAGATTCTTAGACCCTGGCAGATCACAGAAAGCTGAGTGAGGTCCTTCCCCTCTGCTTCTCAGGCAGAGCCCTTGGGAACAGAGCTGCTGGTGGTGTAGCAGGTCAGGCCTGGGGCTCTGTCATGCTCTTAGAGTTGTCTGAGCCCCACATTGGAGCAGAGGTAGCAACACCGTACCTGTGTCCTTGAGTGTTGTGGAAGGAACGCAACCAGTAGGACGCAGGCGGCATGTGGAGGGCGACAAAGGATCTTACTGTGGCTACCTGCATGGATCAAGGACAAAGGCCCAGATGAGATGCTGTACATTTTGCGAGGTACCTATATAGACAGATGACAGTTTGGGCCACCTACTGGCTCCTTTGGTGTAATGTTAAGCCCCCTGGAACTTTTATATGGTACAAGGTACAACCTCAGGGAAAAGAAAGGTTGAGCTGAGTTTCTATCATCCAGGATATAATCTGGAAATAAAAACCTAGTTGAGACGTAGGCAAATGGCATATGCTATGCTTCTTGTACACCTCGATTTTTGCAAGGAGGTCTATACGGGTGCCATTATTGGGAGTCTTTAGCTTGTTGTCCTCCTTGGAGGCAGTGAGCTCCCAAGGGCATCCCAAATGCACAGTGCAATACTTCCAACAATGTAGACCTTCTCCTTTGAGCCCAGACAGCAAAGGGACTTTTGCTTAAAGAGATACTTTTATTATTCAACAACCACTTATGCCTCCACTTGGTACTATTCCAGGCACTGGAGATGCTGCAAGGAACAAGTCAGGTGGGGAGTTTATATTATAACAAGGGGAGAGATGCCCAATAAATAAGTAAAATATGTAGATATTAGACTGCATGAAGCACTACAGAGGAAAATAAAAGCAGGGCGACGAGATTGGGAATAGATAAGTGGATGTGCAATTTCAGACAGGTGGCTGGGGAGTCCTCACCTGGGAGGGGACATGTCAGTGTGACCTGAGGAAGTGTGGGATGGAGACTTGCAGATATCTGTGAGACGGGCCTTCCTAGAAGAGGACACAAGAGCAAAAGCCCTGACCCAGGTGCACACCTGACATTCAGGGACAGCAAGGAGACTGAGGTTTTAGAGCAGGGAGGGCCACAGGGATGACTGTAAAGGTGAGATCAGAGAGGCGCCAGGGACACAGTATTGTGCACCCATTATGAAGATTTTGGCCTTTACTCTGAGTGATATGGGGAGACCCATTAGGGTTGGATCTTTGGAAATTAAAGGTGTAGAAACTGGGAGAAAACCAGGGCTAGGAACACAACCATCTGTAGCATCCTGAGACCCTTAGAAAACTAAGGAGGTATTTTGTTTCTAAGACAGTTATCTCGATGTTTTGCAATTCTTCACCATTTTCCTCTTGAAAAGGTCATGCAATGACCAGAAAACTCACTGCCCGTTACACAAACTGAAACAGTCCCCTGCTGGCCTTCAGCAGTTGCAGAGGGCGGCCATCTTTCTTAGGCCCAATGGTAGCCTTGTGGGATCCCTCACTCAACACGTGAGAGGTGGGGCAGGGTTCTATTTCTTTCCATTTGAATCCTTCCCCAAAGGACTGCAACCAAGCAGGGTGAGTCCTGGTGGATGTCTTTGACAACCCATTCTGGAAAGTGCCTCATGTTCCCTCTCACTGGGTTTTCCTGGGGTTTCCCAGGATGGACCCAGAAACCCAGCTGCCCCAATTGCACAGGAAGGATACTAGGAAGACTGTAGTGACTTCCCCTCCTCAAAGCCTTCCCAGGGCACTTTCCAGTCACCCCATGGAGCTGTGTGTCCTCAGGGATGGGGGGCACTCACCTTGACTTGTTGGTGGGGCCCAGACCTGAGGCTGGTCTGAGGGCATCTCCTCCCTCAGGGTTTTGGTCATCTGTTTAAGACAAACCAAATCCTCAGGAGGGGGAGAGGAGAGGTCAACGGTTGGAATGGCTTAGCTCTGATCCTTCTGCTCTGCTTATCCCAGGAATCTCTCTTCATTAGTGTTCCTCCTCTATCCACTGCCACCCAGGGTTCTGGGTGAAGAGGGCAAAGATGCTGTTTGTGGGTCCTACTCAGTGCTGGAGCCACTAGAACGCCTACCTCATGTCCCCACCCACCCAGCAAGTCAGCCCTGTGTCACTGCGTGGGCCATGTCTATGGTCTTGCAAGGCTGTGTCTGAGCATGCTGTGGTCTCCATGGGAACATACCTACATTAGCGATGGGTGTCACATGATGGTTGTACAGTGTCCCTGTCAGGAACACTTGCACACCTATTCAAGTGTGCCTTCTGGAGGCTGCTCTTCCATTCTATGGAATGGATTGTGCTCCCCAGAATTCATAGGTTGAAGCCCCAGCCACCCCCCCCCAATGTGACTATATAGGGAGTTAGGACCTTTAAGGGGGTGATTAAGGCTAAATGAGGTCATAAAAGTGGGACCTTAATCCAGTATGACCGGTGTCATCATAAGAAGAGCAAAGTAGAGGGGCCTGGGTGGCTCAGTCGGTTGAGCGTCTGACTTCGGCTCAGGTCATGATGTCACAGTTCGTGGGTTCGAGCCCCGCGTCGGGCCCTGTGCTGGCAGCTCAGAGCCTGGAGCCTGCTTCCGATTCTGTGTGTCCCTCTCTCTCTCTCTGCCCCTCTCCTGCTCATGATTTGTCTTTCTCTGTCTCTCAAAAATAAATTTAAAAAAAGTTAAAAAAAATTGAAAAAAGAAGAGGAAAGGATACTAGGGAGGCAAGTGCACAGAGAAGAAGCCATGTGAGGACATGGGGAAAAGGTAGCCATCCATAAGCCAAGGAAAGAGGCCTCAGGAGAAGCTAAACCTGTCAACACTTTGATCTGAAACTTCTAGCCTGAAAAAGCTGAGAAAATTAATTTCCGTTGTTCTGCATCTAGTCTGTGGTATTTCATTATGAACGCCCTAGAAAACTGATACAAAACCACTATGTTTTTGTAATGGGAATACTGAGAAATCGAGATGGGAGGGCAGCTGGGGGGGAGACAGGGGAGAGGGAGGCAGGGGGAGGCATTCTAAGACATCCTCACTTTTTAAACCCAGAGCTGGGCTGGGCATGAAAAGCGGGAAATGGGACAGGGTAAATGCTGTTCAGTTTTGTCATGATCCCACAGGATCTCCAACCTATGGGCTGCACCCTGCCGCTTCTCCCTAATTATCATCAGGAGCCTAATACAGGGCCAAATGTTATCCCATGGCCTCCCATTTGCCAAGAGCAGACATCTCCAGCCGGTAGCTCATGCAAGTCCCGCTGCAGCTGGGCCCCCGCCCCCCCCCCCCCATGCTTCAGACAAGTTCTTACAGTTGAGTCCCTACTTTTCTCATTGAAGTTGGAAACACTGGCATCCCAGGCAGGCGTGTATTAAGCCGGGACTAGGCACAAATAGCTCTCTGCATTGTTCAACTACGGCAGGGTGACACGTGCCTTTTAAAAATAGCAGTGCTGTGTTTGAAATTTCCAAGCGAAGACATGTCGGGTGTGTATCTGCACGTCTGCCACGCCCTCCTCTGTGTTCATTCCGAGGAGGTACAAAATTAGAACATTTCGGAAGGGAAAGGGAAGGAAAGACCGTTAACACACAGCCACACCCACACGCACCCCCAACACCCCCGCTTTGTGGCGAGGTCCTCATCAGGCACACGGCCTACAGACAGGGCTCTAAGAACTTGTCTTCTCCAAGCCACTGGGACGGGGCCATAGTGGCAGCTGTGTGAAAATGGGGAGACTTGAAACTCAGTCTTGCTGATTGAAATCAGATGAAAAGAGCTACACTGTGAGAAAGAAAGAGGGTGCGAGTGGAGCAATTTTACTAATGGGCCAGACTTTGCAAAGACAAAATCTCTCCCCTCTCGAAGCCACCTTGGGGTGGGCATGGGAGCAGGCTCCAGTCCTGACCCAGCCCATTCCTGACTCAGCTGGGCACCGCTCTGTAACCCACAAGGGGTGGGACTCCGAGAGCCAGGACCCCAGGCGTTTGGACCCTTGTGAGTGAAAATAGCGGTGCTTGGAAGTGACAGCTGGGATAGTCAGAATTGTTAGGGGAAATTCCAAGAGGGCCAGACACTTCCAGGGGAACCTGTGGGTTGAGGTGGGAACCAACCTTCCATCTAGAGAAAGAAAAATGTTTAAAGAACCCTGACATTCCCAACCATCAGCTCCGAGGGCCAAACTGAGCAAAACGTTGCTCCCTTTGGAGAAGGAAAGGAGAAATGCAGCCACAAACACCGTGTCCAGGAGTGGTTGGCATCACTCCCGCAAAGGGTTCCAGACCTTTTTACAAACCAGGCCACCTGATTCCTACAGCTACCAGCGTCCCTGCGGCAGCCTTCAAAAGCAGCCCTGCCCCCACTGCGGCAGCTCGGAAGGACAGCTGTCCTCTGCTGCGGATTCCTCATGCCACAGACATTCTACCAGAGGCTAGTGGTCAACTCCTGTATCCGTTCTGCTGATCTTCTGGCCAGTTTTCTTCCCCTTCCTGCTTCCTGGTGCTTTCTCCCTCCTGTCTTTTACACAAAGTGTCATTACTGAGCGCTTACTGTAACTGCGCAGTAGCCACTTGGTTATGAACTGTGCGGACTCTCGGTCATCACAAAACCCTCAAGAAAGAGAGATGTCCTCAATTTACAGAGGAAGCAATGAGGGCAAGGAGAGGTGCCTATTTCGACCAAGGCAATGCAGGTAATTAGCATCAAGATAGGACCCCATGCTTCTCCAAGCCTGCACCTCTCCCCATGACCTTTTAGGCCTGCCTGTGGCATTAGGACCGTGCAAGATTTCAACAGTGCTGCCAGACTGTAACCTCTCACCTTGTGGATTTCCAAGCCAGGGCCTGCTGACCCCTGCCCCAGGGTTGGGGCTCCCCCGTAGGCCCAGGGCCCCGCTTCCCTGGGGGCACTTCTCAGTCAACGCCGCCACACACTGCAACATTTTTGTGGAAGGGAAAGTAACCCCTCTTACGGGGAGGTTAGGGACCCAAGCCCGGTTAGTCACAAAGTTGTAAGTGGCTGCAGAGGGAGGGGGATGGTGTCTTCTAACAAGATCAGACAGAAAGCAGGCTCTTTCAGTACACTTTTAAAAATCTCAGCAGAAACTTCGAGCTTCCACGCGGGAAGAAAACCACCTGAAGCCAGCCCACACATTGCTCTCGTCCACACTGAGTCCCTTCATCAGCACCTGTCCCTCCAGCCACAGACGACATGGCTGGCCCTGGCTAGGGAGGTCTCTGCATGAGTAACAGGCCCCAGCAGTGCTCCGGTGAGAATAGACCAGAGCCTAGGGCCCAATATGAGGAGGAATCCAGGTCAAGGCTGCACCCTGAACAGAGTTGATGCGTTAACCTTTGTGATGCTGAGTTTCACACGCACCTGAACTCCTTAACGTTCAGCTCCCCTGAAGCACAGTGTCTTCCCGCAAACAAATGTCAATTTGTACACTTCCTTTACCCTCAGCTTATTCCCTAATCTTGCCTACCATTTTCTTAAAATAAGCAAAATATGGCTTCGGTGCCTTCCCAAAGTAGAGAGGAGAGGAGTTAATAAGGCCATTGAGGGAACTCCAATTAACTATGGGATTAGTGTTACAATCAGATCCTGTCAGAAACACACGGATTTTCTGCACTTGCTCGGGTTGCAAACTCCCTCTCAGGTTGCAGGTTAGCACTTGGTGCAGCCTTGGTTCAGAGTAAAGGAAATGCACAGAAGGGGACAGGCTACTTGGCTCCTACGGGGCGAGTCTGCAGAAGATAATGACAGTTTGAAGCCCTGGAGGAGAAAAACTGAAAGACAGAGGTGTATATGGAGTGAGAGGAAGAGAGATCCCTGGAGGAAGGAAAGAGGCAGGAAGCAGGGCATGGGGAGGAGAGAGGAGATGAAGAGGAGAAGGAAGGAGAGATGAAGAGAAGGGAGAGGAGGAGGAGGAAAGAAAGGAGACAGGGAGGAGAAGGGAGGGGAGGAGGGAGAGAAAAAGGAGGGGAGGAGAGAGGAATAAGAGACTGATCTGTGCTCTCAAAAAACTGTGGATTTTAGCCTTCTGATCAGAGTGGCTTTTAAGAGCCAGAGGAAGGGTTAAAGCTTTGTAAGGCAGAAGCAGGTTTGCAGGACCAGCACCTGGCTTTATTGGCTCAGCTGGCCTGCTACCTCCCTGAAGCCATGCCCAGGTCACACTCCATTATCAGCTGGCTAGAGATTTGCTCCTGAAAGTAGCAGCTGCTCCCAATTGGACTTTGTTTGAGCTCCCTGGGCAGAGAAGTGAGATGTCCAATTTCACGAGCATCTTACTGGCTTACCAGGTGAGTCAGAAAATGGAGCACTTCTTATCTAGGAACTGCCAACATGCTTGTGGGTAAGGAGGAAGCAGATCAAAGCAAATAAACACTTCCTTTAGGAAAAGCATCAGCTCTAAGGATGGTCCACCGTCTGGGTGAAGGGCAAGCCTGCTTACGGAATCTGTATGCTAAGCTTCGACCCAGGGCACTTGACAGCATGTCCGTGGCTGTGATTGACTCAGAAATTCTGCCATGACATGGTCCACTTGATTTGCTGAAATGTAGTGATATGGTTCAAGTACTAAGACTTGTGTTCCTAGGGCCTCCCACCGTGCTTCTGACATTTCATATTCCATACTGGGAATATACACATAGAAATTTAAAATTTCTGTATCCAGGGGGTGCCTGGGTGGCTTAGTTGGTTAAACGTCTGACTTCAGTTCAGGTCATGGTCTCACGGTTTGTGGGTTTGAGCCCCACATCGGGCTCTGTGCTTACAGCTAGCTGAGAGCCTGGAGCCTGTCTTCGGATTCTGTGTCTCCCTCTCTCTCTGTCCCTACCCAACTTGCACTCTCTCTCTCTCTCTCAAAAATAAATAAAAATTGTTTTAAAAATAAATAAAATAAAAATTTCTGAGTAATAAAAGAGAGGCCCTGCTTAAGAAATATTACTATCGTGCTGTGATGTGAAGATTGATATCACAGAAGTATTAGGGGAAAAATGGGATCGCCTTATCTAAAGCTTTGCTGCTTCCTTTCCAAGCCATTACTAAGAACAGAAATAAAAGGAACTCCATGTGACTTTAACCTTCATAAAGTGTAAACTTGGCCAATCTGTCAAGCAAATAGCACGTAGTTATTGTCTGCCTCTGGCTGGGTGTTACTGGGCAAGTGTCACAGAAGTATGACACTTGCTCCCTGGACTCAAGATCTTCCATGCCACAACCAGGCCAGTCCCAGGCAAACTCGGATGGTTGGTCACCCTTGGTATAACACACAAATGGGCCCAACACCAACGTTCCTCTATTCTCTTCCTAATTAAGTCCTGCCCTCTTGTCAAGGCTCAGGTGGTCTTTGTACGCTCAATGCGTGAATCTCAGGGGTTTCCCCTCTGAGAATCTTCATGGCGCTATGACCCACCTAAATGCTCTTCTCCTTGGCACGAATGACATGCTGCACTCCTGGTACCCCGGCAGCAGCAGGACCTGGGAGCTTGTTTGAAATGCGGCATCCCAGCCCCCGACCCCAATCTGCACTTCTAACAAGACCGGCCCAGAGGTTCATATCCAAATTTGAGGCACAGTCCTCTCTTTCTCCGACAAATTTGAGAGATGGACTCATTTCTTTCAACCAGGGTATAAATGTCTGCACAGAATGAGGCTCCATCTCCTGCCATGCTTGGCACATAGTGGACACTTGAGTACCTTAAATACTGGATTGCACAAGAGTGCTGGAAAGTAAACTGGCCGAGTGCTATGTGGAAATTACATCGTCCTCTCTTTTCTTCCTCAGTCTCCAACGCGATGCTCTCTTCCTGTTTCCAGCTATCTCCTAGGCTCCTCTTCCTGGGTACACCTTATTGCTTCCTGCATAAGTTAACAGACCAAAAAAGAACTTGGGCACAAAAAGACAGTGCTATGCCATCTGGTTAGGGAGTGTGGGCATCTGTGATTTGTCTTGGCAGTTATGCATCTGAGCCCCTCCAGTGTGAGGAGAATCCCCCAGCCTTGAATCTTAGGGGAAGACAGACAATGCCTCATTTATGTTTTCCTTTGTGGACCACACTTTGAGTAGTAGGACCCTGGACAACAGGATGTCATCAAGTGTTCACTAAGAGTGTTGGCATGTGACCTTGGCTTCGCCCTTCAGACACTCTCCATGCTGGTTCTTGTAGACAGAACTGGTTCTGCAAAGAATAGGAGCCCAGGCAACTACTCTCGCTGGACGGAGGGGGGGGGTGAGTTGCACAAGATTCCAGGGGCAAACAAGGGGTGAGGCTGGGAAGGCAGAGCAAGGCGGAGGCTCCAGACAAGCAGGAGAGATTGTGGTTCTCTCCCCAGGATAGTTCACAACAAAGTGTTTTTGTGGCAATAAAGTTTCTGAGCCTGGTTCTCAGATTTTCCAGTTCTTTCAGCTACTCAGTATACTTTCAATAAATTTCATTTCTGCTTCAATGGTTTCTTTTAAGAGCACTGATTTATAGGAGATAGTGTTCGTTTGTGAGGGTAAGGACCTCCCTTCTGGATAAGGAGTGTTCCAGATACCAAGGAGGCAGGAGAACCCATGGGATTCAGGAAGAGTAATTAGTGCTTCAGAATCCAATCCAAGAAGTGACTTTTCTTTCTTTCTTTCTTTCTTTCTTTCTTTCTTTCTTTCTTTTTTTGCTTTCCTACTACCTTCTCTAAGCATGGACCAATCAATGATTTGATTACATTGGAATATATTCAGCCAAGTCCAGGGACCTATGGAATATTGCACACATTGTACTCTTTAACACAGGAAAAGAAAGTCACAATTATTTTTTTCACTTTGGAAACTGCTTGATCTGGCACAACAGAACTCAGTCAATCCATCAAAAAACTATGTATTGAACACCAGCCATGTGGAGACTTGGCTAAAAGTCTGCCCAGTCTGCTTGGTGGAGAATATCCAAGCCTAGACTCACACCACCCCACAACTGGGATCAGTTAGGCTGATGCGGAGTCTGCTTTAGAAACTTTTGAAAAAGTAAGTGTCTTCTTAAACCTTCCGTTCACCCTGCAGTGCTTTTTCCTTCTTGTTGGGTGATGTGAGAAAGAGGACAGACACAGCATCAGGTTTATTCACTGTGACCAGAGCTTCATTATTAAAGAAACAAAGACAAAACCAAAAACCAAAGAGAAAAAAATCATCCTCTATTGCCCAGGAATTAAATACAATTGGTTTTTTTTCCAGTGGAAGCCTGATGTTTACTGGCTGAAGGCTTCACAACTGTAGAGTCTAGAACAGGAGGAACTCCCTCTAGGATCAGTGAAGTTGTTCCTGAGCTTGGCTTGCTCCGGCCTGGCCTGGAGCCCCCGTGGAACACCTCAGAAGAATGGAACCTGCCTTGTGGAAACCTGGAAGAGGTCAGTAGGACAGTACCTATTCCACAGTGGGGATCAAAGGGCATCTGAGACACTGACAACAAAATGGACCTGCTTCATCCTTCAGGACATAAACTAGGTGTTCCTTCCCATAGAACGGCATCAGCTCAACTCAACAGACACTTGGTGAACATACTCACTTGAATGCTGCTGTAAGCAAGGGAAATGGCCTGCCTCCTGTCTTTTCCATGCTGCAGATCGGCTATTCATGGAATTTACAACTTGGTGATCCTCACATACTAGTTACTATGGAGTGCTAAACTTTAGTCTATCCAAATGTTTCTTTTTTTGGAACTCATTGGAAAGACAGAACTAACGAATAATTTGAAAAGTTTGGCTAACCCTTGTGTTTGGCTATTGTTGAATAACACCCGATCTTTTTTAGTAACGTTTGAAACACAATAAATTTGGGGCTTCTGCTTCCTGTGTGGAAATTCTGCTGTAATGTTTGGCGCTCCAGCAGCTCTTATAACCTTGGGGGTGGAAGCTGCACGTGGAGGGTGGTGGAACAGAAAGGTGGAAGGAGACTGTCCCTAGTGACTTTGCAGCGCTGTCCATGTCTGGGTTCCTTTACAAAAAAGAATAAAGCCTGCATGTTTACGCTACTGTGACCAGGTTTTTAGCTGAGTACAATCCTTAATTGATAAAGGCTTTTTCATGGTGGCGCTGTTCAAAGGAGAAAAAAGAATACTTGAATAGCCAACAATAAAGGACAAAGTTACAGTAATATATAGTTGACCAAGTGGCTCTTCATTAAATATTCATTCATTTACAAATTATTTATTAAGTGCCTACTATGTGCCAGGAATAGTGCCAGATACTGTCAATCTGGTGGTAAATAAGCAGATATGGTCCCTGCCCTCCAGGAATTGTAGGTGAATGTGAAACGGAACAGAAAGATGTTCCCGTATGGGCTATGATCCCGTTACATTGTGCTTCCAATGTCTGCCCTTTGGGCAAGACAACTTGACTGGCCATCGTGGACCCCTCCATTGTGAGGATATTTGGGGATATTTCTCAGTCTACTTTTCCGAACCTCATTAAAATTCAAGTTTGAATATCCCACAGAACCCAAGAAAGATATTTCCAATGCAGTGTCTTCTTCAGTGCAGGTATGACTATCTTGGGCAGGCTTCTTTTTTTTTTTAATTTTTTTTAATGTTTATTTATTTTTGAGAGAGAGAGACACGGAGTGTGAGCAGGGGAGGGGCAGAGAGAGAGGGAGACACGGAATCAGAAACAGGCTCCAGGCTCTGAGCTGTCAGCACAGAGCCCGACGCAGGGCTCGAACCCATGAACTGTGAGGTCATGACCTGAGGTGAAGTCGGCCGCTTAACCGACTGAGCCACCCAGGCGCCCCTTGGGCAGGTTTCTTAACACAGGGTGTAGGATGGGCTGGGTTGGAGGAATTGAGGGCATAGCGGCTGTGTAGAAGGCTACTGCAATCATTGGGGTGAAAAAGAATTCCGTGATGCAGTGAAAGAAAGCAAGAAGAGAAGGGGACAAGTGTCCAAAATGTTACAGAGAAGGAGTTGACAGACCACAGAGACCCTGGATGTGGGGGGAGAGGTGAAGGGAAGATTTGAAGGAGACTCCAGATGTCCAGCCTGAAGACTCAGGACGGCAGTGTCCAGAGTTGGGGCAGGGAAGGGGGAGGAGGAGCAGTTCTTTGGGATGAAGATAAGTTACCAACTGAGGAAGAACAGTGGTTTTATGTATTTCATTGTGCAAAAGCAAAGCAAAGCAAACCCAATTCAGCTGGCAGGCAACTTGTGTGCACCTGCCCTGTGCCTAGCACAGCATATTCTATAGCCTCATTATCACACACTGCTGGGAAATAAGCCGTCCACACTTCCCCTCCACAAGTGATGGTTTTTTCAGAAGTCTAAAATTTGTTGCTCATCCTAACTATTTTGGATGGAAAATTTCCAAGCTGTTATTACAGACTTCCTAACTTGTGAGCTCCATTAAAACAAGCATCTTATTCTCTTATTCATCTGTACCATCCTTACATCATTCAAAATCCTTTCAGTATGGAAGGTACTCAGATTGAACGGAGACATTTAGCTTTACGTATATCAACTATGTTCCTGTGATGCTTTAAAACATAGCCAGCGTGCACAAGACATTCTGGAGATGCATGTCTGCATTGCTGGTTCTATCCTCCTTTGATGGGTCTCTCGGCAATCATTTATGATTTCTGCAGACTCTTCCTGTGACAATCTCTGCACTGCTGCCTTGGTACGCCGAAACCAAAGAAGCAAGAGGAGTAAACATCCCGTTTTAGTAGAGCCAATAGGCTCTGAGTGACAAAATAAGAATATGTCTTTTGAGAAAAGCCATGAACTTGCATGCAGCTTTACTAAACAGGTAACACACACTGGCTGGTCAGTGTGTGAGGCCACCACAGAGTGCTTTGAGAATATTTCCATCCAGTCCCCCTCTAGGGCAGGTGCAGCTATGATGCCCATTTTGCAGAGAAGGAAATCAGGCTTGATGAGGTCCCATCATTAATAAGTCACAGAATCAGGATTCAAACCTACATTGTTGGACTCCTAAACATACCATGCTTTATAATAGGGTTTTACACATTCCTGGAGGTCTTTCTGCTCTGCCTCTTTTCTCTCTTCCTCCTCCTCCTCTTCCTTCCTTTTCCTCATCCTTCCTCTTCTCTCCCTTCCCCTCTTTTTCATTTTCATTTGTTTCGACATTCAAAGTTTTATTCCCAAGACGCAAGTATGCTACAGCCCAACCTTCAGATAAGCTTTTTCTATATGGTTTTATATTTGCTCTCGAGTAGTTTAAAACGTGGTTGGAGACTCTGGGCATGGAATACAAGAGAACTGTAGAGAGCATGTCTGGCTCAGCGATTCGCTGCATGTTAAGGAAATTTGTACGTCTTTAATCCCCACCATGACCTATTTTCATTCTCCTTGCCCACCACTGTAGCCTTTGGCGCCCTATATCCAGTCTCAATGGGTTTCCAGGTTTGTGCAGTTTCTTTCCTGGAGTGTCCTCCTTCCCTCACATCCCCATCCATCAGAAATGATATTTAGTCTTGAAGACACAATTCAGGTCACACCTTCAGGGTGCCTTCCAAGCTTCAGCTGCTATTAGCAGCATGCTCCGTGTTCCTCTTCTACTTGATCAACTCTCTCCTTGTTTGTCTTCTTTGGAGTGTATGATGCTGTGTTTCTCTCCCCCTAGATTATGCCCAAGAGGCAAGAGCCATGTCTCAAAACCTCTCTGAGTCCAGAAGGGTGCTGTGCTCCTGCTGCTGTGTGTTGGCTAAAATCTTCATATGGGAAGAGACTATGTCTTTCAGCATGATCATGCGTACGTTATCTCCAACACGAACAATGCAGCCCTGAAGAACTTCAATGACTTGCTCTCCAATGTCACTATCAGTAGGAAATTGCTTCCAGCAACATAAGCCTTGGCATGTGCTAAATTAAGTTGTGTGTCTTTGTCCCGTTCATGCTACAACAGGCACAAATGGTATGACACTTTGATTCTTCTCGATAAGGGTCAAGATGTTTTACAATTTAAATTAATAAATCTTCAAATATCATTTTACTGGGACTTTATGAAGCTTGCTTTAATCTAATACAATATTTAGTGTAAGTGACTTTTTCGAGTATTTGCTTGAGACTATGACCTATGCCAAAAATTACCAGAAAGGTCAGAAAAATAAATTGGTGGCTGTACTTAAAGGTTTGTGGGACACTGCCCAAGATATCTCTAGCAGTAATGGTGCCAATATTTTTTATGGCTGCCCAAACAGTATAGGAAAGGTCAGCTAGTAAATCTTTCATAATCTGTACTAAAAGTCATCTTTACTTATTCCTTCTTACAAATCACTATGACCTATCCAAAAATATGGAATGAAAGTATACCTCAATAAAATTTTCAGAGAGTTTCTGTGTGTTATTTACTTAGTTAAGTCAAATACTTATCGGGGCACCTGGGTGGCTCAGTTGGTTGAGCATCAGACTTTGCCTCAGGTCATAATCTCATGGTCCATGAGTTTGAGCCCCACATCAGGCTCTGTGCTGACAGCTCAGAGCCTAGAGCCTGTTTCACATTCTGTGTCTCCCTTTCTCTCTGCCTTTCTCCCACTTGCGCACGCTTGCTCTTTCTCTGTCTCTCAAAAATAAATAAACATTAAAAAAATCTCTTTCAAATACTTATCAAATGCTTACTATGTGCCAGACATAATTCTGAGTACTTGAGATATGGCAGTGTATAAAACAGGTAAAAATCCCTGCCTCGCAGAGTTTTTTTGAGTTGATCACCTAAGCAGTGGCTGGGAGTGTTCACGTTCCTGTGAGGTAGATTTTAGAGGGCTCATTTTACTGGTGATCTACTGAAGCTTGTGCAGAATAGGTAGCTTGATCAGATTAACCAGCCAGTCAGGAGACAAGTCTGAATCCGCATCAGTTCTTCTGGTTGCAAGCCTTGACTCTGCTATATACTGCATTTCCCAAATCTATGTTCTGTGAATGTTTCTCCAGGAGGTAGATGCTTCATAAAAATGAGTATTCCATATTCCAGTATGTTTGGGAAATTCTTTTTGTTACAGGTTGGGTTCTCCTAGAAGCAGCTGCTGAGATGCCGGTGTGCATGGAAGAGGACTCTTAGGGCATGATCTTAAGATCAACCCATGGTAGGTGCCTGGGTGGCTCAGCCGGTTGAACATTGGACTCTTGATTTTGGCTCAGGTCATGATCTCATGGTTCATGGAATCGAGCCCTGCATCGGGCTCTGTGCTGGCAGCACAGAGCCTACTTGGGATTCTCTCTCTCTCTCTCTCTCTCTCTCTCTCTCAAAATTAAAAAAAAAAAAACAGCTTAACACTGGGAAGGGGAGGAGCAGAGGCAGGATCACACAGGGAGAAGGTGAGCTGCAGTGCAGGCTTAGGGGCAGCCTCACCTGACAATATAAACATTCTGAAGATGAGATGGCTCTGCAAAGCTGTCCTGAGTTGGGGGCAAGACAACCAGGCCTTTATATCTCCATGCCAATCAATTTGTGGGAATGGACCATCTCCATGCCAGTCCTTCTGGGAATGGACCATGACCTTGAACAAAGTAGCTCTATTCAGCGAAGCAAATCTCCAAAGGGGGCCGACAGCTGAGGTGGAAGAGGTGTTCCAGGGGCATGGCCAGCAGGTGGGGTGAGTAGTCCCTCATTCCTGCAAAGTCCATCATAGCATCCAGCAGCTTGTGGTATTTGCAATCATGAGATTACATGAAGCAGGAGTCTTTACTGTTGTCTGCTTAGAGCCTTTCATGGGCAAATATGTGCTATGAACTTCAAGAGGGGAATTTACTGCACAGACCTTCCCAAATTTATGTAAGCCTAGCATACTCTTGGGGGTCCATATTAATTAACATTCTCTGACATCAGGATACTTAGGGTGCTCGTGTACCAGAAATCATAGTACAATTGGACAAGTGCAAAATAAAGGAGATACAAAATGCACTGGGGGACAAAAATGGACTCAAAATGGATCACAGAGCCTGACACTATGAGGCTCTTAGAAGAAAAAAGCATAATTGTAAATCTCTCTGATCTTGCATTAAGCAATGATTTCTTAGCTATAACAACAAAAGCACAAGTGACACAAGAAAAAGACACTGGCCTTCAAAATGTAAAACTTCTGTCCTTCATGGATTAAGTAAAAAAGCAACCTAAAGAATAGGAGAACATAATTGTGAATCCCATCTCTGGTAAGAGACTTGCACCCAGCATGTAAGAACAGCTATTACAACTCAACAATAAAAAGACAAATAATCTAGTTTAAAAATTGGCAAAGAATTAAAATAGACATTTCCCCCAAAACAGATGTACAAATGGCCAATAAGCACATGAAAAGATGCTCAATGTCATTAGATATCAGGGAAATGCAAACCAAAACTACAATGAGATGTCATTTCACACCCTTTGGATGACACAGTAAAAAAAACAGTAAGAACAAGTGTTGGTGAGGATGTGGACTAATTGGAGCCCTCAAGCATTGCTGGTGGGAATGCAAAAGTATGCAGCTGCTCTGGAAAATGCTTTGGCAGTTCCTTAAAATGCCAAAAATAAAGTTACCGCATGACTCGGCAATTCCACTCCTGGATATATATCTACGAGAAGTGAAGACCTATGTCCACAGAAAAGCTTGCATGCAAATATTCATAGCAGCATCGTTAATAATAGTCAAAAAGTGGAAACAACCCAAATGTTCATGAACTGATAGGTAACCCAAACGTGGAATATCATTTGGCTCTAAAAAGGAATGATGCATGCTACCAGATGGATGAACTTGGGAAACATCTTGTTAAATGAAAGAAGCCAGACACAAAGGTCAAATACTCTGTGAGTCCATTTGTAGGAAATGTCCAGAATGGGCAAATCCATAGAGACACACACAGTAGATTAATTGCCAGGGAAGGTAATGGGGAGTGAGGGCTAATACATAAGGTATTGCCTTTTGGAGTTAATGAAAATGTTCTAAAATTAGATAGTGATGATAATTTCACAACTCTGTACACATACTGAAAACCACTGAATGGTACTTAAAATGGTAAAGCATATGGTATCTGATGATATCTCAATAAAGCAGTAGGGGCATAAATGAGAGGTCCATAAGTTTTGTCAAAGGGCACTCGGCAAGTCTGTCAGAGCTCTCTTGCTTGCAAGTGATAACACTCAAATTATATTAAGAAAATTCTAAAAGGAAGTGAGAAAGGAATTTATCGGCTAGCATAACTGGGAAATCCAGAGTGGCGGCTTGCTTCAAGGTCTCACCAGAGGAGACAAAATGGCACCCAGCAAGGACAAACTTTCCCATCAGTGCCTAGCAAGTCCTGCAGAGAGAAAGCTGTTCTCCTCCAATATCCCTAGAGCAATCGAAGGGAAGAATCTGATTGGTGCTGCTTGGGATGCAGAGTTATTTCTGAACCAATCACTGGCTATTAGATGGCTAGGATATTCTCATTGGCTGTCCTAGATCATGTGACTATACCTGTGGGTGGGTATTTGGGGGGGAAGCCATGGTGATTTACAGTCTTCCAAGGGAACTAGAATGCAAGCTGGATGTAAAAGGAGAAATGAGTTTGCAGGTGAAATAGAATATAGAAAAAAAATGCAAAGGAAGGGAATTCCAGTAGAAGGATTAGTATGATACCCTTTGGTTACCTGTGATTTTTAATGTCATTTCCCCCAACCATCAGAGTCCTTCCTAGAGGATTAATAGTAATGATATGTATAATAGTAATGTATTAATAGTATTGTATAGTATTAATAGTAACGATATTAATCTAACAGTCTCACAGTAGTTTCATGTTCTACACTGAAGACTAGTCAACTGTATTCTAAAAGGCAATGACTGGTATGAGGAATTAATACAGACTCCAGGTGAGGACTTAAGCCTTACTCAGAACTTCTTGCCTTCTGGATAATTTGGCTCAGTTGGCCTAGTGTAACCCACTCCAAGATCTTTTTTCTGCCTTTCTTCTCATAGCCCCCCTCCTTGGCCACCAAAGAAATCAGCGCTGCTTTCCCACAGATCTACTCTTGTGCAGCTCAGTGGGTAGAATTAAAATTCTCCCAGTTGCCCAAGGCAGAAACTTAAAATCACCTTTAACTCTTCTCTCAACATGCAACCTATTAACAACTAGTGGAAATAATGCCTTTTAACCATCTTGAGCATTACCCTCTCACCTCTATTCCCAATGCCAATGCAGTGATTTACCTCTTCATGAGTTCTTGCTTGGATGACCATAATGGCCTCTCTTGGTGTTCAATTCCATCCCCTCAACCCATCCTTCATAGTCTGGCCACAGTGAACTTTTAAAAATGCAAATGGCTCCACCCAGGCTTAAAATTATGCTCTCAAGATATAGTCCATTGTCAGTCCCCTTGGATGTATATTCCCAAATCTTCTGAACTAATGAACTCACATAACCTTTGATTTGTAAATAAAAATACCTCCAGCCCCCATCTCACAGTGATGGAAACAGAGAGTTCTCATTTATCTTCTTCATCTTAGAAACCTGAATCAGCCCTGGATCCAACCTTCATTTATTTATTTCTGACTTGGTCCAAATGCCTTCAATATAATTGTTTTGTGTATCAAATTAGAAGCATTGACTGAGCCACCAAGATACAATAAATGTGTTTTCACATGAAATCGGCCACTCTGTAAGGCTTGCAAGTAGAATTAACCACACATTGTTAAACTCTGAAGTCCCTCTCTTTTTTTGAGGCTATAAAATAAGTCAGAAGTGGATCTGAAGAGGACAGATTTACAAGAACAAGTTCCTTGGAGAGCTGTGTTAGCAGGCCCTTCCCTCAAAGCAGGACAGGGCGGGATGTGTCCCTGTCACCTCTAGTTGAACGCAGGTGGTTCGGGGCAACTACTCAGAGAGGTTAATATGTATCCCTTTCTGGGGGACTAAGTGACACAGCAGACTAGATTGGTGTCTTTCTACTGAAAAGTTTAAAATGGGAGAGACAGGCTGGCTAGCTGCTGATGAGCAGATCAAAACAGGGGTGGAGGCCTGGCATCAGCCTGCATGTCTAGAATTTCTTGGGACAGATGAAATAAGAGGCTTCCATGATGCTGATGCAGGCCAGGAGCAAGAGTAAGCCAATGACGACAGCTTAGGATCACTTATTAAAGCCTCCTGGTGGGGGGCAGGGGGGAAGGTGTGTAAGCCTCATTTTAGGTGCTACAGAAAGAGTAAATGACCAGCTAAACCGGAGAAACATCTACCCAGGTAAAAGATCTCTGGCGTCAGAAGGGCAAGTGGGGTTGAGAGAAATGGGGTCTCCAAAGAACCGGAAAAAGTATCCCTTAAGATAAAGAGCTTTCGACAACTGCCAACATTCAGAAAGCGCAAAGCCATATTAGGACAGTGTCAGTTAAGAAAAAACTTTCTTACTCCTGTCACCTGTCCTCCACCCTTGAACCAGCACCAGCTTGTGTGATAAAAGCTGGGGGAGAAGATGGACAAAACCAAAGAGTCAGGAGATTTTCTTTGGAAGGCCAGACAATAAACATGTTAGGCTTTTGGGGGCCATCCAGTCTCTGATGTAACTGTTTAATTCTGCTGTCGTCGTGTGAAAATAGCCACAGATGATCTTTCAATGAATGGGTGTGGCTGACTTGTAATGAAACTTCATTTACAAAAAGCAAGTAGACTGAGCTCATGGCTCAGACTTTCGGGATCCCTGCCCCAGACTGTAGGTTTCTTGAGGGGAGGAGCTTTGTTTGGTTATTATTGTATCTGAAATGTCCCCCACATTGTAGGTAACAATGACTAAAAAAAACAGCAGCAGCCTCTCCTTCTCCATAATGCGATCTCGTTATATACAATGAATCCTTTAGTTATTTTTCTATTAAGTCCCAAGAGGAAAGAACCAGTATTCTTGAAGAGAAGAAACTAAACTAAAAGACATTTGACCTTAGTCAAAGGGCTTCTTTCTATGACGATGAGCCACATAGTATGGGAATACTGCAGAGCAGTAAGCTTATAGAGGTTACAAAGAAGGCAAATTCTAGCACATTAAATTCTATGCATAGGCTTATAACTACACCACATGGACATGGTTTATCGTTTTTATTTTTTCAAGACTGACCTAGCATGATATCCTGTACATGGGAACAGAGATAAAGGGAAGATAAATAAAGGAAGGTCAATTCTATTGATAAAGAGCCAAAGGGATGTTCAAAAATGCATGTATGATTAAAGACAGATCTTTACTGAGAAAATTCTGTTAATTAAAGGTGTGGGAGTGAAAGAAGGAAAGAAGCACTATCTGATGCCAGAGAAGTAATTTTATCACTTGAAAGTTTATTATAACTTTAATTTAGTCCAGGTATGACAGCAAGACATTTTGTTAATGACATACACTTTTATCAAGATCTTTTCCCTTGACCATGTTGGTAGCACAGGCACTATCAGCATCGAGCTGCTAAGATTTCTGGGCTACACAGAAATGCTAGGTTTGTACTTGAATTGTTCAGATCCAATTAAAATTAACTGCATACCTATTTTGTGCCCGGCATTATATTCTATACTTATAACTACATTCTTTGGGCAGGGGATATAGCATACTGCCTGGCAGCATGGGTCCTGAAGCCAGACTGCCCGATGAGACCACTGGTCCCATCACTCGCTGGCTATGAGACCTTGAGAAACTTAACCTCTCTATATCTTAACCTCAGTTTCTCTATCTGTACGATTGTGAAGAAAAAATAGTTGCTTCACTAGAGGTTGTTATGAGGATTAGAGAATATGTGTTCAGTTCTTAACACAGGGCCCAGTCCATACTAAAAAAATATTAGCTATTATTATCATCTTATTTAATTTATCCTCATAACAGTGCACGGAGTTTGGTGTGATTACCACATCTTACTAAAGAGGAAGCTGAGGGTCAAACGGTAATGTCCCTGAGGTCCCCAGTGGCCAGTAGTCAAGGAAAACTGGGTCAAATTCATTACACCAGGAAGCCTCCTGAGTGCCATCGTATGTGTATCCCTAGCCTTGGTTCCAAATTTGCTTTAAAAAGGAATCTAATCCCTGCACTACACCATTTCCATCTCCTCTAAAAGTTAAAATTATCTATGAGAATCTTCAAGTAGAGTTTCCATTAAAAGTACTAGATTTTCCACTATAACGAAAAATTTATTATTTGAAAATAGCATTGCTTTGTTAGGAAGTGTAATAATAGTCATCGTTTTGTGTAGTGTCCCTGGCCGCTATTCAAAGCCAAGCCCACTATCCTTTCATTGTTTTTTCTTTAAATCAGGAAAGACCTGAAATTTGGCTCTGAAAATTTCCTTAATTTGTAAGAAGAAATATTCCCCTGGAAGTCCAGTTGTTATGACCAAAGAAGAAAAACAAAGCTCTAACAAGAAATGACCAGCACTGAAACCACGGGGTTTTCAGAATTAAATTGTTGAATTCGTGTCACATCCTTTCTTGGCCACTCTCTAGACATATCTGCCAAAACTAACAAAAATTGTTGCTCCCAGCAAAAATCTTCATAGGTAGTGACACTGATAATACCTCCCCATGCAGAGCCTCAGGGAAGCATCTGGATGGAGCTCAAAGACAGGGATGTGCTGAATCATTCCCCCAGGGAGGGGATTTCTTTAAAGCAGTTTCAGACAGAAGAATAGTCGCCCTCTGACCTCTGAACAGCTTTCTCTGGCAATTTCCAGAATGTATGCTTCCAGAAACATTTCTTCCTTTGTTTCATCCCCATCAAAAAGCACTTACAAGATACTCATTCACCTCTGGGGAAGCATCAAAGATGCAGGGGGGAAAAATCATACATATGGTCCCTGTAGCCTTGGAATTTATAATCTAAGAAGCAGACACGTGTAAAAAGGGTTTATAGACAGGAAGAGATATTATGTCAATACATGGCCAGACAGTAAATTACAGAACTTACATTGTACCTCCCTAATCCACTTATTCTCCTTCAGCCTCAGTTTCCTTTTTATTAATTAGAGAGGGGGGTGGAGAGAGAGAGAGAGAGAGAGAATGAGTGGAGAAAGGTGCAGAGGGAAAGAGAGAAAGAATCTCAAGCAGACTCCCTGCTCAGGATGGAGCCCTACTCAGGGCTCAATCCCACACAACCCTGGGATCATGACCTGAGCCAAAATCAAGAGTCAGATGCTCAACCCACTGAGCCTCCCAGGTGCCCCTAAGTTTCCTCTTATAACTGGGGGTGGGGGTGGGGGTGGGGGTAGGGATTCCATTGAGCACTAACATTGTATGAGCTTAGGATGCATAAACTTGGAAATTGATGCAAGCCACACACACACTCAAGTAATTCTCTGTCCAGGCAGATGAAGGGAATCCACAAGCTGCATAGATTCTAGAAGAAACAAGCCTGCCTGAACTGTCAGAATGACCACAGAGATGGCTCTGGGTCCCTAAGTAAGAGACCGGGAAACATAATTTTCAAAACTTTAGAATGAACTTGTATCAAAGCTTTAACTCATTAGTGGGGGACCAAGAGGACAGTCAAAGCTGGTTCAAGGAAAATTTGAGAAACTGAGTTTTTATAGCACTGCAGGAAGAACTTTGCAATAATATTTCAAGGGTACGTTCAAAAGTGATTCATGTCCCACAGGTAAAAAAAAAATCACCATGTGGAGTTATATTTTCTACTACATTGAAATAACTTACATTTTTATCAGGCAAAACTTTAAGAGTTAGCACATTACTTTAGAGAGTTTGGGCCCCAATCAATGAGCCAAACAACAGAAAAACACCATCAATAATTGAATAATCCCTGGGTGGGCCTGTTGGGTGCACTCCAATGGAAAGACTTCATCTTCCTCACTCCCAAATTTTGGGTAGAACTGGTGATCACAAATAACCTCCAAGAATAACTTTTGGTTACAAAAAAACAAAAAAAAAAGGCTGCTCTTCCTGCATTTTTGTCTTAATTAATTTACATAAGTATAGAAAGAATTTTCAATTAAATATATAAGCTTGAGTGAGTATGGTCAGCAATGACATAGAATGACACTCACAAAATGTTTACAACTTCCTAAGCGATCTGGGTTGCATTTTCAATGGTCTCTATAATCTCTATTATTTCGTAGTGTTTTGTCTGTTGTGTTTGGGATTTTCATTTTTAATTGACTCTTCTATTGCAAACTAGGAAATCATACCTAAGAAATTCATCTCCACTGGTTTCACCTGGAGTGGCTACACATTTAGTGAATCCTTCTCTCTCCTTCTCTAAGGTCCTCCAAATCTGCAAAGGTTCTTGGCTGCCAGGAAGTGACCTTCTTTACAGGTAGGTGGACACTGCAAGCTATAGAATAGATACCAGATGTTTCCTAGAAAGGTTTTATGAGTTTTAGTCCCACATGGGAAGTACAGCTATTATCCCTTAATGGTGAGTTTAGCATACCTGATAATTTTTTTTAAGAGAGAGAATGCACACATGTGCAGGGAAGAGTGGCAGAAGGAGAGAGAGAGAGAGAGAGAGAGATTGAGAGAATCTCGAGGCTCCATGCTCAGCATGGAGCCTGACAGAGGGCTTGATCCCACGACCTTGTGATCATGACCTAGGGCAAAATCAAGAGTCAGATGCTCAACTGACTGAGCCACGAAGTCACCGCTGATTAAATAAAAATTATTTGTAAAGATGACATTCCAGGTATAACCTTGGTTATATAATTATTTTTTCTAATTATATCCAGATTAAAAACAAGATTCTTAATGACCCCATACAAATATCTATAATATCATGAAAAGGATAGAAACTCAATAAAAGAATTTTTCCTGAATTCTGAGAGGTCAAAGAAAACAACTGACATGTTTCATTTTAATTGTAAAAGCACAATGTACTGTACTAAGTGCTGAAGAAAGTTATAAGGGAAGAGAAAGAAACAACAAAACAGCCTGATTACAAAGGGGGCAAAGAATTTAAATAGACTTTTCTTCAAAGAAGAGAAGCAAATGGCCAATACACACACCTGAAAAGATGCTCAAGTTCACTAGTCATTTGGGAAACGCAGATCGAAACCACAATCAGATACCATTTCACCCGCCATGATAGATTTAAAAAACAGAAACTAAGGTGTGCTGGTAGGGGAACTGGAGCCCTGGCACTTTTGCAGCTGCTAAGGACACAGCATGGCATTTCTCAAAAAATTAAACACAGAATTACCCTATCCTCCAGCAATTCTACTTCTGGGTTTATACACAAAAAAGGGAAAGCAGGGACTCAGATATGTTCACACCCATGTTCACAGCAGCACTATTCATAGTAATAGCCAAAAGGTGGAAACGCGAGTGTCCATCGACAGCTGAATGGGCACACAAAATGTGATACAGACATACAATGAGTTATTATCCGGCCCTAGAAAGGGAGTAAACCGTGACACAGGCTACAACATGGCTAACCCTTGAGGACATTATGCTAAGTAAAATAAGCCAGTCACAAAGGACAAGTACTGTGTGATCCCACTTACATGAGGCCCTTAGAGTAGTGAAAGTCCTAGGGGCAGAAAGTAGAATGGTGGATGCCAGGGACTGGGGGGAATGAGGAAGGAGAGGTAGTGTGTAAAATGGGGACAGAATTTTTGGGATGATGAGAACGTTCTGAAGAGGAACAGTGGTAATGGTTGCAAACAAATGTGAATGGACTTAATGCCACTGAATTATCCACTTAAACATGGGTAAAATGCTATTATATTTTCCCTAAAGGGAAAGCACAAATTGACACAATATATAGCCATGTGTGGGCATCCAGGACACTTAGCGTATTTAATGTGAATGAACATAAGGCCACTGAATTGTTTGATAATAAAACCCAAAGGAACAGCTTCTCTGTAGTGTAGAAAAATAATAAGCACACACACAAATATCTATACACATACATACAGAACTGATTACACAGCTTGCAGGGCTTAGTGCAAAATGAAAATGTGGGTCTCTTATTAAAAATATATATGCATATGCGCATGCACCACACACATATACATATGTGTATACATACGTATGTATATATATGTATACATGTGTGTGTGTGTGTGTATATATATATATGATTCAATAAAATTTATTTTTAAAGATGACGGTCCAGGTATGAACTTGGTTGCCTAATTATTTGGTCTAATTATATCCTGGTAAATAGAAAGTCACATTTCCAAAATGAAATTGGCTCCATGTTTCAACAGGCTGTCTTATTTAAAAATTTTTCAGGTATCCAAAAACTATCCATCCATGACTCTGATTGAATATTAATCTAAGGTTTTAATTTTAACTAAGGATTTTGAGGATTATATTTAAACTGATATACTATAGAAAGAAAACAGTAATAGTTGTTGTAAAAATTTTCAGAACTGTAATTCAGATTAGGGAATACAAAATTTTAAACATGATGCAGAAGTGATGTTAGTTCATGGGATCAGTAACGCACTGGAGACTCTCCATGGGAGCCAGGAGAGGCCGTTCCCGAGCCTATGCAGCACGTGAGGCACTTCTCGGGCAAGTGAGCCCTTTTGGGTCTTGTGTGGAACAATCTCTAAAGCTGCCAAATATTCAAAATGTTAAGAACATGAAAGCATAATAACAGAGTAAATGTGTCAAAGATTCGTTTTACTCACGCATAAAGGAATAGGCAGGTAGACAGGCTGACGGAAGGAGCATCTGAAGTATGGTTATTTATAGTCACTGAACAAGAATGTGGAATAAGACAGCTACTGGGTTAGATTTTCAAAACTGGTTTGTGTCCCTCCGTAACCATACCCTTTGGGGTTATCTTTTCTACCAGGCGGAAATCATTCATGTCTCCACCTGACATAAATCTCCAAGTAACCAGTGAGTCTAGGTCCTGATCAATAGCAAATGGTGAGCCAAGCAAGGATACGAATCATTGAATAATCCTTGGAAGAGCCTTTTGCATCAAACTCCAGCATGGCATTGAAAGGACACGTGTTTCTCCTTTGCCTTCTTTTCACATTGCGGGTAACTTTTCTTGGCAAGACAGGTGGATGGAGCAGTTAGGAGAAGGGAGATTTGAGCAGGTGAGCCTAGCACGAGAAGGAAGATGGCTGACAAGGCGTGGATGTAATGGGAGCGTCCTCGTAAGATGGCCTTTGGATCTGCAAGGCCCAGGGCAGTTCGTTTCCTGGAAGAGGAGCTGGGCCCGTCTGCGCCGACAAGGGGCAGGCTGTGGCATGACCTGGGAGCTGACTGGCACAGAGCTCCTCAGACAGGACACTCAGAAACACTTATAGAGTTTTCATACTCCCATCCCTCTCTGGCCTGAACAGTCAATACAGGTCCGCGTCAAATGGACTTCTGATGTGTGGTCTAGAAAATGCATTCCCATCACCATGCTCTGATGCTCATGGTGAAGGAATGCCAAACCACTGCCCCCCCCCAACAGAAGGGACCCCTATGTGCCTTCCCTGGCCTGAGGAGGGCTGTCCCTGAGGCTCTCTCACTGCACATGGAGCTTGCTTCCCGATTCTGTCCACACCTCTACCCTCACCACAATACCTCATGCCAAACAATACTCTGCAGTTCAAATTCACCAGCACTGTGCCAAAGACAACCCCGGGTATCCCCACCACATTGCAGCCCATACCCCTCAGGCTCTCTGCCTGTCTAATGCTCTCTGTAGCATTTGTCAGCCCACAGGTCCTTGTCCTTGTCAGTCCCTTCCTGGCGCTGCTCAGTCTGTCCTCTTCTGAGGATGCTCAGCTGCTTTTCTCCACCACCAAACATCTCTTGACTCTCGGTACCTCCCCTCTCTGACTAACTCCCCGTTCGGCATAATCCCACACCTTCAGAGGCTACATCCTGCAGTCCCAAAGTACTCGACTTTCAGCTTCTCTGTGTTCTAAATCTTTCTGGGCTAAGCCTTGAGGCTTGCCCATCCACTCTGATTTGAAAACACATCCCGCTCTCCCCAAGGTTTCACATGCACACCAGGTGGCCTGTGGATTAGACCTATTGTTCCCTGGGGTTATCCAGGACTTTGGGCCATATCCAGATTGCCTTTGCAGCTGTAGCTTTCCCAAGTTGGCTTCAAGAACTGCACAGGACCCCAGGCTGGGGAGGGATGAAAAGTGGAACCCCTCCCTCCGCCCATGTTCACCTGCATCTCAGGGCCCTGGTGCTGGATCCTTGGAATCAGCTCATCCCCTTAGGTTCTCAGAATCCCAGAACAACCCCATGTGAACCTCAAAACAGCTCTAAAAGGGATCCAGGCTTCTTTCTTTTCAATCAGACTTTCCAGTTTTTGGAAAAGGCAGAAATATAATTAGGGGAAGTATTTGTGCCTATCATCCAAAGCTTTTAGAAAAACCCACATAGGCAAAAGCTTTATTCACCACTTCTCCTGGCCTAGCAGGGACCAAAGAGGTAAACAGAGGGAAAAAGAGATGCCTTTCTGGCTTCCCTCCCTCTCCCCCAGCCATCCTCAACTCTTCAGGCTACCAGGGGAACCCTCACAGGGCATGAGCTCCCACAGTCCGTTTAGCATCGGCTCTGAACAACACACAGGCCAAATGACAAGGATCTGGGGAGTCTTTCCTCTGATCCTTCCAAAGGAATCCAGAGGCCCTTCCCCAGGAAGAGTAGTCATTGAGCCACCAAGCTGCTGGCCAAAAACTTACAGCTCAGGTTTGAGTCCCAGCTCTCGCATCTAACGGTTATGTGACTTTGAACGACTGACTTGTAACTTACATCTATGAAGGCCCATCATACAACTCACAGAGGTTTTCTGAGAACCAAAAGAGATTTAAATAACTTTGCAGACAGTAAGCATTAGATAAATGTATTACCATTCATGGTAATAACATAATAAAGAATAACAGTAACATTTTAGGTATATCATTAATACACTAATCGTAATAACCTCTATTCCCAGACACCTGTCATGATAATAGATTGTAATAGGTTCTCAGTCTCCCCATAGACTAACTTTTCTTAACCTCACACGGTGAGCTTCTTTTTCCCCACTTCTCTTGCCCAGGCAAGGCATGCATTATTTCCCAAGGATATTTTTTTACACCTTCTTTCCTACTTCCTCCCAAAATTCTCTCCAAATACCCACACCTTGGACAGGAGGCAGAGTTACACACCACAGAGGCATGCCTCAACTCACCCTGTCCCTCTGTCCAGCGAGGCAGTTCCTTCCTCAGTCCAGTGTCACCAAGGCATCTCCCAGGGTGCACAGGCACCACACAAGCAAAGGTTTTGTGACCAGGCACATTCTTGGAAATTAAAGTTCTTTTGCTCTGCTTGCGAGACTTTTCAGACTCTATTGCCCTAACGTACGTTACAAATTTCCAAGTGAAGGATGCAGTAAGTATGCTGCTTACCAAACCTATCTGGCCGTGGAACGCTTTCTTCCAGCACAGTATCTCATTGGGTCCATGTCCCAATGTGGACCCTCATCTTCCCATATCAATGGGGATCACTCTTTTGATCTTCTGCCAGACACAATTTCACCCTGCAGAAAGGTTCCCTCCCACACTGAGCAGCCAGTGCTGCCCGGCTCACAGTCCTGTCAGCTCAGAAGCTAAGGCAGAGAGTCCATTTTCCTGCCTCGCACAGGGAACACATTCGGTCCACATAGTCATAGGAACTCAGCAGAGGGAGGCTTCTCCTGCCAACCTTAGCAGAAAAGCCAAAGATACCATGGCCAGTGTAGAGGGATACAAGCAGGGTTAAATCTACAGTTCCCTCTGGCACCAGCTTCTCTAGAGAGATAAATCCCAAACTTCCAAGGGGTCTAGACCTATAGGCTCCTTGGTGGCCCTGGAGACCACCCCAGAGAAACTCCCATCCTTGACAGACAAGGAGAGATTTATCATCCCATCCCAAGCAAGCAAGAACACACTGATCTCCTGGGTGTAAAGGGGAAATTCCACCTTCCCTTTGAAACCAGTTAGGGAATGTCAATCCCAAAATTGTCACCAGGGGAGCATGATTTGCACTTGAAGGACTTGGGACTCAGGTCTTCCTTGTCTTGCCTTCTGTCTAACAGAGATTCTAGGAGCAGCCTTAGTTGTTGGGGGAAAGAGAAATTTGTCAGGGCCACCATTGTCCCTTTCCACTGTGATTCTCTGCCCCAAGGGTAAGTTTCCAATAAGTAGCCTAATTGCCCTCTGCTGATAACCATGGCCGGGGCAGAGATAATTTACTGTGAAGAGCTTAAGCTTTGGAGCCTCTGCCCTACACAAGCTCCTTCCAAGACCCTGTCCTTGACATTGTATTTATAATTTAGTTCCTTTTCCTTATTCCTCAAGAGAATAAGGATTGGCTTCACAAATCCCATATCTACCTCTTGTGGGTGAGAGGCACATACCTTTCTAATTTAGTTCCATTTCATGCAAAGTTACTGGATCAGAAGATGGTTCTGGAGTTGATGGAACAGGACAGAGTTTCCTACGATCAGCTCTCAGCTGGGTACATTTGCAGAGAAGACCACCTCCTGGCCAGGCACTGGAGTTGCTGGCACTGAATCACTGGGACAGCCCCAACACAGCCATGTATGCCGTGGGACAACCGAAAGCCAGCCACTGACCTTGAGCAAGCCAAGATGCTCAGAATCCACCTGCCTAATGGGCCAAGCCAGAGAATGAATGACTCTTTTCCTACTCAACCTCCCTGTCAGGATAGCTCTAGTGAATATAAGGAGCCTTCCAGCCTTCTCAGCCCATTACCGTATGTGTATATTTCTCCCAAACCTTATTCTTTTTTCTTGACATAGTGCAACTCATCATGGAGCTTCCACAGAGAGCAAGCAGCCAGCAGAGACATAACTAATGACCAGAACTCCCCATGACAGGGCTTCCCAGTCAAGGAACGGTTGTGTCTGACCAGCTTGGGGTTCATGCCCTTTGCCTCAAGCGTTCTGACCAGGGTCAGCTTCCTGGGGCTCAGTTCCCCTTTGTGTCCTGAAACTTCAAAGCAAGATGCTTCCTTGTCTCAGGCATGTCAGAACTTGCTGGATTCCCTTTAAAGTTCTCTAGAATCCATTGCCCCCACGTGTTGCTTCTAAGATAAAACAGAGTTCTCCATCTTTTTGCTGTAAAGCATGTCAGACAGAAAAATCCAACAGGCAGTTTCAGAGCTGTAACTTATTTGTGCTTTTCGCCATCCCTTTGGGGATCGGAATCAAAAACAAAACGTATTCTACTGCCCAGCAGAGATGGAGAGCCGGTGCCAGGGAGACAGGCGGCTCACAGATAAGCAGAGCTGCCGCCCTATAAAACAGGAGGGAGCCCCAATAAAAAAGGCAGGCTTTGAAAAAGAACTCCCAGGGCCAGGCCCACTTGGTGGGAAACAGATGTGCCTGTGACAGAAGGAGGTCTGTGGGCCCCATCTCTCACTCCCCCACCAGTGTAGCCGCACTGAGTGCCTCTCTGGCAAGCCCCTCGTGGGGCCGGGGCCTTCAGCGTGCTGAAAGACTTGTCCCTTGCAGCCTTCAGTTACTGCTGGGTGACTGGACATTCCCTGAGCTTATGACCCTAATAAAAGTGTTCCCAGTAAACAGGGAACAGGGAAGAGACCTCAGATTCAGTACTTGGAAGGAACCGTTAGGAAAACGTGTCTTAAAAATGCATCCTCCACTGCTTTGAGGAAAAAAGAATTGACAGCTTTCTGTCTTTACTATTAAGTCTTCTCTCTACACAAAAGTAAGAGGTTTCATGGATAAATTCTTCCCACATCAATCTGTCTCTGGTGCCTGCACCTTAACTAAACGTGGGTCACATTCTGCACTCCGCCATCCTCAGGCTGCTAAGACGTGTGGGCTTTTTCCCAAGTTAGTCATCGGGTCCAGGGCCCAGGCACTGTCCTTGTCCTCTACATCATGAGCCGGGGGTCACTGCTCACACCAGCAGCAGTATCCACATTCAGAAGACTTACTTCCGGCTCATGCTGTCTTAATGATACATTATATTTTTACAAGAATGTTGAATCTCCTGGTTTTCTCCTCAGGTTACATTGCTGAGATGAAACCTGGATCCCAATCCTGTCCCAAGTCCATGACACAATGTTTATGCTGATTCTGTTCAAGCCTGACTCTGTATGGAGGTTTGATTGATAGAGGTACCACCTTCGTCCCCCTTTCTACGTTGACCTTCGTTTTCTCTGTGCTACCGTACAGTGAGCCCTAGCTCTGAGGCAGGCATCATGCTAAATAAGCATTACACATTCACTCGGTCTCATGCTCAGTCTAAACCAACCTCCATCAGACCAGGAGGTGCTCTGAGCCCAGAAAGGGAGGTGCTCTTAGCCCAGACAGGGCCTACGGCTAAGCCAGGTCTGTTCAGGTCCCGAGGTGTAGCCCTGACCACTGCCCCGAACTGCCTTACTCTTCTGCTGCCCCACTTACAAGCACAGCAAAAGGAACAGAGTTATCTGGAGAGGATCATGAAATGTTCACACTATAAGAGACCCCTGTGCCCCCAGACTAGTGCCATCTTCACTATACAATGGGAAAGAGTGAGTGCCAAACCACCTTGCTCAGGGCCAGCCAACTTATTAACTGAAGATGGAAAGATAAGGTGGAAATCTAACAATTTTGCCAGTTTGTGATACTTCGGGGAGAAAATTTATGGGGAAGATGTTGGACACCATGACCGACATTTGGGACTGAGATTTGTATATGCATTGGTTTTTCCATGCTTCTCCTTTTCCCACATGGTGGAAATACAAAGAGCTATGTATAAGCACCCTGTAAAAATATGGGATTTCTGCATGGAAGGTAAATAACATTGGAAGCTACTCTCTAACAGCCTTGTGGCTTTTCACATAATGTCTCCTGTAACTGTCCTTTACTTGCCCCACCTGTGACAGCTGAGGTACATTTTTTTTTATTTTTAGAGAGAGAGAGAGAGAGAGCCCGAGTGACGGAGAGGGGCAGAGGGAGAGAGAGAGAGAGAGAGAGAGAGAGAGAGAGAGAATGACAATCTTAAGAGGCTCCATGCTGAGCATGGAGCGTGGGGCTTGATCCCACAACCCTGGCATCATGACCTGAGCAGAAATTAAGAGTCGGACACTCAACTGACTGAGCCTCCCAGGTGCCCCAACAGTAATTTCATCTTAACTTGAGATACAGGCACTTGTTCATAACATCTGGGCTCACTGATGATGTCTGGGTTACCCCACAGCACAGGAAAAGCGTGGCTGGAAAGCAAAGGTATGTGGTGTGACCAGAATAAGTCAAAACTTTTCTGTGTCTCCTCTCTGCCATCCTCTGATAGGGGCACTTGGGTCCCCTCTTCCATAATGTTGGCACCCTATATCAGAAGCTGCTTGCAGTGAATGAAGTTCTCTCTATGCTTAGAGGGGAAACATATTACTTTCAAAAGTAAGTTGAGTCCCCTTCCTAATCTTGGACCCAGTGTCCAGGGGTGAATCCAGCCTCTTCACCTTCTTCAGCTGATCTCAGGCTAATTCCCCAAGCTCAAGTCCTTCCTATCTTTGCTCCTGGACCCTTTGCTGATAAGCCAGTGCACAGTGATGTGCCCCGCCCCCCACTTCCAAATCTCTCTAAACTGCTCTGGCATTGAGCCTGAGCTAGCTGGAAAGTTTATTTTGTGTATATTTTGTTTCTCTTCTTTCCTTTCTTTCCTTCCTGCTTTTCTTTTCTCTTTTCTTTTCGTTTCTTTTCTTCCTTCCTTCTTTCCTTCCTTCCTTCCTTTCTTTCTTTCTCTCTCTCTCTCTTTCTTTTTTTCTTTTTCTTTT
This sequence comes from Cryptoprocta ferox, assembly GCA_028646485.1. NCBI lineage: Eukaryota > Metazoa > Chordata > Mammalia > Carnivora > Eupleridae > Cryptoprocta > Cryptoprocta ferox. The sequence continues at coordinate 106,600,253 of CM053571.1, read as the reverse complement.
TTTTTTTTTTTTTTTTGGTAGCTCCCATCACCACACCTGAATTTGGAGCCCCTCAAGGACCAAAACCTGGCTCATCTAATACCTGGTATGCCTTGTATCTAGCACAGCTGAGAAAGGTCCCTGGGGATGATCCATCCATGACAACATAGCCATCTGTGCCATGGCTCCTGTTTCCTGAAAGCGGGAGCCAGTGGCATAGGTTTATAAAGAGTCTGTCTCTCACTAGAACGTTGGCACTTGTGGGGCAAAGAAAGCTTTTTATAGAGCAAGTGGTACTGCCTGGGGCTTGCAAATGGGGGGTGCTGGGCCAGTGAGGAGAAGGAAATACTTTTTCTCTGCCTCACCTGTGTCATGAAGTTGTTCTGGTCACTCTTGCCCGTGGGGAGGGGGAGGGCATTTGCTGCCTGGACAGAAGCTTCTCCAATGGCCTCTGATTGGAAATGCAGCCTAAGGGGGGGCCCAAGCAGCAAAGAACTCAGCCTTCCTCAGCCGATGCCCCCAGGGCAAGTCAAGCCTGTTGCTCAGGCCTCTCCGGCAGGACTTTGGTTTTTTTAATAAACTGTGGTAAATCTCACCCTTGCTGACATTTGTCGAGAAGACATTTCATGAAAAGTCCCAGTTGAGAAGGAATGCTGGCTGGGCTCAAGCCACTTCTGAAAACAAGCAGCTGCACAAAACCCCTGGGCGTTCCTGGCCTGTGACCTAAAAGGATGTCACAGGCTGGGCTGGGGAAATGAGGTGCTGAGGGAACCACAGGGGGCAGCTCACAAGGTGGCCTCTGACGCTGAAGGGTGTTTAAGATGGGGATCCTGTTTGGGAGTAAAGGAATCTGGAATGTTCCCCTGATAGCTAGATTAAACTATTTTGGCTTGTTGGTGTGCAGTGAGCCCAGCATGAGGTTAGGTGACACTTGAAACCAAAAAAAATACCAGTCACTGCCAGAATAAGTATTTAAGAGGCAGGGCTCCTCTGGCCATGCTCAGGAGAGAGACAGATATGACCGAACATGGTCAAAAAAGCCGGTGGAATTTGTGTGAAGTCTACAAAGAATGTATACTAAGTACAGGTGTGTGTGTGTGTGTGTGTGTGTGTGTGTGTGTGTGTATCTGGGGGTGCAGGGGTGCATTCCAGGGCCAGGGCATGGCATGAGATACACAAGAGTAAATATGCACTATGTCTGGGTGTCTCAGGTACTGTAAGAAGGTATAGCCAGCTGGGGAGACAGGGTGACTAGTAGCAGATAGGTAGAGTTTGTCATGTTGAATGGGGCCTTGAATGACAAGCGAGGTAGTTTGAGTTTTCTCCCGCGATCAAGGAAGAACTGCAGGGGGCTGTGGCACATGGAATGGAATGGCGGGGTAAGTGTTCTGGAGAGTCTGAAGGCAGAGAGCAGAGGGCTGCTGTCGTGATTCGGGCAGGTTGCCAGCCTGCACTGCCGTCCCCGACACTGCTCAGCAGAGGATAGAGACAGCAGGTATCTTGGAGGAAGATTCAGTCTCCTACTGACCCTTCCTGGAGAATGTGTTCGTTTGCCTTTCCAGCCAACTCCACACTGAAAAATTTGAGAAGAGTTTTGGAAAAGCATTGCTTTAGTCTTATTGCTGTCTGTCCACATCCTCATAGTTTCCCTACTGCTCACCACATGAAGCTCAAACTCCTTAGCTTGCCTTCAAGGCATTTACCAGTGATTTTCACACTTTTTTAAAGCAGCAGGACTTTTTCTTCAAAGGTGACCTTAAAAACCAAGAGGTAAAATGTCAAAAGCAGAGCATCTCTGCGCAAATCTGCACACAGGCCTAGCACATTCTCCCTCTCCAGGCAGTCAAGCCCCATATGTTTTAGTCTCCAGTCCTTCAGGCACCCTACCCTGTCCCTATCCCCCCAACCATGGAGTCTCTGAGACCCCTCCAAGAAAACTCCAGGGCCCTAAGCACAGTTGGAACCCATTTTCCTACCAGGTCAGTTTCAATCTGCCTTTTCTCCCACTGCTCTTTGTGCCCATCAGAGTGCTCAATCTTCTGCCCTAAATACACATTGGACCTTGGTATTCCACTGCTATTGCTTGCCCTACCCTGAAATGATGACCCTCATAGCATCTCACATGCTTCCAAACCTCACCATGTTCCACTCATGCCTATCCTCTGCCATCATCAACATCACCACCATCATCATCACCACCATCATCGTTGCCATCATCACCACCATCAACATCATCACTGTTATCACCACCACCATCAGCATCACCACCATCAATCAACATCATCACCATCATCGTTACCACCATAAGCATCAACACCATCATAATCACCATCGTCACCACCATCACCATCGTCATCACCATCATCATCAACCACCAAAAGTTTTATTGAACACTTACTATACCCATTTAATACAGACTTTCTCATTTCACCTTCACATCAATACGCCCAGCTAGGAATTATTATTTCCCTCACTTTACAGACAGACAGAAACTAAAGTATAGAGTGGTTAAGTAACATTCTCAAGATTATCCAGCTAGGGACAAGATTCAGACCCAGACAGTCCAACACAAGAGCTCTCAATCCCAATAAGCATTCTACAGAGCCTCCACAAACACGTATATGTAGGCTGGTTGACGGATTAATCAGGTTGATGAGTTAGAGAATACAAATAACAAAAGGGAAAATTCATTCAAACATTCAGCAAATATGTATTAAGTTCCTACTATGTGCCAAGCACTGTGCCAGACTCCAGGCAGATGGTGGAGAAGGTGGACACTACCTCTGCTTCCCTTGGAACTCAAAGTCTGGGGAAAGGAGTCACAGATGACCGTGAGTTTTCCAGTGTGAGTGATTCAGAGGTGAAATGATAGTGCCACTGGGAGAGAATTCAGGAGGAGGAGTGAACTTAGAGGCAAGAAGATGATTTTGGCAGGTGGTCTGCTGAGCTTCAGGTACCAGGGTAAAACAAATTAACAAATGAAATTGTTCAGCAGGTGATGGAGATACTGGCTGGGAGCTCAGAGACAGACAGCTGCGGGAGATGTGGACCTGGGAATTACATAAATAACGTTGACAGCTAAAGATAGGAGCCCACACCAAGATTAATTTGAAAAAACATAAGTCTAGAGACAGAAGCCAAGCCTTGGAGAAAGCTCCAGAGAGGATGGACATCTCCTGAGAGAAGAAAGGGTCACAAGGTATCAAAGAGGCTAAGAACTGAGGTGTGAAGGAGGGGACAAGGTGGCTAACAGTGCCAAAGATCTCAGGTAGAGCAACAAAAAAGAACACGAGTTCTTTCCATTTGACTTTAAAGAAATTTTTGCTAAATTCTAAGAGCATGGTTTTAACAGAGCTGTGAGGGTAACTGACAGATGATATGGGACTTGGCGTGGGGAGAGGGGGAATGCATGATGAGAAAAAGGCAATAGCCATTTTCTAAAGCCACCTCACATTGAGATGTCAGCATGAAAAGAGAGTAGTAATGGTCAGTTAAAGGAATAAAATATGGACAAAATCAGTTTTACTAATGATGTGACCTGACCCATATATAAATATGTTTAAATAGGACAGTCACTAGATTTAAAATAGAACCCTTTAAAGCCATACCAACTAAAATGGAACCCCCCAGGTTGACCTACGCAAATCCCAGGAGCTCCTACTCAAATGAATGGTGGTCTCTGCTCTCTGTTTTCTGTTTGGGATCATAACTTAGTTTAGTTCAGCAGATTCTTTCTTCCTTTTATAACTAAAAATTTCAAAATAAAAGAAACAATCTGGTTAATCCCCCAAATGTATTTTTCCTTAGGGAAACATTTACATTCTTATGACCCCAAATGCAAAGCCAATAAAAGCAGGAGCAGAAACCATTATTCATTGTTATCGGCAAAAAAAGCAGAAGGGAATGAAAGGCTCAAAGAATTCTGGTGTTTTGGGGGGAGAAAAATGACTTTTTTGTCTTTGTATTTTTATCTCCTCTGCCACCATAGTTTAGATAGACAGAAAACAGGCCTGGCAATTGGCCAAGTACATAAGGCCTAATAGCTCATTTCCCAGAAGATTTAGAAAAAGACCACTGGGGTTTCTTTATAAAAGCATGGCAGACTTAGACCTGGGACCATGGGAGATCATGAGAGAGAACTATTTCTTGTTGAAAGAAATAGCTAAATTCAACACCGGAGAACCACGAAGATACAACCTTCCTAGACTACTCATTACACATTGACCTCTGTTCCAATTCAGACCTGGACACTAAAGCAGTGGGCAAATCGGAAATAATGAAATAGCGACAGCCTTGAGGAGAGGCTGAGGCAACTGAGGTCATCTGGGCTAGAAAAAGAGGAAATGGAGAAAAAGATATGGATCACATGAGTAGCTATTAGCTCTTTCTGTTAAGAACCAAACAAGAAGAAATGGTTTTAAACTCCCACAAGAAGTCTTTAGCTTGAGATTAGGAAAGACTTTCTGACCATCTGGTTTGTAAACATTGTATTGCTAAGGGTCTTTGACATCACTCAGGTTCAAATTGCATATTCTCCTACATGACCTTGAGCAAGTTATTTAACCTTTCTATGCCTCGATTTCCTCCAAAGTGGGAATTTAGTAGTAGTTGTGTAGTGGATTTCATGAGTTAATTCATGTACAGCACTTAGCAGAGGAGCAGACACCGCATCACCAACACTTCATGAGTCACTGTTTTCATCACTGCTATACGCAAGCAAGCATCATCTCAGCCCACAATATCAGATATGAAGGAAATGTATTACTTTTTTTTTTAAAACTAACTCAATGTCTATTTTAAGCCCCCATTTGGAGGAAACATCTCTGGTAATTCAGGGCCACCTCCTTTCCTTGTGCACGGGGAGGGGTGACTTCTGTGTGGTCCAGGGGTTGGGGGGACTGGTGCAGATCTTGTCCTGGGGTCATCGTCAGTCCACACCAGCAACCTCACAGATCCGCTGTGGTCTCAGGCGTCAGTCCACACAGGCAGCCACATCCTTGAGGTCTCCTTAGACCCAGCTCTCTTCCAGCTATTCCCATAGTCTGCTTGGGAACAGATGGCCATGGGATCCTGGGAGGCTCCTCAGAGGACTCTAGATCTGAGCAGCCATTTCTATTTGGGGATCTAGTCACTTCCCCAGAGCTGGGTGCAGGAGCAGTGAGACCCATGATCCCTCTGCCAACTGATTTCTCCAAGACCTTTTATTCCCTTCCTTAGGTCTTGGCCAGAGAGGGCAGGGGGTGGGACCTACCTTGTTTGAGACCCAAACCTCTACATACACAGCTTACTTCCCCTCTGAATCACTCTTCCCTGTGGATTATAAGGATAAGCGATGCACTAACACTTTGGTTAGTTTGCAACATTATCCCACTGTACTCTGAAGATATTAATCTTTCTTTTTTAAAAAAAATTTTTAATGTTATTATTTTTAAGAGACAGAGATAGACAGAGCACGAGTCAGGGAGGGGCTGAGAGAGAGGGACATACAGAATCCGAAGCAGGCTCCAGGCTCTGAGCTGTCAGCACAGAGCCTGACACAGGGCTCAAAACCACGAATTGTGAGATCATGACCTGAGCCAAAGTCAGACCCTTAACCACACTTAACCGACTGAGACAGCCCATGCAGAAGGTCGTGAAGTCAGCTACCCACTATTATCACAGGAAACCTCATGGCACTTACCGTAGGTAAACAAGATAATACGTTCTACCTCCATCAACTCAAATGGCTCAAGTAGTGTATGGTGAGAAATATCATTTAACTCCATTCTATGTACACATCTAAATAACTTACACAAAACACATGCAGTACAAGACAAAAATAAAGGGTGAAAATGGGGCAAAAAGAAAATAAGAAGAACCGCGAAGAATTCATGCCACATGCTAGGGAGTTTCAACTTGCTACGAGACAGCCACAAAGAGGACCCACCCTCCCAGCAGCCAGGGCTTGAGTGTCCCCAGTCCTGAAATCCCCCAGGGGTTCTCAGGAGGGAACATTATACAATGGATAGAAATAAGACTCAGTGCTATCTGTACAGGAAACAATACACTGAGCTTCCTAGGCCACTTCTTACAGCCGGTGTCTTGACAAAGGGAATCGGGGTAAAAATAACTTCACAGGAACCAGTACTGTGTAATTCACCCACCCACCTCTCTGCTGTTTAAATAAATAATAAACAAGCTAAAACATAAAAAATAATAATAAACAAGCTAAATAAACCTAAGTCAAGTTTAACAGGCTTAAAAGAAGTGAACAAACTACATATTATTCAGGCATCTCTTCCCATACTGTGCCTGTCAAGTATTTACCAACAGTAAGTAAAAACCAGATGACCAACTGTCCCATTTGCTGAGGACTTTCAGTGTTAAAACCAAGACAGTTCGAGGCAAACTGGGACAGCCAGCCACCCTGGGTCGGCATGACTTTTCTGCCTTACACCTGGATCTCCCCTCTCTTGTGTTGCCAATTGAGTGCAAAATTGTAAACGTCGGACAATCTGAAGGGGAGTTGATGCCTTCTGAGAAGGACTGGGTTGCGGCCAGATCTCCACAGGGAGAGGCTGGGGGACCAGTGCCAGTGGGGCCTAGATCCTCATCCAGAAGCATCCTCTCCCCTGCAATGCACACACAGTAGCCCCAGCCTTGTGTTTTGTCCAGTCTAGGTGCTCGATAAATACTGGCGCTCAAACTGACTTGGGTTGACGACGGGAGAACATTTCGCAGTCTCTTCCGGATCTTCTTGCTTCCTCTTCCCTGGCACACTGCTTTGGGGGCACAAATCTCCTTTGCGAATCTATCCTCCATTCTACCCTCATTCAGGATGGAGCAATGTGTCCTGGCTGCGGGGCCTCTGGTGAGAGAGAGGAAGATTCTCTTCTATGGGTGCTCTTGTCCCAGCTACCTGGAGACTGATCAAACACTTTCCCCTGGCTCCTACTCCAAAGATTTTCTCAGTGGGTTTCCCTTTCCCCCAGTCTCTGGGCTGTTTTTCTTTTCTTTTTTTTTTTTTAATGTTTATTTATTTTTGAGATAGAGAGACACAGAATGTGAGCGGGGGAGGGGCAGAGAGAGAGGGAGACACAGAATCTGAAGCAGGCTCCAGGCTCTGAGCTGCCAGCACAGAGCCCGACGCGGGGCTCGAACCCACGAACTGTGAGATCATGACCTGAGCTGAAGTCGGCTGCTTAACCGACTGAGCCACCCAGGCGCCCCTGGGTTGTTTTTTTGCAAACATTCTCATGTATCTCTGTTTCTCAGGTTCCCAGGATGCCAGGGTTACAGCACTGGGGTGTCAAGGAGAAAACACAACTCTTGCCCATTATGGCTTTATGGTCTAGTTGTTCAGAGCAATAAGTAAATAAGTTAATGAGTCTTCTCAACTTTCTTTTGGAGATTTAGAAATAATTAGCAATTAAAACAAAAGAAAACCAACCACAGCAATAAAAAAGGAAAAAAAAAAAACCTCCCAGAATTCAGCTCTCGTGCCAAAATTAAGCCAAAATAATTTAGTGCTCTGAAAAGGATCTCAAACTCCCTTCCTCTAATGACACCTCTTCCCTGGCTCTTCCCCTCTACTTTCAGGAAAAGGGGGGAGGGGGGCCAAAGAAGTGTATTCTCTAACTCTTGATTTATTTATTCTGTACCAACAGGTTGGTTACTCATCTCTTTAGGGCCCGAGTTGTTTCATCAATAATATAAATAATAACAGGGCCATCTAGGTGGCTTAGTCGGTTAAGCATCTGACTTCAGCTCAGGTCAAGATCTCACGGTTTGTGGGTTTGAGCCCCACATCAGGCTCTGTGCTGACAGCTCAGAGCCTGGAGCCTGCTTCGGATTCTGTGTCTCCCTCTCTCTCTGCCCCTCCCCTGCTTGTGTACGGGCTCGCTCACTCACTCTCTCTCTCTCTCCCTCTCTCTCAAAAATAAATAAATAAACATGGGGTGCCTGGGTGGCTCAGTCCATTGAGAGTCCGGCTTCAGCTCAGGTCACGATCTCACGGTTCATGAGTTCGAGCCCCGTATGGGGCTCTGCGCTGACAGCTCAGAGCCTGAAGCCTGTTTCAGATTCTGTGTCTCCCTCTCTCTGCCCCTCCCCTGCTCATGCTCTGTCCCTCTCTCTCTCTCAAAAATAAATAAATAAACATTAAAAAAAAGTAAAAAAAAATAAACACTAAAAACTGTATATTAAAAAGTAATATAAATAATAACACAATAACAACTATTTGAACAGTGCTAGTGATGTGCCAGGCACTGCTCTAAACATTTTGCTCATATTAACTTCCTTAATCTTCATAGTAATATTGTGAGATACATGTTCTCATGATCTTTATTTTACAAATGAGAAAATTAGGGCATAGAGAATAAATAACTTGCCCAAGCTTACACAGCTAGTAAGTGAGAGGGCTGGGATTCAAACGAGACTGACTTCAGAACGCATGTACTATTATACAACACTGAATGATTGGATGGATGGATAGGAGATGGACGGATGGAGGATGGTGGACGGACAGATAGTGGATGGTAGATGGATGAAGGGAGGGAGGGAGGGTGGATCGAGGATGGTGGATGTATGGATAGATGATAAAGGATGGAGAGATAGTGGGTAGTAGGTGGATGGATGGAGGGAGGGAGGGATGGATGGCAGATGGATGAATGGGTGGTAGTCAGATGAAGCCACCTGGCCAACAATGGCTCAGATCCTCTCTTAGGTATACATGACATCAATATTTAAAATCTATACTCTGAACGTAAATTTTGTTTTTTACCATTCTTCTATTTCAAAATGAAGTGGAGGAGTGTCCATTAGGAGGATTACAGACTCTGAGCTGTGTAAGAACTCAGCCTCTAGTGTATTACACCTTCCTTGGAAAAGAAACATCCCCTGCCAGTACTCATTTAAGTCTCCGTGGAATGGAAGCAAAGAAGTTACGTTTTTCCAAAATGAATTAATCTCAGAAGAGTTCCTTGAGAATCTTGGATATGAAATGTTCCTTTAGAGCCAAGACTAACACATATCTTACATAAAAGTGAAAAGAATATTTCCAGTTACCCCCCAAAACATAGATTTCTGTCTCCAGTCAACAAAGCTTATCTTAAACCTCTGAAGAATTAGATGAGCTCTCCTTAGATTTTTACTCTCTAATTAAGAAACCAGTTTGAGGTTAGCCAGATCTGTGGCTTTGGCATAGCGGTCACCAAACCTCAGTGATAGGCCTGTTTTCCATTCTCATGATATTAATCTTCTGACTACCAAAATTTTTCTTTAATAAGAGCAGTTTGTGGGCCTCCCTCTTAGCAGACTCCTAGAGACTGATTAGATAAGAAAAGAAGGAAAACACTGTGGCCCTAGGGAATTGAGTGTGACTTAGTGCTTACTCTGCCCCAGAATAGCTCACATGCCACAGCAAACCATGAGCTTTGACAAACTTAACCCTGATAGATTTTCAAAGATGTACACATTTGCCCTTTTCTGATTTTTGTTTAAGAGATAATAATTAAGTTTTATTTTCTTTTTAACTGTTCGATGGATAGGTCTAATTCATGTCATTAGTGTTTTCCATTGGTCTGGAATTCAACTGTGCTTAAGTGAATTTAATTCTCACACCTCCATTTCAGTTAGCTCACGTTCTACAGAATTCTGCAAGGTGAACAGCACAGGGCAGAAGACTGGTACATTATGTGGGCTCTGATACTCAGAGCCACAAAACCCTGTACAAGTCACTGGACATTTCTCAGCACCAGCTGTCTGACTGGCAGCCTGGAGATAACGTTGTTCATTCCACCATGTAGGCATTATAAAGGATGCATCATCATCACAGCTGGTGGCAAAGTGTAGCAATTAATACAGTGAAGTAACAAATAAGAGGAGGCATTCTGTAAAGCAGAAGAAATCATGATAAAGTAACATTTCATCATTATATTAACATGGCTTTGAATCTACAGGGTAGATTATAACCAAGCTTCATATACCAAAGACAAAGTCCTCTGGAAATATCAGTGAAGCAAACGACAAAATAATTTACCACCATATATAGGTAATACTAAAAGTGAGTTTCTATTACTGGTAGTGGGATAGCCTACATGGCCTACATTTAGGTACAACGTTATGTTAAAAATCTTACCTTTACTCTTAGAGTGGGTAGGAGGGAGTAGGTTGGGCATCACGGCAACGGGGAGGGGGTATTATCAGAGGGCCATCAGTGGTCTTTTCTCAATTTTAGTTCTTTACAAAAGATGGGGGGAGGTTATTTATGAGGGTGAACGAGCTGGGATTTATGGTAGTTGTTGTTTCCAAGAGAGTTTAGAGTATCAAGGAATCCATATTTAATTCCACCCATCCCCTTCCTCCCTGCAAATAAAATTCTCCCCAGAGATGGCTGTAATAAACTGCCAGGAACAAGTATGTTCTAGAGCTGTTAGATTTTCTTCCCTGGTACTGTGTCAGAGTCTGCAGCCTCATCCTCTAAAGACTATTCCCAGTGTCCTCAGCACTATTTAGGTCCTCAAATACCAGCCAGATGAGCCCTGACCTCAGAAACCTCTGGGACTCTAAAGATGCTTTGTCCGTGTTCTAATGACCAAAGGAGACACCCCACCCATCCTTCACAGCCTCTTGTCACTTAAGTAGTGTCTATTAATAGCTCTTCCCAGTGAGCCTTGAAGGGGCCCAGCACATTAATTTCCAGTGCCTCTTACTCCAGCTAAGAGAGCGAAGGATTTAGGAATCATAACACATGAGGGAAGGCTGAAGGAGCAAGAAATAAAGTCTTAATGTGCTGATTTTAGACACTTAAGGGCATTTTTATGAAAAAGGAATTATATTTACTTGGCATGATATCAGCCAACAGAATGGGGACCGATGAGTAGAAGTTATGTGGAGGCAGATTGCTGGCTCAGTATTACAAAAAACAACCTTTAGCATCAGAACGGACTGCCTTATGAGGTAGAGTTCCTTAGCACTGAAAGTGTGCACTCAGAGGTACTCTGACCACTTCTTAAGAGGGGGATCCTGTGCTGAATAGAAATTTGGTCTAAGGGCTGGACTCAAAGACTGTGAGGTCCTTTCCAATGGAGATGCCAGGATTCCAAATTCATTCATGAGTTTTCTCAGACCTGGAAATTCCCCCATCTTTTCTTAGGCCAGACCTCCCCTTTCGATCTTTGCAGAAAGCCTGAATTAAGAACTGGTCACATTCTCTGGATATCATTCTCCCCACCCAGTTGAAAAGGTGACCATGACAGACATCCACCTGCAAGATGGGGTTCTTATTACTGTCCCTCGGGTAGGTGCAGGAGGCCAGTAAATGAGGTTAGCATTCCTTCATTTTCTAAGAAGCCTACTGCTCTTACATAACCTTCTTTCTTCCTGTAGAACAAAGGGACTTGTCGAGCTCATCACATCTTTTTCGGGAGTATACAGAGACGAAAACAGGGCCTGAGACACAGCAGGTACTCCATAAACCTTTGTTAAAAGAACGGATAAATACGTTTTAAAAGCAGGAGAAAAGAGTGTACAATGCTTGACCCAACAATCAAATATCTTAGCCATTCCAGACCCATCTGTAAGATAGGGGCAAATATACTAATGGTGCCTTGCTTTGGGGCTACCTTTAGGGTCAGAAGGTATAATGAAGGTAACGTGCTTAGCAGAGCACCTGACACATAATCACGGTTTAAGCAACGCTGGCTCTCTTCAGTGCTGTTATTCTGTTATTATTACTTTTATTTTCAATAATACCGTCTGGGAGCGGGCAGAGAAGACAAAAAGATATTTAATATTAGAACAGAACTTCTTTCCCATTTCCTCTTATATCACATCACATCACTCCAGATGGAGCTAGCAAACTAGTTCATGATTTTGAGGAGGAGAATCCAGGACTTCAGTTAGCACAAGGGGAACCTTTCCTTGCTTCAGAGAGTCAGATTCCTCAGAGCACCTGGGACCAATGCTCACTGGTAATTATAGAGCTGGCTGTGACATTGTCCATGTGGAATTACACATGGGAATGAGCCTTGGGCTTCAAAGGGGGCCAGGAGAAGTCTCAGAAGACTATGTAGTGAATACTTGATGGAAAGCATCATAGAAGAGTAAGTCTGTGATTTAAATTTCCAAAAGTTCTTATCAACAGATGAGACAATCTGTGAAAACCAAAACATGTATTTTTAAAATCTTGTCAATTCTAGCTGTGAGCCCTGCCAGTCCCTCTGGGTGGGGAGGGACCACTGTGTCTCCCTTCTACAGGTGATATATCTGTTGGACCCTGAATGACGAGGAAAATGGAAAAATGATGAAGGCACAACATCTTTCCCAGTGAGCAGTCTGCACACACATTTAGAATCGACAGTAACATCTTTCCTTTGTGCTAACATTACAGCAAATGACCTTTTCTTTATAAGCCGTGAAACTCCTGAAGTGTTCTGCTGATTAAAGACTTAGTATAGAGGCAAATGATTTATTATCATTTTTAAAAAACTTACAAAGGCCCAAAGAGATTCTATTATATGTCAGTAGCCACAAATTATTCATTTGCTAAGTGGCGTGAGAGGCCTATAATCCAGGCCCCTAATTAACCATGAAACCATATGCCCTGGCAAGGAAACTTCAAAAATTATCTAGTTACACCAATGAATATAAGCATTACAAAAGTACTTGATAAAAGCTCCAGGACAGCCTGGATGTGACTTATTAGCAAGTTATAAACCAAGCCCTTTCTAAATAGGTGAGTGACAACAGGCCTTTCAAACACGCTTTCAAATGTAACTTATTCCACCAGGTCCTGCTATCACATAACCTCAATCACCAAATCCAGTCTGCACTCCCTTCCTTACGAATTCAAGATGGTGTGGAGATAGAATTCTCAGAAAAGAGTTCTAGGAAAGTCAGCTGTGTTCTTCTCGTTCATCAGAAGAAACTGAACTGTGAATATAAGTAATGTACTTAGTTCTAGACTACTTACACGATTAAAACCATATTCTAGAGGAGAACTGTAGATTTCTCTTTTATTAAGTGTAGATGGTCATGACATTATTGTCCTAACAGAAGCTGTCTTTTTTTTTTATCTGAACTTCCCAAGTGCTTCTCAAAAGTAACTGTGTCAATGTTCCCCAGCTGATGCGAATTTAATCTAAATTCTATGATGAAGAGGTTCATTGTAATTTGCAATAAACCTTTGCCTCTTTATTTGCCCAACATGACGGCCATCTGACATCCTTGTTTCCTTCTTCTAGACCTTGGCCAGGACCCCAGCCATTGTTAAAACAGCACAGCACATTCGTACCTAATTTCAGTGACTGGTTGTCATCAGATAGTTGTGTAGGCCATTATCCAACAAAAAAAAAATTCTGGTGGCTATAGTATTAAGCAATTGTTAATTAAATGGAGCGTGATGGGATGCTTAAAGTGACCCCAAGATTAAACTCTCATTTGGAGCTTGTTTGATGACTAACGACCACTATCATCAATTTGGAGATATTACAACAAAACTCTGCTGCTGACAAAAATATTAACCATAAATGATGAAAAATTTTCAGCTGGGACCAGAACATCTGGAGTCCATTAAAGCTGAAAGATTTTCCCTCTAAATCCTGATTGCCAAAGTTAGAACCAACCACCCAGAAACTGTGGCCCTCATGCAAACTCAATGTTTATGTTTCATTAAAAATGATTCCAAGGATTTACATCTTGCTCTACATGGCCCAGTTCCCATAATTACAGCCTCTCATCTCACCGGACATGTCCTTGTGCATAGCAACGCTCCTCATCTCTCGGGCTTGGAAAGAGGGGCTTCTGGGGGAGTAACTCCGGTTCCTTTTTTTACATCTACGGGCCTGTCAAAATTCTGAAGAGCACGCCATCCTGAGATAAAGGAGGAGAAAAAACTAGGACTCGAGACCCAACACATCAATATTAAAATTTAACAAACACCATGCTAGGATTTGCTTCCAAATACATAATAAATCTATAATAAGCAAGAAAAATGACTAATGGAAGTTATGTAATTTCAGCTATGTATTAGATTTCTATGGTTCTCGTATCAGATCCCCACAGATTTAGTGGCTTTAAAATGACACAAATTCATTATCTTGCAGTCTGGAAGTTAGATGCCCAACACAGGTATCACTGGACTAAAATCAAGGTGTGTGCAGGGCTGCCTTCCTTTCTGAAGATTCTGGGAGGAAACCTATGTCTTCCCAGTTTCTAGAGGCTGCTCCAATGCTTGGCTTGTGGCCCCTTCTTTCATCTTAAAGGTCAGCAAGGTTGCCCCTTTCTGACCCTCCTCCACAGGTACATCTCCTTGGTTAATTGGGGCCTACCGAAATAATCCAGAAAAATCTCCCCAAATCAAGATCCTCAACTTAATCGAGTATGCAAAATCCCCTTTGCCATAGAAGGTAACATATTCTGGGCTCCAGGGATCACGGTGTGGACATCGTTGGGGTGGGGCATTATTCCACCTATCATAAGCTATTTCCAGACTCCAGACAGTAAAGAAGTTTGAAATCAAAATTTCACCAACCTCTTCCCTCCTTATCACTCCTTACAGAATTGAATTTTACCCTAGGAAACAGGACAGAAGTTTTCAGTGCAAAATGCCTTAACCATAGAACAAACCACAAGTTTCACTAGTCCACAATTAATTTCTTGGCTGAAAGTTTTCCAAAATTTTCAAAGAGACAATTAATTTATTTTCATTTTTTTAAGTTTATTTATTTTGAGAGAGAAGGGGGAAAGGGGAGGGGCAGAAAGAGAATGGGGGAGAGAGAGAGAGAGAGAGAGAGAGAGAGAGAGAATCCCAAGCAGACTCCACAGCTGTCAGCGCAGAGCCCGACATGGGGCTCCCCATCTCATGAACGGTGAGATCATGACCTGAGCTGAAACGCTTAACCGAGTGAGCCACCCAGGTGCCCCAGAAGAGACAATTTCAATTTTAGTGGTAAACATGAAATCCATCCAGTTTTACTAGTGTATATTTATATGAGACACCCAATAATGGTTCCTTTGAGATGCTAAAATATTCACTGAAAGCATAAACTGTCACATCTCAGAATGTATGAAAGGGTGGATGTGGTTGGTAAAGTGGTTTCTTAACACATCTTTCACCCTGAATTGACTCCTAGCATGCATTTCTGTGCACTGTAGGGCACAGAACAGCCTCGACCAGGCGTGTGTTCGTAACGAGTTCAGCACCTTTCTCAGACCTGTGTTTCCTACCTGTGCCTGGCAAAGACCAAAGTTGAAGCCAGTGAACCAGGAGATTCACACTTCCCGCTGCTTTCCAACACACACTACAATTTTGCTTTGATGTCTGGCAAGGGGCATTCTTCTGCCCTGAGAACTGTGGGTTTGCTCATGTTTTTAACAATGGGATCCTGTTAGAAACAGTCTGAGTAGTATCAGTAAGTGTCTAGAAATGGTTTGCTGAGCCATTTTGGGTCTTTGAGGATGTGGTTCTTATGCGCAAGAACATTGGCGGTGGGGGGTTGGATTGACCCATGTTCTCGCAAAGGTAAAGGTACTGACTGCATTCCAGGCCCTGTGCTAAAAGCTTTGCATTATCTCATTTCACTTTACAAAACCCTCTAAGAGGGGCTCTCACAATCACCCTGTCTTACAGACACTGGAAGCAAGACTTGAAGTGACTTGCCCAACCTCATAGAGCTGATAAGGGATTGAGCTGGGCAAAGTCGGGACTGGGTGAGGCAAGTTAGGTGCTCACCTTGGGTGCAAAATGTAAAGAAAGGGGAGCCCCAAAACTCAGGAATCAGGGCCAGGAAAAGGTAAATGCAGTATTTTAGAAAATTGAAATTAATGAAAAAAATCCTTGATTAACAAAATATTGAAATTCTAAATAAAGACAGGATTTGAACCTGTACTTGTAGGACTCAGCCTTACTTGCCTGATCCTGATGTCAGCCCTGTCAGATCCTGTCCCTGACGTGGCTGAGGATTTGAACCGGAGACTGGCTGAGATCACAGCCCATGCTCTGACCACTTCTCTGCAGCACTAGTCTGCCTCCTTCCCTTGCGAGGAGTTAGGATGTGCTTACGTTGCTCGTCAACAACGATGATACCCTGAGCTGAGTCTTTCACCCCATCCACCTTTGGGAAAGTCATACCCAGGCTGGACTGAGAAGGGCGTGTGTGATGGTGAGAAATCACATGAAGTGGCCCCTGATCCTTGCCATCAGCCAATGAGACTCTTGGTAGAAGTTTAATTTAGGGAGAAAGCATTTCCCTGAGCAAATCAATATTAATCAATCCACGAGCAAATTTTCTTTAGTGAAAGTGCCGTGACTCAGTTCAGATGGATGGAGGGTCCCCTGGCAATTGACTGCTCCCCAGTGATTGTGACCTCCCCCTTCCCTCCAAGCTCAGTCCCTGCAGGTGCCACTGTGGACTAGGGACCTCTGTTCCTCCTAGAGGGGTAATTCCTTAGTCCAAATCAGTTGGAAAGCCATCCTCCTCAGTAACGCCTTGACTCTTGCAGCTACCAAACTCTGCCCACTGCTGCCCACGGCTCCCTGCACACAGCCCCATCCACAGCCCATCAGTCCAGGACAGGGAAGCAGCTTCCGTGGCCACCGACCAGGCACTCGTAACAAATTCTGCCAACAAGGGTGTAGTGAACGCACTCCACGAAACTGTCATTTCCCCTGCCTCAGGCTTCTTTCCAGCCACATCTGAACCTAACTGCATATTAATTCTTACAGTGTCTCCTTGTGTACCTCAGTTAAAACTTGAGGCTCCAATTCCAGTATCCAAGCTTAAAAAAGTAATGTTACTTTACTTAAATGCCATCCTGATATCCGGCAGGGCACTCTGCTCTGACATGAATATACAGGGATGTCTGTTCACCCTCGGAGCTCCCTCCGTCTGAGCTCTAGCTGCACATGCTCTATCTCTCTGCTCTGTTAGGCACCTTAGTACTTAAAGGGACAGTGTAGCTATTAAAAAACAAAAAGACAAAAAACAAACAAAAAAAATTTGCTCTTTCTTCCAAAAGCTACAAGCATGATTTTCTCTATGTTTTCTGCTGCTAAGAGTGTTAACAAATATATTCTTCACTTATTCATTCAACAAAAATATTTGCTGTTTACCAAGGGCCAGGTTCAATGCTATTTTGTGGATTTTCCTTACAGCAACTTCCCATCTCTCAGAGTCTAGCTGATACTCTTCCACTCAGGTGACCTTAAATATTGACTTTAGTCAAGGGGTATCTGGGTAGTTTAAAAAAAAAGATAAAGAATGGTCTAGTCTGTCCTGAAGACAGCTGAGTTGAACAACAAAATAGGAGAATGTTCTTTTCTGAAGACAGCTGAATAGCTGTTCCAGCAAATACTAGGTACGCTTGCCATGAAAAATAATGCATGAAGGGTAAGTAAGCCATGGAGGCACACACATTTCTAGACTGCATTTTAACCTACTCTACAGACTACTTTATTATTTTTTAAAATTTATTATTGTTTCTAACAGTAATAATACTCAAACCAGAAAATTTGGAAAACCCAAAAGAACATTAAAAGAAGTCAGTCATGTTATACGTCAGTTATATCTCAGTAAAGCTGGGGGGGGGGGGGAAGCAGTCATAAGCCAACCATCTAGGGTAACAACTGATGACATAATATGTTTGAAACTAAACTCTCAATAGTTTTCCCTGTGCATATGAAAAATACATGTATTATAACCAAAAACTGACATATGTTTTTCCTACTACAGTATTTGCAGTGAGAGTTGACAGGAAACTAAACAGAAATGGAATGGTTGCATCCTTTCATATGAATACACTGTAGCTTTCTTAAAAGATTACCTTCAGTATTGGATACCTAGTGTGTCTCCAAAATTTGTTGGCATACATAATGCTTTAATGAACTTCCATATGAAATGCTTTGCAGACATCTCTTAATTCCTCTTGGGGCAAAGTCCTAGAAATTGAAATGCTGCATGAAGGAATATACAATTTTTAAAGCGTTTGATAATATAGTAACAAATTGCCTTTAAAAAAAACTATGCTAATCAACACCTCCACACTGTGTGAAATTGCGAGGGAAACTTACCTGTCACACTGGTTAAAAATGAGGCAATTCTTTTCTGAGAGTGTCAGAAATTTAGCATTGCAAAGGATTATTGAGGAAGGTCATCCAAGCTTTAACCTTAGCGGTAATACACTAGCCACATCCGGTGAGCTACTAAAAACTGCCAATATCAGGCCTGATTCTTGGAGATTCTCATTTTATTAGTCTGGGCATGGAATCATCTTAAAGCTTTTCAAGTGGTTCTAATGTCAGGCAAGGCTGAGGACCACCGAACTCAAGGGTTTTTTAAATGAAAAAAATTTGCGGAAGTTCGGGTTCTGATGTATGTCAAACAAATTCTTGAGTTTTTCCTTTAACTCTTTGACTTTACAAAAATATTGTTGAGAAAACTATGACAGTTTTCCCTTTAAGGAAATCACATATTCTTTTAGTGGTCTCCACGTGAACAAAAAACGGCGGCCCTGGTGCCATCACTAAGGCTGTAGTCAGAGGGGAGAAAGCAGTTCCAGTGAGTGGCTTTGCCACTGCAGTCTGGTCAGAGATGGAGAGAGCCCACTGTGGACACAGACCGAGTCTCAGAGGACAGTGTGAAATAGGGGGATGGGCGTGGCTTTGGGAACATAGGACTGAATTCTAGTCTTGTCACTTGTTACTGTGTGACCTGAGCAAACTCTTCACTGTTCTGGGTCACAGTTTTTCCATCTGTAAAATGAGGCTGCATTCCAACCACCTCATAGGGGGCAGGGGCGAGGTTTACACTGAGATGATAACATATGGCTCCTAGGCACTGATCAAAGACAACCACCTTTATCAGCCAGGAGTGCCTCATGCATAGCCTTCGGTTCAGTGCACTTATTTCTTAATTTATTTCCAATATAAGGTGGCCCACTTGTTCCGACAGGAGTCCCTGTTAGGACACATGGGTTCTCAGACCAGGTTTGCCACTCCCTAAAGTACAAGTCACAATATCCTTGTTTACACATCTCAAGGCCCCTCCCGACCTCAACAATCTCTAAAAGAGATCTTTCCCTTGCTTGGAATTTCTGATATTCACATTGACTGCACCGTCAGAGAACATTCCATGGCACGATTTAAAAAAAAAAAAATCTATAATTTATGGAGTGCCCCTATTGTGCACACATACATGTTATGGCATTTAAAGGGCACAACAACCATGGGAGGTAGATTATTTGCATCCCCAGTAATGGTGAGGGAACAGATCCAACGAAAAATATTTTTTCCATAATTACGAAGTCAGCATTTGGCACAACTGAGATTTGAACACAACTCTATCCCAATGCCCTTGTCCCCGATACACTGAATTCCTAAATGCTGCTGGTTATTAAAACAGGACTGATTATTCAGAGACAAACTCTTCCTTCAGGGTTTTTCATTTTCCTCTTCTTTCCCATTCTCTGACTTCTTACCAATTGTTCTATTAACCCCTACACAAGAGGTTTTGCAGAAATGCAAAAAACTCTGAACTCCTAGTGATTTTCTATATTCCTTGGAGTGACCCACATTGATACTTCCTGCCGAATTTTGGGGCACCTGGGTGGCTCAGTCAGTTAAGCATCTGACTCTTGATTTCAGCTCAGGCCATGATCTCATGGTTCATGGGTTCTAGCCCCACGTCAGGCTCTGTGCTGACAGCATGTGAAGACTGCTTGGAATTCTCTGTCTCCTCTCTTTCCTACCCCCCGCTCACATGTGCGCTCTTGCTCTCTCTCTCTTTCAAAATAGATAAATAAACTTAAAAATTTTTAAAAATACATATCCTACTAAATTCAAAGCAAGTATACCCCCACCTCATCTTTTCTTAGCTGGATCCCCAAATGTCCCAGACCACTCCAACCCTACCCAAGAACTGAGGAAGCAGGAATGGAAACAAATAGCAATCTTAACAGATTCCAGCTAAAATAACTGTACTTTTATAGGTTTATAAAACACAAATATGTAATCATATTGCTAAGGCCCCTTCCAGGGCCTTGGAGAGGGTCCGCTGAAATGAGGGACCCCTGGGCGTTCGCTTCCTCAGCAGCAGGAGAACCACCTCCAGCATTACCTTACTCAATGGCATTTTGCAGTGAGACTTGCCCTCATTCACACATGGCTACAGACGCATTCATAGTTAAGTGGAAAGAATGACTGCTATTAAGTGTGGCCTAACTTCTCTGTTCCTGCTATCATAACCGATGGATTTCCCTTCTCAAAATTCAGAATTATTTGATTTTAATTATTTTCAGCCATCACATAATCAAAGAACTTCAGGGCTAGAAATAAACAGAGGCACTACTAATCCACAAACCTCCAGGATTTCCAGGGATGAGAAAATTGAAGCTTAGAGAGGCTGTGTGACCCAGGCAACCTCCAGAGACAGGCTCTTGTCCATAGAAGGTCACTGTTGAGTGCTTATTCTGCCCACAAGAGGTAGAAGTACAGACATGCTCACCATTCTCAGGGATTTTTGCTCTGATTGGGAATTTAGATATATTTCATGCGAGACAGTAGTTGATAGAAGTGAAATTACTGCCAGAGGCAAGAAATGTGACCTCTACCCATTCAATACCTTTAACATTCAAAATATAGAAAGCTTATTAGCTTTACCTATCAAATGTGAGGTTCCTACCATTTATTCATCCAGCTTCTCCCTAACCAACCAGGCTATCAGTGCTGCAGGGAAGTCCCTTGGGGGTTGAAGATTATACAATTTGAAGAAACTTCCAAAGGCCTCCCTTTTTATACAAACTTTACTGGTTTTTGCCAGAAGCACTATAAAACTTTACTGCAACGGACAGGTATACGGTGTTTATAATATACACGGGTGTGTGTGTGTGTGTGTGTGTGTGTTTAAATAAGACAGAATATAATGTTTCTGAGAATAGAAATACAAAATAGTTGAGTTAACCCCAGGAGGAAAATGACCAACCATTAAACTACTTTCCAAATGAACTGCATGCTCTAAAATAATTTTGTGGATCAATTTTTAAAGAAATCTTCACAAGTACAGAAACTCCACATAATAAACCCACGTCAATATTCAAGAGCAAATGACTTGTTGCTTCTGGTCATGGTCTTAAGTGAGAAGGAACCTTGTCCAAATGACTTCCAGGAGATTAGGGGAGGGGACAAAGAAGAAGTGAGGTGGGTACCCTCCCTCCAGACTTAAAGTTTTAAAATCTTTCTTCTTTTTAAAACCGTGGAGCCTTTCTTCAAATGGACTGGCGTGAGCTCAGCAGATAAACACAATGGAGGAAGTTGTTCCAGTTAAGGCACGAGTGGAGCTCTTGCTCCCCCATCTTCCCTTACACACATGGATACACAGACACGCTTCCCCAGTTCTGTTCCCTAAGGCACCTGTGAATCCCCCGGAGCCCTTGAGGCTGGTGTTTTAAAGCCTAGTTAATGAGCACTACAAGCAAATACAAGTTAAGGAGCTAAAGGACTCCAATAGTACCCACCTGCAATCATGCTTGTGGACATGATGTGGAACAAGATTAAAAAAAAAACAAAACAACTTGCTTGAAATTGAAAAAGATCAAAGACTCTAGAGTAGTGCTAATAGAACTTTCTGCAATGATGGAAATGTTCTGTGTCTGTGCTACCCAGTACATTAGTCACTAGCCATGTTTGGCCATTGAGCCCTTGAAATGTGGCTAATGGAATTGGGAACTGAACTTTTAATTTTATGTAATTTTAATTAATGTAAATGTTAATGTATATAGCTTCATATGGTTACTGGCTACTTAATGCCACAGTTCTAGAGCATTTCTCTCATGTAGGTAAAAATACAACAAGAGGCTTTGCAATGAAATCCATGTCTACTCTCCTTGTGGAAGCATCTGAGGAAGCCGATCACCCCCTCTTTGTCTTAATCTCCTCTCTGTTCCACCAAAAGGAAGCTCAGACAAGAGCCCCTCTGTGTTAGCTTCCTGGTGCTGCTATAACAAGTTACTACAAGCTAATTCTCTTTCAGTTCCTGAGGTCAGAAGTCCACCCTGAGCCTCTGTGGGCTAATATCAAAGTGTTGGTAAAACTACATTCCTCCTAGAGGCTCTGGGAGAGAATCTGTCTTCTTCACTTCCCTAACTCTCGAGGTTGCAAGCACTCCTTGGTGAAAACTCCTTTCCCTATCTTCACAGCCAGCAGAATGACATCTTCCGGTCTCCCTCTGCTTCCATCATCACATTTTCTCCTTGGATTCTGACTCTGACCCTCCTGCCTCACTCTTATAAGGGCCCTGTGATGACCTTAGGCCAATCTGGCTAATCAAAGATAAACTTCTGAAGCTCAAGATAAACTCAAGAACCTTAGTTTATTCATAGCCACAAAGTCCCATTTGCCATGTTATTAGGCAACATATTCAGAGCTTTCTATGCTGCGGGCATCTTTGGCGGAGGGCATTATTCTGCCTGCCACACCTTTGTTGTGGATTAACCTGAAGTAAGGCTAGTGCCTTATATTAAATTCATCAATACCCAGCTTCTAAAAGATAGCCTTGGTTGGTAAGGCTTCACTACAGTTACCAAGAAGTGAGGTGAGGTTTTCTCAGTGTTTAGTTTAACCTGGTCGTTCCCCAAATTTAGCCAGCATCAGATCACCTATGAGCTTGTGAAACAGATTGCTGTGTCAAACCCCAGAGTTTCTGATTCAGTAGGTCTGGAGTGGGATGCGAGAAATTTGTATTGCTCAGCCAGGTGCAATAATTTTAACATATGTCCATTAATTCTTTGACATTCCTCCCTTCAAAAGATAGAATCTTATTTTCACCCTTGGGAGCATGGGCTAGATTTAATGACCCAATTCTAACTATATTTGATGGACGTGATGGCATGTGATTTCAAGAAAAGGCTCTCTCTCATTCTCTAAGCATCAATTTCCAGCCAAGTTGAGCCTTCAGATGACCGCAGCTTTGGGTGACAACTCGACTGCAACCTCATGAGAAGCGCTGGGCCAGATAAGTCATTTCTAAATTCCTGACCCACAGAAACTGTGTGAAGGAAGACAAGTTTATTGATATTTAAAACCACTGAACTTTGGGGTAACTTATCACACAGCAACAGATAACTAATATGTCAGGTGGTGCTGATACCAGTGGTCTGGGGACCACATTTTGAGAACCACTGGTCCAACCCACACACTGCGGAAGGCATCGACGGTTCTCCTGCCCACGCTGATAAGCTTCAGAGGACCAGAGGAAGGTAATGTTCTCTGGTTTATATGTACTGCATATTCATTTTCTGTTTTCTGTAGATGTATTGTGTTACCACCAGACACTCTTGTGGAAGAGCTTTTACTGGAAAGAATAACAACAGTATGTCAACTTACAGCTCTACTCCAGAAGCCCATTTCTGTCTACTCAGGCATCAAAAATGTTCTGCACATGGGTAAAGAACCAGGCACGTTTAAGGAGAAGAGGAAGTGACTGAAAGACTAGACCATCACTCTCTCTTACACTCTTTTCGGCCTGGAATTGAAGACGAAGAAAGAAAACAAAACTCTTGACAAGAGAGGGAGGGATAGTACTAGGAGCCAGGAGAGCAAAGGGGTGTCCAACTGTTAAATAATGAGAAACTGAAGCTTCTATCATTGTGTCAGAGAGGCCAATTCCTGAGCCAGCTGTAGAGGAAATGGAGAGTTTACATTATCTGGGATGTCAGTAAGAACTGAGTGGACACACTTCCTGTCTGGTTCTCCCCAAAGATCAGCAACCTCTTCAGCAAAGATGCTTTTCCAGAGGTTTCATTTGTTGTTTACTTGCTCAATTGGCAAATGTGGTCCAAGAGGGGAAATACATCTCCAAGAGTGAGGGAAGGGGATGGCAGTGGATGTGGTGCACCACACAGAAGGGAGCGGAGGGGGGACATGAGGCAGGGAAGGATGTGATGGCAGTTTTGCAGGACGGCTGTCTCCAGTTCAGGCAGCGCCAGGCAAGCTGGCCAAGCTGGTTCATTTCAGCGATACCCATTCTCTTTGATGGGGTTTCTCTGGCTTTTCCATTTATTTTATAGAAACTTAAAATATGACATATGATTCCATTTATATGAAATTTTTGGAAAAGGCAAAACTAATCTAGAGTGACAGAAAGCAGAAAAGTGGTTGCCTCGGGCCAATATTGAGGGAGGAGGGGACTGCAAAGGACCATGTAGGAATTTGGGGTGTGATGAAAACGTTCTACATTTTCGTTGTGCTAGTGGTTACAAGGGTGTACACATCTGCCGCACTTCATTGAACTGTACGCTCAGAATGGGTACATTTTCCTGTACATAAATTATATCTTAAGAATATGGATCTTAAAAAAGTATGACACACAAGGAGCCCTCAGCTGGGACATCAAAGACTGGTTTGGCAAAAACAAGAGTTGTCTGGTAGAAAAGGGATTCAACTAGTTGTGTGTGGTCTGAGGAATGGAATCCAAATAAATGCATATATGCTATAGGAAGCAGATTTCTGCTCAATGGATTTATGCCAATCATTTAACAAAATTTCATTGAAAGCCCTGTGTGTAAAGGTCTTTAACTCTCAGATGTAAAAAAAAAAAAAAAAAAAAAAAGATAACTTAGCTTTTCTATTACCCATTTTCCATTTAAAAAGCCAATCTTTCAGAGACTGGAATATCACTTAATTTGAGGTTTTCCCATTTTCCCAGAGGTCGTGTCTGACTTCTGGTAGATTCTCTTAGCACCAAGGCATTGAGGGGATGTCTAGCCCTCAAGACCTACTCCATACATCCATGCAGGGATCTTCCCATTCCCAGCCTTGGCCATGAGCTGTGTGGCTAAAGTCTATGTGACCTCCTTGGCCTTCCACACCATCGCTGAGCCATGTTAACGGAGGGTGTCATGGTCAATGCTGCTTCTGTGCCATGGTGGATATGGGGGAGACCACACCCAGCTCTCTGCGAGTCTGTCTCTCACCCCATTTGCCTAGAGGTGTGACACAGACACAATATGTGTGTGGTGTTGCTGCTTCCCAGGACTCCACCTTGCCAAGTGGACCCCAGGTGCCCCAGTTTTGGGTCCCCCAAACATTCTAGAATTGTGGAGACACAGCCTTAGCATAGTGGTTAAGAGCAAGAATCTACAACCAGACCCCATAACCCTGCTCTGCCGGCTGCTGGCTGGGTCACTGGGGTAAGCGTTTGCTTTCCCTGTCTGAATCTCTGCCATCCAAGGGAAGTCACAGTTCTTGTTCTGCAAGACTGCTGTGGGGGTTCTGAGGAGGTGACACTCGAACCTCTTAGAGGAATGTGTGGCACGAAGGACCCCCCACTGGAGGCATGAGGCCCTTGCTTGCAGACTCTTCCCACGTCTGCACACCTGCCAACAGTTTTTACCTTTCCAGCTGCTTCTCTCTCTCCTTGAGCCACTCCTTTGCAGAGAGAGGTTTTTGCCTCTTGGGCACCTGGCATAATCTCTTTAATGGTTCAGGTTTGAGGAAACACATAGTCCAAAGACTTGTTTTTTTCTGCTTTTCTCCCATGCAGGCCTCTCCCTTGAAGCAATAAGGAAAGAATAACTGCTTGAAAGAGCATAGGGAAAAACAGGAAATACTGAGAGAAAAAAAGTTCATTTCTGTTGATGTCATCAAATCCAACCCTACATCAAATGTATTTCATTTTCATTAAAAAGTGGGAAAAAGTGCATCTTACAATAAGTGAAATTCTGCATTTCCTTCTGCACAATACAATATCCGTTCTAAGCAGGACACTGATGAAGGAAACAAGCAGGCATCCTGACCCCTGGGGCTCCCATCTAATGGGGCAGACACCACACACACAAACCGGTGACTAGACTGAGCAGCGGTAGGGATTTCAGTTGCCCTGAGGCAGCTCAACAAGATTGTGCGAGATGCAGGCACAACTCACCAGAGGCAGTGCACGTGCTCAGGCGCCGTCCCCCAGGGCCCATCTTTAAGCTGAGATTTGAAAGAATGACCTGGCAAAGGTCTGCCTTTGAAACACCAAAGGCAAAGACTTTCGGGGGAAAGTCCTGGACCTTGTCAAGGACTAAGAGAAGGCCAGTGTGCGTAAACGGGGCTGTGTGTGGAAGGTATTATCACGTGCAAGCCATCTGAAGATGGGGTGCGTCCTGCTGGATGGAAGGAAGTTTCCAATCACCAGATATATGCAAACAGAGCGGACACTCACTGAGGGGATTTTATACAAGGAAGCCCAGGATCAATCGGAGGATGGAATATATATTAGTTTTCCAGGACTGTCGTCACAAACTGCCACAAACTGGATGGCTTAAAACAACAGAAATTTATTCCTGTGCAGTTCTGGAGGCCTGGTGTTGGTGGGCTGGATTCCTCCTGGAGGCTCTCAGGGAGAATCCATCCCATGCCTCTCTCCTACTTCCTGGCGGCCGCTCCAATCTCTGCCTACATCACCACGTGACCTCCCCTGGTTTTTTCCCTCCTCTGTGTCTTCTCCTCTTCCTCTAAGGACACCTGCCATTGGGTTTAGGGCCCATCCAGATAATCCAGGATGATCTCATTTCAAGATCTTTAATTTCATCTGCAAAAATCCTTTTTCCAAATAAGGTCCTGTTCAAAATCCCAGGTGGACATGTGTTTTGTGGAGCCACCATTCAAGCTGCTACAGAGTAGTTAAAAGTTAAGGGTTTTCTGGGACCCTATGTTATGTATACTAAAAAGTATGTGGCTGACATTCAGTACTTTCCAAATGGCAGTTTTTGAAAGGCAGTGAACATCTACTACCTGGTTGAAAGCCGGGGAACGAAATTAAAGGAGAAAAGAAGGGCCAGGTACTCAGAAGGAAAACACAACTTTAGAGCATTCCTAAATCTCTCTTGGTGTCCAATTTATATAAAATTTCTAAATATTTAACCACATGGCATAATTACTGTGGCCTGAGTCTTCCCACATACACAGAAAGGGACAGAAACTTGACCATGGCCAGACAGTCATTTCTTCCATGAGGCTTGGGGAGCGGAGGGGACATTACATCTCTACAGGTTCCCAGATGCTTGTTTACATAGGCCTGCCCTGCCCTGCCCTGCCCCAAATCCGTTTTGTAACTGTGATCTGACATTTCTGCTTCCTAGGAAACTTCTCAAAAGGGTAGCCCTCAGCCTGGGAGCAACAAAAGTTCTGGCCCCATTTGAGCCCCCTGGTGACATCTCAAATCTCAAAATATTTAGACTGGTAAAGGGACTCTTATTGTAAGAGTCCCTTTACCAGTCAATTTAATTGTCAACTGACAATTTAACTCTTCTCGAAAGGCAGATGGGGCATATAATGTACAGATCAGCATGCTTTTGTTGTGAAGGAATAGAAATTCTAACTAAAAATGGCCAAGAGATTAAAAAGAATTTAGTCGGGCTCACAAATAGAAGTCCAGATGTATAATGGATTTGAGACTTGGATTGGTCGGGGCTCTGGCCCCACTTTTCTGCAATTTCTTGGTTCTCTTCTTTTTTGCACGTTTCCGCAGGCTTTCTCCTTGGTAGCTACAATTATTCTAGGCTTTGTACCAATATTCCTACCACAGCACACAGAAAAGAAACTTTTTCTTCCCCACCACCCCCGCAGCCCTAGTAAAGAGTGCTGAGCTTCCCTCTGATTAGAATAATTCAAGCCACATGTCCTCCCCTGAACCAAACAGGTAGGATTATTCGGACTGGCATTAGATTCATCCCACCCTCAGCAGACATGGGGACAACCCAAATATGGCTCCACCAACAGGGAAAGACGGACTGGCTGTCACAGAGGCAGCACCCAGTGTTCCACTACCTCCCCTCGCAGCCAAAGCAGCTAACATTCTTTCCAGAAGCATTCCTTCCTCCAGGTGTTCACAAATGCCTTTTATAACCTGTAGAGGATGTTCACTTGAAAATCACAGTCACACAGCAAATCACATAAGTATTTAGTGTGGAGATAAAAAAAATCATCTAAGACCTGTAGTCCTTCCAGAATTAATTTTCTCTGATCTGAGGCACGGTACGATGAAGCCCCGGGTCCTTGGTGTGTTTAAGAACGTGTTTGTTTGTTTTTAATTAATGTATTTATTTTGAGAGAGAGCGCGTGTGCAAACACACAAGAGCAACCGGGGGAGGGGCAGAGAGAGAGGGAGAGAGAGAATCTGAAACAGGCTTTGTGCTGTCAGCACAGAGCTGATGTGGGGCTTGATCTCATGACTCTGGGATCATGACCTGAGCTGAAAGCAAGTTGGATGCTCAACTGACTGAGCCACCCAGATGCCCAAAGAATATGATTACTGTGAGGTTTGCTCATAAGAACAAACATCTTGTTAAACTTGCCTCTAAGAGGTAATAAGAACAAAAACAGATAACAAAAGTAACCCAGGAAAGAAAGAAAGAAAACTAGTTTTTTGACAATAGATGATGTGGTGGCTATTTTCGTGTGTCAATATAGCTGGGCCACAGTGCTCATGTATGTGTGTGTGTGTGTATATATATATATATATATATATATTCCAAACATTATTCTGGATGTTTCTGTGAGGGTGTTTTCGATGAGATTTACTTTTAAATTGGTGGACTCTGAGTAAACCAGATTGCCCTCTAAGTGTGGGTGGGCCTCATCCAATCAGTTGAAGGCCTGAAGAGAGCAAAAAGCTAACTTAACATCCCCCAAGCAAGAGGGAATTTTCCAGAACAGCTTTTGCTCTTCCTGGTTTTCAGTAGATACCTTTGGACTCAACTACCACTCGCTGATTCTCCAGCTTGCTGGCCTCATCCATCAGATTGAGACTTGCCAAGTCTCCACAATCATGTGAGCCAATCCCTTAAACTAAATCTCTTCCTATATGCAGACACATCCTATTGGTTCTGTTTCTCTGGAGAACCCTGACTGATACAGGTGGTGATATATTTGAGTGTCCCCATGAGAGGTGAGGTGTCTCAAGACAATATTTGTCTTGAGAACTGGGTGGTTCTGGTAATTATTGCTGCATGACCAACTATACCAAAACTTAGTGACTTAAAACCACGACTACCTTACTTTCTCTCAGAATTCTTGACAGCTGAGTGGTTCTTCTGTTGGTGTTACCAGGAGTCACTTGTATGGGCAAACTCAGCTGATTTGCTAGTGGCTGGGCTCAGGTGGTGTATGGAGACAGTTGGACTTCTCTCTACATACCTAGTGTCTGAGCCTCTCTCTCCCTAAGACTTTTCTGCGTGTCCCTGCAATGGTCTCTGTCAAGGTAGCCTGACCTCTTACACAGAAGCTCATCCAAAAGGGTAAAGCAGGAGCTGCAAGGTCTTCTTAAGGCTAAAGCCTGGAACTAGTACAGTGGAAATTCCATCACAGTTTATTGGTTAAAGCAAATTACAGGACCAGCCCTGATTCAAGAGAAGGGCACCTCCCAAGGGCTTTCATACTGCAAAGCATGGTTTATGGAGGCCCATGATCATATCTGATTAACAGCACAGCCTAAGTGTGCCATTCTGCAAATGTGTCCTTCAGCTCTATCAGCACAGAAGAGAGGTTGAGAGCTACTGGCTTCAAACAACAGATGACAGCCAGTGAAAAACCAGTGTGATGAGATGGATTACCTCTTCGGCCCAAATACTCAGTCTCACTAAATCCTAGCGGCACTTGTGACCGCTCTCTTTTCTCATTAGCCCTCATCAGTATCTATTGTCCCTACATGTATCATTTTACTTTCCTTGCCCACATGAATCTGGTGACTCTTATTACATGACTGATTATGACCAGATTCTCTCTAAAAATGGGGACTGGAGGATTAAAGTAATTAACCTGTTCCTCCAGGCAGGCTATTTCGTATATTAGGTATTAATGTCTTCATTTTATCATTTAAATCATCAGGTAAAAGTTGGAGCTTTGGAAACATTATCCTTAGAGAACCTTAACTTGCCCTTGGCTTCTGTGACCCGGCTCAACCGGCAGGTGTTGTCAGCGGAACCCCACGTAGCGTTCAATTCCCAGATACACAAAGCCCATCTGAGCCGCTGTGAATGTCACGAGGTCCGTGAGAAGAGCATCTAGGAACCCCTGACAGCCGGAAGAGGGTGGGACAGAGGGTCTGGGGAGCACACACTGGTGGGAGGGGGTGGATTCCAGGCCAGTGCGTGGGATCACTGGGGGTGCTGGACCTTCCAGGCACAAGAAATCTGTGCGCAACCGAATCTTCTCCAAGACTGTGACTTAAAGCTGCCCAGGACTTGGCTACTTGGCTGTGCCTCTGAAAGCCCAAGAAAGAAAGTGAAGCCTTGAGGAATACACTTCAAACGCATTCCATAGCTCCTGGCAGAAGGAAAGCCCAAATTTAGATTAAAAAAATTGTTTTAATGTTTATTTATTTTTGAGAGATAGAGACCGAGCATGAGCAGGGGAGGGGCAGAGAAAGAGAGAGACACAGACTCTGAAGTAGGCTCCAGGCTCTGGGCTGTCAGCACAGAGTCCAATGCAGGGCTTGAACCCACAAACCGTGAGATCATGACCTGAGCCAAAATCGGACGCTCACTGACTGAGCCATCCAGGTGCCCCCAAATTTAGATTTCTGACCAAATGGTTTTGGCCACAATATCTTACATGACACAAACAGGTTTTCAGGAGAGAGGGACCAGCTCCCCATCTGCGGATATTTCCACCACATGGGAGTGGACACGTGTCACACCCTTCTTACAGGTTAGGGTCCATGGATGAGGAATGGGAGGTCACAAAGAGGAATAATGTTGACCCTGCTTTGAGAAGCCTTTGATCCGACAGATGTGGGTCCTACCTCTGCAGCCTGGGTCCTGCCTGGCTTTGGGATTACAGAGGGAGCCAAATGTGCTGGGAGATTCAGTCTGACAGCGAGAAGGTAATACTGAAAGAGGTGAGAGTCAGCAAGATCTTAGTGGCTAAAGCCGTGGGCAGAACAGAGCCACGCAGGGTGGCTGGGTGAGGGAGACTAGCACCTGTTTACATTCTACAGTCCTTCACCTTCTTGTCTTATCCGACCCTCACAGTGTCCCTCAGCCGTGAGCATTACTGTCTCTTCTGCCAAGGAGGATGCTGAGACCAGAGAGGATAAGTGGCTGGCTTCAGGTCACACAGCCCATTCAAGGCAGGACTGTGCCTCAATCACAGCACTCAGGCCGCAGAGATCCTGACACGGGGGAGACTGGGAGGAGGAATGTCAGGCTTCTCTCCCAGAACAGGCAACCTGCCAAGTCCAAAAAGCTAAATGCCTTGAGTGGAAGACAGCCTGCAGGTGAAAGCAGCCCCCTGGCCATGTGCCCAAGGGAGACCAGCACAGTTGCCTCTGACGTGGGGACAGCAGCCTCTCCTTTCCCAGACAACAGCACCTGCTCGCCTGATCAATCACCAGGCAGAGGAAAAACAAACCTCTGACAGTCCACATCCTTCTGAAACACTCCCCAGACACAGTGCCCATGGCAACCAAACAGAGGGCCAACGGCGCCATCCCTAATGCCCTGAAGAACCCCACAGAACGCAGACAAAGAAATGACAGCAGTGGGACTGCCCACCTAACTGAGCACTTACTATGCACAAGGCGTCACACCAAGCACTTGCAGCGGGTTACACTTTTAATCTTTCACAGCCCTGGGTGGAAGTACGTTACTACTCCCACGCACCAGCTATAACCTCTACCCTAGAACTTCCCCTTCAGACACCCAAGTAACACATCCCCTCGGGAGAGCCTAGCAAGTGACAAGTGAACGACACACTAGAATGTAAACTCCAGGAAACCAAAATTTGGGTCTGTTTTGCTCACCGATGTAACCCAAGCTTCTAGGACATTGCCAAGCTCATGGCAGATTTTCAATAAATATTTGTTGAGTGAAGTCAAGAACCATCAAACCATCCTAAGATGCAAAGGCTGAGTTGGCCAAGCAATTTGCTCCCATATGTTGGTCTTCCTGGTTGAAATTCAGACTTTTCCTTACTAAAGCCTAATAGTAAAGTCCCTTGATGCTGTAATTCTATATGCAATGTGATTGGCAAATGAGTCCCATCCTCAGCCCCGGCTCTCGTTCACAGGGAGAAGGTTAAGGAGGAAAGGTACATACTTATTTGCCCCAGACTTATTTGCCTGAGATGGACTTTGTCTGGCTGGACCCCCCCCCCCACCCCCGCCTGCCCTTTGCCCACTGCCCCAGGGTCTGGATTCACCTGCTCAGATATATCCCAGTGACAGTGAGTGTAGAATTGGCTTGAAGTAATATCTGCCCCTGAGCAGTGAGAGGGCTCCTCCCACACTGGCATTTCGCTAGGCCTACACAATCTGTCAAGTGAGCGTGTTTGGTTCTCCAGATAAATGAGCCAAAGGGTGTCTTTCTGACTGTGAATTCTTGGCATTTTTTCCAGGCTTCTAAATAAGCAAAGTCAACACTGCCAGTCTTCTCTGGCACCACTGAGAACTGTTTAATGAATAAGAGAATCAAAGATCAGTGGTGGTAAAAGGGCCTCGGAAGTCACCTGATGCAGGCGTTTTCAAACTTCTTGGTCAATGGAATCCTTCTTTCAAATATAACCTTACCCTGAAATGTATCATTGTATACTGTCAATCATATCCTATCCTACATAACATATGAGTTGATATTACATGAGAGAAGTTGGCAGTGCTGTGGATGAAGTCAGGGGGCAGCCAAGTCCCCTTCCCTAAGCCCTCTCTTACCTTTCTTCCTTCCGGCGACCAGTATGGGTTCCAGAAGCACCAGTCTAACTTCACCCCCTCCCTGCTGCAGTGGGAAACAAAGGATCGGGGAGGTCAAAGGACTGGTCCAAGGTCACACAGCCAGGTAATGACCACGCTACGGCCTGGCCGCTCTGACTCAGGAGTTAGCGCATGCACTGCAACCCAGCGCCTGCGCAAACGCACTTTCTAACCCTTGCCCTGGAAGAAACACCTGCTAGGGCCAGGCAAGTGTGTCGACAGGGCGCTCCACCTGCGTAGGTCGAGGGTGTTGCTTATGAAAGAAAGTGAAGGCTACTTTAATATAAAATCTCAACTCTAGGGCAGAGTGCCCCCAACTCCTACTTTAGACATCTGAAAGGCGACAAAGCACTCGCTGGCTTAACTTCGCGGGTCACAAGGAAACCTTAGTCCTCAGCATGTACTCTTTAATGGCAAAGAACACACAAACAAAACAGTCTTTTATCTATCAAAAATGACACCCTGGGAGTCATGTTAGGGACAGGGCCTTGTGGGGAACCCTGGGCTCACCCTTGTGCAGCCTCCAAGGCACAGGGTCCTCCCTGTAAAAGGCAGCACATGACTCTAGTTTCTCCAAACTTCCTTTAGTTCAGAGATGCTAAGAGCTTAACAGATACAGGAAACAAATAATTTCTCCTCCAGGTGGAGGAGTCTCTTCCCATATTATCTCCTCCCAGGCAGGGAAAGAAGTGTAACCAGATGAACCCGGCCACAGTCAGGGCCACGTGCGCTCTCGTGAGAAAAAATGCTGCGACTCACACAAAAACACCACATAAATGCCTCTCACCCCCAAATATCCCTGCTTCAGTAGGTCTTTCTTTTGCTCACCTTCTCAATTACCTTTCTCCTTTGCTTAAACTCCTTTTAAAAAGCTGTCCCCATACAACTGGAGCCCCTCACTTTTCCTTTGGCCTCTCTCCTGTCTGCCTTGTCTCAGATGATAGCCCCGTGCCAGGGACTGAAATGGGAAGCTCCCCTCCTGCACCCTCCTCCTCTTTCCCTGCACCCTCTCCTCCCTTTCTGCACCCCTCCCTCTTGAATCCTCCCCCTTCCTCCTTGTAACCTCCCCTCTCTCCTGCACTCTCTCCCTCCCTCCCTGCACCCTCTCCTCCCTGCCTGCCCCCTCCTCCTTCCTCCCTGTACCCTCCCCTGCCTCCTGTACCCTCCTCCTCCTTCCTCTACTGTCTCCCTCCCTTCCAGCACCCTCTTCTCTTCCTGTACCCTCCCTCTCCCTCTCTCCACCCTTCCACTCCCTCTCACGCCCTCCCCCACCCCTGTACCCTCCCTTCCCCCCTTGCACCCCTGTGGAAAGTCACATGGAGAGTCTTTGGCTGGAACACGCAGTGGTGCTCAGAAATCCTAAACACTGTGGCCTTCACAGTGCCTGCTGGGGAGAACAGGGTGTCCTCTCTCAGGCCAGACTCAAGCAGGCAAGATGGAAGAAGCCTTATTAGGTCATCCAGCCCAGCAAAGGGGCGAGCCTTTTTCTTCTACTCGCCAGCCCACAAGAAAGAAACTCCTGACCTGGACATCAGCATCCCTCCGCCACTAACTCCCCTGTCCCCCGCCTTTGAGGAATTTGCCCTCCCCCAAAGACCCACCAGTCCTTCTGTGGCTGTGCCCCATTCCCCCCAGACCTGGAAGGAAGGTGCTGGGAGCTGTCTTCTCCTCCAGAGACTCTGTGGTATTTCAGTTCTGCTATGTCCTCGCCCCATGCTTGTTCCACACATTTACCACCTTTTAAGCACATCCCTATCTGTTATGTTTGTTGTTTGTCGCCTCTCTCCCTGCACTAAAATGCAACTCCTTGGGGAAGGGATTGGCTGCTTTCAATAAATACTTATTGAATGGATTTCTTGTGCACAGATAAGGCTCAGCACACAGCCACTTGCCGTGTGTCCCATGCTTCTTTTTCCTAGCTATTTCTACAGATAAAGCCACTTTATGTTCACATGCAGAGACAGCACAAGAAGTTTTTCTTTGTCATTTCCCTGACCTGTACCATCTGGAAGTCAGCAGTCTCCCTCCATCCCCTTGGGGAAAGTGAGCTGATCTGAGTCAATCCTCACATACTTGCCATGAGCAGGTACATTTCCAAAGCCTGTAAAGCATTCTCACAAGTCAAAGAGGATGAGAAAACATCAGCAACCTAGCAGCCCTGAGACGCCCTACTCAGGCCCGGCCCTGACCTCCCGCCCTGGCACCTGGGTTCTCCATATTGTCACCTCCCAGCTACCAAAACCGTTCCCGAGGCAGAGTCTTACAAAGTGCCACATTGAATGCTGAATGAGGCTTGACATCTTTCCTTTCTGAGAGCATCTGTACTTCCAAAGGCAAGTTCAAGTCAAAGGAATGGGGACCTGCTGGTAACACGGCAGCATTTGCCCGAGGTCTGGGGTGTGGCCAACCAGACAGCCTGGATCTCTGCTCTTTAAACCCATAAACCTCTAGTATCAGGCCTACTCTTTGAAAACATGAATTTGTGTTTCTAATTATAAAAATAATGCATGCTTATAGGAAATTTCAGGTTATAAAATTATATTAAAAATCATTTCTTTTTAATGCACTTGTAAGTATGAAGCAATCCTACCTCCCCGTAGGGGAAGAGAATTGATGTCTTGCCAAGCCTGCTTGCACTTTGTAACCATTTTCTATTTGCGTAAACTCTGGAAATTCATTTTTAAAATGTAATATTTCATATAAGATACAGTGAGGAATAAAGGGAACTCAGTATTTTTCCACATCTGTGAGCAGAAGTTACTTCTGCAGATACAGTGGCCTGTGCCAGCCCCTCCTGTGGCTTCTCGCATACAGGACAGGGCCACAGGACAGGGTGACTGTATGGTATAGATTGTTATCCAGGAAATTTTTTTCTTTTTATAGTTTTTTTTTAAAGTTTATTTATTTTTTGAGAGACAGAGCATGAGCATGGAAGGGGCAGAGAGAGAGGGAGACACAGAACTCAAAGCAGGCTCCAGGCTCTGAGCTGTCAGCACAGAGTCCAACACGGGGCTCAAATTCACAAGCTCCCAAAGCAAACAGTATTTGATTTTTTAAGTTACTTCAGTGTCTTTAGTGTAATTACTTTCACTCCTGGGGCACCTGGGTGGCTCAGTCGGTTAAGCATCTGACTTCGGCTCAGGTCATGATCTCATTGCTTATGAGTTCAAGCCCTGCATTGGGCTCTGTGCTGACAGCTTGGAGCCTGGAGCCTGCTTCAGATTCTGGGTCCCTCTCTTGCTCTGCTTCTCCCCTGCTCATGCTCTGTCTCTCTGTCTCTCTCTCTCTCAAAAAATAAAACATTTTTTTTTAATTAAAAAAAATTTAAGGGGCACCTGGGTGGATCAGTCGGTTAAGTGCCTGACTTTGGCTCAGGTCATGATCTCACGGTTCGTGGGTTCGAGCCCTGCGTTGGGCTCTGTGCTGAATGCTTGCTCAGAGCCTGGAGGCTGCTTCGGATTCTGTGTCTCCTTCTCTCTGCCCCTCCCCGGCTCACCCTCTGTCTCACTCTGTCTCTCAAAAATAAATAAATGTAAAAAAATTTAAAGAAAAGAAAGAAAATTTTCCAAAAACTTAAAAATTAAAAACCAACAATTAACTGAAATAAAAACAAAACAAAACACAGGGCACCTGGGTGACTCAGTCGGTTAAGTATCCAACTCTTGGTTTTGGCTCAGGTCGTGATCTACAGTTATGAGATGGAGGCCCACAGTGGGCTCTGTACTGACGGCATGGAGCCTGCTCCAGATTCTCTCTCCCTCGCTCTCTGCCACTCCTCCACTCACGTGCTCTCTCCCTTTCTCTCACAAAATAAATAAACTTTATTTAAAAAAAGAACACTTAAAGCGTCTTCCAGCTCACTATTCACTAATAGCGCTATACGTACTTTAGAAATTTTCTTTCTCTTCCTTTAATCCAACCGTTACCATTTTTCTTACTTTTCTTCTTTCAGAAAAAAGAAATATTGCTAATCTTTTTCTACCTCTCAGATTTCTTGAAGAAGCATGGAAGAGCTTGTTTTGGTGACACAGCGTGAGGGATGTATGGGTCCCTGCACACAGGGCTCGTACGTAGCATCCTCAATGGTACAGGAGAGGCACTAAATCAATGCTGTGGACTGACGCATGTCTGGGCTGGTCCATGTTAAAATGTGGAGTGTGGGCCATGTGCGATTGCAAGGATTACAAAAGGTCTCCTCAAATTAGATTTTTTTTCTATCCATTGGCTAATACCTGCAATCCTATTGTGAGAACTGTATTCTTGAACCCCAAACTCTGTTTACAGGTGATCAAACTGAAATCCTAGAAGGATGAAGTGACATTAAAGGCTTTGCAGTGTGTTCAAATGCACATATCCAGGGAATATATTCAGGAGTTATTGGTAGTAAACACATCCCAATCACAATGACTCTGAATGGATCTTTCCCAAGCACTGAAAAGTGCCAGGAAGGGGAGGAATTTGAGGGCACTGAAACCCAGGAGAATTGGGTGGGAATGAGAACATAACCAAAGAAGTAAATCTGGAAGAACAGAAAGGCTGAAGACACCGAAATCTAACTTTTTTAGCTTATTTGTATTTAAAAAGGACATACCCGAGGAGTCTTCCTCTAGTTCTGGCCCTAGTTAACTATGTGACCACAATATGTAAAAGGATTGGACAAGGATCAGTGGTTCTTCAGGTAGCTGAGAAAATACTGATGTCTGGGCCCTACCCCCAGAAATTCTTATCCAGGTGGCTTGATTTACAACCCCTCCATTTGGTTTTGTTTGTGTTGGCTTCCCCCCAACCCCCAGAGTTTTTCTACAGATTCCAAGATTCAGGAAGGTCATTTCTAAAGTCCCTTTTAATTCTGACTTCAGATTCTATATAATATAGGAGGCAAGAAGCCTTGTATTTGCTCACTTTTCACTGCCAGGAGAGCGGCCCAGGCCACCTACACACACCTCTGGCCATCGCAGGTGCACACACAGTGGGTCTGCACTCAGCGGCTGGATGTTTTCACAACGCCACATCACAACACGACCTCCATTGGCAATGCACACTGTAAATTGTCCCCTCTTCCTTCCTCGAAGGATTTAATAAAGAAAGTGGGGCAAGGGTGTCCCTCAAGCCATGGGGTAAATTCTTGCTTGACCTGTTGAAAAGACTGAGTGTATTTCCCAATTAATACTTACCCAAAGCTCATTGATTTGGTAAAACTCCATGTGTGGCATCTCTGAGGTTGTTTCTTCTCTATTAGAAGTTCTTAAAACATGGAGAATGCATTTAAAATTTTTTTAACGTTTATTTATTTTTGAGAGACAGAGCATGAGCAGGAGAGAGGCAGAGAGGGAGGGAGACACAGAATCCGAAGCAGGCTCCAGGCTCTGAGCTGTCAGCACAGAGCTCAATGTGGGGCTCATACCCACAAACCGTGAGATCATGACCTGAGCCAAAGCTGGAAGCTTAACCGACTGAGCCACCCAGGTGCCCCAACAGAGAATCCATTTTAAACGAAAAAAAAAAAAAAGTTTGCAGTGGAAGTGAATGCAATCGCAATTTGTCATGTTTCAAGCATTATAAACCTCCCTTTGATGTGCTGCTATCAGGTAATAAAGACCGTGGGCTTCTGTGTTCACCTCAGAAGCAACAGCAGGAGCATCATTGACTGATTTTCCTGATAACCTCCGTGAATTTGCTGTGGCACATGTTACCAGAGCCATAATGACACACACACACAAAACGGGGGAAAATGAGCTGGGTTCTCAGGAACATCGGCCTCATAAGTATTAGAGAATTTTTTTATCCAACTCTGCAGGCCCAGAAACACTCAATAGCTTTCTCAAGTTCATGCAAATGTATACAGTCTCCTATTGCCTCAGAAAGTGTCCATTTCACAATAATTCGTGTCTTAGCCTGAGGACATGTGCATCTATTGTTATTTTCCCATCCCTGAGTACAACTCCTTTGGCAAACAACCACTTATGACCTCAAACTCCATCTGATTTTCATCAAATGTGCTCTTTGCAGGGAAAAGGAAAGCCAAGTCACACGTTTACAAGGTCAGCACATATATCTTTGCAGGTGCCACATTGTGTATATGAAAAATAATCGAGGTACAATTTCTAGAAAATAGCCAGTTTTTATAGCTGCTCTGAGTTTTATAGAGGAATGAATATAAGAAGTCAGCCCCTGGGCCATCTCAACATCTCATCAGCTATAAATAGGAGACCTTGAGCAGTGCAGATGTTTGAAACATACAAAGAATCACAATCCAGGAAAAATGAATAAGAACGTGGATTTTCTGCACACCTGACCATATGGAAAGTGAGTTAATTTTATTCCAGTGCATTACAGTCAAATGAGAGGTTGTTGTTGCCAATGTGAAAACCCAGAACCTCAGTCTGGGTGCAACAAAGCTATTGATTTATTACAAACCTTCAAAACTAAGGGGGAAAAGTAATCTAAGTCTGGGACCAAAGCCATTCTTTCGTTACTGGAGGGGCAGGAGATGACGGCCTTTGTGGTCTAATTTGATGAGCATTGCAGCCTGCCACGGTGCTTGGAATTTCCACCATTAGAGAATCCTCCATTTTGTTCAGATACTGTACCTCCTAGGTTCCAGAAGCCTTCTGGTGCAGCGCCCTCGGTGGATACTTCCAGGGACAGAAAGCTAACTACGATATGACATTAATTTTGGAAAATTCTTTCTGGCGTTGAGTAGGAGCCTTTCCTGTAACTTCCATTCATTCATCCTAATCTTGCCCCACCCTGAGTACCACGGAATAAATCTATTGCCATTTCCCCATGATGACCCTTCGAATGTTAGGGGACAGCAAGCAAGTCTCTGCTAAGCCTTCTTGTTTCAGACTCGAAATGCTGCGCTTCCTCAACCAACTCGAAATGACACCATTTCCGGTAGTCCTCACTTGGGTCACCTCTCTCTGCACCTGATCATTGAAATATGAGGCCATAATGCTGGGTGTAGTCCTCCAGAATTGGTCTGACCAGAGCAGACTATGGCAAACTGTCACTACTGTCATTGACTATTTGCTATATTTCTCTCAATGCATTGTAAGATCGTGTTAATATTTGGGGGGTAATTATATTGTGGTTCATACAGAGCTCACAAGAACTACAAACCCCTCCAGAGTCTTCTCATGAATCCCTATTCAGCCAGGTCTACCCCAACCTGACATGCAGATATATAACGTATTTAAATAATATATAAAATTAATCTCAATTAAGTTTCCTTTGTTGTTACAATCAAGATCCTTTTGAATCTTGACCATTCTCTTCAGGCTATCAGTCAGTGATCTGCCCCCTACCCCCATCCCCCAACTGTCATCTGTAAAGTGATAAAAAAGCTTTGGTTTTCTGGTCCAAGTTGTCATTAAAAATGAGGAACCCAAACACAGCCATCAGAGGTGACGTCCCAGTGCACAGCCATCCACTTTTGAGCACGATCTACAGCCAGATAGAGGCCAGATATAAGCCTACCTACTGACACTGTGACCTAGTTTATGTTTCTCACCAAATCCAAGTATGGGGTACAAAGGTTTGGCATTGCCTTATCTGTCTTTCGCTCTCTAGGAAGCACATGCACTGCTCATGCTGACAGAGGTACATCGGTCTGCCTGGTTATACATCTTACTACAAAATAATAAACTGGCTGGTTTGGAAAAATAAATAAATTTCTCTTAGCTCTCTTACTTTTCTCACTGGACAAGTGGACCGATTTCCTACTCCACAGAGCTTTCTGGAACAGAGAAGCAGATCTACAATACCACACATCATCACCCAGAGCAGATCATTCTGGGCATTTCTCACTGGAATATGGCTGAAAAGACTATTTTGGCTGGTGATTTTCATGAGCCTCAGCTCATCCTAGGCTCTCCTGATGTTATTGCTGCCATGCTCTGCCATTTTTAGTCTCTCTTCTTGCACTAGGAACCTCCTTCCATCCTGTGACCTTTTAAAATGTGGGCTTCTGGGGCACATGGGTGGCTCAGTCAAGTATCCAATTGCAGCTCAGGTCATAATCTCACGATTTGTGGGTTCAAAGCCCCATGTTGGGCTCTGTGACAGCTCAGAGCTTGCTTTGGATTCTGTGTCTCCCTCTCTTTCTGCCCCTCCCCCATTCACACTCTCTCTCTCAAAAATAAACAAACACTAAAAAATAATAAAATAAAATAAAATAAAATAAAATGTGGGCTTCTCAGGTAATTCACTATGCCACCGCAATGCTTCTGTTGCCGTGTCACTCCCACTGAGATTATGTCACTCATGGGGAGTATTTCTGATCAATACCGCCCCAGATGTAGGGAGGAGGGAACCATCTCTGGGCCCCCATGTAGCAAAGAATTAGCCTTACCTGAAGAGAGGTCTGGCCTTTGCCGTTAGCTACTGGGAGGTGATCTCTAGGCTTCTGGAATGTTCTGCCTACTGAGAGGACCTTTGTTTGCATGGAGGATTTGGCCACTGTACGTCATATGATTTATGATGGGACATACTATATCAGTTCCAACCTGTGAAGGTATTACCCCAAGCCTCCAAGAGGGGCTGCAGACTAAAGGTCAGCCACACGGGCAGCAGGTGACTGAGTGCCATCAAAGCAGTGTACATCAAACACTCCTGTGGGCTTCTGCTGTTGGCAGTGCCTCACGTGTATTGTCATAGCCAGGAGGAGGTAATGCCACCCGTGGCTCCATGGGAAGACACGGGCTATAGAACAAAGGGCAGGACCCAGCGCCAGCTCTCTCTTAACACCACCAGATTCTGATGTGAGGCAAGAACTGTAAATGTGAACTTGGCCTTTGAGATTATTGTGAAGGTATTTTTTTTCAAAACGGCAAGATAGAACATATTTTATTTAACTGAATAGGTTGTTAGCCTGATTTATGGTCTTTAGGTATCTAGACATATGGTATGTGGGGCTCTATTTGTACTCTTCCCCCAGGCTCTGAAATGTTAAGAGCCAGCCAATCAATGACTGTCAGAATTTTTGTTTTTAGAGGCTCCTTCCTGATGATAGTGTCTTTTAAGAAAGCCTGCGAAAGGTTAACAAAGCATCACATCTAAATCTTCTCAGAATATCTTGAAATGTATGGGACAGGCTGTGAAAACAGGATTCTACTTGTCTCATTGTCTGCTGAAGTTCCAAAAGAATGCGAATAAAACAGTAAATGCTCAGTGTCCCCACATTCCCAGGTGAAGTGCTAGCCCCCACTTCTGGTGTCTGTTGCTGCATAACTAAAGCAGTGCACTAAGCTTAGTGCATGCAACTTAGTGCACTAAAACAACAATTTTATGTTCCCCAAATTCTTTGGGTCATATATTTGTACAGGGCATGGAAAGAACGGCTTGCCTTCCCTCTGACATCTGGGCTTCAGCCGGAATGCCCAAAATGGTGGCGTGGGGCTGGCTGAGATGGCTCAGTGTGCGTCGTGACTGGGGCCTTGCTTCATCTGTCAGTGTGGATCCTGGGTGCTTCTTTGTGTGCCCTTTCCACATGGCTAGTTTGCGCTTCCTCATGGTGGACCTGGTAGATAGCCGTCTGACATGGTTTCTGAATTCCTCCAATAGAGAGAGCAGGAGATGCCAGGTGTTTCAAAGGCTATGCCCAGAACCAGCACAGCATCCCTTCTGTCATGTTGAAGGCACATCACAGGGCCAGACCATGTTGGAAGGCACCGTGGGAGGGTTCGGGGGGTAAATTCCCCTTTCTTGGTGAGTGGAGCAGGATGCATTTCCAGGGAGAGAATGAAATGATGGTGGCCGCCATTGGAGATGACACACGACAGTGACCTGTGCGCAGGGGACTACAGATTCTGTGCAATCCTTAGCTCTGTACCCACCAAGGGTTTAACATGTTTGGGGGCAGAAATCAGAAAGAAAGTTTCTTCTGAAAAAGTTGTTGGATTGCTGAGGCGCTTTTCTTTGCTTCTCCTTCACTTTGAGCCCAGGGAGAAAGGCTTCAAGGGAAGTCATGGTTTGATTCATTTCCCAGCCTTGACTTCAGCACTTCCCTCAGATACAACTTATGGTATTTGCCCTCCAGCTGCATCACCAGGGGGAAGAAACAGCAGCCTTTGGTACATCATGTTCGTAGCAGCATGAATACACAACAGCCAAAAGGTAGAAGCAACCCAAATATGCATTGACACATTGAATGTGTAAACAAAATGTCTTATATACAAACAACGAGCTATCACTCAGCCTTAAAAAGGAAGGAAATTCTGACACATGCTACAATATGGATGACCCTATAAGACATTACACTAGGTGAAATGAGCCAGACACAAAAGGACACATATAATCCTACTGGTACAAGGTACCTTAAATAGTCAAATTCATAGGGAGAGAAAAAGAATGGTGGTCAGCTAGGCCTGGAGGTGTGGAGAATGGGGAGTTAGTGTGTAATGGGTTCAGAGCCTCAACTGGGGAAGATGAAAAGTTCTGGAAATGGATGATAGTGATGGCCACACAGCAATGTGAATGTACTTAATGCCACCCACAGAACTATACACCTAAAAATGGCTGCAATGACAAACTTTATGTTATATATATTCTACAATGAATTTTTTAAGTTTATTTATTTTTCAGAGAGAGAGAGAGCAAGAATGAGTGGGGGAGGGGCAGAAAGAGAGGGGGAGAGAGAGAATCCCAACACGGGGCTCAATCTCACAAACCATGAGATCATGACTTGAGTTGAAATCAAGAGTCGGACACTTTACCAACTGAGCCAACCAGGCGCCCCTACAATAGTTTTTAAAAAGCAGCACTCTCCATGGAGAAGAGAGAGAGATCAGGCCCCTGGCAGGAGGCACTGGACAGCTGTGCCTCTCCCTCTCTCCATCGCCAGAACATCCCTGGGGAGAAAGGTGGGCAAAGAGTGTTTAGCTCTGGATCTGTTTTGTGACCTGCATTGCAAAACCACCAGCCTCATCTATCAAAAGCTAGTGAGCAGGTTACAGGGTAGAATGGGATCCTCAGGCAGCTCATGGGATGGGAGAGCATTGGAGAAGGAAGGCTGAGGTAGGTGCCCAGCAGGCTCGTATATGTGACATCTCATGGGAGACCATCAGTTACAATCATAAATTCAGAAAGATAACGAAATTGGCTATGATGCAGGCTATTTCTCCCCATGAGGTCTGTATTAGTCAGCATTTCCTTCAAGCATGCTCTATAACAAATAATCCCTAAACTCTATAGCTTACAGGCATTGACTTTTCTTGTTTATGGGTCTGCAGGTTGGCTGGGGCATCTCTGCTCCAGCCTGAAGGTGGGGCTAAGGTCTCTTCCTCCTGTATTTCATTCTGGAACCAGAACACAAAAGAGCAAAACATATCACACAGGCACATTTAAAGAGCCTGCTCATATTATGTTCTCTCACATTCCATCAGCCAAAGGGAGTCAGTTGCCCCAACCCAGCATTAATGGTACTAGGTACACCAATGTACCTTGGTCCTCATACCACTGCACTTGGCCCCAGGCAGGCTTCAGGAGAGCAGACCTTCACCAGCAACTCTCCTGGAGTCTTTCTCTAACCCCTGGTGGCTTTGAACATGGCTCCTAATTTCTTGACCCCTCTCCTTGAACCT
The DNA here is from genome assembly GCA_028646485.1 of Cryptoprocta ferox. Taxonomy (NCBI): domain Eukaryota; kingdom Metazoa; phylum Chordata; class Mammalia; order Carnivora; family Eupleridae; genus Cryptoprocta; species Cryptoprocta ferox. Next base: position 106,555,993 of record CM053571.1, on the reverse strand, counting down.
AGGCCAAGCAGCATCATGGTGAAAGGGAAGCCAGGCTGTGGCTTGGGTATAGAAGGCAGGCAGTGCAGCACACATCCCCGGATCTCCTTCCGGGCCCTGCAGCTGAAATCACTCCGAGTCTGTCTCTCCAGCTGTCCCCATCCTGGTGCCAGACTTACATGACCGTGACCAAGCCATCTTGGAACGCATCCATCTGCCGCCCTGGCTCAGCCCCCAGCCCGCTGAGTTACTGTGTCTTCAGTCAGCCCAGCCAAGGCCCCAGACACCAAGGAGCAGCAAAGAGCCAGCCCTGCCAGGGCCTGTCTGGATTCCCCTCCCCCAATCGGCAAGAAGCATAAAACGGCTGTTTCACACCGATTAGTAACTGGAACGATGCCTTGGCATCGTGCTTCAACAATTAATACAGCGTGCTTTGCTGATGAAATGAGTGTTAAAGACCAAGAATAAGGACTGGCCCTAGTGAACAGCCAGGTATAAGTGTCCTGGAGGGCGTGACTCCAGGTTGGACAAAGCCCAGTTCATAGCCAGCTTCGCTTGTTTTGCTCAGAAGCGCATGCAATCACATCTCTCTCCAGATTGGGGATTTCACATGGCCGATTTATGTGATCGACTCCTTACAACAGGTTGTGTAATATTTGTTTTCAAGTTGAGTTGCCCACGACCACACAACTACGTAGGGGGTAGCAGCCCCAGTGCATGGGCTCCGGGCTCTTCTCAAGCTCTAGACTGAAATTCTAGCTTGGTTCACAACAGAGAGAATTCACTGGAGGGATTCAGACCTAGAACTTGGTGACAGTCTGGACTGTTAAAAAATGATTAAAGAAAACAATTCAGGGGATATGAATAAAGCTTATTTAACACTTCCTGAAGAATGCAGTCTCCATTCCCAAGAGTCCAGAGAGCTGTAAAATGAGGCAGAAGGCTGGAAAACTTTAGAGGATAAAGGATAAGGAAGAAGGAAGGAAAGAAAGTGAATAAGAAACAGGAAATAAGCAATGAGCCCAGAGTTGGCGTTTGTGGACTAGCTGACCAGATATAATGATTTTCTGGTCAGGTAGAACTTTTCCAGGGTCCTGGAAATTCTGTACATTTTCTGTTTGCTGAGATTGTACCCCATGCATGGGGTGGCTCCACCCCAGGCCTTGAAATTGATTTCAGCCAACCCAAGTATGCCACTTAGATACATGAACTTCAATGGCTTCCCGTCATTTCATCTCTGTCCCTTTGTCCCTCCAACTGCACCCAAAGAAGGATGGTGATTCAAATTTCAGAGATGCTCCTGGATTGTGTCACCTGGTCTAGCTCGTGTCCATGACTGTCCCTTCACTAGAGAAAGGCATAGTGCTTTGAATAGCAATGTCCCTCAAACTGTCTCATGGGAGGGGGTAATTCCATCTCCTACGAGGCTGTGTACTGCTGGAAGATACAACATTTCGTGTGAAATGCTCCCACCAAGACGGAAGAAGGCCTAAGGGAACAGATAGAAGGCCTTCTCCTCAGGCCAAGAGTGGCCCAGCTGGAATAAACCTTCCATCCCGGAAAAGATTGGAATTGCATGTGATTTATTACTTTGTGAGCTTCCCTTTTTAAGGCATTTTGCTTGAGCTACAGGCTTGATAACTAATGCACTAAAAGCCTGGCAAATGTTGATGTAATGTAACAATATGGAATGGTGATGTAACCTCCGTAGTAAACAAGAGCAGCTCTTGAGTTATAAATAATCTTTTTATAGCAATCTTGAATAGGTCTGATACCAGATGTATGGTAAAGACACTCACTTTATGGAAATGCCTTTCCTTTGAAAAGAAGACGGAAATGATCCATAATGTCAGGCTACACGTGTGTGGCTCACATGGGGCTTATTTTGTGCTGTTTGGGTGATTTAATTCTTCTTCAGTCACCTAAAATAGAGTAGGCACAGTTTGGCATTCCCTTGTTTTGGGGGGGCCAACATTACATGACGGAAAATGTGAGTCACCTAATGTCGAGTCCTGCTTTTGCCTTGTGAGTCTGAATTCATAGTCCCTGAATGAATGGTGTCATCTCAAGAAACACACTGTCCTTTCTTAGACCTGTGATCTTGAAGAAATCTAGACTTTCCTGTCACTGACCATCTCCAGCTTGAAGTCTTTTAGGGAAAACTTCATAGAATTTTGAAGGCAGTACATTGGAATAGACTCAGGTTCATCACACCCTCTGAGAAGGTGAAGACCTGGACGATATCCTCTTTCCTCACCTTCCCCACACAAAGTAACCACCATCCTGAAGTCTGTGTTCCTTATACCCTTGGTTTTTCTTTTATATTCTGTTCATCAATACTTACTCTAAAAATATTTTATATTTGTTGTTTCTAACTCTAAAATTAAACTGTTGATGCATGTACAGCTATATTCATAATAGGATTCTTTATTCCCTTGAGAAGGTCTTAAATATTTAACAGATTTTGAAGATGGAAAGCAAAGATTTGCGGGTTTTTAAAAAAACTGCCTCTAAAATTTTTTCCTAAATATTTCTATGATGTGAAAGAAAGGATGGCTTTGAAGGCTGATATCCAGGAATACCTATGGACAGATGTTTTTCAAGATAGCATCCTGTGGTGAAAATTTGGCTCATCGTAACACTGGGACTTCTGCTGAGATCATTTAGGAAATCGATCAGCCATTATAGGAAGAGTTTCCACTGTAAAAGCATCAGGTGGATCACACACAAAATAAATGATTTGGCTTCAGAGAGCAGGAACCCACACCAGTGCTCTGATGCTATGCCTCCCTTTTGTGGTCTCTTTCCCTTGCCTCAACCCACCTTCGTCCATCACTACTCAGTCCTCTCCTGAAGCCAAAGCACTTCTTTCTGGGGATGGGGGATGGGGGGCACATCCAGGACATGCACTCGTACCTTGCCTGGTGCTGCGAATCAGTACGTTTCTCCTCCAGGTAGAACTTGTGCCTCTGACAAAGACCTACTCCTTTGCAGGGACTGGTGCACATGGCCATGACTTTCCAGGACCTAGATGTGCAGGTGGGAGAGAAGCCCATCCTAATACCTGACTTGAGGCAGTTAGGGAGTCAGAGGGATAGGGGTATACAGGTTTAAAGAAAAGCCATTGTGCTATCCCATTCCGTTCTCTCATCTCTCCATGGAGAGTCTCGGATGCTAATAAAGAGAACTAAGTTTACTAGCAGCAAAGGTGTAACGGGTACAGAATGAGGTGTTTTATGGGTGTTCCCTCATTCATCAACAAACTTGTAAAGGATAGTGCTATTCCCATTTTACCACTTAAGAGTCTAGGACTCAAAAAGGAGAGCTTTGTTGGCCGGCCAGTCTCACAGGTTGTCAGCAAGGGGCGGAGTTCAAACGTTCTCTCAGCCGGATCTGCCCAGAGCCATTGCACCTCCCAGTGCACCTGACCCCACACCAGCAGCTGAGCTCTTTCTCCTGCCCAGAGGCCCCCAAGGGGTGAAAACACTTTGCTTCCTCCTTTCAAGTGCTAACAGAATGTTTGTTGCTCCCCATCGGAATTGCCTTCTCAACAGCTGAGGGATTATGAGTGGCAGAATCACCTTTGCTTTCAGAGAATTACTGAATTCTTGCCAACAATGGAGATTCTCCCAGCAGATGAGTGAGCGGGACAAGCAACAAGAGGAGTTTTGTCAATAGTTTCCAGGCCCCTGAATCTATCTTGGTCCGGGACTGAAACAATGTAACAACACGTTATAGAACACTTAGTTTGCAGAAGTAGTGAGCACTTGGAAACAGTCTACAATAGCTCCTGAGCCTCCCCAAACTTTTCCCATGCTGCAAGAGTATTTTAACTCTTTATCAAATTCCAACTTTATCCAACGACCCTGGATACAATTAAAATGGGATTATGCTTATCTCTGCTATTCCAGACAGACTGGCAGAAGTTTGTTCAATAAATTCAAGATGGCCGAGAGACCGTCTCTTTAGAGTCTTTATCCTGACAGCCCTATCGCTACAACAAAGTCAAGTTTCTGCAGCTGGAGACAGAATAATCCCAGCCCAGCTCAGTTTGCTTCTGTCTGCCCTTGAATAAATGGAATGAGAAAGGCAGGAGGTGGTGGAGGTGGGGGGGGGGGCTAGACAAAGGAGGGAGCCCAGCTACCTCCTGAGCTTTTCAATAGATAAAGCCACGTGTCCCAGAGATTCACTGCGGGCCTGCCCTACAGCCCGGGCAACCTTCCTGCCCTGGAAGGTGCCGAGACTGGCTAGGGCCTTGCTCACGAGGGTGCTGAGGCCCGGCTCAGAACCCTGGCTGAGAGCAGCGCGCATTAGCACTGTGCTGGAAAGCAGCGAGGGCCTCGCAACCACAGCTCGGGCTTCGAATCAGGACGTCGTTTTCCACTCCTGGCTGCCAGGGCCCCTCAATCATCATCCTGGACACCCCTGCAGAGCCCGCCCCGCTGTCTGGCTGTGGCCGATTTCATGGGGCTTTAGGAGTGTGGCCAGCACACGGAGGGCGGCGAGAGCAGCAGCCCTCTGGGTCGTTGGCAGTGCGCTTCCACGGAAAACACCCCACGGCCTCGGAGGGCCACCAGGTGTGGGCTGTGGACGGCACACAGCCAGCTCGCTCAACTCGCCGAAAGCGACGGGCCGTCTTGCCGGAATCTTGATCACCCCCGGGGGTGGCTGGAACTCGGCAAAGCTAAAGCAGAATTGGAGGACCGGCCACATCGTGGGAATGCAGATATTTTATCCGTGATGAGAAAGAAAAGCTCGCCGAAAAATCTCTCTTTGCTGGCAGAGGTTTGCACTTATCTGGCGCCTTTTCTTCTGGGCACTTCTCAAGCAAAACTTCTAGAATCCTATAATTTGGTACCAAAGAGGTAGGGAGAACATGGAGCCCAGAAAGTTAAAAACAAAAACAAAAACAAAAACAGCAGGCAGATACTTTTCCTCTAAAGCAGAGTTTCTTTCGCACACTTTGCATGTGAATTAGTGCGGCTCTCGTGGGGCAGACCTGATTGAGCAGGTCGTGGGGGTGGTGCCCGGGAACTTGTGTTTCTAGTGCGACAGCAAGACCACCCCTTGAGTAGCACGGGAAGGGTCTGCTCTATGACGGTTTTGAATGTAGAACATTTCAGCAACCGCAAACGTTCTATAAAATACACTGCTATCCATTCCTTTGTTCACCCATTCATTCTTCCGTTTATGGACTACGCACGATGTGACTTCTGTGCCAAGCACCAGGCAAATGGCTGACGCAAATGTAGATCTCAATCGACCCAGAGCTCTCCGCGAACCCTTCAACAAATTTACCCTGAGCATTCGGTGCCGTAAGTTCTCTACAAGTGGGCCAAGCAAGTATCAGCTGCTCCCACAGAGTGATCGAAAGCAGATGTGTTAGCAAACATCATTGAATCTGCCGCTCAACGGGAAGTACTTGGGCTGTGGTAGGCGCGGTGCTGGGTACAGAACACCTGTCAGATGGGGCCCCTCTGCAGATGATGCGGCTGGAGTCTTTACAGGGTGACACACAGCCACTCAACTGCGTGGTAGAGGATTCATTAGAAAGAGAGCAGAAAGGGAAGGAAAGAAGGGAGGGAGGAAGGAAGGAGGGGCAGGGGTGAGGGAGGAGGGAAGGGGAGAAGAAAGAAAGGGAAGAGAGAAGGAAGGAAGGAGAGAGCGAGGAAGGAGATTGGGAAAGACAGACCGAGACAAAATGGTACTCTCATCCGGAGGGAGCTGTCTGAATTTTAATGATATGACATTTTATTCCATTTTTATGTCTAGCAAAATACCATCTATTCATTGTAAAATAACTCGTGTTAATGAAATGCAGAAAACAAAAGTGAAAGCCTCCCCAGGTTCCCCACCCCAAACAATAGGAAGGGTGTGGTATATACTATCCTATACTTTTTCCATACGCAAACAAGTACCTAGGAGACTAAAGAGAATCAGTCTACATACTAACCTTACTTTATTCACTAAACAGTATGTCATTGACTTTCTCACGGGGCACTTCTTTTGCTTATGCCTCAATATTTTCAAGTTTCCCATTGTATTTTGTAGTTTCCTCAGTTTGTGGCACAAGTTCTTCGCTAGTCCTCTCTTCTTTTTTTCTCAAGCAGATGATGAAATAACAGAATATTTGAACATATATCTTGGTGTGCTTGATTTCCAGTAAATAAATTCTTAGGATGTATCATGGAGAGGGGCAGCTGGGGGGCTCAGTCGGTTCAGCATCTGGGCTTGATTTTGGCTCATGTCATGATCTCATGGTTGGAGAGTTCAAGCCCTGCATCGGGCTCCGTGCTGACAGTGTAGAGCCTGCTTGGGATTATCTGTCTCCCTCTCTCTGCCCCTCTCCTACTCCTTCTCTATTTCTCTCTTAAATAAATAAATAAAATAAATAAATAAACAAACTTTTTTTTAAAAAAAAAAAAGGTATTCTAGAGAGAGAAGAGACAGCCTCCAGTCTTGCCAAGTCCCAGGTTACAAAGGTGCACCCATTTAAACTCTGACCAAACATGTGACAGCACCCACGGCCAGTATTTTCGTCTTTGTTAAACTACTAGGGTCTCATGACTATTGTGCTTCGCATTCTTATGTCTCAGCAATGCCTGCCGAGAGCATGTTATTAGTCGTTTGTGTTTCCTTCTTTTGTGAAGTGTCTGTTGGTAGCTCCCTGATTCTCTCTGTGAGATTGCTCTTTTTCTTATGGATTCATAGAAGCTTTTAGTGTTCAGTGGATCTTCCATCGTTTAAAATTGCCATCTATGTTTTGTAAATATCCTTTCCAAGTTTGAGGAAGCAACAGAAAAGTTTAATACATTGGCTTTCAAGTTCAAGTCCTGTGTCTGGAATAGAGTAGTGTACTAAGGATTGAGTAAGAATAATGCATATAGCATTCGTCTTATAGCGTTTGGACTTAGTAAGTGCTTCAAAAAGTCAGTTTTTTTAAAAGACTTGCTTGTATTTCCTTTGCAGTATCTTCCATACGTATATTGATTGAATAAAAAAGTCTTCTTTTAATACTTTCTGCCTTTGTGACTGAGCTAAGAAAGGTCTTGTTTGCCCAAAGATTGTAATTATATTCTCCTCTGTTTACTTCAGGGCTTTGCTTTTTTCTCCCTGAAGAGGCTGTGTCCTTTGCTCTAACCCTGCTCCTGCACACCCCCTCCAGGTTGCCTGCGTCCCTCCTCGGCCCCACACTCCCAGCTGCAGGCGCCGCTGAGCCCAACCCAGAGTCTTGTCACTTCCTGCGCCAGAGACCCCTACTTCATATCCCTTTTCTAGCTCTGCCATCACTGAGAACATAGAAGCAGAGGGGAGGCACGCCATGCCCCATGGCCTACGACCCACCTGCTGTCCTGTGACCACGTCCACTCAGCACGGGGCACCCTCCCTCTCTGCATCCCACAGCACGACTCTGTGCCTCTCCAGAATCTTCTGTTTCACCCTCAATACTGGACCATCCTCATGCATAAAAAGCTTCCTTTTAAAAGGTCACTCGCCTTTATTTTATTTTTTAGGAATTTTTTTTAATTAATTAATTTATGTTGAGAGAGAGCATGAGCAGGGGAGGGGTGAGAGAGGGAGACAGAGAATCCCAAGCAGATATGAGGCTAGATCTCATGAACTGTGACATCACCACCTGAGCTGAAATCAAGAGTCAGACTCTTAGCCAACCGAGCCACCCAGGCACCCCATAGATCACCCATCTTTAAAAAGCTCACCCAGGCCCCAACTCTTCCTTCTCTCTCCTTTTCCTGTCAGAGCTTCTCCAAAGTTCTCTTCCCCAGCCCACTCGGATGGAGCTTCACTCCCCATACCCACCCTGCACCCCAGAGCCTCTACCCAACCGCATACTCCTCTCATCCCTCATCTGCTCAGACCTCAGCAATGTCCTGTGTAGCCTATCTCTACTCCCTAAAACACTCTCTTCATTTGCCATTGGGTCCTTACTTTCCAGACTGTTCTCCTTCTCACCAACAGCTCCTTCCGGGTCTCTGCATGTTCCCCAGCTTCCTAGCCACCACATAGTGGAGTGGCTCAGGTTTACTTCCTAGCCCACTTTGCTTCCTAATGCACACACACAGCCCAGGGCATTGCTTCTAATCCTTTGACTTTATACACTATGCGATTGTGCACCCTAAGTTCAGACCCACACAGTTAGCACTCCACCATCTCCACCCCAGTGCCTAACAGCTATTTTAGAGGTAATATGGCCCAGACCAGGGTCTCCAGGTACTGTTGTCCAGCTCGTGCACTGCCTAAGGCAATCAGCCATGGGGGAAGAGGGACTGAAATCCAGCCTGTGTCAAGTTTGCTCAGCCCTGGGCTCTGGTGTGGGCTCTCTCTTTCTGCGTTGTCCAAGAGTGTCTCACTCCAAAGGAGTGCCCTTTCTAATGCTCACCAAATTGCCTTACAGGTTGGCTGTACTGTGGCCAAGACCGCTCTTGATTTCTCCCCACCTCAGGCCTGCTACGCTCAGTATATGGCGCCAGTCAGTTGGAAAACGGGAGCAGAGGGGAGGAGCAGAAAGTAAGTCTCACCTCTTACATCTCTTTGCCTTATCCAATCCAATTCCCAAATGCAGCCTGAATCAGACCTCCTGCCCATCCCTCTTCTACTACACTGATGGTGTAAGCCCCCTTTAGCTCTGGGCTACCCCTGGCCACCGGCCCTGCCTCCCAGAAGCTTTCCAAGACACAAATAGTATCTCACCACTCACCTGTTCAAAAACTGCCAGTATCTTCCTGACTCACTAGATCAACCCCAAACCCTTAACTACAGATTACAACTTTTTAAAAGTAGTTTTCTGCTTCTGTACCCTAGGCTTACTAAACTCCAACCACATTAGGCTCCTTCCTGTCTCAGATACGCCATGCATGTTCCTACTGCCTCAGGACCTTTGCAATTGCATACCTTCTCCCAGATCTTCACACAATATTCTCCTTTTCATTCTTCAAGTCTGAAGTGTATGTTACCTTCTCAAAAAAATTCCTTCCATGACCAAACTGGCTGAAACGATGTTCCTCTCTCCACTGTCACTTTCTTTTTTGTTAAGTGTATTTAATTATTTTGAGAGAGATAGAGAGTGCATGCAGGGGAGGGGCAGAGAGACAGGGAGAGAGAGAATCCTAAGCAGGCTCTGCACTGTACAGAGCCTGATGCAGGACTTGAACTCACAAACCATGAGATCATGACCTGCGCCAAAATCAAACAGATACTTAGCCGACTAAGCCACCCAGGCACCCCTCCTCACTGTCACTTTCTGTCACATCTCTCTAATTTATCTTTTTAATTGAAACTCTCACTTCCCCAAATCACCAGGGCCACCTCTTGGCTTCCTTGTGGAGAACCTGTCCCACCATCTTCCCCACCCTGTCTGTTTTGGAGGTCCAGGACCACTCTGTCTTGTTCCCAAGGCAGTTTTGGGAACAGTCCTGGCATACAGTAGGTGCTTGGTGAGTTGACTGATTAAGTGGCCCGGGAGGTAAAGATGGTGCAGGTTGAAAAAATCTCAGATAGAGAGAGGGAAAGAGAAAAGTGCAGGGACCAAGAGAGGGAGAAGGGAGGGAGGCAAAAAAATGGAAGAGGGGGAGCAGGTTGGGAGGAGAAACATGTGGATTAGGCCAGGGGAGAGAAGAGTGGAGGCAATAAGGTGGAACCCAGACACCAGAGGCTGGGATCCTACTGAGCACGTACCCAGGCCCCCTGTATCCCCCCTCCCCACTGTGTGGACCGGGCTGGGGCTCCCAAGCACACTGCTAGGAGGTGCAGTCTTGGGCCCTGGGAAGCAAGTGGTTGGATGGGCCTGTGGCCACTAACACTTAATTCTGCCTCCAGCCCAGGTAGGGAACTGAAAACAAGCTTGTTGACAAAAAGCCAAGGCTGTTAAGAGCCGGCTTTGTGCTGGGCCTCATATTCTTCCCTCCTTGCCCCTCCATAGAGGAGTTTGAAGCAAGCTTTGACATTCCCTCCACATTCCTCGGGGCCCCTGAATCCTGCTGGAAGCTTCGAGAATAGAATGCAGGATAATTGGGGCATTTACATGGCCGGCGAGTGTGCCAGCTGCCACAGCTGTGACTTGCCTCTTGCATGAGGACAGAGCAAGGTCAAGGAGTCTAGCTAGGAAGTCATTCTTACAGCTGTTTTCTCAACATGCTTGTAATTTCTTAGTGATGGAGGAGTGGAGGCCTCTACCAGCTCAAGGTGCATCTTATGCTTGTACAATGAAAACCTTTTCCTGGTTGTCGTCAAAAGTATATTCCTAAAAGGACCACATGGGGATGTGGCCCCATCCCTAGAGAGACCCCTGAGTGAGATCTCATTGCCACCAACTCGGTCTCTATAGTCTCCTCCACTTTGACATTCAACCAGTGTTAACCTACTGGATACCACCCCTGCTCACACTTGGGGGTTATTTTCATGGGAGTGGGGAACCAAAAGGGGAAGGAGGAGGGAGGTGGATACAGGTGGTAGAAACACAAATGCTCATCCAAGTGCTCAAAATCCACCCCCCCCACTCCCCACCCCCTGGCCCCTGAGAGGTTCCTGGGTGCTGCCTTCTCAGATTTCTGTTCCCAGTAACATTATGATCACAGGCTCTGCCTATAAATCAGCACACCCTGAACACGCCTCTCTCAAAGCCATCTCAGACTTGTTTCTGTGCCCTTGGAAAACAGATTGTCACAGCAGGAGTAAAATGACATCAATGGGCCTGTCATTCAGGGAGGGAAGGGAGGCTCTCTGCCAACTTTCTGTCTGTTTAAAATATCTGGGCTTTGCCTGAACAGGGAATTTTGGAGCAAAGTGTGCTGCAAAGCCCACCTGGACAAAATCTCCGAGAGAGTTCAGAGATTCTCCCTGTCAGTTTCTTCCATATGTCAACCACGGACTTTATTTCCTCACATTTCTTCTCCCTGGAACGCCAGAACTCTGGGTTCCTTTGAATTGTATGTGAAATCCTGCAGGACCTGGCTAGCTGATCCTTGAAACAAAGTAGACACAAACCCTAACCTTGTATGGTCCTAAGCAAAAGAAAAGGCTTCCAGAACACGGAGCAGTGACTGCCCATATAAAAATTATTTTGATGGCAGAGACTCAAACAAACCGTGCAGTAGACCACATGGTTTACAAAAGAGAGCTCTGCTAATTGAGCAACATTGCTCGGCAGATGGACCACAGCCCAGAGCATAAATTTAGCTAGATTCTCAATCCTCAGTCTACACTAGTATGCAGCCGTAGAGTAGAGGATTCTTTCCCTCCCAGCGAGAAGTCGAAGATGAGATCAAAGTTGCATTTCTCTGAGATAATCAGCTTTGCCAGGTGAGAGCCCGAATGGTTAAATGAAATCTTTGTCTTGCCTTCCCCATCTAGAAAGTCAATGCCACATTTCAGAAGGGCTCTCCTCTGGATTCTGAACGGCCAGTGATTCAAGAACTTAATTGGCAATTGGATGACGGATATTTATAATTTGAACAAAGTTTCCCTTTCGCAGGTTGAAGGGAACTTGGCATGAGCATTCCCTTGTTCTTTCACTGGACCGGCTCCCCTGTCTTTCTGAAGCACAGTGGATCTCTTAAGTCACCAGTTCCTGGTGAGTGTGGACCTGACACGAGCTGTCTCTGGTTTCTGTTCCCCCATTGATGATTTGGGTATATTCAGCTGATCTCATTCGGGGTCCCCTTTCTCCTTCTCTGCTCCCTGGGAATCCTTCTAGAAGCTGTGCTCTCTCTTTCCAAGAGGGTGACATTCCCAGAGAAAGGGAATAGTCCCTCAGGGCTGGCACATGTGTTCAGAGCCAGAACTGCTACCCCTTTACATTTGGTCCCCTCACCTGAGTCTCATGCTCTCTTGACTCCTGTGTCCCGTGAGCAGGTACCCCCACATCTCTTTCTCTGACTAGTTTATGCCTTGGTTTACATCTCACAGTATCTGTTAGCTCTTACTCCCAGCTGCATTAAGGAAATACCAAGAATAAAATTATTTACACATTTGGAATGCAGTGGGGCTTTATGAGGGGACCACAAAACATCGTCTATTCCAGTTCTTTGGGACAAAGTACAGCCACTATGTGGGAGGCGTTGGGGAGTGGGTGGTGTAGGAATAGGTGCTATCTTTAACGTCCAGGCTGATGAACAGAAAAAGACGTGTATTTTGTGATTTATTTATGTATTTATTTTCTGTTTCCTCTTTTTTTAATTTAAAATTTAGTTAACATACAGTGCAATATTGGTTTCAGGAGTAGAATTCATGTATTTTGTGTTTTAGATTGTAATCAACAGACACACTGGAAGGAAGCAGGGCTCATTGGAGGAATGGCTACTTCCAAGTCCAGGCAGGGAATATACAGGAGTAGCTGAGACATCTTGTGTTGTAACATTAGAAAGCAGAGACTAATGGGTCATATGGAAAGGACACAGGAGCCAACATGAAAGGACTCACATTGACCAAAGATGGAGCGATATAAGAATAAAAATGATTACTGAATGCAATTTATTGAAACACATTGAATACATTAAAAGCCATGAGTTTATCATCATCATGAGACAGTCTCTCATCCCCAACCAAAAAAAAAAAAAAATCCAAGCAACAAATAAATAAATAAAAACAAATAACCCCCCAAACTCTTTGGACACCACAGGAGTTATTTAGGGCACCAAATCCTTACTTTGAAACTAAGCATTTAAAAGGAAAGAATTAAGGACCTATCCAGCCTTTCTTGTATGCACTATATTTGGAGACAATGCAATAGCCCTCATTGATGAGGGAAAATCACTTCACGGAAGGAATCTAGTTAATAAATGTGAAAAAGTAATGAATTTTTAAAAGCAGGCTTTTGCAAGCTCTAATGAGGTTGATCCAACTGCCATCGCCAAAGATAAAGGATTGGTGAAGAACTTGACAATGGAAGGCTCAGGCCTGCCCCTGCTGCTTGATGAACACCACTCTGAGTGGACAGCATGACATCAGGCACCTTCTGATGGGATGCCATGGAAACCGCTAGCACCACCTGTGAAAGCTCCTTGCTGGGACGGGTGCATCTAGACCAAATCAAGCTTCTAGAGCACCTTCCCCGGACAGGAAAGACAGACCTGAGAAAAGAAAGTAAATGACGCCCAAGGAAGAAAACAAATTCCAAAAGTGGGACCTTCCACAGGACAAATGACCCAGTCTCTGCAATCAGTCCATGCACAAGGGAGAAATAGGGACTTCTCTACTTTAAAGGAGAATTAAGAGGAGCACCTGGGTGGCTCAGTCGGTTAAACATCCGACTCTTGGTTTCAGCTTAGATCATGATCTCGCAGTTTCGTGAGTTTGAGCCCTGCATCGGTCTCTGCACTGACAGCGCTGAGCCTGCTTGAAATTCTCTCTCTCCTTCTTTCTCTGCCCCTCCTCCACTTGTGCCCTCTCTCTCTCTCTCTCTCAAAATAAATAAACTTTAAGAAATAAATAAATAAAGGAGAATTAAGAGGCAAAACCAAAAGCAATTTGGATCCTAGTTAGAATAAACTAACTTCAAAAAGAAATTTTAGACAATTGAGCAAGTTTTATCATAGACTGGGTATATGGTGACCCTAAGAATTGCCATGTATGATAATGGCAGTGTGGCTATATATATATATATACACACACATATATATATACAGATACATACATATATCTATATAAAGTCTAAAATAATAAATTTTAAAAGTCCATTTCTTAAGAGATACATATAGAAGTACACACTGGTGAAATGATATCAAGTCTTCATATGAAAGCCTTCACAATACTATCATCTTTACTTTTGAGTGTGTTTGATATTTTCATAATCCAAAAGCTAAAAAGTAAGAAGATTTAAGATGAGTCTTTCAAAAAGCAAATGTGATAGAGCCAATTATTAGAGTATCTAACTTTACATTTCACTTTCAATATTAAATTAGAAGGTGTTGGGACCAAGTTCACGGCATTTCTTTTATAAATTCTAATAGTGAAGATCATCTAGTAATCCAAATGACTATAAACAGTTAGAATTCTAGAATATCACTAAACACAATGCCTGCTAGACAGGTTTATAAAGCTGTTTGTATTACTTTAAAGGCGTAAATAACTGTTTAAAAAAATTCTTATAAGACCACACAGATGCTTGCTGGGGCAGAACAGTGATTGGGAGAATCACTTATAGAGACTGGTGTGCTCTGTCTGAGGGGTCTCATGTCTCACTTCTGCTGGGCTACAAAAACTACCTGCAGTGTTCTAAGGGGAGTTGGGTGTACGAATGCATGTTACCCAGTGAATGGTATAACTCTCCTGAGGTTTCCTTGGGGTATAGGGCTTATTCTGGCTGGTAAAATACGAGCAGAAGTGGAATGTGTTACTTCCGGGTGGAAGCATCTAGAAGGCAGTGTCTGGTTCTCCACCTCCCCTGTCCTCTGCTGCATCTGCAGCCTCCGGATGTAACTCTGCCCACCACCAATGTGTGCTAGACATGATGTATGACAGAGAAATTTGTCTCTCTCCCTCTTTATCTCTTCTTTCTCTCTGCCCCCACCCCCAACTCTAAATTTCTTTCAGTTTCTGTCTCCTAATCTCTCTCCTGAGATTTGGCACTGCAGCATTCCCTACAGAGTGCAAATGGAGTGAGCACTCTGGGTTTTTTTTTTTAAGTTCTTATGTTTGTTTGCTTTTCATTGTATGAATTACTACTAGAATAAGATTCCTAAGTAATGAAGGTTTACCATGATAAGTACTTCATACACATTACCCTCTTCAAGTCTTACCACAAGTGTGAGATTCTCTTCTTACCATCCCATTTCATATCTGAGGCAAACATAGGCTCAGAGTGGTTAGGTAGCTTGTGCAGATCACACAGCTGGTAGAAAGCAGAGCTTGGACCGGAATGCAGGCAGCTGAATTTAAGAGAACAGCTCTTAACTATTAAATTATGCTCCCTTTTTACTGCACAGAAATCCCATCCCTTATGTTTGCAAGGGTTCTGTTCCTGCTCAAGTTGGTTTATTAAATATTATTTAAAAATGAACTTTGTTTACGAAAGTAATTCAATAAAAAAGTAATTTTGAGTCTGAGTCTTTCAAGTTTACAAATTAGTGTCCTTGATTCAGGGTACGTACCATTGTCTGCTTCCCTGTAGCATATATCACACTTTTCCCAAGAATACAAACCAAAATTCCTCACAAATGGCTCTGTTTATTAGAGCAAAATCTGCCTTAACGGATCCTTTCTAACTGGATAAATAATCACATTGAAGCATCCGAAAGTTTCCCAGAAGTTTCTGTTTGAGGCTGAATCCACAGGCAGCCCTCGTCCAATAAAGACAGCTCTGTGTAGGAGGAACTGGCCTTGCATTGACCCCTAAATCAGCAGGATCTTTCCTGCTTTCTATCTCCTTGGAGCTACATCTCCTGGGCGCACCATGTGTTGGACACTTTCCTAACTGATTCACATGTGTTAACCCTGACGGGCACCCAATGAGGTAGGTACTGTTACCAACTCCTTATTTCACAAATGGGGAGACTGAGGCATGGAACAGTTAAGCAACTTTTCTAAGACCAGAGGGCTAACGCACAGCAGGGCCACAGGTTGACCAGGTAGTTTGGCCCCAGGTCCAGAGCGCCTCACAGTGAACACGCCCTGACTCATCCCTCACCTGTATTTCCAGGGATCCTTCTCCAGCCACCTGGAGTAAAGCAGTGGGTACCACACCTCCCTCCAGAGCCCCCTCACCAAATCTCCTTGTGTCTCTCACCAGGCTTTCTCCCTCGAGGCCACAAATGGGATTCCTGTGAGAGTTTCGCCGCATGACTATCTCAGAGCAGATGTGGCCAACAAAGACAGTGGTTGATAGACTGGCTGTGGCCATAGAGACACCACAGGGAGGGCATTCTCTCACGAGAGCCAGCACGAGTGCACCCAGTGAATCCCTACCCTTTCTGAGCATCCCCAAACATTTCTCTTAGCATTATCCTTAATGTGGGGTCACAATTGAGAGGTCCAGAAGGGCTGGAATAAAAACCGCCTGCTCTGATTATCATGGTAAGGCAAGGCTTTTCCACGGGAGCCCAAGGCCTAAGACAATTTGCAGGGAAGTGATTTTTTATCCTGCTCCTTGTGTGTTGGTATACTGCTGACCCCTGAGTAAACTTGATATCAAAGACATTCTTGAAGAAAGAAATAGGATATTAAAGAACAGCCTTGAGGGGTGGAAGGGTGATGGGCACTGTGATGGGTCTTCTAGATACTCCTTCTATGAAGGACCTGCTACCCCACTGCTGTGGGTGCTGGGGGCTGAGCATCAGCTGTCAGCCACTTCAGGGATTACAGGAGTAGCCTTACCCAACATCACCCCCTCTCCAGGGCAGCCCACATCCAGTGGCTGACCCATGTGGGGGTACACAGGGCTAACCACGTTGGTCCAATTCAGAAGAACCATTATAGCTCCCTGTGGGTTTGGTTAAAGCTGACATTGGACTCCATTGCAGCTTGACTTCTCCTTCTGCCCACATCTGACCTCCTCCCTGCCTGTCCCCAGCAGTTGATCTCAGGCACACTTTCCATGAACATTCTACAGGTGAAACTGCCTCAGAGTCTGCCACTCTGAAGGCCTGATGCCTTGGGAGAGCCCCACCCTGCAACAGGTAGGATATGTGAAGTAGCTAGAGGCCAAGGTTGCCATCGCTACAAGGACACTCGCTTGAGTCTGGGCATGGAGGCCTCGCCTGCTGGAGGAACGAATGCCTTTGACAATTGCACAGCAGTACTGTTTGGATCCACATGGTCCTAGTGGTGGCCCTTCCATCTTTGCCTTGGAGAAAGTAGTGAGAGGCTTAAAAAGGGCTGACTTCCCCAATTCCCAGTATCCTTTCTGGTTCCAGCTCCAGCAGCCCACTACTTCAGTTACAGCCAGTCATTCTTGTTTCTGTGATTTCCCTGGGCCCTGGTGCAATCGGGGCAACATGATCTGCCCTCCAAGTCCCAGAATCAAAACAGGATCCTTCTTTTGCAGAATTTAGTAATGGTGGCTATGAGTATTTTTGAGGAGGGCACCGTGGATATCAAATGAAGCTTTGTGCTTCCTATATCTTTCTGTGAATTCAGAGTATGTATTAGCTTCTCATACACATATGGAGTTATTCCAGGCACCAGCCAGAGACCTTGGACCTTCAGTTGCAGTGAAGAATGGAGGAGGAGGTCTGGAGCACAGATCATTGCCCGAGCCAGAATCACAAGGTTCTCTATATAATTACATATGTGGAGCTCACATCTGTTTCCATTATGAAGAAGTTCTTCTGTGAGGAGCACCTGGGTGGCTCACTTGGTTGAGCGTCATATTATTGATTTCAGCTTAGGTCATGATCTCACAGGTTCATGGGTTCAACCGGTGTCAGGATCTGCACTGACAGTGTGGAGTCTGCTTGGGATTCTCTCTTTCCCTCTCTCTTTGCCCCTCTCCCACTTGCACTCTCTCTCTCTCTCTCTCTCTCTCTCAAAGTAAATAAATAAATAAACTTTAAAAAAAAAAAAAAGAACACAAAACCACTGTCTCTGCTAATCAAGAAAAAAATGCATGTCCTTGACCAACAACAGGTGCCCAGGCCCACATAACCACTACTCCTCGTCAATGGCAATTCCCTGGCCATCTCTCAGGTCAGACCCCAGATGGCCAAAGATAAGTTCTGAGGTCTGAATCCGGGGTCCAGTGTGTCCAGGTGACATACATAAATATACACTTTGCAAAGCATCCCTTGCCCTCAACCCAGGGAAATTTCAGCCCCTCACTTTGCTCCTCACCTGATCCCTTTCCCTTCCTCTACCTCTTCTTTCTCTATTTTGTTTGCCTTCTCTTCCTGTTCTACCAAAGGAAGATGGGTCGAAGATTTATTTGTTTGCACAGGCTTGTTCTA
Source organism: Cryptoprocta ferox (assembly GCA_028646485.1). Taxonomy (NCBI): domain Eukaryota; kingdom Metazoa; phylum Chordata; class Mammalia; order Carnivora; family Eupleridae; genus Cryptoprocta; species Cryptoprocta ferox. The sequence continues at coordinate 106,538,120 of CM053571.1, read as the reverse complement.
GAAAGGCTTCTTAAAAGAGTGTATAATAGACAACAAAGTTGTATAAGTGTAAAGTGGGTCAACAGGAGAAGGGAAAATGAGGGGTATTAACAACACAGGGCCCAGGAATAAGACACAGAAAGATCTATTCAAGCCAAGCCAAGCTCCTGTGATTCACGTTTCCATATTCAGGAGGCCTTTTACATTTGTTTATAGTACCTCCCGTAACTGGCCCTCCCCCTCTCTGACCATGTCATTATCCAAAACCATGGCCATAAATACCACTTAAACACTGATGATTCTATAGTGGAGACTGTACCCATTATCTAGAAGCCTAGTGACAGATGTTATTAAGGGAGGCGATGCACCTAGGAAAAGGTTATGTTTCCCACATTCCCCTGCAGCCATGTAATTAAGTTCTGGATAATAAGATGCAAGGGAGGATGTAAGGAAGTCTCCTTAAAAGGCACTGACTCAACTGAAGGTGCAGCCTGGTACCTTCCCCCACTCTTCCTGCTACCTCAAATGTGGAATTAATGGGGAGAGGTCCATGGTTCATCCTAGATCATGGAATGGCCTTGAAGAGAGCAGCCACATCCTGAGGATGACAAAGCAGGAAGACAGGCATTGGGGTCCTTGATGACACTGTGGGGCCCCATAACAGCCCTGATATGCTCCCTCCAGATGACTGCTAAGTGGGAGAGAAATAAGCCTTGTTGTTTGAGCTACTGATGTTTGGGATGGTCCATTATACATAGCCATGCCTAATTCTAATCTTTCCCTCTCAAATCTTGTCTCTAGCTCTAGGCTTCTCAGCTACATATTTGACATTTCTTGAATGTTGAATAGGCATCTTAAACTGAACAAGACCCAAACAGAATAGATTTTTTCCTCCTAAACTTGACCCTTCCAAAGTCTTCCTGGTCTTGAGCAAGTGATACCTCCATATGCCCGGCGGTATTCCTTGTTTCCTTTTCACTTCCTTCTCCCACATCAGCAAATCTTATCAGCTCTACTCCAAAACCGACCCCACTCCCATCCACTTCTCATCACCCCAGCCCCCAACCCAGCTCCTTTAGTCACCATGTTTTTCATCTAGAATATCACACAGCCTCCCAACTGTTCTGACGCCACTCTTTCACCAACTGTCTCTCCTTCACAGCCACCAGAGTGACCTTTCAGAAAACAGAAACCAGGTCCTATCACTGATCTGCTAACATCCTCCCACAGCTTCCATTATGATGAGAAGGAAATCCTAACTCCCTGCTATGGCCCACAGAGCTTCAAGTGAGCTGATCTCATCCACTTTCCATGAGCTCAACCCTTTGCCCTCCCTGCCTTTCCTACCCTGGCATCCTTAATCCCACCAACACACACACTGGGAACATTTCTCAGAAATTTCCACCAGCCTGCCTCTGCATGGAAGTCAATGGAGTCATCTCCAATGCTCAGGGTCATACAAGGAAGTCACATTCAGCTTTATAATATAGTGAACCAGAGAGAAAAATGGATGGCTAGGAAGAGGCCACATACCTTGTCTGGCCCAGTAGACCTGGAGCATGACAGTGTGCGTGGTCCTGTCACACATCACCACGGTACCTTTTCCTGCTTTTACTCTGACATTGTGTCAGTTTACCAAGTTCACGACCTCCCCTGCACCTAAAGTGTACAGCAGTCTCTCTTGGAGTCAGCTCCCTCAGAATCGGTGCTTGGCATGGAGAGGTCAAATGCTCCCACTGCTCTGCAGGAAACATAATGCTTGACCAGTGAAAACATGATAGAAGAGCCAAAAGTCAAAGAAATTGGCTAAGTAAAGCACAGTTTTATATGTTTGGCAGCAGGATAAAGACAGCAAAACTTTCCTCAAGATAGAGAGTTATAATCAAAGAAATGGACGGCAGCCTATGCGGGGGAAAGTGCTCCCCACCGAAGTGCATACCCTCCACGCCTTCCCAGTGCCAGGCAGACAACCTGCCCCTCAGCCCCCTCCTGCAGCTGGGCCCCTTCCCTGCACTGCTGCCCCCCACTTATGGGCCTTCCACCCAAAGACCATTCTGAGTTTCTCTTAAAGTTCTTTTTTTTTTTTTTTGAGAGATAGAGAGAGGGGCTAGTGAGAGAATCCTAAGCAGGCTCTGTGCTGTCAGCACAGAGCCCAACGTGGGGCTTGAACCCACCAACTGTGAGGTCATGACCTGAGCTGATCAAGACTCGGCCCCTTAACTGATCCAGGTGCCCCCCATTCTGGATTTATAACTACAGGAAGGGATGAGGAGCCAACCAGTTTTTTATGCCTTTTTAAAAAAATTTTTTTAATGTTATATTTATTTTTGAGAGAGAGAGAGAGAGAGAGAGAGCAGAGGAGGGTCAGAGAGAGAGGGAGACACAGAATCTGAAGACAGTCTCCAGGCTCTGAGCTAGCTGTCAGCACAGAGCCAGACGCGGGGCTCGAACTCACGAACCGTGAGATCATGACCTCAGCCAAAGTTGGACACTTAACCGACTGAGCCACCCAGGCGCCCCTATGCCTTTTTTTTTTTTAAATGAGAAAGAATCATAAATATGGTATCCAAAACAATTTAAATAATTAAATATGACATACAATGAAAAATGGATTTTATAGTGTAATGATTCAGAATATAGACGGCAGGCAAACTTCCTGGGTTTGAGCCCAGCCCTTCCACTGCAGCATGGGTGACTGGGGGTGAGTGACTGAAACTCTCTGTACCTCAGTTTCCTTGTCTGAAAAATGAAGATCACGACACCTGCCTTGGAGAATTGCTGCGAGGATTCAATTTGTTAATTCAGATAGAGGGCATACATGAGCTCTACAGAAAGAGAGATGATATTAGTATTGTCACTATTGTTGTTTCCTTAGATTCGGAGGTAACCAGAGATAACAGATATTTATGTATCCTTCTGGAAATTGTTTACTCAAACATAAGTGCATGCCCTGTTTTTTTACATGAGAGGTAATAACAGGTTATACACACTCTTCTGCATAGCAGCTCATATGTATCTCTGTCTCCTTCCTTTCGTACAAACAGTCCTTACTCGAACAGTCCCTGTTGATGGACATTTAGGTCATTTCCCCTGTTTGTAATTACAAATGGTACTGGGAATACATCCTTATACAGGTACTTGATGTGTATTTGTGAATATATCTGTAGATTAAATGCCTTGGTGTTGAATTGCTGGATTGAGGCTATACACATTTTACATTTTGCTAGGTATTATTGAATTGTCCTCTAGTCCATTTTCCATGGGGACACCTCCAGGACAGCCGAGATGGGTCACCTAATACTTTCCATGCAAGAAGTTTTATGCCCTCCTCTGGCCAGCGCCTTCTAGATGATCCCTAACACCACACTTCCCACATCTGGTGTGTGGGGCATCGCGTCTTTGTCTTATCTTACCTGGAGCAGGTACCCTAACTTTTCTGCCCATTTGTACATTATTCATTTCTAACTCTTCCAACACTTTTGCTGTAATGAGATATCCAAACTCACACTATTCAGGTCTAAAATGAAAATTCTTTATCTACCTTGCATCTGTTTCCAAATATCTCCTTCTGACTTTATAACTTATTTATTTGGTCCATTTTCTAAGACTTAGGGAGTCCATTATGTATTTTACGGATGCGTGATTTTTCCTTTGGGGGAGGGAGGGGCATCTTTTGAGTTAGGGTTCCAAAAATCCTCTATAAAAGTTATTTTTTAAGCCAGGTTCTCTCCCATGACTGGTCTCACTGCTGTGCTACTTACTCTCCATTTCCTGCCATTGAACAGCACATATGCTTGTAAAGTAGATTTATTATCCAGCATCTTCTTAAACAGAGAATGCTCCCTGGTGTTGGAATTTTCCTAAACCAACAATCTCCTTCAGAGTCACAGTCAACAAGCAGACTTTTTGCATATGATGGGGCTGGGAACAGTTGCACCGGACTGGGCATTGGAGACCTGAATCGTGGGCCCCACTCAGCCAATACAGTACCTGAGAACTCCCCAAGACCCTTAAAAAGCCTCAGTTTCCTCATTTATAAAAGTTTGGCCAGATCATCAACCACTTCCAAGACTAAAACTATGTGATTTTTATACACTTTTCCAGATGGACTCTAACTACCAGTAATGTTCGTGACTATTTCTTCTCAAAAAAATGTCATTCTTTCCAAAAAAACATACAGAAGCAATTAAGAACATGTTTTAAACACACTTTAGGTTTGCTCATTTATTCCCCTCAAGGACTGTGTCTTTTGAAGTAGAAGAGGTAAATAAAGGAGACTTAGAGGTAGTAGCTACCTAAAAACAAAGGTAACAACTAACTCCTACGCAAATTTTGAAGCTGAGGTCTTTCTAGGGAGTGATGAGATTAAGTTGAGGTCTACAATAAAATTTTACCATGGAGCCTTCTTTTGAATTACATTAAATGAGAAATAAGAATTACTGAAAAGAAATTTAAATCCTTAAAAAGGGGGAGGAGGGACCTGTCATTGTTTAAACATTTCCTCTGTGGTTTAACATAACTTTCCAAGATTTATATCTGTAGATTGTGAAACGCCTTTCTCATGGTCAGAAATCTCATCACCTTGCATTCTGTGGACCCAAAAAGCTATTTTCAAGTAATTGGACAAAGAGAAAACAAACAAGTAACAAAGAAGGTGGGTTTGTCTTTATAGACTGCCAGAAGCACTTTTTTTCTTGGCATTTAGTGGGAAGATTAGTCAATGGCACTAATGCATCAAAGTAGTTTTGGTTTAATGTAAACAGTATAACCTCAAGAAGCAATAAAAATTGGAGACAGATTTCTCATTGAACAAAATAATCAATGAGAGTATAATAATCATGTTATATTACCAAGTGTCGTCTCTTAATCTAAAAAGCAATATTCCCTGCTCAACCTTTTAGCTGCTCTGTTTCTAAAATAATTTGTTTCTCACTGTCCACCATTTTTGGCCTCATTGGCTATCTCTGTGGATAATATTCTGGGAATAATATACAGAAAATTGAGTGTTTCTCCTGATAACAGGATCAAGATTTCCCTTTTACTCATTTCATGTCAAAGCTTTTCCACAAAGCATTTGTTTGTTTATTCAACTGCCTAACAAATACTGAACATTAGCAGAGCTCCCGGCTCTATTTCATGTGCCCTGGGGTGCGGAGTGGGGAGCAGGGTGGAGGAGAGTCCTTTTTGCTTTACAAGGATTTATGACCTAAATTTTGCCTTGGGGAGATATGCATATCCAAAGTTACCTAGTAATATGTTTCAATCCAGCAAATATTTATTGAAAGCCCACTATGTGGTAGGCCCTGGGAACACAAAAGTAAATAAGGTGCAAAGGGACTCCCAGTTCAATGAGGAAACAAACATGTATAAGCAGGCAGTTCTGCTACCATGGGTTCAGACCTGCCATAGAGAAATGTACAAGTTTCAGAAAGAATATGGAGGAACATAAGAAGGAGTGATTCATTCTGCCTGGAAGAGTCATAAATGTCTAACTAGAAGTCAGAATGTCTAATAAGACTTGAAGTCTGATCAGGAATTTGCTAGATGGATATGGCAGTGAGCTGGTTATGAGGCGCAAGAAACAGAGCATCGTCCACTCAGAGAAGACCAATAACTCCTCGCATCTGGAGCATTGCTTGCTGGTTGACAGTGGAGCAAGGGGACATTGGATGGTGGCTAGGGACAGATCATCGAGGGCCAATGCTCCCTATCAAGTGTTCGATTTCATTGTAGTACAGGTGACATGGAACCATTGATGAGTTAAGCAAAAGAGTAATGATAAGACAATAAAAAGAGATGTCATGAAGTAGTGAGAGGTGGGATGGGAGCAGCTTGGACAGCAGTTGTCTGTTAGGTTTCAGATCATAGCCCCTGGCTTACCATCTGCGTGACCTAGCACAAGGTGCCCAAGCCTCTTATGCCTTGGTCTCCACATCTGTAAAACTGAAGATCAAAGTTATAGAGAGGATACGTGGGATAATACAGAAAGTTCTTAGTAGGGTTCAGTAGCTGGTACTTAGTAGTAGTAGTAACACCTTCATTGTGGTTTTAGTAGTTAGGTCACTTGAGGGTTTTGTCACTAAACAAGTGAGATTTGAGCTGGAGTTCCCACCAGTGAAGAAGAGCCTGTCTTTTCTAACTGGGCTTCTGATGCAACAGTTAAAGCCAGGGCTGGTGTTGAGTTTGGCCTCCTACATCATTGACCAGGTTCTGTGAACCCCATTTGTCTCCATTTCAGAGACATGGAAGATGGTTCTCAAGGCTCCTCAAGGAATGGCATCTTCCTTTTGCTGTGCTGGGTCTTCACAATGACCAGAGTCATGAAATATGGATCCAGGAAACATCCTAGATAAGTCACTCACTTTACAGATGGGGAAACTGAGGCACAGTCTTCAAAGACTTCTTTTGTGGTCACAGCTCCAGCTGATCTCAAGGGGATCTGGTCAGGGGCCTGATGCCCAGGTCAGTTTTCTTTGTAGCGCTCCATGCTGGCTAGACCACAGAGGCTCCCCAGTCTTGGTTAGTGTTTTTTGTTTTCTTCTGAAACATCTCCCACCTGGTCTAGTGAATAAATGCTCTCTGCATGACTCAGAATTAGAAAAAGACTTTTTTCCCAAGCCAAAGTTCTCCTAAGACACCTGTCTCTTTAAGGAAAGGAAAAAGCAAACTTATTCTTTGCTCAGAATCTTTGGATCCAAAGAATCTCTCTCAAATCCTTCCAGTGACCCCTTCAGAAGACTTTCCCTACTGCCTTCCCTAGCATTGATTGCTTTGATTTTTATCTCTTTCTGTCCCAACTACTTCTTACCTCCATTGTTCCCTGTATTCCCCCCAAGGGCTGTCCCTTGAGAGTATATCAAATACCACTCCAAACCACGGCCCTCCTCTAGGAGGGTGTAAATACAGGACATCTTCTTCCACAATGTCCCCCATTTGTGGCAGGATGGAAGGACGCTGAGAGCAGAAGGGATGCATCGGTGGCCTCGAACAACCCCTAGTTTTCACACATATCAACAATGACACTGACTTTTTCCTTCTCCTCCAGAAAGATTGTTGACGATAACACTTCAATAGATGACCAGCAGGCCTAGCCCTGGTTTTATTGTCAAGCAGGGTTCTGTTTGTACTGGAGCGCATTCCATTCTTAATTTAGTTTGGGACAAACCAGAAAGGGAATGCACCTCAAACATAATAAAATGTGACTCTCGGGAGAAAAGAGACTTCATTCCAGGCCTCTGGCCAAATTAAACTCCTTCTTTGTTACCACCACCTTTATATTATGCCTGATTCATTAACTAACTATATTCAGCTTTAAAATGGCAAAAACAGGCAAAGCTGGAAACCAAGCTGTAACTTTGGGCAGAGTGTCGGTAACTTTGGAGTTCCCCGTGTTTGGCTGGGAATGATGCAAGCCAAGATCATTACCAAGAACATAGCCTTTTTTGTAAAATGTTAAGAGAAATTATTAAATAATAGATAAGCATCATTATCACTAAACATATAAATAGATGTTTGTCTTGCTGTCTGACATTCCATGCACAGAGAACTTGAATTGCATTATGTGGCTAATTCTGTCGGAGAATGTGGACAGCCTTATTAGGAAGAGGTAGTGCTTTGTTGTGAAGGGTGATGTCAAGGGAACACAGTTCTCTCTCTGTCTCTGTCTCTCTATCTCTCTCTCTCACTCTCACTACCTTCCTCCCTCCCTCTCAGCTGAGAGAACTATGGTAAAGTGAGAAGGACATTATTTAGTGAGCAGCTTCTAACAGTCTGGCATGGGGGTGGGGGGCCCACGTATTTTGTGGTTCCTGAACCAGGCCCTGGTTTGAAATGACTAATAAAATCTCCATGAGGTTTTGTTTTGGGTTTTTTTTTTTTTTTTTTTTTTTTTTTAGCCAGAGCCAATACTTTCAACAGTTGTGAATTCTTTTCACAGTTGTCTGCTCAATTTCAATGCTGGGCCCATCTCTGAAGACAGTGCATTAAGCTTAGAGCAGCATCATGCTACCTCTGAGAAAGATATGTTAGCAAAGAAGACTCTTTTCCAGAATAGTCGGGCAACACACACACACACACACACACACACACACACACAAACAACACCCTACAAAAATTTTTTTCAGCAATTCTAATAGGTAAGACATACTTTTTAAAATATTTCTTTTAGATTTTGAAACAATCACAGACTTACAGAAAAGCTACTAGTACAGCACAAATAATTTTCCCCCCAGATTACTTGAGAGTAAATTCTTAAATAAGGACAAGAACATTCTCCTCCATAAACACTGTATACAACTGTCCAAAATCAGGAAATTAAGGGATGTGTTATTACCACCTAATCCTCAGACCACATTAAAATTTCACCAATTATTCTAATGGTTTTGATAGCAAAGGGAGTTACTTCAGAATCATGCATCATTTTTTGTCATCATGTCTTCTGTAGTCGGGAACATCCCCCCATCTCCGTTTTTTACTTTCATGGCCTTGACACCTTTGAAGATGACAGGCCATGTATTTCATAAAATATCCCTCAGTCGGGGTTTGTCTGAGGTTCTCACATAATTAAATTCAGGTTATGCCTATTTGGCAAGAATATCACAGAAGAATATCACTGCATCCCATCAATGATCCATGATTTCAGTGTCCCATCACTGGGAATGTACACTTTGATCACTCGATGAAGGCAATGTTTGCCAGGATTTTCCTCCTTTGTAATCAGTAAGTATTTTAAGGGGAGTGACTTTCAAACTAAAGACCTATTGTTTTTATGTTTAACAAAGAATCATCATTTTAACTCAGCCAAGTCTTTGGAGACAGAAGTTCCAGATCTGGTAGAAAAAGAGATAAAGTAGCTCTCCCCAAAGCAGAGTCCCATTGGAAAGGACACTAGGATAGTTTTACCAAGAAACTCCTAAATGTGGTGACAGGTGAAATCCTTTGAAGTAAGTAAGGCAGAGAGTTTTGTAGGGGATGGGATCATTGAAACACCTCTTTGTCACTTTGTCATTTGTAGTTTCTACTTCTTGTAGCACGAGATGCAAAAATTTCTTTGATAGTCCAGATGTGTCCTGTTCTGAACTCACAATGGCGTTCCAGGAGTCAGAAACGAAACTGGACTTCAAGAATTTCAGGAGTATGTCTGAGGTCACAGAGCCAAGAAAGTGGTGAATCTCCTGGCTAAGAATGACAAGGAGCTCTGTGTGATCTTTCTAACTAGGAAGCTACTAGATACTAGAAATAGTGGGGGATCCTAGACATGGGAGTTAGTGGTAGATAGTCTTTAATGTCCTATCCTACGTAGTATCCTAGATAAAGGTAATATGAATATTGGGGCACCTGGATGGTTCAGTCAGTTAAGCATCTGACTTCAGTTCAGGTCATGATCTCACAGTTCGTGGGTTTCAGCTCCATGTCGGGCTCAGAGCCTGGAGCCTGATTCAGATTCTGTGTCTCATTCTCCCTCTGCCTCTCCCTCCCCTGCTCACACTCTGTCTCTTTCCATCTCACAACAATAAATAAAAATGTGAAAAAAAAAAGTGCAACATTAAAACCTTTCTTGTTTTACCAGCCTTGTTACTCTGTAGGAACACCCAGTATCTAACATCAGGGGTTCTCAGTTGGTTTGGATCATTTCCTAAAAATCTTAAATAAAACAAGAGACCTTTGCCTATTTTCTGACTTAATTATTTCTCCAATAGTAGACTGCTTTCAGGATTCAACTCTATAATGTATCTAAATATATATATTTATATATACACATTGATATGCATGTGGAAATTTATTTGCAATATTCCAGGGGATCTAGAAGAACACCAATAACATTTGCTAGAAGGTATGATGGCAGTACAACCAGAATTGGGGGAAGGGAGGCACCAAATTTCAAACATCATATTCCTTTGTCAAATCAGGCTCAAGTTTCCCCCCTAGAAAATGTAATTTTAAACATAACAGCAGAAGGATAAGAAACCTATGACACCACCCTTTATCTTTGAAACCATAGAGATAGTCAGGAAGACAACCAGGACGAGTAAGGGCCAGTGGGGGTCGGGGTGAGCAGTCACGAAGAAAGGAAGACATGTGGGCTGACATGTTGAAATGAATGAGCCTAGATATGGCAAGGAGGAGGTGGTGGCCAGGGATCGGTCTACAGAAACAGAAGTGAGTGCCGGGAAATCAGACTCCTGGCTGATCTGCTGACTCTTATTTATTCTCCCCTAATTTTTGTCCTCTTACACACACAAACACACACTCACACTCACACACTCACTCACACGTTCACCTTAAAAGTACCCCTTCAAAAATAAAATATTCTGAGCTTAGGGGAAGAAGAGAAAAATTAAGTTCTAAGACTGACTAAGCAACACCCTCCAGGGAAACACAAGCCAAGAACCCCTTCAGAGTTGTGCCCAATTACATTGCATAACTGCCTTCCCTCGAAAAGGTACTAAATCACTGTAGTCACACAACTAATGTGAGTGGAGGAAACAGGTCATGGGCAGTGATTTGCAGCCAAAGGGTGAATCTGAGTTTTATAAGCTTGGGTGCAGTTATTATTAAAGGTGATCAATGTGAGACAGTCAAGGAGATTTTAAAATGCTGCTGAGGAACAAGTTAAATGCCCACATGGAAGCAATAAGTAACAATAAACAATAAGGCATAAGATGAAAAATTCTACAAACAAATCACCTGATTTCTTCTACAAATGAATGAGAGAAATAATAGGAATTTTTACAAATTAAGAGTCTTATGAAAGCTCTCACCCAAATATAATATGTGAATTTTGTTTGGCTCCTGATTCTAATCAATCAATCAACCAATCAATCCAATTATAGAAAGACATTTTTGAACCAATCAGGGACATTTGAACATGATGTTGGTTATTAGATAATATTAATAAGCAATTATTGTTAATTTTATTAGGTGTAATAACACCATTATTCATGTGTATACACACACATCATCATCATCATCCTTATATGTTAGAGATACATACTGAAGTTTTAGGGTCAAAATGATATTATGCCTGGGATTTGCTTTAAAATACCCTAACAGAAGCGGTGCCTGGTTGGCTTAGTCAGTTGAGTGCCCAACTTCAGCTCAGGTCATGATCTCATGGTTTGTGAATTCAAGTCCACGTCAGGCTCTGTGCTGACAGCTCAGAGCCTGGATCCTGCTTCAGATCTTGTGTTTCGCTTTCTCTTTCCACCTCTCCTACTCACGCTCTGTGTGTGTCTCTCTCTTCTCAAGAATAAATAAATATTTTTAAAAAATTTTTAAATACTTTAACAGCAGCCAAAGAAGATGGAGAGGACAGTAGATATAATAGGATTAAGGGAAATAATCATTATTGAACCTGAATGATAGGTACAAAAAGTTCATCATATGCCTCTCTTTACCTCTATGTATTTTTGAAATTTGACTATTTAAATTAAATTAATTTTAAATTATTTAACAGGGGTACCTGGGTGGCTTAGTAGGGTAAGCATCTGACCTCAGCTTAGGTCATAATCTCATAGTTTGTGAGCTCGAGCCCTTCCGTCAAACTCTCTTCCGTCAGCGCAGAGCTAGCTTCAGATCCTCTGTCTCCCTCTCTCTCAGCCCCACCCCCACTCGTGCTCTCCCTCTCTCTCAAAAATAAATAAACTTTAAAAAAATTATTTAACAGATACTGATACTTGGGATCCACAGCAGATTAATAACTTAGTACTCTGGTTGAGGAAGAGGGAGAGAGAGCCCTTAGAATCAGTATTTTTTATCTACCCTCCCTGCCCCAGGTGATTCTAATATTGCAGTCAAGATTGAAAGCCACTCTATTATTAGGCAATATTTTTAATTCTACCAGAATGTTTAGTCAGTGATACATATGGTGTCCATACATCTTATTTGAGGCTTTTATAAAATCTTTCTGAATAAAGAGACAGACCTATTGAACCCTCAACATCCCATAGAATTATTACCCCCTTGATCATATATATATTTTTAAATAATCTTGTTATTTTGAGATAATTTTAGACTCACACACAATTCTAAGAAATAATACAAAGAGCTCCCCTATACTCTTTACCCAGTTTTCTCCAGTGGTAACATCTTGCAAAACAATGTCAGGTAATATCATAATTTGGATATTGACATTGATACAATCAAGATATAAAACATTTCCATCACATGAAAACTTCATGTTGTTCCTTTTATAGCCACACCCACTTCTCTCACATTGCCGCCCCTTCATTAACCTCAGGCAACCACTAATCTGTTCTTCATCTCTACAATTTGTTCATTTCAGGAATGCTATATACCTGGCATCATAAACCATGTAAACTTTTTTGATTGGCTTTTTTTCCACACAATGTAATTCTCTGGAAATTCATCCAATTGTTGCATGTATCAATAACGCCTTTCTTGTTAGTGCTGAATAGAATTCCATGGTGTGGATGTATCAGTTTGTTTAACTTTCACCTGTTGAAAGACATCTGGATTGTCTCTGGATTTTGGCTATTAGAGATAAAGCTGCAATAATTATCTGTATATAGGTTTCTGTGTGTGAACATTATCTTGATTTCTCCAGAATACATTTCTAGGAATATAATTTCTAAATAGGTGGTAGTTGAATGTTTATTTTTTTTTAACTACGAAACTGTTTTCCAGAGTAGCTATACCATTTTACATTCCCATCAAGAATATATTTGTAATCCAGTTTTTCACATCCTCACCAACATTTGGTGTTGTCACTATTTTTTATTTTTACCATTTTGATAAATGTATGGTTAAATCTCACTGTGATTTCAGTTTGTATTCCCCTGATGGCTAATAATGTAGAACATCTTTTTACATGCTTATTTCTCATCTGTACATACTCTTTGGTGAATTGTCTCTTCATATATTTTGCCTATTTTCTAACTGGGTTGCTTGTTTTATGCTGTGAAGTGTACTAGGCATTTCTTGCATTTTGGTTTGCAAATATTTTCTCTAAGTTTGTAGCTTGTATTTCCATCCTCACAACAGGCTGTCTCAAAGAGTAAAAGGTTTTGGTTTTGAGGAAGCCCAAAATATTGATTTTTCCTTTTGTGGATCGTGCTTTGGTTGTTAAGTCTAAGAACTGTTTGCCTCGCTCTAACTCCCAAAGATTTCTCCCATGTTTTTAAGAAGGTTTAGAAACTTATTTTAAATGCCTTTGGTTTGAAAAAATTACAATTGTATGTTTTACATTTAAGCCCATCATCCTTTTGAAGTTGACTTTTGGTAAGGTGTAGGGCTTAGGTTGAAGTTCATCCTTTTGCTTTTGGATGCCCAACTGCCCCAGCATTCTTGGTTGAAAAGGCTAGCTTCCCCTCTCCCCCTACCCTTGAATTGCTTCTGCACCTTTGTAAAAAAATCATATGTGTGTGAACCTATTTCCGGGTACTCTAACACTAATCCATGTGTTTTTCTCTCTGTCAGTACCACACAATCTTCATTTCTGTTCCTCATGGTAAGTCTTGAAACCAGGTAGATTAATTCCTCCTTCTGCATTTGTTTTCAAAATTATTTTAGCTAGTCTATTTTCTTTGCTTTTCTCTATAAATTTTATAATAATATGTTCTATATCTACAAAACAATCTGGGAATCAGATAGGAATTTCATTAAACCTGTATATCAGTTTGGGGAGAATGAACATTTTTGCGATGTTGAGTTCCCTAACTCATCAATACTGGATGCATCTCCATTTAATTAGATCTTTTGTTTATTTCATCAGCATGTTGTAGTTATCAGCATACATATCGCTTACATATTTTAAATGTGTGTTAAATATATGCCCTAATATTTCATTTTTTCAGCAATTATAAATGATACTGTATTTTTAATATCTGTGTTCATGTATTCATTGCTAGTATATTGAAACATAATTGATTTTTTAATGTTTATCTTGTAGCCTTCCGTTTTGCTGAACTCACTTATTAGTTCTAAGTATTTTCATATAGATTCTTCAGCCTCTTTGGAGTAGACAGTCATGTCATCTGAAATGGGAATAGGGTTTTGTTTTAGTTTTTGATCTATATAACTTATACTTTCTTTTCTTGTCTTATCGTGCTGGCTAGAACATCCAGCAATATACTGAATAAAGTTGATGAGAGTGAACATCCTTGCCTTGTTTCAAACTTAGAGGGAAAATACTCAGTCTTTCCTCATTAATCTAACGGTGTCTGCAGAGTTTTGGTTTTTTTTAACAGATGTTCTATCAAGTTCAGGAAGTTCTCTATTTGTATTTTTCTGAGCATTTTATCATGAATAGGTGTTGAATTTTGCCAAATATGTTTTCTGCATCAGTTAATATGATCATGTGATTTTTATTCTTTTTAAAAAATTTTTAATGTTTATTTATCTTTGAAAGAGAGAGAGACAGAGTGCAAGCAGGGTAGGGGCAGAGAGGGAGGGAGACACAGAATCTGAAGCAGGCTCCAGGCTCTGAGCTGTCAGCACAGAGCCCAACAGGGGACTTGAACTCACAGGCTGCAAGATCATGGCCTGAGCTAAAGTCGGCCACTTAACCGACAGCCACACAGGTGCCCCATGTGATTTTTATTCTTTACCTTTTTAATATGGTACATTACACTGATCGATTTTTTGAACATTGAAACAGCTTTACATCACCGGAATAAACTCCAGTTGGTCATGTTGAATAATTCTTTGTATATATTGCAGAATTCTAGCTGCTAATATTTAAGGATTTTTGCATCTATGTTCAGGAGGAATGTTTGCCTGTGGTATTTTTGTAATGTATTTTGTTTTGCCTCAGTGTAATATTAGCTTCATAAAATAAATTAGGAAGTGTTATTTTCTATTTTTGAAAGAAATTTCATAGAATTGGTGTTAATTCCTCTTTAAATATTTGGTATAATTCTTCAGTGAAACCATCAAAGCCTGGAGGTATTTTTAAAGGAGTTTTAATTAAAAATTAAATTTCCTTAATAGTATAGGGCTTTTCAAAACATCAATTTAATATTGGGTAAATTGTTATAGTTTGTATTTTTTAAGAAATGGATCCATTTAATATAGGTTGTCAATTTCATATATGTAGGCTTTTTCATAGTTTTCACTTATTCTTTTGATTTCTGCAGCATCTGTAGTGATAATCTCTGTTTTATTTCTGATATTAGTAAGTTGTGTCTTCTCTCTTCTGTTTTTTTTGGCCAGTCTTAGAAGAAATTTGTCAGTGTTATTGATCTTCTCAAAGAGCCAGTTCTTTGTTTCACTGATTTCCACTATTGTTTTTCTGATGTTAATTTCAATGATATTTTGTTCTTTCTTCTGCTTGCTTTGGGTTTTGCTCTTTATTCTCAAGGTTCTTAACGTTGAAGCTTAGGTTATTATTTGAGATATTTCTTATTTTTAAGGTAAACATTTAGTGTACTACAAATTTTGATATATTTTGTTTTCATCTCTATTCAGTTCAATGTATTTTTTATTTCCGTTGTGGCTTCCTCTTTGACCCATGCACTATTTAACAATGTATTGTTTAGATTCGAAGTGTTTGGACATTTTTCTGTTATCTCTCTCTTAATTGCTTTCTTCTTTGGTTCCATTGTGTTTGGAGAACACTCTGCATGACTTCAATTCTCTTAAATTTGTTAAGATTTGTCTTATGACCCAGGGTATGGTCTATCTTTGTATATGTTCTTGGACACTTGAAAGAATGTGTTGTTAAGTGGAATATTCTACAAATGTTGATTAGATCATGTTAGTTGGAACTGTTGAATTCTCTATCCTTGCTGATTTTTCTCTCTAGTTGTTTTATTAATTGTTGAGAGAGGAGTGTTGAAGATTCCAACTACAATTGCAGATTTGTCTATTCTCATTTAAGTTCCATCAGTGTTTGCTCACATATTTTGTATCTCTGGGTTTTTTGAGCATACACATTTAAGATTGTTGTGTCTTCCATGTGGATTGATCTTTTTACCATTATATAATTTTTTTTTGTTTTAAAGTCTGCCTTATTTAAAATGAATATAGTCACTCCTGCTTTCTCTTGATTAACATTTACATACCTTTTTTTATCCTTTTACTTTAAATTTGCCTATATCACTATATCTATATTATGTATCATTAAGTGAGATTCTTATAGATAAAATATAGTTGGATCATGTTTTTAAATCTACTCTTACTTGCTGTATTCAGTCAACAGATATTTAATGTAATTAATGATATATTAAAAGTAAATGTGCCATTTAATTTTTTGTTTTCTGTTTATTCTTTCTTTCTATTTTCTTTTCCCTTTCTTCCTATAAATTACTTGAACATTTTTCTAAATGTTTATTATTTTTGAGAGAGAGACAGAGAGCAAGCAGGGGAGGGGCAGAGAGAGAGGAAAACACAAGATCGGAAGCAGGCTCCAGGCTCTGAGCTGTCACCCCAGAGCCTGATGCGGGGCTCCAACCCACAGATCGTGAGGTCCTGACCTCAGCCAAAGTCAGCCGCCTCACCGACTGAGCCACCTAGGCGCCCCAGGTACTTGAACATTTTTAAGAATTCCATTTTGACTTTGATTTATGTATAATATAATAATATTTATTATTCATTTATATGACAAATTTTTATGAAATATTAAAATATAAAGGTATATGAAATATATATGAGATAAATTATTATAGTCTACTGATGTCATCATTTTACCAGTTTTAGTGAAGTGTAGAAACTCTAATTCCCTGTAAGACTATTATCCTCTCTGTTTATAATTATTTTAAATATTTTCTCTATGTACATTAAGAATCACATCAGCCAGTGTTATAACTTTTACTTCAACCATAAGACATAATTTAGAAAATGCAGGGGGAGAGGGAAAATCAAATTGTATTTAACCATTTTTTTTACCATGTTCTTTGTTCTTTCTTCACATATCAAGCGTCTTGCTTTTTTATCATTTCCTTTCTGTTAGAGGGCTTCCCATAGCTATTCTTTGAGAAATAGGTCTGCTGGTGATGAATCCTCTTAATTTTCCTTCATCTGAAAATGTATTGATTTCTCCTTAATTCTTGAAGGATATTTCTGCTAGATATGGGATTCTAAGTTGACAATTTCTTTTCCTGCAGCATTTGAAAAACTGTGTCACTTACTGCTGGCCTCAATAGTTTCTTGTGAGAAATCTACAGTCATTAAAATAGTTTTCCCCTAGAGATAAAGTGTTGTTTCTCTCTTACTGCTTTCAAGAGTTTTCCATTGTCTTTAATTTTCGTAAGTTTAATTATAATGTGTCTTGTGGATTTTCCTTGAGTTTGTCCTGTTTGGATTTGCTCATCTTCTTAAATCTGTAGATCTATATCTCTTGCCTAATTCAGGACATTTCAACTATTATTTCTTCAAATACATTTTCAGCCTTTTCCTCTTTCTCCTCTCCTTCCTGGGTTCCAATGACATGAATACTGTATCTTTTGTTATCATCTCATAAGCCTTCAAGATTGATACATTTTTTCATATCTATTTTCTCTCTGTTGTTCAGATTGCATAGTTTCTATTCTCTCTTCAAGTTCATTGAACTCTTCTTGTTCCCTTCCATTCTGCTCTTGAGCCCACCCATTGACGTTTTGAATTTTAGTTATTGTATTTTCTGCTTCTAAATTTTCCAGTTGGTTTTTCTTTATATCTTCTATTTCTTTGCTGAGATTTTCTATTTATTTGGTAGACTTCCTATTTTGTTCATTTGCTCCAAATGTGTTTGCAATTACTTATTGAAGCATTTTTATGATGGCTTCTTTAAGATCTTTGTGAGATAATTCAGACAGCTGTTTTCTTGGTGCTGCTATCTGTTGATTGCCTTTCTTCATTCAGATTGCAATCTTCCTAGTTCTTGATAGGAGTAATAATATTCTATTGAAACCTGGATTTTGGGTGCATTTTGTTATGAGTCTCTGAACCTTATTTAACCCTCTGTGTTAGCTGATTTCTCTGACATGCCCCTGGCAAGAGAAGGGGCAGGTGCTGCCTTGTGATAGCCAGTTGGGAGCAGAAGTCCAGGTTCCCCACTTGCAGGAAGCAGATACTTTTCACGACTACTAAGTGGGTGTAGGGATTCTGCACTCCCCAGGCCTCCACTGATACCTCCCTAACTGGCAGGTGTAGGAATCTCTCATTACTTCTCCCCATGTTGTTTCCACTGATGCCGTGGCTTCATTACCTCTGAGTAGTAGTAGCAGTGCTGACTCTATTAAGTCTCTTCTGACACCTCCTCAGTGGACAGGGGCAGGGGAGGGGTACCACATTACTGCCGGGTGGGAGATGAGGAGAAAAAATCCAGGCTCCTCACTCAGACTTTGCCAACATGGGCATACGTGTGACCACAATTTTTTCTGTGGGTCTGGCTGTATTCAAATGTTTATTGACTAAAAGCTGTCTGTCTTACAAGGCTGTCCATTTCTTGGTGTTATGGCTGGAGAGAACAGGCTAGGTTGTGGCTTTCATTTTGTTTGCACCTATTGCCATTTCAGATCGCCAGGTTCTTCAGCCCCAAGTCTTGGAAATGTGAAGCAGCAGAGAACCCAGAGAACTTACTGTTGTATTGTTCCTCAGGTCCCCAGGTCCACAGCCTGGCTGCCTTCTTTCCACCTTTCAGTTACCTCTTTTCTTTGTTTTATATGTCATGCCCAAGGTTTTTAATTGTACTTAATGGAAGGAATAAGGAAACATAAGGAATAAGGAAACTTCCCAGCAGATTATAATGTTTTTTTAAAAGGCACATCTATTTCTTTTTTTTTAAGTTTATTTATTTATTTTGAGAGAAAGAGTGTGAGCAGGAAGGGGCAGAGAGAGAGACGGAGAGAGAGAGAATCCCAAGCAGGTTCCGTGCTGTCAGCCCGACACAGGGCTCAATTTCACGAACCATGAAATCACGACCCAAGCCAAGATCAAGAGTTGGTCGCTTAACCGACCGAACCACCCAGATACCCCAGCTTGTAATATATTTAGTATAATATTTGATACACACAAACAAATATGTACAAGTATATGTATATATGTCATGAAGCATAATAGCATGAACATTAAATTTTTTATATGTTAAATATGTAATCATGAGTTGGACTTTTTCCTGGAGGAAAATGAAAACCACACTGCTTATTCCCAAACTAACTCTCTTTGGCTGACAATCTGTTAGACTTTTTTGTACTCTGAAATGTCCTTTGGTTCTTAGAACCTGCTGAGGATAGAATCTTGGCCCCATGACCTAGTTAGCATATCTCTGCTGTTGTTGTTATTTAAAACCCACCTTTCCTCTGTCCTGAAGTTTCCTGTCTCCCAGCCACATGTCAACATGGAGAGTGACACAGCCTTGCAGCTGGGAAGGCTGTGAAGCTGATGAATCAGGATGACTAAAATAAACACACTTCCTAGCTGAGGACTCCCAAGTCACAGGCTACTCTGACCCACTCTCCACTCCATCCTGTGCCGTCTTCCTTTGTGTCCTTCTCCTGGATTCTTTCTCATTCTCTGGGATAACACGATGTATCCATCAGTCCATTTGCTGCCTGTATTAATGACCATCAGCTATCTAGGAGAAGCATCCCAACATGTCTCATTCAAAAAGAACCAGAGCAGGAATACAAGGAAGGGAATAAACAAACAAGGCTAGAGACCTTGACCAGGAGACAGGATTTGAGAATGAACTGAATATTGCCTGGGAGGGCTCCAGGTTGGCCAACACACTCTCTTTCTTCTCAGGGGGAGGTTTGATAGCACATGGATTTTCCCTTCGCTCCCCTAGACTGTCTTCCTTTCTCCTGGCAGTGCTCACCAAGCTTCAGGAAGTGATGGGGTACAGGAAGTGGACCTCACACTATTATTGAACGGATGAGAGGCCCTGAGATCCAGAGGACACCACATGGAGCTATCCCTTCCCTAACAAGCAGTGTGAGCCTCCAGGCACCCAGCATGCCGGAAGGCTACAGAGGCTGAGCAGTAGGGGCTGTGTGTTCTGTCTGCAATGCACGATTTGGGTTGATTCTGGGAAAAGAGCTAAACATGCCTCACAAACAACAAAGGGTTGCAGCTGTAATATCTTACCTCCTGAGAAACACACCAGCTGGATTGTGCCTCTGAGGCTCTGGGCTGCTCCCCACTTCTTCTGTTTCTCTGGCATGGGAACTAGGGTGAACACATGGGGCTTGTGGTCAGAGGAACCCAGTTCTGGTGCAATGCCCTACCTTAAAGCCATGTGACCTCGAACTAATCACTTTTGTCTTTGAGCCTCAGTTTTCTCATGGATAAAAAAGAACAATGGGTAAGGACACTTACTCTACAAATGACTATTTAGTGCCTGATATAAAGGAATTAACTATAATTTTGTTGGGTGTGATCATGACATCATGAAATAATATTGTTATCTTGGATTTGGTCTAGAATACTCTCATGAAAAATAAAAGGAAGGGAGGTAGAGGACAGATGGATGGAAGAGGATTGGCAGAATGTTGTAATTGCTGAAGGAGAGTGAGGGGTTTTGGGTCCATTACAGTCTGCTCTCCACTTTTGTGTTTGACTTCTCTACAATGAAAAATTAAAAGAGTAAGTGCAGCCTACATTCTAATAAGGTCAACAAGGTAATGGATAGATGCATCTTTTGGAAACAGTGTCTTACTATAGAAGAAGTTGTTTCCACCTGATACTCTCAACTGTGTGAATAACTGTGTGAGGGTGTATCTCTTATACTGATTAAGTTTGGCTGCAAGAGCTGTAACATGTCAGGGTAGCAAATCCATGGAGGGGCCATCCTGACTTCCCCTGTCACTAGCTTTCCAAGTGAAGGAAAGATCAAGAGCCCCTTGTGGGGCAGAAGCTGGGGTGGTGTGTCCATTCCAAACTGGTGTTAACTGCCTCTCACTCTTTTCCCTGTTTGGTGGCTTTCCTGCTACAAGTTCATTGCCACCTGTCATTTCTTCTTGGATCTTTGCCTCCTCTGCTTGGGGGAGGTTTGTCCCATTTCCTCCTCTTCTGGATTCTCCTTTCTCCTGTCCTCAGATTTAGAAAGAGGCAGTGCAGGTGGACAAAGATATTCAGACACAGAGAGCCGAGTCAGCCCAATGGTGGGGGGGTCAAGGCCAGATAGCCCATATGAGGCAGAGACTCCTGGGATGCTCTCAGGCAGGGGACAGGTTGGCTGCAGTCACTGTGTCTAAGCTCTGGGACAGCACAATGTTGGGTGCAAAGATGACAAAGTCTGATTCCAATGTCCCAAGGAACTCATGTCTAGTGGTGGAAAAAGGAAGAAAGCAGATGGTTATCAGATGAATTAAATTTCAGACATATGTATAGAGAATTGATAGGATCTCAGAGAAGATTTGTTGACCTTACCTCCAGGCATTTAAATGGTGGGCAGGGAGGAGAGCTGTATAGTGATCAGGGCGGCTTCCCAGAAAGCTCATTCCCTGAGCTCAATGTTGAAGGATGAGGATGTAGCAGGAAGAAGGAATCACAGCAAACTAATGGACAGATGCTCTTCTTCCTCCTTCTGTTCTATAGCCCTCCTCTTGGGAGAATTCTAAATCAAATCATAAATTCCGGCATCAGATGCAAGAGACCTAATGCATTCACTTCAGCTAGATAACACTTTTAGTGAGAGCTTGTTAACAAGTGATAAATGATTGTTTTTTTTAGAATTTTTTAAAGTTAATTAATTTATATTGAGGAAGAAAATGTAAGCAGGGGAGAAGGGAGAGAAAGAGAGAGGGGGGAAAGAGACAGAGAATCCCAGGCAGGCTCTACACTGTCAGCATGAAGCCCAATGGAGGGCTCCGACTCATGAACCATGAGATGATGACCTGAGCCAAAACAAGAGTCAGAAGCTTAACTATTGAGCCACCCAGGTGCCCCAGAATAAGTGACAAATGATGATAAACCACAAAAGGGGCCAGGTAAGTTTACACAAAAAGGGAAGAATGAATATTTTCCACACTGATTTGGAAGGAACTTGATGGCTCTCTGACTATACCCTGGATGGGCTGCCGAACCACACCAACCCTCCAGGAAAAAGTCTATTTTCAAACATTTTGGTTCTTTTTGTTAGTCTCTTCCACTAACAGGAAACCATTTGTTTTCTACATCCAATTTAGTGCCCAGCACTCCTATTTCCTGTGTTTATTTTGAGTGATTGAGTCTGATGTTTCTTTTTGTTATAATTATCTTCTACAGTGAAGTCTATTATCTTGCCCACGTTATCAATGCTAGTATATTATTCATAAGTTTTATAAGTGACAAGCAGAACAGTCATTAAAAATATTAACACTTAAAAGCAAAATATGGTATTATTCTGGTATTGTATCCTTTGGGGTATGGTGTGCTCACACAGTAGATGTCTTTGCTTCCTGTTCCTGAGAAGCCTGTCCTTAGACTTCCTCTCTGTCTATGCCCAACCAGGGTGGTCTCTTCTATTCTCCTGACTTCATTTTTGTCAATGTCTCCCAGTGATAGGTCCTCAGCATCCACCTCTCTCCTGAGCTCCAGGCATATCCGTCCAACTGATACAGGATATTTCCATTCAAATATTCCAGGGGCTCCCCAAACTTATATTTGCCACCTCAAACTTGTTCCATTTCCTGTATTTTCTAGTACCAGGTAGTCAGCCCCCATGCAAGATGCATGGAAGCCATGCTGAGACGCTCCCCCTGCAGCTGCCCCCCTTACCCCCTTCCAGTCCCTCACCAAGCATTGTCCATACACTTCAGAATGGAGTGACTTTCCCTCAGGCAAAGATGTCTCTTACTTCTACTTCTTGCCACTCATCCCTCACATCTTTAATTAATCACTGTTTCCAAAACAATTCCTTAAAACTTTTATATTACTCTGATGCTTTAAATAAACCCATTGGCTTTCCAATGCTTCAAGATGGATCCACATTCTTTACCACTATGTAAGGCTTTTCACATGCAGGCACCATTCCATCTTTCCGGGTTCATATCCCACCTTTCCCTCCTGAAAAGTAAATACCATCCTCACCTTCAACTCTCCAACAGTCTCTGAGCAGCTCTGTTCTTTCTGACTCTCAGCCATTATGCATGTTTCTCACTCTTTCTTCCTGGAATGCCCCATTCTTCTCAGTTTTGTCCCTTGTAAGAAGAAAAAATGACATTAGGTAACCCCGCGGACTTCTGCCTATTTAATTCTTTCATCATTCATAAATTCAACAACTTTTTCCTGAACATTGACTGCGTCAGCCATAGTTCCAGACAGCAGCAATTACCAGGACAGAAAACTCTTGCCCTCATGGGGCTTAGATTCTAACTGGGAGAGAGACAAAAAATGGGCAAAAAGAAAAATAAGTAAGGGGTTGGACCGTGATGAGTGCCGTGGAGCAGGAGAGGCAGAGGTGAGCAGTTTTATATTTCTGCCCTTGTTGCGAAGTGGGGACAGATTGTATTTTCCTATTTGTACTAGTTTCCTAGGGCCACCATAGCAAAGTGCCAAAAACTTTGGTGGCTTGAAGCAACAAAAATTTACTCTCTCACAGTTCTTGAGGCTGGAAGTCCAAACTCAAGGTGTCACCAGAGCCACACTCCCTCTGAAGGCTCTGTGGAAGATTCTTCCTTACCTATTCCAGTTTTTGGTGGCCCCAGGCTCCCCTTAGCTTGTGGTGGGTGACACCACCTCAATCTTTGCCATTGCCTTCATATGGCCCTTTCCCTCTTTGTCCCTCTGTGTCCTCTCCTCTTCTTATAAGGACATCAATCATTGGATTTAGGAATCCATTTCATCTTGGCATCTTTAGCCAGTTATATCTGCAAAGACAGGACTCCAAATAAGGTGCCAGTCTGAGGCTCCAGGTGGACATAAACTTGAGGGACACAGTTCAACCCACTGTTCTGTCTAAGCAGTGAGTGAGGAGCGGCTTATTCGTACCTCCACACGAAGTATGGAGGAGTATGAAACTTAAAATGAACTTAAGCATAAACATGACTTTGAAATGATATTCTTTGCTGCCTATTTAGACTTTTTTCTCTGGGTTCCAAAGTAATGCAGTCAGATGTCATTGCAAAAGCTGGGGGCTGTCACCCGAGGTGATGCTGGTGTTAATCGAAAGACTCCCTCATCAGGAAGGAGCTGTTTTCTCTTTTCTCAACAACATTTACAACATTTTTGACCACGGAGATAAAAGGAAAGGTAGAGACATCTCATAGTTAAGGGTGGTTCATCGAATACCAGTGCATGGCTTTGGAAAGGTGGAGTTCTTCTGCTTCCTTCAGCATTGCTGGGATGTCTGTCACAACATCAGCCCTTTACAGAAGCCACTACAGAACATGGTTCGTGGTGATCACAAGCTGATTTTTTAAATTTTATCTCTTCCATTTTTACTCCAAACATGAGTAAAAATTAGCTAGTAACAGCTACCTGAACACAATGATTGAGCACAGCATTGTATTTATATTCTTTATCTTTTTTAATCTTCACAACAAACTTATGAAGTGGGTGTCACTAATATTCCCATTTAATAGGTGGGAGAATACTGCGGGTCAGATAAGAGTTCATATGATCATTCCCACCAATGAATGCACAAGCATTAAAGGATCACCGCAGTTGGTAATTTACAAATTGATGACATGTGGGTAGTGGTTGTTTAGAGGAAGCACTTCTACTTCAAAGCATTTGTTTACTTCATATTCTTTAAATTTTGAGTTTCTACCACACCTATTTTCAACTTAATAGAGCTCATAAAAGTGTTCATCACAGCTGCACTTGTTTCTGAGCACTTATTTACTGAATTGGTGACTTTTACACATTTTTGAGTATTTGTTTGCTTAAAGGTTTACAAGTTTTTTTTAAAAAAAACGTAAACATGGTTAAACAATATGCAAGACTCTGAAGAACTGTAAAGGAAATGCCTATGAAATAGTAGAGGAGCGATAAGGTAGAGACCCAAACCAGCAAAGAATGAGGAAGCATGAAAAGAAAAGTCAGAAATGAGGCAAGGGGAGCAAAATGATACAAAATGATCACATGCAAGTTCCCGGTGAGAACAGCCAATAAACAATCACTAGCCAGTAAAAGCCCTTGCTTAGGGAACATGAACTCTAAATGTGAGATCACCGTGTGAGACACTAAGAACAGAGATGAATACATTGTGTACACTCATTAGAGGCCATCGTGATGGAAATTTTGCCCACCCCTGGTTTGAGAACATCTGAGAGCTGTTTATGCATCAAGCAATGAAAACTACTACAGTGATCACGCTCTGAAGTGCCTTTAGTATTGACTTTCACCTTGAAGACACGACTTTGGTCCTTGAATTCTTTCATTGTTTTATCTGAGAAAAATGTGAGTGTTTATTGTACTTGCAACAAAATAAATGAACATACATTAGGTGCACTGATGCTTTGTTACTATCTGCTTGACCATCCTATGCTCATGTAGCGTACCCAGGAGTTTTCCACCTGTCCTTGACCAGGACTCCTTGCACTTTGGGTGATGTCTGCTGGCACTCAGGATGAGAGTCCTCTGCTACTGTGCCTATTTTCAATGTGTCTGCTATAAGTCGGCTTCCCTCCCTAGTTAAATTTAGTTACCCTGATTGAATAATCTCCCACCTTGACAATTCAAATAACTGGCAAGATTAGTTAACTTTTTAAAGTCCTTTTTGTAGGAATCTTCCTGATACATAAAAAAAAATCACAAATTTACCAAAACCAAAGCTTTCCGATTTTAGTTACCTACCTAGGAATCGATTTTTTTTCAAGTTTAATTTTGAAAAGAAGAAAGCATTCTACTCGATAGGTTTGCATGACAATGCCTTGAAGGTGGTTTACAAATAAACCATCCCCCTCACAAAGAAAGGGACGTTTTGTTAGCAATATTATACATTTAAAACAAATTTGAAACGACTGTAATATCTCAAGGCCTGTGCTGAGTCATCTCATCCTGAGAGGTGACAAAGTAACTTGTTACCCATAGCAGATCACCCATAGCTTCTTTGCGGGTGCCCTGCCCATACCTCCCTGGAGTGCAAAGCCCTGACCTACAGCTGTCGGTATCGGCATCTCTTTGCTTGAGTGATTTTTCTTGTTCTCCCACAAAGCAAGGAGCAAGGTCTGGAGACTTAACACCCCTGGGAATAGCCCTCAACCTACCAGTGATAGGAGGTGGTACATAAACACCCCAGCTCCCTCGCCCCTGGGTCCCATTTCTCTGAGGAGTGTGTCTTGCACGGACCCCCAGAGCCCCCAGGAGCTTTATGTCCAGCTTCTAACAGCGATGACCCTCCTGATAACACACGCTTCCCCTCTTCTCTCCCTTCCCTCCATTCCATTGCTTTCTCCTTCACCTCCTAAACAAACTAATGGCCCTAAATTCATATATTTCAGGTCAGCTTCTGAAGGAACCCCAACTGAGGTGGTACACTATCTCAGGTGGTTAGTATTTAAGCTGACGTCTAAAAACTTCTAGTTCTTATAAACCTGTAGACCTAAGTGATTTTCAATATCCTCAATTTCTGGCAGAATTCTCAATTTAAACGGTCAGGCACGGCTCTTACTCAAAGTTAACTGCGTCTGTTTAAACATGTCCATGTTTTTCTTGCCTATCGATTCCTTCCTTAAGTATCTGTGAGCACTGAAAACCCTCATCATCATACTTGATGTCTTAACTGGTCCTGTACCAACCAATAGGTCACAAAAATACTGCATATAATGAAGTGGCTTATAGTTAGCAGGAAACTATAATGACTGCATGGGACACAGCTCTTTTGAGTTTGGCTCACCTCTTTCTATCTCTCTCTCCCCCTTTTCCCTGCTCTTCCCCCTCCCTCCCCCTTGACCCCTCTCCCTGTTAGAACCAAGTCTTTTTTCCTTCAGACTTGTACAAAACACATCACAGGGCCTGGAATCTGGCTTCTAGAACAGCCACTGACACATGGGAAAATGTAGGGTATAAGCTCCTGGTGGATGAAATGGTGCCCATGGGGGAGAGGACATAGGAGGGAGCTAGGCAGACAATCTCCTTCCCTGCTTCTCTTCTGTGGCCCACTCTAGGGTGTGGTTCCTTTGCATACCCTTCTAGAGAAGTCCAGAGTGCTGGTGAGCAGGCCCCGGGCTGCCCGCTGTCTCTGGTTTGCTGTGCAAGGCCCCACATGACTGCCCTACAAGCTTAACTGTGTTACTTCCCTTCTGTTTCACCTCCCAAAGCTTTGAGTTTGCACCTCACGCATGTGTGTCAAAGGCTTAATAATCCTGCCTCACGCTCTGCTTTCTAGAAGACCCAAGGGCTGTGGTGATGATCCAACCTGTTTGCATGTTTTTTTTTTTCATGTCTGCTTTAGGCATGTTTTGTGTCCAGAATTAACTTCTATCATGCCCACTGCTAGCTTCTGCACTATTTCATTTGAATTCTATGTTTATTGGGGTTGAAGTATGTCTGGAAGTTACTTTAAACACTTCAAGAAGGTTTAGAGTGATTCTGATTTTTAAAAGTCTGGATTCCTTTGGCCGAGTGTTGTCTAGGAAGTTCAAATCCAGACCACTTTACCAGCTGACTATTGACAAGTGTTTGGATGTTTGTGGATTCAACAGAAATCTGTTTGGGAACTTCAGTTTCTAATGTAAAGTGAGGAGTGAAATGATCAAATTTACTGTGAGAACCTCATATTACTGTTGTGAGGTTTAAGTGACTTCAATAGCATTTAAAAGATATATAAACTGATTTACATACACACACACACAAGGTTGTTATCAGCATCATGAAAAATGTGGCCTGTTTGCGAATGCAGGGTAAATCTTTAACATTTCATTATCAAGTCTCAGCAGCATAACAAGATGTCAGAGAGGTAGGTCAAGGAACATACTTGAAAACTATCATCTCCTTTGATCCTGTAGATGATTTTTGTTCTGTTTTTTTGACGGCATTCTAATTGCGAGTGTTTTTTTTAATTTTTTTTATAGTTTATTTTCGAGACAGAGACAGAGCACGAGTGGGGGAGGGGCAGAGAGAGAGAGGGAGACACAGAATCTGAAACAGGCTCCAGGCTCCGAGCTGTCAGCACAGAACCCGACGTGGGGCTCAAACCCATGAATCGTGAGATCATGACCTGAACCGAAGTCGGACTTTAACCAACTGAGCCACCCAGGCGCCCCTCTAATTGAGAGTGTTAACACCGTAATCGCCCTTACCCATCTGGTCATCTGGGTGATCCAGTCCCTCTATTCTCTTGCCCAAGCACCCTTTATTCTCCCATCATGCCCTTACTACTTGTTTGGAAGTAAATTATACTTCATTTCACGAAATAATGGTCAATAGCAGGTGACAGGTTGTATTCGTTTCTTTAATAAAAAATTCAATGTTGTCAATCCTGGGTTGTCTTTCCTTGTTTTAATGAATATCTGATTAGGTGTTAATGTCTGGGCATCACAGTTCTGGCTTTCTTCTTCAAACGGTGCCTCAGGTACTGGTTTCCACTGCTGTCAACCTGTTTGGCTGCCCACACAGTTAAGGCTTGTTAGCTTTGTGATGAGCAAGCTTCCCACAGCTGGTTAAAGATTCATCTCATGGTGAGATGCACCGTGTGAATTCTTGCCTCTCAGAATGAGTCTCTCACCAAGGAATATGTCCACCTTCAAGGTCCAATGATTTGAACCATTCTGATACAAGGTCTTCTTACCCCAAAGCTCTCTCTAAAGCCTGTCTGTGCCTGAAAGACCTGCTATTGGAGTTCTTTCCTTGGATTAAATTATTCTGGCTTATGGAGTCCAAGTACAAGATACAAGAACAACACAATATTCAACCTACTTCTTAAAGCTTTGAGAAGACCTTGCATTCTGAGCCATGAGCATTAATTGGGAATTTAGGATGGTTGAGCAATGATGAAGAGGTTCCACCCTGAAAGTGAATAAAATTTGACATTTGACCCTCACATGATCCTGTTTTCTACACAGTGGTGTAGAAAGGAGGAGAGAAACTAGTCTTGTATTCTGCACCAAATGAGGATGGAAGGAAGAGAAAGTTCTATAAAGAGAAACAGGCCTGGATGGTGATGTCTAGAGTTTCAGGGGCCTGGAGATGCTCTTGATTCAGGAAGGTGTCCTCTTGGTTCAGCTTCAGGGGCTGGGCTGCCCTCAGCAAGACCATTCTCAACTCAGAAAGGGGCATGAGAGGCCTCATCCTTTCCCAAGGAAAGAGGTTTGCCCATGCTTACTGTATGCAATCACACAAAAGCCACCAAAGGTATGCCAGTCCCTGCATCCATAAGCCCTCCTTCCTTCCCCAACTTATTACTTAGTAAATTTTCTAACTTACAGAAAAGTTTAAAAAAAGTAGTGTAAGAACACCCAGATAAACTCCCCGCACATTCAACCTAGCACAACCCTCCACCTAGATTCAATAGTTCACACATCGGCCACGTTACTCTCTCTCACTCTTATTCTCTCTCATGATTGGAAAGTTGCCTAGAAAATTGTCCTAATTACTTGGGCAGATATTCCCCGGGAACAAGAACATGATCCTGGTAACCACAATGGCTTCATCGTGCCCAGAAAAATCAACAGGAATTCCATAGTGTCACCTAAGAACCTGTCACTGCTTCTGTGTCTCCAATTGTCCCCAAATGTCCTTTATGGTTGTTCTTCCTTTCCTTTCTTGAATGAGGATCTAATTGAGGTTGGCACCTTGCTTTGGGGTTTTATGTCTCTTTAGCCCCTTTCCATCTAGGACGGTCTCCCATTTCTCCCTAGAATGTTGACTTTTTTAAAAAATCCAGGCCATTTCTCCTGCAGAACGTTTCATCTTCAGGAAATACCTACTGTGTGGTGTTCTTTACCTTCCCCATCCTCTATATTTTCTACAGACTGTAAGTTGGGTCTGAGGCATAAGGTAACCTTCATGGTATTAAACCTTCAATGGTACTGAACATTTTCCCTCTGTGAAACAGTTTGCCTCAGTCACATTCCCAGATTACATAACTCCTTTGAATTTGTGATTTGTTATTTAACCAGGACGTGCATGGTAGATATCTCTGTCTTTCACTGCCTCTGGGAGCAGATTAACTCTGCACCAGATGGAAGGCACCCCATTAGAAATAAATGATATTGTGACTGTAGAACATGGTCCAAGCACTGAAAAGCATCGTTGATTTCTGCGTCCTTTCCCTCATCACATGAACACAATTAACAACTGGGGCTTGGAAGCAAAGGAGAATATTAGATCCTGGAGGAAAGTCTAACTCTTCATCTCAACCCTATCCTACCCAGTGAACAGGGCATTTCCCCCACCTGCTCCCACTCAGTTCCCACATCTGGACACCATTTATTCTAAGCTGCTTTGTGGGTGTAGCTGAGTCCTGAGTCCACAACCACATTCAGTGGGCAATGTTGGAGAAACAGCAGTTATGTGCCATGTTAGAACTCCGTGATACTACTTGACTGAGTCTCAGCACCTTTCCTCGTCAGTCCTGCTGCTAAAAAATTGAATATTCACGTGAAAAGTGAGTGGGACAATAAACCAGATAAAGTAGGTCAAAAAAGCAAAGGGGGAGGGGAGAAAAATGATCTCTGATGAATTCTGGAGTTACTAATTCAAGATCACTCAGATCTGAAAATGGAATATGGATTTTCTGTATCAGGATAGTCAGAGTCTCACCAGCCAGGTGTAATAACAGCAGCCAAAGTTTATTGAATGGGTACTTTAGGCCAAGCACTCATCTGTATATGATTATCCTATTTGAATAGCCTATGAGTTAGGTATGATTTGGTATCATCTATTGGGTATCATCCTATGTTAGGTATTATCTGTAAATTTGAGGCACAGAAAGATTCAATAGTTTCTCTAAGCCACACAGCAATTAATTGGATGAGCTGAGATCCAGACCCCAGCATATAAGTTTCATGAGCCCGACTATTAAGCACTATGCTATGATTTTTTTCTTTTCTTTTTTAATGTTTATTTATTTATTTAAAAAAATTAATGTTTTATTTATGATAGAGTATGAGTGGAGGACGGGCAGAGAGAGTGGGAGACACAGAATCCACGAAGCAGGCTCCAGGCTCTGAGCTGTCAGCACAGAGCCCGACATGGGGGTCAAACCCATGAACCATGAGATCATGACCTGAGCCGAAGTTGGACGCTTTACCAACTGAGCCACCTAGGCGCCCCAAATGTTTATTTATTTTTGAGGGAGTGTGCATGGGAATAAAGGAAGGGCAGAGAGAGTGGGGGTGGAGAGAGGATCTGAAACAGGCTCTGTGAGGACAGCAGAGAACCCGATGTGGGGCTCAAACTCACGAACCATGAGATCATGACCTGAGCTGAGGTCGGATGCTTAATGGACTGAGCTGCCTAGGTGCCCCTGCTGTGATTTTTCTATGTGGCCTGAGAAAAGCACCTGGGAAGGAAGAGGCTGCTGCTAAGCCACCATGTATATAAGATGTACAAAGGACCTCAAACATGCCTGTTGTTTGCTGCCCTGACATGATGGACCCCCTTTAAACTGTCCAGATACAGCTGGAGGCTTGTGGGTAACCAATCTTGTCACATCAAAGGAAGCAAATGTGGCCGCCAAAGATGACTAAGGGATGTGTCAAGCAGTTGGAAATCTGTGCTCTGATTGACAGGTTCAGATTCCTCCCCACTATTCTTTCCACCAAATCTGCTCATTCCATACATGCTGTGGCACCCAATAGGGTCACTCTGGGGCAGGTACAACGAGATACGGAAAATGAACTGAAGGTTAATCCATGCCTTATTTATGACACTCCAAACTGCTCGTGCCCTTTCCAGCCCCCACAAAGTGAAAACAAAGGGCCATTTTAGGAGCTCACGCAGCAGATGAACCTGGCTTTGTTCAGGCACCAAGGCCAGGTCAGTACCAGAAGCAGGGCATTCCAGCTGCCCGCGACATCCATGCCATCAATCCCAGGGCAGACTCATTGAAAGGGCAGCAGGGTCGGAGCTGTGTCTGGACAGCATTTCTTCATCAACACACTCGTTTATAAATAACCCATCTCTCACCCCCTGCCTCTGTGGGATCTTCTCAAAAGCTACCTATTCCGTGAAAATCTCTGGACAGTGGAAATAATCAAGTGAAAGGACACAAAATACTGCTGAAAACAAACAAATCGCTCCTTGAGCACTTGTGATTATCTCTGCACGACATCCTTTGCATTCTTTTTGATC
Organism: Cryptoprocta ferox; assembly: GCA_028646485.1. Classification (NCBI taxonomy): domain Eukaryota; kingdom Metazoa; phylum Chordata; class Mammalia; order Carnivora; family Eupleridae; genus Cryptoprocta; species Cryptoprocta ferox. The sequence goes on along the minus strand of CM053571.1, from coordinate 106,506,041 downwards.
AAGGATTGAAATGGAGACACTTAGGGAAGAAATGCAAATTGAAACAAAAAGACACTCTGTTCTTTATTTTATTACATATCAGATTGGCAATGACTTAAAAGTTTTATGAAACCCGGGATAGGTGAGGATGTAGGGAAATAATCCCTTTCACACATTGTTAATCAAATATAAAGACCTCTATGTAAGACATGGTAATACCTGTAAAAACAATTTTTATGCACATACCCCTTGATTTGGCAACTCTACTTCTAGGAATTTATCCTACAGATATGCTCGCACAAGTGTGCAAAAATGTATAAATAAAAAAATGTTCACCGCAACATCGTCATTAAAAAAAATCTGGATATAAGTTAAATGTCCATCGACTGACATATAAAGTATATCTATAAAAATAATACTATGAGCTATTAAAAAGAATAAAGCAAGTCTGTATATGTTGAAATATGTCAAGTCATATTATTAAATATGTAAAAAGTAATCATTTAAAAAGCAAGTTTCATAAGAGTGTATACAAATAGTAAAATATGTATTTTCAATGTTTGTGCATGCATGGAAAACTCTGGGAGGATATATAAGAAAGTGTTAACAGTGGTTACCTTTAGGTAGTGGGGGTGGGTGAAGGAAAATAATTTATTTTTCATCTTTTATATCCTTCTCTACTGTTGAAGTTTTAATTTTTTAATTTTATTTATTTTTTTTAATTTTTTTATTACATTTATTTATTTTTGAGAGACAGAGTAAGACAGAATGTGAGCGGGGAAGGGGCAGAGAGAGAAGGAGACACAGAATCCGAAGCAGGCTCTAGGCTCTGAGCAAGCGTTCAGCACAGAGCCCGACGTGGGGCTCGAACCCAGGAACCGTGAGATCATGACCTGAGCCAAAGTCGGACACTCAACCGACTGAGCCACTCAGGCGCCCCACTTAATTTTTTAATTTTAAATTTTTATTTATTTTAGAATTTTTAAAATGTTTATTTTTATTTAGAGACAGAGAGAGAGAGAGAGAGAACATGAGCAGGGGAGTGGCAGAGAGAGAGAGAGGGAGAGAGAGAAAGAATTCAAAGCAGGCTCCGTGCTGCCAATGCAGAGCCCAGCATAGGGCTTGAACTTACAAACTGTGAGATCATGACCTGAGCCGAAAACAAGAGTCAGACACTTAACCAACTGAGCCACCCAGGTGCCCCTACTGTTGAAGTTTTTAAATGGGGATGTAAAGGGGCGCCTGGATAGCTCAGCTGGTTAAGCATCTGACTTCGGCTTAGGTCATGATCTCATGTTTTGTGGGTTCAAGCCCCGAGTTGGGCTCTGTGTTGACAGATCAGAGCCTGGAGCCTGCTTTGGATTCTGTGTCTCCCTCTCTCTCTGCCCCTCCCCTGCTCATGCTCTCTCTGTTCCCCTCTCTCTCTCAAAAATAAATAATAGACATTAAAAAATAAAAATTAATAAATGGGCACGTACTACAGTTATAATTTTTTTAATTGGCTTCCATTTTTTAGAAACAGTGACTCTGAAAATTCCTGGATCATACTCAGAATTTCCATACTCCTCTTTCCTATAGAACATACAAACCACAAACTCCCTCCACCCAAGGCTGAAAGAAAACAGTCACAAAAAAAGGAAAGGAACATAAGCCATATTATCCAAGACAGTTTTCTTACTGTCCACAAAAATCCTTCTGGTTTTTCTACTTATTGCAGATAGTTCTGCCATCCATTTATGGTTACCACCCCACCACCCAACACCTCACCACCCCACCACCCAACACCCCACCACCACCTCCAATACCACCACCACCACCACCATCATCCCACCACCGCAAAAATCTGTCTTCCCTACCATAATAAACAGCACCGCCATCATTTAATTGCTCAAGCCAAAAATCCAGATTCATTTCTGTAGCCGAGATAATATTGTAAGTTTCAGCATATCTCATTTCATTTTTGAATTCAAAATAAGACAGCAAGATTATTTTTCTAGCTTCCCTTGCAATCAAGTAGGGACCACGGAATATGGATGGAAACTACACTTACTGTTCCTGCTTCTCTTACGCTGCCTCAGAGGTCACACAGACATTGTGTTCTGAGTGGTAAAGCACAAGATGAAGGAGGCTCTATCTACCTGGGTCCCTGAAAGAGTGTGTGGAACAGAGTACCCCTCCCTGTACTACTCACCAATCAATGTTTAGAGACATAGAGCTAGAAATGAACTTCTGTTGTATTAAGCCACAGATGTTTGGGGTATGGTTACTACACGCTAGCCCAGCATTAAGTATCTTAATATATTATCTTTTCCCCACCCCAGATGTTTAACTGATTCACAATCCTACAGACTCTAAAACATACCCTGAATATTTCCAGCCTCCCACAGCCCCACCACACCACCATGGCACACCACAGGTTCTTTATGACCCACCTACCAACAGCGATGGAGTCTTCATTGTCATATAGTCCCAGCTTGTAGGATATCAATGTCTAAAATCCCTGGGGCACCTGGGTGGCTCAGTTGGTTAAGCGTCCGACTTCAGCTCAGGTCATGATCTCACGGTTTGTGAGTTCGAGCCCCGTGTCAGGCTCTGTGCTGACAGCTCAGAGCCTGGAGCCTGCTTCGGATTCTGTGTCTCCCTCTCTCTCTCTGCCCTTCCGTTACTCATGCTCTGTTTCTCTCTGTCTCAATAATAAATAAACATAAAAAAATTTAAAAATAAAATAAAATCCCATTTTACAGTGTGCTTTCTTGGACTGTTTTAGGTGCCAACCCTCAGAGGCTGGGCTCCTTGGGAAGCTGATTCAGGGATGGAAGTTGGCATGCAGAAAGTGTATTAGGGAGTGATCACAGATTCATATCTGTGGGTAAAGGGAATAGAGCAGGATCGTGTGTCTAAGGGACCAGTTGTGCTTTACTTCTCAAACTGAATGATAGATAGGTGGGTATTCATTTTATTAATATTTTTTAATTTGTACATTTTTACATACACTATTTTAAATAAATGATGTATTTCAGAATTTTAAAAGTTTGTGTTTTGTTTTTAAGTTTGAGAGAGAGAGAGACAGAGAGCAAGCAGGGGAGGGGCAGGGAGAGAGGGAAACATAGAATCCGAAGCAGGCTCCAGGCTCTGAGCTATCAGCACAGAGCCTGACACGGGGCTTGAACTCACAAACCATGAGATCATGACCTGATCTGAAGTCGGACACTTTTTAAAAAAAATGTTTTAATGTTTATTTATTTTTGAGAGAGAGAAAGAGAGAGAAAGAGAGAGAGAGCGTGCGAGCAAGCGGGGGAGGGGCAGAGAGAGGGAGACACAGAATCCAAAGCAGGCACCAGGCTCTGTGCTGATAGCTCAGAGCCTGACGTGGGGTTTGAACCCACAAACCGTGAGATCATGACCTGAGGTGAAGTTGGACGCTTAAACAACTGAGCCACCCAGGTGCCCCTGAAGTCGGACGCTTAACTGACTGAACCACAGGCACCCCTACTTTTGTTTTTAAGAAAGGTGGATCACAGTGGGTAGATAAAATGCTCTAACATCAGAATTTATGGCATTCCTGGTATATTACCTTGCACAACCATTTAAGTTATCTATACTTCAATTTCTTCTTGTTTAAAATGTGTATTGTATTAACATTGAGTTCATATAGGTGTGATGAAAAGTAAATGAGATTATTCATGTATAGTAGGTTAAATAATATCCTCCAAAATTCACATCCATCTGGAACCTCAGAATGTTACCTTATTTGGAACTATAGCCTCGCAGATGTAATCAATTAAGATGAGGTCGTACCAGATTAGGGTGGGCCCTAAAGCCAATGACTGCTGTCCTTATAAGAAAATGAGAGGACACACAGAGATATATGCATGCACACAGGGAAGAGAGTCTTGTGATGGAGGCAGAGATGGGAGTAAAGCAGCTACAAGCCAAAGAACATGAAAAACTGCCAGCAACCACTGGAAACTGGAAGGGGCAAGAAAGGATTCTTCCCTAAAGCCTTCACAAGGAACAGAGCCCAGATGAAACCTTGATTTTGGACTTCTGGCCTCCAGGCTGTAAGAGAATACATTTCTCTTGTTTCCAGCCACCTAGTTTGTGATTCTATGTCACTGAAGCCCCAGGAAACTAACGCAGCATGTGCTGTGCTGGTCTTTGGCTCAGAGAAAGTACTCACTAAAAATTAGCAGTTGGTAGATAAATTCAAACATCTGTGCCAATTGTTTGACTTGAACCCTTCTCCCTTGCTGTTCCAATCCTGCTCAACATTCAAGCTAATACCTCACACTTTCCCTTGCGTTACAGCAATGTGAGGGTTCAGCTCTCCTTCTGGCCTGCAAGCGTCATGAAATGGAACCCAAGCTTTAGGCATTGTTTGTGTATCTCACAGAACCAAGCACTGTGGTCATAATGATTTGAATGCTTACTGTGGGTTAGGAGCAGTGCTTGGCACAGGAGTTACAAAAGATGACCACGCTGTTGTCTCTGTTCTCGATAAGCTGGACATTTCTTTGGTGAGAGGGTCAGATGTCTGAATCACTGTGGAATTGTGATAAGTCCTATAACAGAGACAGGTAAAGAGCTGGGCGAGGAGGGCCGACTCATGCCCACCTGGGAGTGTAGGTAAGTGTTTCAGGCAGAGGAGGACAAGTGAGGACAGGGACCTCATATGCAAAGACAAGACTATGATGGTCTGGTGGGCAAAGCTAAGATGTTGAACACTACCATGTAGAAAGAAGAAACAACCAAAAGTGTAATCACATTTAAACAGATTATTTGGGGGCAAATGGTTGATTACTTTGAGGCAAATGGCTGACTGCTGTTCCTTGAAGGATGGTTTTACTGTGAAGTCTCAATATGACAGGCATTGCCCTGCTGATTGCCATCTTGTTTGGGGCCATTCCATCCTTTCCTGAGCCCCTATGTCACTCTGAAATCAAAGAGAAAGTCCTCAGTCGTTTCCCAAGCTATGTCACAGTGACACTGAGACATGGAATGGGAGCTGTGAGCTGAAAAGACAGTGAGGTTCTAGCAGAGTCTAATAGAAGTAGGATGTGATTTGGGGGCCTTGACAGACAAAGCAGGGAGAAGAAGAGGGGGGGAAAAGGCCAATTAAGGCAAAAGTAGTTATGTTGCCTCTCTCTGTGAACTTGGAAAAAACTTCAGCCCCAGGTGAGAGTTGGCTGGGCAGCACGAGCTACTCCACACCCTGGGAGTTCTGGGAAGATAGGGAATAAGAGATGGCAGCCTACAAAATCAGGCAGAGGACCAAAGCCGGGAAGAGGGGGCAAGGTCCTTCAAGGGAGGGCTAAAACAGAATTCTCAGGTCATCCCATGACTCAGCACAAACAATGGTGTCTAAAGATGGCCACGGTGCTGAACACTAGGCCAGACCCCACAGCAAGCCCATGAGGCAGCTTCCAGAAGAACTTGGGGTCATCATGAAGGTGAGTACCTTTTACAGACTGGGGTTTCCTAGGAATGATCATTCTCTCTATGTCTATATGTAGGCATCTCACAGTTTGATATTTGTGTACCACAGTATTTTCTATTCATTAAATGTTTTATTCTATTAAATCAACTTTATTGAGGTATGATTTTAAATCAGTAAGTGCACCTATTTAAAATGTACATTTTGATGAGTTCTGACAAGTTTATATAACCAAGTAACCACCACTACAATCAGGATGCAGAACATTTGCTTCACCTCAGAACATTCCCTTGTGTTGCTTCTCAGTCAATCCTTCCACCCCCAGCTCCAGGCAACCACTGGTCTGCTTTCTGTCACTGTAGATTAGTTTTGTCCTTTCTGGAATTTCACATAAATGGGATCATACAGTATGTACTCTTTGGTGTGTCAGGCTTCTTTTATTCAGCATAATGTTTTCGAGATCCATCCATGTCATGGTATATAGCAGTATTTCATTCTGTCTTTATGATTGACTAGCCTTTCACTGCATGACTATACCTCAGTATGTTTATTCACCTATGGATGAAATTAGGGTTGTTTCCACTTTTTAGCTGTTATGAATTAAGCTTCTATGAACATTTGTCTACATGTCTTTCTGTGGACATATGTTTTCGTTTCTCTTGGGTAAATATTAGGAATAGGATTTCTGGGTGTTATCCTTTAAAGTGTGTTTTTGTAAGAAACTGCCAAACTCTTTTCCATAGTGGTTGCACAATTTTGCTTTCCCACCAGCAATGTATGAGAGTTCCATTGCCCCTCATCCTTGCCAGCACTGGCTTCTGACTTGGTACGTCTTTTTAATCTTAGATATTCTAACGGGTGTGTAATTGTTTCTCTTGTATTTTTAATTTGCATTTCCCTGACAATTCATGATAATGAGCATCATTTCATGTGCTAATTAGCCATTCTTGTATGAAATGTCTCTTCAAACTTTTTTAAATCATTTTTTATTGGATTGTTTTCTATTAAATCTGAAGTATTCTTGTTTAAGTACATTGTCATATGTATTGCAAATACCTATATATGACTAGCACCCTTAAAAGACTATCACTTCCCCCATTAAATTACTTTGGCATCTTTGTCAAAAATCAATTGTCTGTACATGTGTGGATCTATTTCCAGACTCCATACTGATTCTTCAAATAGGTGTCTATTCATACATCAATACCAAACTTTCATTTTAAAAATATTTTTAATGTTTATTTATTTTTGAAGGAGAGTGCTAGAGAGAGAAAGGGAAACACAGAATCTGAAGCAGGCTCCAGGCTCTGAGCTGTCAACACAGAGCCCGACACAGAGCTCCAACCCACGAAGCAGGAAATCATGACTTGAGCTGAAGTCGGACGCTCAACCTACTGAGCCACTCAGGTGCCCAATAATACCAAAGTGTCTTGATTCCTATTGCTTTAAGTCTTGAAATTAGGTAGTATAAGTCCTCCAACTTTGCTCTTCTTTTTCAAAGTTGTTTAAGGTATCTTTTACATTTCTCTCTAAATGTTAGAATCAACTTGCCAATGTATACATTTTTAAAATCTGCTAGAATTTTTATTGGGATTGCATTGATTCTATAGATCAAATTGGGAAGAACTAAAATGAAAACAATATCTTCCAATCCAGGGACATAATATTTCTCTTCATTTATTTAGATTTCCTTTATTCAGCAACATTTTGTAGTTTTCATTGCTCTGATGTTGCATATATTTTACTAAATTTGTCCCCAAGTATTTCATGGTCTTTGATGCCACTGTAAATGGAATTGTTGATTTTAATTTCAATTATCAACTGCTCATTGCTAGTTTAATGAATGTTTTAATTGGACTTTCTGTTAAAATTCCCATTTTGTAGTCATTAACAAAAGCACTGATCAAAGGGTATATGCTATCTGGAAGTATTCTTGAAATTATCTGAAGAAATTCATGAAGGGTATGTATGGATGGAAATTCTGCCTCAGCAATGGCTTCCCCTAAGAGCTGGTCCTCCAACAGGAGTTAGCCAAGATCACAGGGGATCCTGCATGGTAATTTAGTAATCCTGGAGAGCCAGATTCGGTTATTCTGACCCTGTGGGAAGAAGAATTAAGGGTTCTTGAGCAGTGGCTCACAGACTTGGGAGGAGAAGGAAGAAAGAAGTTCTTCCCCTAATTTTTTCAGAATCCCCTTGGCAATTTCTCAGAATCACTGAATGATTCTGATACTCCATCTTCAGGCATGTATTTTCCTTCCTATCCCCACTGTGATCTCTGGCCACGTTATTGATGGGAAGACAGTATATCTCTCAGTGTGTGTGGGTGAAAAATAGCTCTAAATGACATGCAGTCACTTGCAATATGAGTACTTAGTGTGGGGCCCTGAAGAAAAGTAATTCTGAACCTGTAATTCTTGCTACAGTGCTAACATTCCACAATTTGCAACTGGTTCTGGTGGGAATGATTCAATCCTTTGTTACAATGGAAATGCCTCAGAGGTGGTAACCTAAGTAAGTCATTATCAGTTAACACCTGAACCCACAAATAATCACCTTGGAAACCATCTATTGTGCCCTGTAGATAGTTTTGGGGGACTTTTGATGGGAGGAGCATTGCAGAAGAGAAAGAAGAAGAAAAATGTGGAACATTCATGCATTACAGATACAGTTCAAAATATACCCATCAAGGGAAAAGGGCAAAGACAATGCACTGCTTTCTTTCTACTTGTAGGGTCCACATAGTTGACTAATAGTCACTTCCTGTTAGCAGGACCTGGGGGGTTGACCTGCTTATCAGTAAAAGAAACAAAAAGAAATATTCATGCAGACTGTCCAAAAATTCCTCTGCATTAACTTAACCAACTCCCATCCATCTTTCTAAGCTCATCTCCACAGTACTTCCACTATGAAATCCATTCTCAGTTACCCACATTAGTAGCTGCCCCCTCCTTCCTGCTCACACAGAACTTTATTCATAACTCAACTTTTGTACTTTCTAGGATAAATCACAACTATTTTGTCTGCATGTCTCTCCCCCACTGTTCTGGGGGCAAGTTGCTTCAATGATCATTTTTTATTTCCATTTCAGACTTTTCCTCTGATCTTTATTCCCCTAAAATCCAACTACCTTTTCTGACATCGGCACCTGGGACCATCAAAGGGACATCAAACTCAAAGTATCCAAGGCTGAACTTACAACATCTCTTCCTTTTTCAGTGTTTACTCTTTCTTGGTGACTAGCTTCTCTATTTCTCTGGTTGGGCAAGCAGAAACGTACAGTCATCCTTGACACCTGTCCCAGGCATTGTCCACACCCACATCATTCCATGATTTTATTTCCTAAATACCTCTAGACTCTCCTCATATTCATCCATTCTTGCTGTCATCACCCTAAACCAAGCTGGCATCAACCTCTCTCCTGCATGCTTGCAATATCCTGTTACTGATCTCCCCACATACTTTTAGCCTGCCTCTCACCCATTTATTCCAGTCAATGTGGTCTCTGCCCTGCCTATAACTCTTCAAAATCTTCCTTTACTCTGGGAGTAAAGACTCAGTCTCTAACATCACCTACAAATAAATCCCTGTGTAGTCTCCAGCTGTTCACCTCCCCAGCCACTTCTCACTTTCTATGTTCCAGCTGGCCTGCCCCTTTTCCTTTAGCTCCTACTTCTTAAAACTTTTATTTTTAAATAATTTCAGACATATAAAAAATGGTGCAAAAATAGTACAAGGATTTCCTAATACGCTTCATTCAGCTTCTCTAAATGTGATCTTTCATAACCAGAATATAGTTATCAAAAACAGGAAATTAACATTCATATGCAATACTGATAACCAATCTACAGATCTTAACTTGGATTTCCAGTGGGTTCAGGGTCCAATCAATGACTCCTCATGGCATGTGCGTGTCATGTCTCCTTAGTCTCAATCTGGAGCAGCTCCCCAGTCTGTCTTTGTTGTTTATAACCTTGACAGACTTGAACACAGGACAGTTATCTAGTACCATAATTCTCAGTTTGGTTTTGTCTGATACTTTCTCATGTTAAATTCAGGTTATACGTAATCTGGCAAGAATATCACAATAGAATATCAGAGTTTATAATTCTTTTCAGGGTATTATGTCAGGAGAAATGTGATCTTAATGTCTCATTACTGGTGATGTTAACTTTGAGCTCTGTTAAAATGGTATCAGCCAAGTTTTTTCATTGACAGTTACTCTTCATACGGGGGAAGGGTGGAGAGAAGAGAAATTTTGAATCTGTGTAAATATTCTGTTTCTCTTTATGCTTTTATTCACCAATTTTATCATCATTTGACGATTCTTGCGTGCAATCATTATATTGTGGTGTTTTTCAAACGATGATTTTCTATTTCCATTATCCCTTTTACATTTATTAATTGGGATTCTACAGTAAGGAAGAGCTTTCCTCCTCCCATTTATTTATTTATTCAGTTGTTGATTATCACTGTGGACTGGTGGATATTTATTTCATTCTATAAGTTATACTCTATTGCTGTCATTATTTACTTTGTAGCTCAACTTGTCCCACATTTTGGACTTGACCCTCTTCATTGCCCTAAAAGTAGCAAGTATGCATTTGCCACATGCTGTTCTGTTAGTATGGAATAATCTTTTAACCTCTCAGTGTCATCACTGTTGCATCCCCAACTTTTTTGAGCAATAAATCCCTGTAAAGCCTTCAGATTTCAGCTCCAATGCCCATCTTTGGGAAAGCCTTCCTTGAGACTCCCAGAAGTGGGTAGGGCCCCTATTATAAGTTTTCAAAGCACTATTTACTTTTACTTCACAGCACTTAGAATATTCCAAAATGAAACGCTTCATGTGTGAACATTTCTAAGAGCAGGGATTGCATCTTTTTTAGCCTAGCGCATTAATAAGCATTCAGCAAATTATTAAGATTGAATTCATGAGTAAATGAATTTAATACCTGAAAGTAAATGGATTGAGATTTTTCTAGAAATGCCACACTGGTGATTCATTTATACTCTACGGTTTTCCCCTGAATCTCATAGATTCAGATAAGATATGGTTGACAGACAGTTTGACACAATGAAGTTTCATTAAAAAAAATCATTGAAGTCTGACTCAGTGACTTGGATGGGTCTAAACATTATTGCTTGGATGGTCTCAATTCCATGCACATTGTCTTATAATTGTCTTTGTTTCTTACAAAGGTAAGAATATACTGCATCCCTATACCATGTATGACTTGTGATATGAATTGTGGGGGGAAAATGTGTGACTGGGTGCAAAGAGGTCTGTACAACCCGGTGTTCTCTGACTCCTGATTAACTGTCACAAAATTGTTTCATTCAGGACATGGCAGGTGACATATTAAAAGTTAGATGTTGAAGCTTATACACTTAGAATCAATTCTACTCTCTGTTCAAATAGGATTCTCACTGAGCATATTTCATTTATAATTTGGAAACTTGGAGTACCAAGATTTCCTGATATTTGAAGACAGAAAGTAGAGGCTACCAGAGCAGACCTTCATTAAGGGAACCTGAGAATGATGCTCTGGGATAGCGTTCTGGTATATTTTTAAAGCTGATTCCTTAGGTTCTCAGGTGAATGTGAAGATTCCAGAGAAAATTTTTCTAACAAGTTGATGGCAGGGGAGAGCAGCTAAACACATCTGTAACACAGCCCAAAGGCCATCCCTGACCTTGGGGTTTTCAATCATCTGAGTCTGCCAGGTTTAAGAAAGGAATATAAAAAAATATTATTTGAAAACTGATGAATTCCTCTGGGAAAAGTCTTGATAAGCAAGGTTTCTCTCTAACTTCTCCCTATATAATTAATTTGGAATGTTACCTGTCCATAAACAACCACATATAAGATTTACCCTACTTGCAAGCTAATGAGTTAGCCTACCACAGTTTCATGAGTGCTGCCAGGGGACATAAGACTCCTAGGTCAGAGATAAAGGACGCTCTGTTATCCATAGCAAGAGCAGTAACTAGCATATTAGAATTTTTGCATCAAAAGTGTCAATTCCCATAAGGTGATGACAGCCACACACATAGTGAGTTGTATTACAGGAGAGGAACTCTGTGCTTAAGGAACATGACTCTTTTATAATGGGCACTAAGCACACCTACCTTGGTGTGGAGGGAGACTTTATTATACTGGATTGTAAGTATGCCTGCCTTTGTTTCAGGTAGAGATACTATCTCTACCTTCCAGGATGATAGGCAAATCTACTCTTTGCTCCAGGGAAGACATTATCTCCATCCTCCAAGCTGTTTGCTATAAAAACATTCTTGACAAGATAGTTGGAACAAAAGGCAATCAGTGCACTGATTATAAGATGTGCAGAAACAACTTTATTCCAACAGCATAGTTTCCCCTCTCTCCTCTTACTGAAGTCCCACCCTGTGTGTATACCTGAATGTTCCTGATCTCTTTCTGATGACCCCTATATACATATGCACACACACTCACTAGAACTCATTGGTTCTCTGCCCCCAAATCCTTAGGACATTTTCTCATGGTGTTGTGGGGCAATCTGTACGTAGGTACATTTTAGGCAAGGGCCAGTTGGTACAGATGCCTAGGAATAAAGTCATTTTGGGGGTGTGGGTGAATGGAAAGAGACTCTACCACCCCTGATTTCTTGTATCCATAGGAACTCGTGATAATGCATTATCACATGCCTGGAACACAGTAAACACTCAACAGATGTTACCTATTGTATCAGTCAAAATACACAAGGCTTTTGCTGCAGCCACAAATTATCTCAGATATCAAAGTGTGTTTCTTTCTTTATCATGCCACTTGTCCATTGCAAGTGGCCTGGAGGCTCTGGTCTGCCCTGTCCTCACTTCAGGACACAGGCTGGGGTGGGGGTGGGGGCATCCATTATCTGAAGTGCTGCTGGCACCTGGGGCAGAGGAAAAGAACTATCTGGAGAAACTAGTACAGACAGTTAAATGCGCTGGCTCAGAAGTCGAACGTACAGCTTCAGTTCACAGGTCACTGGTCAGATCCAGTGACATGGCCCCACGAGGGAGACAAGAAGGACAATACTACCACGTGCTCAGAAGGCAGAGAGGCAGAATATTTGGGGACAGCATGATGATTACAATAGCTTTTATTACTGTTATTAAAAATTATAACAACATATCCTGTGGCGGGGACATTGTAACTGCCTATTCAGCATTCTTTTGATATTTTGGGGGGTCACACAAAGCCTAATTTTGTTTAGGCATCTCCTGTTCCCCCCGTAGTTATGGGGCCCCCAGCAGAACATGATAGACACCCTCAACACCAGAGGTAGCCAGACTGGGAAAGGTGCACTGCCATCCTGCTTGCAGGTGACTGCCTTAGGAATGAGCACTTGTAATTCAGCCCATTGGCATGCAAACAGAGGTTTCCCCTGGGGGCTCAGGGGAAACTCATTTCTCAGTCTTCTTAATAAGCTTCCAGAAAGGACTTTTCTTTCTCCTTGTGGACGTTGTCAAGCACAGATGTGAGGCCTAGGACCAGCCACCAACCTGAAGATGAAGTTGTGTTACAAAAAGAACCCACAGGGAAGCAGACTAGAGCCATCGGACAGAGTGAATCCTAAAACTCCGGGCTACCCACAAAGAAGCCTCCCTCTTGAAGCTAACAGGAAAAGAATTTTGTTACTTTTAGCTGAAAGCAACCTAGCAATACTGCTATCTATCTTCCCGTTAACTCTGGGAAAAAAAGGGCAGTGCAGGGTAGGGAAAGAGCGGAGTTGGATGCACCACGGGTGGCAGGAAACCAGCAGTAATGACAATCAGATACACGGGATGTCTAAGCTCTGCCACCAAGCCAATGAGACACCACTCAAAAACCTAGCTGTGAGCCCTGGTGACATGGGCATTGTGCTGGCCTGTTCTGCAACTATAGCCTTAATCTCTTAGGAAAGATCCATTACACTGTCTGGAGGAAAGCACTATTCTTAAGACCTGTGATTAACCCCAGATTTTGATCGTCAGCACAGATTTCCTGCTAGTTCTCTCTGAGCCCTCTCGAAGGATGTGCCTCTCAGTTTAACTACAATGTCCAAGACCAGGTCTTAAGACAGCCCTGTAGCTTGGCTGCAAACCTCCTGATGCATCGGCCGAGCTGCTGCATACAGATGGTATCCGAGCGTCTCAGGAGAAGCCTTTCAATTTCCACAGGATCAGGTCGGGTGTTTCCAATGTGCTCTTCGTCATGGCTACGCACGCCTGTTAGCTTTAATTTACTGGAGTTTAGTTTCTTTAAGACTTTTCTCCCGTCATCTTCTCCAAGGCATATCAGGTTAGGGACAGAAGGCACATCTTAGATCGATATTCCCAGCAGGAAAAGGCTCTGCAAGTTTCTGACTGCATGGCTTGTCTTTTATTTCCTGTGTTGTCTTAGTTCATACTGGAGGGGAGAATGACTTGTTTCTTTATCCTGCCATATTAAATAAAATCCTGATTTAGAGTTAGGCAAGGTTTTATGAGGAAGATAAAAGGGCTGTTTTTAATAAACAGGGTGGAACAATAAGACATGTCTTCTCTCGGCAGCATTTGGTAATACAATCAGAGCACCAGGATCTCCAGCTGTGTGGAGGATCGTTGTCCACAGGACTATCAGCAACCAGCTCTTTGCTGTCTCACCCAGAAAGAGAACGGGAGGGAGCGCTCGAATTGTGGAATATAGGTTTGGGGTTTGATTGGGCTTTGAAGAAGTTCAGGAAAATTTCAAAACAGCACTGGTGGTTGTTGGGCTGGGGTGTGTCCCATAGGGGTGCACCGACCACCTGCTGCGGGGAGTGGACCGTCCCCGGGCTCGCATCTGTCTTGTGAAAGCAGAAACGATCTCCGGACCAATGCTGCAGCAGGGAGAGATGGTATTTTTCAAGGTCATTCAGGTGGTTTTGTGCTGGCATAAAAATGAGTGTTTACTCTCTGAAGCAAACAATTCATGTAACAAGCCCCTTGGAGTGCTAGCAGAACATCTCACCAAGGTTTTCGTTCTTTCTTCACTGGCTAATTTCTATGCAACTGTCACGACTTAGCCTCTTGTAAGGTATCTACCCTGGCACCTCTGTTTTTACGCCTCTGCTGGCACAAGACGCCGTGAGAGGCACCTGAACCCAGCCCCTGGCGTGTGGCAGAATATTAACTAAGTGACTCTGGGGATCCTGGGCATTACTTAGAAAGGAAACCCAGGGCAAAGTGACATTCCTTTTAGTCAAGGCAATGGAAGTCAGCCTGCAAGGGGCTTACAGTCTGTTGGGAAAGGCAACTTAGAAGATGTAACTCCAACATCCTCAGGCTTCACCTGTTGGTGCCTACAAATAATGACTATTTCCTTTGTTATCTCAAGCACAAAGATGACAGCCTGTGACTCTCTACCTATTGTCTGACACAGGGACTGAGAAGCCCAGTAAAAATCTGTTGCAAAATACGTGTGCAATGTTGGTGAGGAAGTCCAGCATCCACAGACTGCCGATGACACTGGCAAAGTCTGATGGGATTCTCATTCCATAAGTGATCAGCCCAAAGAATGATGGCTGAAGTTTTCACTTCTAGAAACTAAGAACAGTAATTGATATTTATTAACCACTTACCTTGTTTGAGGTATTGTCCAGAGTTCTTTACAACAGTCCTCAGAAAGCATTCCCTTATTACCCCAGTTTATAGGTGAGGAAACCAAGGAACAGAGAAGTTCCATAACTGGCTCAATGTAACACAGCTTTGAACCCAGTTGGGTTGGCATTGCAGCCCTCAGAGACTGGAGAGGCAAGTAAACTATAGTGCTAAACTGAGAAATAAGCTGTAGCCAACAGAAGGCTGGAAGGAGGAAGTGATAGGCAAGGCAGAGAGTAGGCAAAAATCAACTAGGCAAAGGAATGAAGATTTACTACCAATTTTAATCTTTGAAAAAGAGCTGACAGTGCCCAAAGAGGCAAAAACATGAAGGAAATAACTACGTGGCCTCCGAGGGCAGCTACTTTGAAGGAGATGGGCAACTTCTGCTAAGCTAGCTCTGCCCCACCTAGTTTTTAATTTTTATTGGAACCTTCCATTACATATTCCTCTACTAGTAACTACCCAAACTACAGCTAATTTTCAAGGTATTAAAGATGGGTTTGTTGACTATAAAATTACACAGAATAAGGAGCGGGGGGGATTAAATATAGCTAAAGAATCTTCTCTATATTTCGGGGAGAAAACTCAACTGACATCCATCTAGTTGTTTAGATAGTTGAGACGGGACCAGTGTTATAAATGATATCAAAGACTATTTCAGCCTCCAGGAATTTTTGAAAACCATATTAAAAAATTTTTTAATGTTTTTTAAAATTTATTTTTGAGAGAGAGAGACAGAGCATGAGCAGGGGAGGGGCAAAGAGAGAGAGGGAGACACAGAACTCAAAGCAGGCTCCAGGCTCTGAGCTGTCAGCACAGAGCCCTACACTGGGCTCCAACTCAGGATGAGATCATGACCTAGGCTGAAGTCGGACACTAACCAACTGAGCCACCCAGGTGCCCCAAAACCACATTATTTTTTTGCTAACCCATCCTGTTGTATTTCTGTTTTTTGTTTGTTTGTTTGTTGTTTTCCCAAAAGCTCGAGAAGAAGTAGAATTTGGAACCCATCTTAAAGTTTTGTTAAAACTCATGTTTGCCATAGTCTGATTTCTTTCAGATTTTGTCCGTATTTCAAATTCAAAATATGGTCCTATAATAATATTCATGGCCAAGTGTCTTTCTACTTAGAAGCCAAAGAGTAGAGACATTGTCCTCTAGAATTTCTTTTTTATTATAATTTTGGCTGTCTCTGGTCTACCCTGTCTGTCTCTCTTTTTAAAAACCTTGTCTATCTTTCCTTGGCTCAAATTTTTATTCTTCTATTCTGTCCAGGCCAAAATGACTTAAGCAATAAAAAAAATAGTAGGAATATGTATTCTTTATTTACATGGCAACCTTCTTTTACAGATTCTAAACTTTAGACCAGGGAGTGAGAACACTGCCTTCTAAATATTTGTGGGCTGGATCTAGGTTCCTTGGTTAAAGGCATTCCATATGGATGGAAATACTTGGCAAAACACTCAGGTTTATAGTTTTATAAGGGCCACTTGTTATTTTCCTTTCTTACATAATCCTATCTCATTTCTGCCCCTCTCGACATAGTCTTTCCAGACTCGTGGACTATCAAGATTAGAAAATTTTACTTTTCAACTGAACACATTGCTTTGAGCACTGCAGATCACTCTGGGCTTCTTATCTTTCCAACTCAAAAAAGTGGTACTTTTATTTCAGCAAAGGCTAAGTTAATAACAACATACTTGTGATTTTGGAATATTCGCGATGGAAACCGGGTTAGGAAATCCCATGTCATAGTTCCTCTTGCTCATGTTTGGAAACCTCAGGGAACACCAGCAATGTCTGGCGACAAACCAGGTCTCCCTCATCTTCTCTGTGCCACTGATCCCATTTCTTCTTACTCGCTATCATATTCCAGCCAAGAGAACTTCCCACACACATCTTGCACATGTGCACCCATCCCCACACATGCACCAGTCAATAAAAGCACTTATGAGGCATCTACTATGTGCTGAGGGAGGACTGTGTTTCACTGTTCATTCAGCTCATTCCTTGATTAAAAGAGTGGCTCAGAATATCTTTCCAGAAAATATTCTTTGCTTAACGCCACCCTCTCTAACGTCTCCATGAGAACAGTTTGATGAGCACAGCTCCAGTACTGCCTAAGATAGTGTTGTGTTAGCTTTTTTGATCATGACCCACAGGAAAGGAATAAATTTGATGACACAACAACCCTGCGTGCGCGCGCGCGCGCACACACACACACACACACACCTTATAAATACAGCTAACAGAAACAAAAGTTTTGGGGTGCCTGGGTGGCTCAGTTGGTTAAGCATCCAACTCTTGTTTTTGGCTCAGGTCATGATCTCACAGTTTGTGGGTTCGAGCCCCTCTTTGCAGGCAGTGTGGAACCTGCTTGGGATTCTCTCTCTCTGCCCTCTCCCCCAGCTTGAGTTCTCCCTCTCAAAAATAAATAAATAAACTTAAAAAAAACAACAAAAAGACCCAGAAAAGTTTCATGAAAACAATACTCACTATGTAGGATGAACTTAACTATTTAAATTCTATTTCATAAAATGAAAATACTCATCTTTACCCACAAAATTTATCTGTTTGACAGTTTGAAAAACTCTAAGGAACAATAGGTATTTAGGAAGCATTGAAACTAATTAGAGATTCTAAGGGATGAATCTCTAATTCAAACAGGAGGTGACTTAAGAATGTTCACCAACTATTGTCAGAAAGTGAAGATTGCTCCAAATAAGGTATTTGCAAGCAAATGTTACCTTTGACCAGATCCTCCGAAAGCCTAATAATTTGTTCCTCAAAGCAAACTTTTTCCCCCCAAGCATCCAGTCCAATCTAGACTTCAAACATAGGAAAAAAATGGATGAGGTTTTGTCCTCTAGGATCTCATGGTTTTAAGGAGGACACAGAAGAGTGATTCAGTAATTATGCCCCAGTGTTCTCAGGACTATACCTGAGACCCACATGGGGTGCTCAGAGGATTGAGGGGGGCCCCTAATTCAGAAAGCGGTGGCCAGGCGTCCTGGGGCTGATGACTTCCTGGAGGAGGTTGGAGGAGGTGTGACACCTTCTCTCTAGACAAAGAAAATCCTAAGTATTTGTGTTTGGAAAGTATGGAACCTCTTGAATCTGCAGGGGATCATAAGTGGTCCCAGACTGCAGGGAAAGGCACAGATGTGAAAATGATCACACATGAGTCTCCGGAGGGAGGCAAGCAAAGAAACTTGAGTTTTCTCCTGAAACATCAAGGGAATTGATTGAATGGTTATAAGAAGGGCGGAGAATAACCAGCTTTCTCGTTTTGAAAGATGCCTGAAAAAACAGCTAAGAGGATGCTGGCCTAGAAGCCACGGTGGAGCAGAGGGCTGAGTTTAGAGTCTGGTGTCAAACACCAGAGGAGAAATAGTACAAGGGCCTTGGCTGAGGTAATGGTGGTGGGAATGAAGAAGGCAG
Source organism: Cryptoprocta ferox (assembly GCA_028646485.1). Lineage (NCBI taxonomy): Eukaryota > Metazoa > Chordata > Mammalia > Carnivora > Eupleridae > Cryptoprocta > Cryptoprocta ferox. The sequence continues at coordinate 106,487,560 of CM053571.1, read as the reverse complement.
GCCTCTGAGAAACATCAAGGACGCAGCAGCAAGTGGACTAATGCAGGTCACGTCTTGGATGGCTCCCAGGTTTCCGGCTAGCACAACCTGAGTGGATTTGAGTCATCCACTCAGATGGGGAATGCACGCAGGTGGAGGACAAAGCTCGGGGGAAGAGTTCAATGATGGACATACTGATTTCGGAGAGCTCCAATATGGCGATCCAATAGCCATTTGGATGTGGAGCTTGGGGAGAAGTCCGGCCTGGTGTCAGATGAAGCCACAAGGCAAAGATATGCAGTAGGACCAGCAGAGGACTGGGGCCCCAAATTCATGGCAATTACTGATTTGCCACAGATCAGTCATTCCCATGACTGGTTAGTGTGGGGTCGGTGCAAACAGCCTTGCCCTTGCTTCCTTCCTGTCTTCTCTAGCTGTAAGTGCATCCAGAGCTCTCACAGATAGCAGGGGGGATGAAGAGTCTTTACCTTTAACAGAGTCCTTCCTCTAGAGCCTTCTGGAGGTGACACAGGTGCCGGGAGGAGGGCACAGGTCTGACAAGGCAGAACAGAGGTAAGGGCGACTCGTACCTAGTCATTAACAAAAAGTAAAGGGCTAGTTCTGTGCAATGTATGCTGTGTAGGGGTCCCAGATTCCCAATAGATTCCCAATATTCATCTCACACACTAGGGTGTTGTCTTCCACAAGGCCACATGCTCAGTGGAGAGGGTTGTTTCTTTACTAGATTTTAAACCCTTCCAGCTGTGAAGCATGGGCACTCAGCTATTGGCGTGTGAGTCTAAAGGCCCAGCCTACAAGGAGGGCATAGGGATGGGAAGGCAGAAACTCCATTTCTATTCTAGGGTCTTAGGGGTAGTGAAGCTCACTGTTACGGGCTGAGTTGCATCCCCTCAAAACTCATGGGTTGAAGTCTTAACTCCCAGCACCTCAGAATGTGACTGTATTTAGAGACAGGGTCTTTAAGGAAGAAATTAAATTAAAATGAGGTCATATGGGTGAGTCCTAATCCAGCATGACTGGTGTCTTTTTAAGAGCAAATGGCCATCTACAAGCCAAGGAGAAAGGCCTCAGAAGAAATTAGTCATGCTAACACTTTGATCTGGGACATCTAGCCTCCAGAACTATGAGAAAATAAATTTCTGTTGTTTAGGCCACCCGGTCTGTGGTGCTTTGTTACGGCAGCCTTAGAAAACTAATATACTCACCTTTTGCTGGTAGACACATAGACTTGGCGCATACTCAAGAGGAAAAATAAGAGTCTAACATTCTGAGGAAAAGAAGCCAGGGTTGGAATGAAATGAAATGTGAACGCTAGCTCCTGAAACAGATAAATATCACAAGTGGATTTAACAAGTATAAATTTATCTACTGCCTCGCAGATTATCAAGTACTTGACAAACCTTAACTCATTTGATCTTCACGACTGCCTCAGCATCACCTGGGAACTTGTTAGAAACACAAAGTCTCCAGCCCTTGAAAGACTTAAAGAGTCAGAAAGGGGAGTTTGGAGGGATGAGGTGGGGGAGGCAAGGTCAACGTTGTTTTAACAAATCTCTTTAACAAATCTCGGAGGATTGTGATTGGCTGAAGCGTAAAGTGTGAGAACCACTGAGATAGGTTACGGTCCCCCTCCCCTCCCCGACTTGTCCTCCCCCCCCCCCACCCCGGTCCTGAAGCGCAGTTCGGTGGGGTGACGTGACTTTGCCACCCTCCTGACTGGCTCGGCAGGTACGGTCTCCTTGACAACTGGCCCAGAGTTCCATGGACCACAACAACATTCGCACGCGTTGGTGGTTTTTATCTCGCGAATGACTGGGTAGTCAGAGCGGCCGCTCGGGGTCTCTAAGGGTAAGCTGCGTCCCTCTGGCCCGCGGGCTGCGCGGCTGGAGGCGGGCGAGAGTCCCGGGAACCCCGGGAGCCCCGGGAGCCGCCAGGCGCGTGCGCGTGAGCGCGTCCCCGGGCCTGGCCTGCACGGGTGCGCGCCGAGGGGGTGGGTCGCGCCGCGCCGCCCCGCCGGCCTGGCGCGAGGTCCGAGCCACTCAGCGCGCCCGGCAGCCGACACCCGGGGGCCCTACAAGTAATACCCGGCGCCCGTCCGCCGAGCCGGGACTCGCGCGCCCGCACTCGGGAACGGAGGCGCCCGGTCCACCCTGACCAGCCTGGCAACCAGCTCTGCTCCCGCTGCTGAGGCGACTCTGCCGGGCTCTTGCCGAGGGCCAGCTAGTGTGGGCCGAAGTCCCGCGCAGTGTGTGCCTCCCGGCCCGACGCCCCTGCAGAGCGGCCGCCACCTTCGTCGCCGCGGAGAATTCTGTGTTGGGGGCCGGCCCGGCAGGTGGGCGACCGCGGCCGGCCAGCGGAGCGGGTGAGTGGGGTCGGGAAGTTGGGGTGTGGGTGTGCACGCGCCCCGCGGTAGGACGCGGGCCCTCGCGGGTAGGTTTCCTCTGACCCTCCTCTTACCCCCCCTGCAAAGTTTCACTCAGGACCGGGGCGAAGGAGGATAGGCTAACTTGCTGCTCCAGTGTTTACTCTGGCGAAAGCGCCAGTCATTCGGACAGCCACTCCTCCTGGCCGGGTGAGTGACACGGCGGCCCCGGCCTCCAACCCCAAGGCAGACCCTGAGCTCGACCTGCACCCAAGAGCCTTTGTAGCCCTGGGGCTGCGGATGCGCCTGGAGCTCGCCTTAAGCCGCTTCCTAGTCCTAGGACCCGGGGAGGGGGGGGGGTGTGACCGGCCACCGCCTCTTTAATTCAGGCAGGAGACACAAACTTTGTTTTCACTCAGTGTAAGTACCTTGCCAGTGCTTTAAAACTAGACGTGCAGACACGATTCATGGTGGTTTCCTCGGAACATCCCCGGGGGCAGGGCTGGCCCGGCTAGCCCGCAAGTGGGGGACTCCGGGGCGCGCCCAGTGGCCCCGGGGCGTGAGGACAGCTCTGGTCTTCTTCGTCTGGGTTCTGGCCTCAGCCCGGGCACCGCGGCCAGGAAGGCCCTGGCGCGCTGCGCTGTCCACTGCTCGCAAAGGAATGACCAGCGGGGGTCCTGCGCTAGGGTGGGCTCCTGGGTTCCGACCCCCTGCCCTGCTCCTCGCTCTGTCGCCAGGGTGCTTCCGCTGGTGGCCCGGCAGAGGGCGCCAGCTCCCGATCGCTGCGCGGGCCGGCGGAGGGGAGGGGACTTGTTCGAGCCTCCAGGTAAGGAGCATAGTGAATCATCCCGAGAGGGGGGGACCCGATCCTCGCTCGGTGAAAGGAGGCTGGGAGTGGCCGTGGCGCTGTTAAGAAGCCAGGGCTGCGGAGCTACTGTCCGCCGTGAAGCGGTGATTCTGCCACCCGGAGGACTGGGGAAGGCTCTGGAAGGTGAGGAACGTCCCTCCGCGCGGTGGCCCCAGGGCAGGGAACGACAGCGTAGCTTAAAGGCCGGCAGACACTGGGACACGCCGCCGCGCCTTTCTCGGGGCAGGAGGTGGGGCCCGTTTTACTGTGACTCTGGGCTCTCCAGCTGGGGGTGGCGACGGGAACCTGGGAACTGGCGGCCGATTCCCGGGCGGCTGCGATGGGGTGCTCCTGGCGGCCCGCGGGGTCCCGGAGCAGTAACAAAGGCGCGGCGCGGCCACCGCTCCTACCACTTCCGTCCCCGGCGCGCCCTGGCGTGCGCAGCCCGGAGGTGCTGGCGGGGTCAGGATTTCCCTCTGCGGAGTTTCGGGAAGTTAGCTCCGCGCCCGTTACGACGCGAGCAGGGGCGGGGAAGGGGGCGACCCGGGGAGGTGCACGCGTGTGTTCAGAACTGCGACACAGCCTGTTTCCTCTCCCCACTGCACGAGCGAGTGGCAAGAGCTGCTGTGGCTCCGGCGGCCCTCCTCTTGTCCCGTGGTCGCGCCTCCGCGGGACCCGCGCGGGTTTGAAGTCCCCGCGCTGCGCGCTGGGCTAGCCCGCCAGTCCACGCCCCTCCCTGCAGATTCGGGTGGCTTGCGGGCTCCCGGAAGGGAGTGGTTTAAGCCCCCGGGGACCGCCGGCCGCAGCCGGCACCCTGAGTGGAGCTGCAGAAGGCGGTAATTGCATTAGTGTGAGTTAGCGCCCGGGAGGCTCCAGTCCAGGCCGCAATCTGGGTCAGGTGCGGGGTTAAGCACTTCTGGCGAAGGCATTATGGCCCTGGTGAAAGCTGACAGTTTATTGCCCTAGGAAGTTCCTCGTGCAACATGGGAGAAGACGGCAGGGCAAATTAAGAGAGCTCCTTGTTTTCCCGGAGGTTGTGGGAACTTCTGCAAACCGAGCATGTGCACAAGTACTGTCACCGAAAGGGCCTGGGCAGCATCACCACGCCCCCGAAGTTCGGGGCTCTGGACAGGCATGAGGAGGTGCTGCTGAAGAGAAGCCCATAGCACGCGGGTCTGCTCCGAGGTGAAACCCTATGCCCCAGTAATCAATGGATAGAATTCACATGCTTTCTTATCTTATCTGCCTCCACTCCCTACTGTTGTAAAGAAAGGGCAGGAACTGGTTTCTATAAAGTGCCTAACAGATGAGAGAATCTTCACACACACTTCGGAACGATCTTCACCATTCTCTCTTAAGCCTTACAACCTCCTCCTCTGAGGAGGTTTTTACTTTATAGATGAGTAAACTGAGGCTTAAAGAGGTTTACAGGACAAGAGTCTAGCTTGCTTCAGAGAGTACAGTTTGCTCCTCCCCGAGGCCCATACTGAAAGAGTTACTGATTGCTGATTGAAGAGTCAGGGTATGTACTCTAAGCCCAGGTTCAGGTTTGATCATGTTAGGCATTATAGTTAGACCTTCAACATAATCCTGGCTTTGTTAGGGCCAGCACCTCAACTAAACCAACTCTTAACGTTTAAGGTATATGACCACAACTTCTTCCAAAACCCTTAGAATGGTCTGACAACTCCAAGGAGAGTCGGAAATAACTGTCCTCTGCATTAGATGGTGTTTCATGAGGCAGGTGGGCCTGAGGTGGGAGCTCCCCATAGCATAAATCTGTTTGCCTTCCCTGTTTCCAGGAGCTCTAGTTCCTACCCTGTTTAAGGGGTGTGACTTCACTGTGCTGGATGTGTGGGTAAAATTAAGTCTGCCTTGGAAATATGGCCAACCTTAATTAACTGCCTAATGAGTTAAAACTCAGATGGCTTTTAAGCATCTAACGACATGGTTGGATAAGCACACATTTATGCATCATTGAACTCAAGTTTGTAATATGGGATGCTGGTATTGCCTTGAATGTACTTAAAATGTGTTGTAAAGAAAGATATTGTTTTAAACTCCGGAATGACAGTGTGTGACTCAGAACATCCTAGGGCAATGGCAGTTGTGGAGACAGCAAGGCATGATGATTAAGGGCAAGTGTCTGAAGTCACAATGGCAGGCTTCAAATGCCACCTCCCCCATTTATAGCTCTGTAATACTGGGCCAAGTTGCTCAGCCTCTCTGAACTTCGTTTTCCTCTTCTAAGACGGGGATAATAATAACACCTCCTGGTTCCAAGCTATGAGGGTTAAGTTTGATAATCCATATACAGTACTCCGCACAGAGTCTAGCACATGGTAGCAGCTCAACAAATATTAAGTAGTAAACACAATATTTAAGAACAGAATCTTTCTTCCCTTGTCTCCTCCAAAGAGGTAAAAAACAGTTATGTGCCTTGAACTTGCTATTCTTCTTAGTTAATACTTAGTTCAGTGCCGTTAGTGATTCCTCTTTTGGAATCAGTGGCTGGGGGCGGGGTTGGTAGTGATGGAAAATTTTGTCTAGTTGCCCAAGGAATTTACAAGGGGCTCCGGAACTATAGGGCTTTCTTCCTAATTTTACCACTGTATAATTTTGTGGTCAGCCCTCTAGCCATTTATCTTTCCTTTAAATTTGAAGCCAGTGTCCTAATGTCCAGGATGACAGGACTTAAGGAAAAAAAACAAACTCAAAAACCAAACACACTGGAGCAAAAGAAGCAAATATTCTCTTTGCTCATCCACTAGCCATTTATACCACTAAAGAAGAATGTCCGTTTCTGTGAGACTTGTGCTGGTCCGGTCTTGGCAAGAGGGAACATTTCCTTGGAAAATAGAGTATTTTTCTGGAGTCTGTTTAGAGGTGAGCCACCAGATTGGTAGAGAAGGGAGGAGAGTTTGAGATAACTTTTCAAACATATTTGCTCAAATAATGGCAAACAAAGCATGATCTGAAAATGGCCAAACTAACTTGGAAACTGACACAAAGACGTAAGGAAGGCCATGCTCAGTTAGGCTGAACGTGAACGTGTGTATAACTATTTCCTATATTAACCTCCCCTCCACCCCCCCACAAAGCTGTTAACTTAGCAGATACAAGTGGACACATAGTTTTTTGTGTCAAGTGGTTTTGAAAGACCTCTTTACCTTTGCGATTTCATGGTTGTTGATTTTGCTTGTGCATTTATCTTGTAAACAATCAATCATGGGCAAAAGCACCAGAAACCTTAAAATGTCATCAAACACCACCCTCCTGTGAAAGTTGTTGCCAAGAAGTGCATACATAGGTCTGGAGTACAGGGAGGGTTTGCCATTTAAAGCATTCGAGAGACTTTACGTTTGGGTTTGAAGTGCAGCTTTCTCCCACACTGGAGAACGGGCTGCCTGGGTAACCAAGAGACAGCATGCAAAGGGTTAGGAGCAAGGTTTCCGCTTTTGTGCATTTTACTCCATTTGTAGCCATTTGTTGTGGCCCTGGCTGCAAAGAAAGACGCAGCTGTAGGGCATGCGCCAGACCTGCCCTGGGCTGTTGCTTCCATTGTATGGAAGATGAACAGGCAGCGTGTTATTTTGGATCACATAGCAGCTTGCTCAAAACGTCTTGCATTCCCCAGCTGTTTCACAACTTCTCCGCATATGGGGGAGAACTTACCAGCTGCTGGGGCAACTGTACTTACATTTGCTGCTTTTGTGCAGTAACCAAGGAAGGTAAAAATCCAGACACCTTTGTTAAGCTGTAGCCATTGTCAATAGTCTTATTTGTTTCTATTAGGTCAATGTTATTCTAGATACAGCCTTTCAGGGGAGAAGGTTTAAAAGGAAATGTCAGAATTAACATTTTTTTCTGAATACATTTTTTTTCAGGGATAACCAGACTGTATAGTTTTTTTCATACTTAAAACCACACTTCCTTTGTATTTCACATACTGACAAAGGAATGGGTCTGATACCAAAATTGTTTTTTTAATTGACATCTGAATCAGGCTTTAATTATATACATTTTTCTTTTGCATGAAGTACATAAAAAAGAAAAGGTGTATTCAGACAGTGCTTTTTTTCTTTTCAGAAGACTAGGTTATTTTGGATTTGCTAGAGGCGGAGGGTGCTGCTTTGCCCACATCCCTCATCTTATCCATGAGAAAACTCGAGTTTCAGAGAAGTTCTTACTTATCCAAGATGATTTGGCTCTTTGGTTTAATTCAGCAAATCTTGTGTTGCTTGTTTACAATGTGGCAGGCCTAGAGAACGTATAAGAGGAATAAGGGCTTGAGCCCAGCCCGGGATGGATTCACAGGTCAGAAACAACAGGTGGAAACCCACGCCGGAGTGGAGGCAGCATCACTTTGCGAAGGTACCTCTTTGGGCACCGTTTTTTGTAATCATGTCAGTGTTATACTCCTGGCAGCTCAGACAAAGCCAGAGTAGCAAGTTGACCATCTAAAGTCAAGAAGGAGAGTCTGTGTACAGGAAGATGGAATCGGCGTTCTATGATTTCTGCATTTGGAGTATGTGTACTAAAGAGACAAGGGTCTGTGGAAAGAGCCTCCCTGTCCCCTGACTCCTGCTCACTACTCAGAAGCCTTCTGCCCTCCTAATCACTGTGCGTGGAAGTGAATAAATGCTCTGTAGGAGCAGCAGCATAAATCACAACCCTTTATTAGGATCAGGCAGCTGCAATCCCTTTGTTCTATAAAAAGGTTATAAAATAAACCATAATCACTTGGACATGTATAAAACCCAGACTGAAGCTCATCTAACTCTTAGGGGCTCTTGCACTGGAAACCGCTGCTGCTTCAGATCCCCGAGCGACTCATAGTTGCTGAGTTAGACCCATGGTTCTAAGCCCTTAATCCCCCTTGTGCTCCATTTACACGGCCGGCCACGTATCTTTTCCTTGGTCCCTTTTCACAGCAGTATTCCATTTGTGCAGTGTTTCTGCTTTTAGTTGGCATTACTGCCATTTGCATTTGTGAGTTTCAAGAGCCTCGTTTGGTTCTCAGGGCTGATGGCCAGCCTTGTATTGCAGAAGAGGAAACTGAGGCTCAGCCACTGAGGGCCTTGGCTGGGCTGGAATTAGAATGAAAATCTCCTGACTCACATTTCCTGCTTTCACTGGCTGAGTCTTGGGAGGATCAACTTGTACCAAGCTAGAGGTTGACTTATCCCCTTCCTGAGGCTTCACTGTGCGTGTCCCCACTACCATGGTCCTCGCTAGGGTATTCACTGGATTCTTTCCCTGGGGTGACTCTCTTCCTCATTACATTTTGTTGCACGTTGTAATTGTTCTTATCATATTGTGTTTTTAAGTCTTGGCTCTCAAGTGCAGTTGCGAGCTTTCTAACACGTGCATTTCTCTTTCCTGTCCCTCATACACACGCACCCACATGCATGTGCATACCTACACACACACACATTCACGCATAGAGGCACAGCATGGCTATTGGACCTATTACCCTTCTTCAACCAGCCCAGTGCCTTTCAGAAGATGACTTCATGTTTGCTGTGCCCAGATGTTTATTCCTGTTCGATGGTGTCGGGTGCTACACTGTACGTGCCGGCTGTCAGATACAGATGGACGCTCAAAGTTAACCTGTCTGGTCTTTTCCACAAGGGGACTGTTGGAGAATGAGCCAGCGCCCCTTGGGAATGGTGACCATTGCTGTCCCTTCAGCACTGCGCTCTTTGTAGAAACAGCAACTCTTTCCCTGTAGGAGGAAGAAGGTGATGAGCTTTGGAGGGCTTCTCCTTTGCTCAGGAACTTCTCTAGTTTTTCTTGTGCAGCCACAGGTCTGCTCCCCATGCCCCTCCCAACAGCTCAGCCCCCAAACTTTGGCAGCTTTCTCCTCCTTCTCAGACCCTTTGTTTTCTCTTCAACACACTGCCCCTCCTGCTCCTGCCCTATGGCTGCTGCCCAGCCGCCTCCTGGCAGTCCTCGGTTTCAAGTGTCTCAGGGACACTTCGCCTTGGATGCCCTTATCTCCATCTGTCATTGGTGTTTAGTTGCTTCCCCCCACCATCCAGCCTGCTCCTTGACACGGGGGGGGGGGGGGAGGCTATCCTTTCTGATGACTTATTTCAGCGTTTCCTCTGGCTGATCAGGCTGCCCCATTTTGGATTTCCCCGGGATTCCAGGATGCGTCTGTCTCTTTTGGGGCTGCCCTGCTCTTTCTTTCTTTCTTCCCCCTGCTTTTTCTTTTACCCTCTCAATTTTTTATTTAGATAGAATTGACATACAACATTACCTTAGTTTCAGGTATATGACATAATGACTCAGTATTTGTATATACTGCATAATGACCACAGTGAGTCTAGTTAATATGTACCACCACACATAGTTACAGAATTTTTTAATTAAATTTTTAAATGTTTCATTATTTTTGAGAGAGAGCATGAGTGGGGGAGAGATGTGGCAGGGGGTGGGGGGAGGGGACAGAGGATCCAAAGCAGGCTTTGCGCTGAGAGCAGAGAGCCTGATGTGGGGCTCAAACTCAAGAACTGCGAGATCATGACCTGAGCTGAAGCTGGACACTCAACTGACTGAGCCACCCAGGCGCCCCCAGAATTTTTTTTTTACTTGTGATGAGAACTTTCAGGATTTACTCTCTAAGCAACTTTCCTCCCCTTTTTCAACAGTGCTTCCTGAGAAGTATATTCCTTCTTCCTCGTTTGTTCCTCTTGGTTTGCAGCCTCTTTCTTCTGTCTCTGTCGTGAGCCAAGCGCGAGCCAGTCCTGCTTGGCTATCACCTGCATCAGGTAGAATAACAGCATTAAATATACTCTTTTTTTAAAGATTTTTATTTATTTCTGAGAGAGAGAGAGACAGCGTGAGCAGCGGAGGGTCAGAGAGAGAGAGGGAGACACAGGATCCGAAGACAGGCTCCAGGCTCTGAGCTAGCTGTCAGCACAGAGCCTGACATGGGGCTTGAACCCACGAACCGTGAGATCATGCCCTGAGCCGAAGTCGGGTGCTTAACGGACTGAGCCACCCAGGTGCCCCGCATTAAATATACTCTTATCACAGTCTTTCCTTAGAGGCAACTTCGCCTTTAAAAGAATGGTTCTTTGGAATTGAAACTTGGAAACACCAGTTTTGAAACTGGTCAGGTGAGGGCATTTCAAAGGCCGGAACTTTGGGGAAAACAGCTTGAAATTTATTTTGGCTTTTCTTTCCCGTGGCAGGACCTTGAAAGTAACTGAAACATGGGCTTGTTTTTGGATAACCTTTCCCTTGCAAATGGAAATTGTTCATACACAGAACAGAATTAATGTTTGCTTTTTTTTTTTTTTTTTTTTTTTTTTTTTTCCAAATTACCTTTCTGAAAGATCTTGGAAGGTATTTTGTGCCGTGTGGCCAGTGTGGCTTGTGTGTAAGTCATGGGCGTATCAAGACCGTGCTGGGCCTTTTATTCTAGCGGCTCATCAGGGGTATTTCCTAGCTGTGACTCTATGTCCATAAAAATATACTAGAAAGTAAGTCTGAGGAGATCCTTGATTTAGGAACCTATTTTTCTCCCTAAAGCCATGAACAAGGAGGGGTGTCCTCAAGAGTGAGGAGGGGAGCACATTGGCTGTTGGGAAGCAGTGGGAAAGGATGTTCTCACCCTTACCTTGAGCCAGAGCTGCAGGGATAACATGGCTGGTGTTTGGCACCAGCAGGCTGGCAGTGCCAGCCATGAGCTCTGGAGTTCTCCTACCCGGTACTTGCCCACTACAGGGAAATTGCTGTTTCTCTGAATGTGTGTGTGTGTGTGTGTGTGTGTGTGTGTGTGTGTGAATGACTTAATTTTCATTTCTTCTTGCTTTCCTTTTTAAAAATTCTGAAAACAGTGAAAGGATGCTTATCTGTGCCAAAATGGAGTTTGGTTCTAGAACTTCCCGATTAAAAAGGAGCACCGTTTCCTTGCCCCAGTAGATATGGAAGTCTGTTTAAAGCCCTGGGCTAGGAGCTTGTGTTAGTACAGACTGTAACTCACCCAGACTGAGGGATCTTTGTCTCAGCAACATTGTGTGGTTGGTGTTGCGTCAGACTCCCGATGTGGTCAGCAGGTTCAGTTAACCTGGACCAGTAAACCATCTAGGACAACATCTGGACAAAGGTGTTTAAAACTGGAATCCCATGGAAGTTAACAGTGACAGTAACCTAACAACCTGTCCATTCATTCACTTGTTTGTTCAGCAAACATTGGTTAACCTCATAGGGTGTGTGTGTGTGTGTGTGTGTGTGTGTGTGTATGTGCATGTGTACGTGCTCAGTATTGTGAATAAAGAGTGAATCCTGCCCTCACAGGGCTTACAATCTGGGGATGCATTTGTAAGCACAAAAACACAGAGAAATGTCATAGGCGTTGTGATGGGCGCACAGTATAGGTGTAAGGGACACACAGAAGACGCAGTGGCGAGGGTGCTGCTGCTGCTGATAGAGGGGTCATGGACTGGATGCACCACATGCCAGGCCCTGCGCCGAGGGCTTGACCTGCTGTACTTCTCTTCATCAGCACAGTCTGATAAGTGGAAGCCCTGGGGGTTAAGTCCCTCAAAGGGGGTAAGACAGCAAGTAGCCAGTAAGTAGTAGCATCTGGGTTTGAACTCAGATCCAAAGTCGTGAGCCTTATGCAATAGATGAGAGAACATATCAGCATCTTCCCGGTTTATGTTTTTCCCCTCTCTGTCCATCTCCATCGCTTTTTGTGATGAAGGGAGAAGGAAGCCTAGAGAACCATTTTGTAAAAGACTGTGCCGTGGGGGTCTAGACTCCCCACTAGCATACAAAGGATATACTATGGGGATCCAGTTGAGAGAGTTACTCTGAGTCCGTAATTATGCAGTCGCTCAGAGTATCCTTTTTATATTCAGTGTTTTGCCAACTGTGTTTCTAAAGAGGCTTTCTTTTCCCTTTGCCAAGCTTTGCAGAAACTGGCTGCCAGGCTTATTGTCACCCAGGAGGGACTGTACCCCACAGCTCTCCACCTCTTCTTGGTGCTGGGCGTCATAAGCCAACAGCCTCTGCTTTCTGCCTTACTGTTTTCAGCTGTGTTTGGGTGAGGAAAGTGGTTCCATTTCAGGCTTGGTGAAGCAAAGAGTACCTTCCTCACGACAAAGCAGAAACATAATTGGTACATGCCTTACAGGCTCTCAGAAGTCTTGTCTACAAGTCAGCATGGTGTAGGCTACCTGGCTCTTATCTCCCCTTTTCTGCCTTTTAAGGACTACATGTCTGTGTTTCTGATAAAGCCTAGTTGTGATTGCGAGAATACTGGTTGGGCAGGTGGAGGAAACCTACCTCTCTTGAAAGAAAGGAGAAGCTCAAAAGGGAAGTTGGATCCTGCCTTCTTCTCGAGAGAGTCTGTGAGGACAATGGGTGGTCTTCTCTAGAGTGAATCACTTTGGGGCTCAAGAAGAAATTTTGACAAGCACAATCTGCTGTAGGGCTCTGTCTATATGTCCTGTTTCAGATGGAGTTCTTAGTGCAAGTGGAAAGACAGAACACTGTCCTTGAACCGTGTGCCAGAACGAGGAAATTCTGTGCTTGAATATTTGGGAGTAAACATGCTTTTTTTTTAAGACTGCAATTTTTTAGTCTACTAGATTTCAAAAACTCTAAGAATAAGGCAAAGAACCCATATTCCTAGAAAAATTGATAGACTGTGGGCTCAAGTATAGAGACAACTTACTCAAGCAATGTTAGACTATTTCTTCCTACACATGAATTTGGTATAGGACTTTTAAATTCTGACCCCGGAATTATCCAATTATCTGTTGAAAAAACAATCATCATCATATACTTCTGACATTGAGTTTCCAGGAAAAAGAAAAATATCCTATGCTTGACAAGAAAATTATATGGTAGAAACATGTTTTGGTTGATTATTTATGTAAACCCAACATATGTGTGTGTGTGTGTTTTTAAAAACACAAACTTCCTCATCACTTTTTTAAAAAAATAGAAGCTTTCATCATGTGGCATTTTTTGCTATACTTGGTTTTCACAGTGTTGGAAGGAAACACAAATTGGTTATAGCAAGCAGTGAAAGCACTTTATTCTTCTTTTCCCCTTGAACAAATTTGTTCCATCTCTAGTGTCTAGGCTTCTTAAAAAACCAAAAACAACAAAACAACCAAAAAAACTACCTTTGAGGAAACTGCAAATTTATCATGGAAAACTCACTTTCATTCTGAGCACAGATCCTGGTTCCAGGTTCAAATAGAGCATCGTATCTCACTGTGGAACTACTAGAATTTATAAGCCCACCTCCTATATTGCATGCTCCGTGACCATGGTCCCCAACACACATGTTATTCTTCATCACGTCCCATTTCAGCTAGAAGTTGGCTTTCAAAAGTTAAGTGCTATTTTTATATAATCATTACCCACCCCATTTTCTCCTCCCAAGTTTTTTATCCTCTTTGGTTGCCAAATTCACACAGATTGCTGATGGTTACCTACGAGTGGCTTTTCTGTTTCACCTTGTATTTTCCAATTAGTTTCCCCATGGTTTATCAATTCTTGGGACAGTGGGGGAAAGTTAATGAGCTGTGGGAGAGCTGTGTCCATTGTAGTTGGGTCTTATCCTCACCAAGTATAGTAAACTCGAGGATGCCTGCCTACAGATTTAGTGTTTTTTAGTTTCAGTGTAGAGGAGAAAGTGGAGACAGTTTAAAAGATTACATAGTATGACAGTTTTTCCCTCTCAAGGTGTTTTTTTCTAGGATTATTATTCCCTGAAGTTTCATTCATAGTCTGGTAGGACATACAGCTCTTGCTAAGTAAGAGTAAAGCCTTCTTAATAGTGAATACTGGAAGTTTCAATGAAAGTACTAAGAAAATGACTGATCATGAATAATCGTCATTTATTTTATTTTATTTAAAAAATTTTTTTCAAATATTTGTTTATTGTTGAGAGACAGAGAGAGACAGAGCAGAAGCATGGGAGAGGCAGAGAGAGAGGGAGACACAGAATCTGAAGGAGGCTCCAGGCTCTGAGCTGTCAGCACAGAGCCTGGCTTGGGGCTTGAACCCACAAACTGTGAGATCATGACCTGAACCGAAGTCGGATGCTTAACAGACTGAGCCACCCAGGCACCCTGTGAATAACGGTCATTTAAATGTAAGAGATGCTTATTCAAGTTTATAGATATTTCCAAGCACTATTATGGTGAGGACACTGTGCTAGGCCCTTCCACATGACTCATACCATAATCACAACCAGCATGTGAAGTAGGTAGTATTACTTGCATTTAATAGATGAGCAGTTTTGAGGCTCATTGCAGGTACAATGACTGGGCGAAATCATATATCCAGTGGGTGACTGAATTGAGATTTAAATATGGATCTCCCAACTCTAAGGTCACATTTACTTTCCAATGCTTGGAGCCAATAAATACGCGGTAGTTAAATCACAGTAAAGGTCACCCATATAACTGGGGATTCCAGAGGTGCAAACTTGATGCCAACACAGTAAAATTATAAGAATAAAACTATCAAATTAGGGCTGGAGTTTTTAGTGCCCTTAGTCCATGTTGGATTAGGACTGCTTTTTGGTAAAGATATTGATTGGTCCAGTGTTGTGTCCAATTCATTGTGCAAACACTGATTGCTGTTGTTTTAATGTGTGCATCTTCCAAAGGCCACAGCCACACTTTGTTTGTTTCTGTGTAGCTCTATTGAATATAATGTTGCCACTCTTTTCTTAACTTTCTAGTAAGGTTTTTTCGGGGAGAGTTTGGGCCAGTATTAAGCCAGTAGCTTGATGTTTAACAATCCCTCCCCCCCAATTACCTCTTAATTTTCTATACTGATAGGAGGAATCATGACCATGATCATTGGAAATAATACTTCGCACTTATGTATGCTTTATGATTTCACACACATCTCCTTTTAGTTCTTTTTGCACTCTGTAGGATGAACAGAGCTTGCTTCTTATCTTTCTTTTATAGATGAGAAAATAAAGGCTCACAAAGAAATCTGTTCTATTCAAGATGATAAAGGAAGCAGATAACAGGGCCTGGCCTAGAAACCAGGTCTTCTGACTCTTATCTCTGTTTTTATCACTCTTGATTTCAGTCAGTAACAAGTGATAGAGTTTTCTAATGGTATTGAAAAAGAAATTAAATGTGTCATATTTACTTCTGATGTATTCATCACAATTTGAAACTTTGTTATAAAGGTGTCCAACTCAACCTTTCTTTGTTCATCCTTTATGAGATGTAAGGCAGCAGCTGTTGGGAGAAGGTAAATCATCACGGTAAATAAAGTAAAACTCTTCGCTGAGGGTTAGAAGGAAAAGTGTTGGCTTGTTGAAAGGTGTCTCAGAATTTTCAGTGATCACAATAGAGATGCTGGCATACTTTGCTGTTGAATATCTTCACCTTCCCTATCCTTACTTGATTATTCAGATGTGCTGGATAGCCCAGCTTGCACCAGGAGTGTTCATACTGATGAGTCAGCATGGTAGAAAAGGTAGGAAAGGTATGTGTCATTGAGCGTGTGTTCTTTGTTAGGCTACATGCTAAGTAAGCATTGTCTACACAATACCTCACAGCTGTTAGTGTAATCCTGTAGATGAGTACCTTAAATATCAAGGAGTTTAAATCTAAGTGAAGGAGCTGATGTTATTTCTAGGTCTATAAGATGAAAAAGTTCAGAGTCTTTCAACTCTACCATCTCTAAATTCTGTGGTTTATTTTTCAAGATTAGCTTTCTTGGAAATACCTTCTCTAACTCCTGCTTAGCCTAGAAGTCAGACAAAAGAGC
Source organism: Cryptoprocta ferox (assembly GCA_028646485.1). NCBI lineage: Eukaryota > Metazoa > Chordata > Mammalia > Carnivora > Eupleridae > Cryptoprocta > Cryptoprocta ferox. The sequence goes on along the minus strand of CM053571.1, from coordinate 106,471,577 downwards.
ACCAGCTATGATGATACCAGTAGGAAGCCAAAAGAAAGATTTACCACAAGTTGACTTGAACATGGACTGTCTACCCATTAATGGTAGTATAGAACAGTGCTTCTCAGGCTTTAGTGTGCATTCCAATCGCTGGGGGATCTTGTTCAAATTTTTTATGGATTAACTGATTTTTCTGTCTACTTCTCCTAGTAAATATCAACAGACCAGTATTGGAATATATGATTCTTCTTATGAATTTGTCTTTGTCCTTGCTTCATGTATTTGGAAGCATAGCTGTTAAGGTAAATAGATGGTTAAGATGTTTAAGATTGTTATATCTTCTTGATGAACTGGTTACTTTATCATTATGAAATCACCTTTTTTAATAACAGGTGATAATCTTTGCTCTAAAATCTCCCGTCTGATATTAATAAAGCCATTTCAGTGTTCTTTAGATGGATGTTATCATTGTATGTCATTTTCTATTCTTTTACGTTTAACCTGTTTGTCTTTATATTTCACTTCTTGTAGATGGTGTGTAATTGGCTCTTACTTTTATGTTTCCAGTATGACAATATCTGTTTTCTATTTGTCCCATCCTTTATTCTCTTTGCCTATTTTCTGCCTTCTTTTGGATTATTTGAGTATTTCTTATGATTCCATTTCTTCTCCTTGGATGGGTTACTAGCTATATCTCTGTTTCGTTATTTTAATGATTGCTTTAGGGTTTGTAGTCTACATCTTTTACTTACCACAGACTACACTTAAGTGATGTTAAACTCCGTCACATATAAGAACTTTACAATAGTATACTTCCATCTTGGCCTTATATTACTGTTGTCATTTATTTTACTTCTACACATTATTATTAACTACACAAATTGTTATTATTTTTGTTTTAGAAGTCACTTCTGTCTGAAAAATATTTAAATAATAAAAAAGTATATTTACTTAATTGCTATGTCCTGTGTTCTTTATTCTTTTGTTATCCATATTTCTACAAGATGTCTTTTGGTTTTTCCTGCACAAAAGAGCTTTCTTTAACATTTCATGTTATTCAGGATTCCTGCTGATAAGCTCTCTTCACTTTTTTATGTCCGATAAAGTCCATATTTGTCCATATTTTTGCTGGGTATGGAATTTTTGACTGGCAGGGTTCTTTTTTCTTTTTCTTTTCTTTAAAAATTTTTTAATGTTTTATTTATTTTTGAGAAAGGGCAAGTGGAGAAAGGGCAATGCTCACCTGACTGAGCCACTCAGGTACCCTGCAGTTCTTTTTTTCAATTCTTTAAAGATGTTGCTTCACTGTCTTGTCATTTGCACTGTTTTTGACATAAAATCTGCTGTCGTCCTCATCTTTGTTCCTCGTCGATGTGTTTTTTTTCTGCAGTTGCTTTTAAGATTTCTCTTTAATGGCTGGTTTTGAGCAGTTTGATTTAAGTTGTGCCTTGGCGTATTTTTCTTCATATTTCTTGTGTTTTGGGTTAGTCAGTCTCCTTGTTTCTTTGGTTTATATTTTTATTAAGTCTGGAATATTTTCAGTCATTTTTCTTCAGATATTATTTTCTATCCCTCCCTACCACACTAAGGCTCCAGTTACATATACATTAAGTTGCTTGAGCTGTCTCTACAACTCATTAATGCTCTATTTTTTTAATTTATTTTTTTTAATTTTAAATTTTGGATGTTTCTATTGCTATGTCTTCAGGTTCAATTCTTTTATATGTGATGTCTGTCTGGCATTAATTCCATCTAGTGATTTTCATCTCACACAGTATAGATTTCATTTCTAGTAATTGGATTTGTGTTTTTGTATATTAATGTCTTTACTTAAAATCCTTGTCTGCTAATTCTAATTTCTATCTTAATTCTGAGTCAGCTTCAATGGATTGATATTTCTCCTCATTATGGGTTGGATTTTCCTGCTTCTTTGCATGCTTGAAAATTTTTGATTGAATGCTAGACATGTGAGTTTATCTTCTTGGGTGCTAGATATTTTTGCATTAATAAAAATATTCTTGAGTTTTGTTTTGGGACATAACTAAATTAGATGGAGACAGTTGATTCTCTTATATCTTGCTTTCTAATGCTTGTTAGGTGGGACTGAAGCAGTGTTCAGTCTAGGGCTAATTATTCCCAACTACAGAGGCAAGATCTTCCTGAGTACTGAAAGTACCTGAATTATGATGTTTTTAGTCTGTTTGGTGGAAACAGGTACTGTTCTTGGCCCTGTGTGAGCATCAGGCAGTGTTACCTCTAATTCTTTCTGTTATTTTTCCCCCAGCCACAGATAGTTTGCTCACACACATGCATTGATCAGTACTCAGCTGAATACTCAGGGGTGACTCTTTGAGGATTCCAGAGTCTGTGTGCAGCTGCCTTCTGTCCTCCAGACTCTTTGTCCCCCAAGACTCTCAGCTGTGTATCCTCAAGTCAGGGAGTCACTGGGCTCTTCTTGTGTTCTCCCCTCCCATGTGTTGCCCAGAAAAATCTCTTTTTTTTTTAATTTTTTTTTTACATTTATTTATTTTTTGAGAGATAGAGTGAGACAGAGCATGAGCAGGGAGGCTCAGAGAGAGAAGGAGGCACAGAATCAGAAGCAGGCTCCAGGCTCTGAGCAAGTTGTCAGCACAGGGCCTGATGCGGGGCTTGAACCTACCAACTGTGAGATCACGACCTGAGCCGAAGTCGGACACTTAACCAACTGAGCCACTCCGGTGCCCCCAGAAAATTCTTAAGACAGTAAGCTGAGACAATCATAGGCTCACTTTATTTACTTTCTGATGTCTTGTCTCCTGAAAAACATTGTTTCACATCTTTTCTTTCCTTTTTTTTTTTAAAGGTTTATTTATTTATTTTTGAGAAGGGAGGCAGGAACAGAGAGAGAGAGAGAGAGAGAGGCAGAATCTCAAGCAGGCTCCATGCTAACCACAGAGCTCCATGTAGGGCTTAGTCTCATGACTGTGAGATCATGACCTGAGCCAAAAATCAGGAGTCGGGGATTTAACTGACTGAGCCACCCAGGCATGTCCTGTTCTTTCTTTCATTGCTTGGGCAAAAGCATAAATCTGTTTCATAATACTTCATCTTGGCCAAATGTGGAATTTTAAATAATATTCCAATTCTATTCAGTAGGTTTCGGCTAGGGCCTGAGAGTATGTGTTTCTAAGAAACTTTCCAATGATATTATTGATGCTTCTGGGAAAAGACTACTTGGGTAGCCAGAGTCTAACTATTCACCAGAAATATAATGTGAGCTGGGGTGCATGGGTGGCTCAGTAAGCAACTTTGGCTCAGGTCATGATCTCATGGTTCATGGGTTTGAGCCCCGCATTGGCTTCTGAGCAGCTCAGAGCCTAGAGCCTGTTTTGGATTCTGTGACTCCCTCTCTCTCTGTCCCTCCCCTACTCATACTCTGTCTCTCTCTGTCTCTCAAAAATAAATAAATGTTAAAAAATTTGTAAAAAAAGAAATAAAATGAGAGATACATCTATAATTTTAAATTTTCTAGTAGTCATGTTGAGTTAAAAGAAACCAGGGGAAATTAATAATAATAATAATAATAATATATTTTCTTTAACCCATTCAATCCCAAATATTATTTCAACATGTAATAAATATTAAAATATTTATGAGACTTTTTTTATTGTACTACATCTTCAAATTTGGGTGTATGTTAGAATTATGGCAAGTCTAAATTCAGACACTACATTTTCATCTGAAATACTTGGTCCCTATTTAGATTTCATAAACTTCATAGTTGAAAAAGTAGATTTTTGTAGCCAAGTCCCAAACATACTTAAGTTTTCCAAATAAGTGAATCAAAAGACAAAAATAATTTTCCTTTAATAGTTGTCATTTTAATTGACAAAACCAGTCCCATGTTTTTAGAAAAATTGATTTTGTTTTTTGAAACAAAAGCCTATCAGTTTTAAGGCTACATTTGTTCAAGTTGTATAAATTCATTAACTCTTATGCCAGCTCAGAATTGTTAACATTAAATTCAAAGGGATATTATAAAAATTAAAAACCAACTCTCAATTTATTAATCTCTTTAAAGTGTTCTTCAGATTTTTCTTATAGATTTTCAAGACTATAATTCTTTTGATTAAATCTCTTCTGCATGTTGGTATAAGTTAGAAAAATGTATACAGTATTATTTTTTACTTGATTTATAAAAACTATCACTTTTGATTCACATTTTCCTACTTGTTTGGCAAGGTCATAAGTAGGCTTTTCCTTTATTGGAGCTTCTAATTTAGCTTGTTTATATGCAGTGTGATATTTGTGAGAATACCTAAATCACACTGCAATTTTTGTTTTGTCTTGATTATTTGGCTAGATTCTTTTTGCTTAAAGAAAATCTTGAATTGGAGTTAACTATAGGGTGAATCTTAGTAAGACTTTTCCGTGACCCAACCAAAGATTGGCTTGAAAGGAACAGATGATTGTTGACTTAATTGTTCTCTGTTTTTTTCAGCCATTCTGTAAACTGGTGGTAATTTATAGCATTTATGTGTATATACTGAACAATTTTACCAACAATATCCAGGACAGTTTGCATAGACTGTGCTTCAGAAAGCCAGCTACAAATTAATATCAAACAGTAGAATGAAGCATTAAGAGAAGAATACCAGTCTCTTATTAAGTTTAGTAAGCCTAGATTTTTGACCCAACATAGCCAGAGCACTATTACAATAGAAGCTTTATGTTTTCATATCTGGTTAAATTTCTTCTTTGACAAGTGTAAAAGATTCAGAAGTATCTATGCCATGAGTTCAATTTTTTTTTCAGCTGGGAATCAATAACATTGCTTTATAAATTGGAAGTCATTTGAGACAGAAATATACCTAAAGTATTAATTTGGCAATGTCTCTTATATCGCATGACTCATCTAAAACGTATTGTGAGTTTTCAATTTCGAATTTATCTTTGATATTATTAGAAAGATCTTGGGTTCTATGGGCAGTTATTTTGTTACTTAATTTAAAATCTTTCACTTTTTTTACAATATCTTTTTTATATTTTCCTCATAATTTTCTAACAGAATTTCCACAACTAAAAAACTTTTTTTGTAACCATCTCTCTCTCTAAAAATATTTTTGCTTTCTTTTATTTTGTTCAAGAATTTGAGATGTTTGGGGCACCTGGGTGGCTCAGTTGGTTAAGTGTTTGACTTCAGCTCAGGTCATGATCTCATGGTTCGTGGGTTCAAGCCCCGCATCAGGTTCTGTGCTGACAGCTCACAGCCTGGAGCCTGTTTCAGATTCTGTGTCTCCCTCTCTCTCTGCCCCTCCCCGACACGTGCTTTGTCTCTCTGTCTCAAAAATAAATAAACTATATAAAAAAATTAAAAAAAAGAATCTGAGATGTTTGATAGCTGGCCAAAGTTACAAGCTCAGATTTTGTTAAAAATCATTAAACATTTTTTTTGTTAGTCATTTAATTCTGACTTTAGGTGACTAATATCACTGATTCCTTTTTGACTGTTGAAAGGAAATTCAGCACCGTATTCGCTACGTCTTTGCTGATATTGTCCTTTAATTATCTGCTTAATTTCTGCTAAATTGTCTACTTTATCATCTTCAATCTTTTGATGCAATAAACATATTTCATTTTTCTCTACCACAGCAAATTGCAGTTGGTATTGATCATGACATTTTTTATTTCTTCTAGTCCCTTTATTCCCTTACTGTTTTTGCCATAGTACTAGCTTTTGTATCTCCACTTGGTTTTATATCAATGGTAAGACTTTGTTTTAAATTTGAAAATTTAACCCTATTTTATAAACCAGAAAAATAAATTAATTACATATTTAATTAAAACTCCCTATTTTGATATAATTACCAATTTCGAGTTACATAATTTTCACTGGAACTTGTGATGTCTGCAAAAAATATTCATATGAACACATTAGTGTCTATCAGTGTGAAAAAAATTATTTAAACAATCGTCTTGTTAACACAATATGTTAAAACGTATCAGTGATATGTTTCTGTGTAGACTTATACACTGCTATATACATCAACATTGTCTTAAGCAATATAGCGTTAAAGGGAATGTAATCAAGGGGCACCCGGGTGGCTCAGTTGGTTAAGTGTCCAACTTTGGCTCAGGTCATGATCTCAGTTATGAGTTCGAGCCCTGCATCAGGCTCTGTGCTGACAGCTCAGAGCCTGGAGCCTGCTTCGGATTCTGTGCCTCCTTCTCTCTCTGCCCCTCCCCCACTTGTGCTCTGTCTCTCTGTCTCTCAAAAATAACTAAACATTAAAAAAAATTTTTTTTAAATAAAGTAAAACATAATTCTATTAAAGCAATACATTTGTGCTTAATGGACAAACATTTTATACTGCTTCAATTTTTTTGTAAATAGATGAATTAGAAGTTAACATTCAGTTCCTTGGTCACACTTGCCACATATTAAACACACTGCTTAACCAATGGTTCTTGTACTGGGCAGGGCAGGCACGGGACTGGTTGGCGTTTAAATCTAGGGGCCTTGCATCAACACCTGAATAGATTCTCACCTTTCTTGCCTCGCAGCTGCTTCCTCCTTGTCTGGTTCCATGGCACCAGGAACTTTAGGAGTGTAGCAAAGGAAGTCTTACATAATAAGTGGTCTCCACAAAGGATTTGATGGCTATGCCTCAAGGGTTGGACAGCTTCCAACTGGGTGAAGCCATTAGGACAAGACCTCAGGGACAGTTTGTGTGTTGTAATACCGGGACAGGGCAAGGGTTGTAAGTCAGCTGCAGTTGGTCTTCCTCTTCCCATGGGCCACTAAACGACGAGCTCTGGAGCAATCTGACCTGATCTTAATTCCCTGGATGGGAATTCTGTCAGCAAAGGTGGCATTCCCATGCTTCTGGAAGAAGCAGGTTTCATTTCCCCCCGCCATTGGTGAGAGTGTGAGGGGAAGCTTCCCCTTAGCTAAGTCACCCAGGGATGTTTTTACAACTCCATCTGTGTTAGTAATCACTGGCTATGAAAGTACACCTATAAAATATGAACCAAATGGAATGGTTGATTTGTGAGTTAAAGGAAAATAATGTAAGACCTTCTAAAATTCAGAAACCTCCTTCAAGGGGCGCCTGAGTGGCTCAGTTGGTTAAGCATCCGACTTTGGCTCAGGTCATGATCTCATGGTTTGTGGGGCTCTGTGCTGACAGCTGGGAACGTGGAACCTGCTTCAGATTCTGTGTCTCCCTCTCTCTTTCTGCCTCTCCCCCACTTGTGCCTGCTCTCTCTCAAAAACAAATAAATAAATAAATAAACATAAAAAAAAAGAAAAAAAGAAACCACCTTATGAACCAGAATGTTGTTATCAGAGTGGGTATTTTCACATTGCCTGAACCACCTGGTTAAACCCTGCCTTTCCTCCTCTTATTTTTTTTTCCAGTTTATATCCTGAACATCTCTGTTTCAGAATATGTTGCTTTGTTTCCTTCTTCAGTACTATCTTCACAGAAATTAGGTTTCCCAAGGCATTTTCTTTTATCCCTGCCCCTCCTCAGCTTACTTTTATCTCCTACACACATGCTGTGTGCTTTGTATGGTGCTGAATGTTCAGATAGGGCTTAATCAACAAGAACTTGTGACTTACAGGCCAGAAAATATAAAGTATGCCTTGCACCACTGAATAATAGGCTATGCGCTGGAATCATAAAAAAGTTGAGAAAAAAGTTTATTTTGTTCCTCTTTATTTTCGATCGTTTCTATTCCCCTCTCCCAATCAATGTTAGAGATGAAACATTCACAGTGAATGAGACTCATATACTTCAGCTCACATTATGATGTTTCTAAAGAAAATAAAATCTAGCCCCAGAGTGTTCAGCGTTTTGAGATTTAAGGTATTGTTGTGTCTGTGTAGTTACGTTGTTTTGAAGTGTGTCCCCTGAAGTCACTCAGGATAGAGACAGAATTAGCTTGGCACTGGTTTGTTGTGCAGGTACCTGAATGGACGGCCCTGTGGAGAGGCAGCAAGCTTCCTGTGCTGGCTGGCCTCTGTCCCATTCTGACACCCATCTGGTTATGTAGCCCTGGGCAAGTCACGTGCCACTTGCCCCATCATATTTATTTATTCATCTTTACAGGCTAGGATTTTGATGATGACTGACACTGCTTCCGGAACCATTCCACTAAACACCAGTGGCCTTTGATGCTCCTTCAACATATTCAGACAGGTTGGAGAAATGTTGTGTACTCTAGGTAACTTCCATATTGGGTATTCAAAGCTCATCAGCACATTTGAGGCTGTGGTCCTGGAGTAAAGAAGACTGCTTAGGCTTATTTAACCTAGAATTTTCTAAATTCTTTGAACATGAGTTCAAAGACCTCTTTCTCCCTTTTTTTTTTTTTGGAGGAATACTCTTGAATATCATTAGAGTATCCCTACAGTACATAGTTTGGGAAACACGGGGCTAGATCAGAGTTTAGCAAACTACAGCCTAAAGGCCAAATCTGATTGTTACCTATTTGTGTAAATAAAGTTTTATTGGAACAGTCACATCCATCCACTTGCAGATTGTCTGTTCACATTACAGTAGCAGAGTTATGCAGCTGCCAGAGACCTGTATGGCCCACAATGCCTAACATGTTTGGCATAGGTTGTTTATGGAAAAAAGTCTGCCAACTCTGGCACTAGATTATTTCTTAAACATCGAAGTGATTGATGAACATGGCTGAAAAAAAATCAGGTGGTAGAGAAGCCCTGATAATGAAAAACAAGTCTTGTTCTCCAGAGGCAACATACCTTTAATGGTTCCTGTTAATTCCTTTAGTGGTTATTACTTCTGTAACTCTAATAACATATTTGCTCAGCTGTTTTGATGCATCTGCTTTGGGTTTTATCTGTTGATTCTACGTCTGCTATGATAAATGAAACCTCCCCTCCCCCGACCCACAGACGCATGCTTAACTTCTTAGTTTTATCACTCTATAAACTATTCATTACTATTGCAGTTGTAAGAATCATAAATCTCTATATCTTGTTCCACCTACTTTTTATCTCAAGCACCAAATTTTGTGAGATTTGGATACCAAGTACCACAACCCTTCTGTCTGCCTCTTTTTTTCCACTTGTCCGTCTTTCAACTTTTCTCAGCTGTGTCTTTACTTTTAAGTGTTGAAGCTGATAACATTAGTCTTCTCCAACTGGCACTCTTTGCTTTGCATTGTCCATAGGTTGATTCTCAAAATTACAAGCCAATGAGCATGTTAATGTAAATATTATCTGCCGTAGGGCCAAGTAGTGTGCTCTAATTATACTTACCTCCCTGTAGTTCTACTATCACAACTGTAGCATCGTTCAAAGGAAGACATTTCTAATGTTGTTTTCAAATGGGTTCCTTCTGTGAAATTTCACGTGGTGCTCAAAATCACGGCAAATTTGGATCATGTCTTATATTTTGTTGTTGGCAGTTGTTTTTCTTTAGTCTTGTTGACCTGTTTTTTCCCTCCCTATTTAGGGAAGACCCATGTCTCTTTACTGTATCCCTAATAATCTCTAGGTTTTAACTCATTTGTCTGTTTCTTGAAATGAATGCATTCCTCTTGAAGACTCCTTTGTGGAGCCCACTCGTTGATTTTCTCATTGCTTCCTAGATCTGCTCCTGCTAATTTTCCTGGAATTCTAGGCTTCGTTCTATCATTCTTGTATGCTACATTTCCCCTTTCTTGTTTTTGACCCTCAGTTTTGTGGACTATAATCTCACACGACTTCCTCCAATTGAAGTGAATTTTCTGAGTCTTGCATGTTCAAAAATGTTCTTTACTATGTTTGGTATGGATTTATAGGTTTGAAATAATATTTTCCCCTAAATGTCAAAATTTTTGCCCTATAGTTGTTGATGTGAAAAGCCACATACTGGTGTCGTTTTTAAAAAAAATCTTTGACTTGTTTCATTTTTGAAAGCTCCTAGAGTTTTTCCCTTTTTCTTTCTTCCTTAATATTTGGCAATTTCATAGTCAAGTGTCTGGGTGTGAGTCTTTCCTCATGTATTGTATTTGGTAGTCAGTGGGTGTATCAGGTTCTATTTGGGAGACAAAAATCAAACAAATTTGGACAGGGGAAGTGTAAAGAATTACTAATGAGTAGCAGGGGATTAACTATGAAGGGGTTAGCCAGGGATTAGGTACTATGGGGAAAGAGAACCAGTGAAAAATATGGGAATGGGAGGTACAGGGAGCACCTGCTCCCTCCAGGACTGCTTCCGGGTCCAATGTGGAAGTGACTGCCCCTCGCCCATCCCCAAAGCTGAGTCATCCCCCAGTCGAAGGCATGGCCTGTGGCCCACTGTGCCCGAGCAGTTGGGTGAAGAGTGCATGCAGGCCCAGGTGGGATACTACCTGCTGAGGTGAAGGATGCTCCGTCCCTGGGAAGCCCCCCTGGGTGCCTGCTGCAAGTTCCCACCAGGGAACCCTCACGGGCACACTGCCGCTAAGCCTCGGTGGGAAGCCCTCCCTGGGTGCCCGGCAGACTTCCTGGAGCCCACCTGGCAAGGTGCTGTTGAGACTCGCTGGCATGCCTGTTCCTTGGCATCTGCATGCTGCTGGGCACTGGGCGCCGCGGAGCCAGCTGGCGAAAGCACACCCGACGGAGAAGCCCCTCCCTCCTGCCCGATGTCGGCTGGCAAAGGAGAAACCTTGCCCACGTCCACGTCCAGCTCCAATATCATCAAGCAGGGAAATGGGTGGACTAGAGGCCGAGAGGCAAGACACTGAGAACTCTCACAGTCTTGAAGTCTAAACGTCTCTTCCGCTCTGGGAAATTTTATTATATTATTTCTTTGATAATTTCTTCTCTTCTTCCCCCTCCCCCCCCTCATTTTTCTGTGGTCTTTGGAACTTCTGTTGTCAAACGTTAGGCTTCTTGGATTAATCCTCTGTCTTTTTATCTTTTCTTTAATTTTTCATCTCTTTGTCCTTTTGCTCTGTGTTCCGAGAGATTTCTGTAACTTTATCTTCTGACCCCCCTATTGAACTTTTACTTGGCAATCGTATTTTTAAATACTAGTAGCTCTTTTTGTTTTCAAATTGTATATTTTTTTGAGGCATTCTGTATTCTGTTCTTTTCTGGTTGCATGTGCTTATGTCACAGTCATCTTCTCAGAATGTGTGCACATCTTTTGTTTCCCAATGGCTGATTTCCTCTTTTCACTCGTGCAAGTTTACACAATTAAAAAAGATATTTGTGGGTCAGACTACCTGAATTCAAATCACAGCCCTGATAATCTATTAGGTGTGTGACCTTTTTAAGCCTGAATTTCTTCATCTATAAGGTGGGAATGATGATAGTACCTATCTGAGAAGCATTATGAGAGTGAGATAATACATGAAGAGAACTTAGCTTGGTGGCTTTGGCTATTACTATTTATAAATATGCCACATTATTTTAAACTGGCCATAACCCATTTAATTATTATTTTAAAATCACTTATAGGGGCGCCTGGGTGGCTCAGTCGGTTGAGCATCCGACTTCGGCTCTGGTCATGATCTCACGGTTCGTGGGTTCGAGCCCCGCGTCGGGCTCTGTGCCAGCAGCTCAGAGCCTGTCGCCTGTCTTCAGATTCTGTGTCTCCCTCTCTCTCTGACCCTCCCCTGCTCACGCTGTCTCTCTCTCTCTCTCAAAAATAAATAAAAATTTAAAAAAAATCACTTATAATCTATAAAATACCATTTCTTTGGTTCTTTAATACAGCTGCTATTGTTGATACTACTACCATGGATATCTTCAAGCAGACATAGTCCTTAGCAGAAATGAATTTAGGGCAAAATAATGACAGGAGATTTGAAGACATTTAAGGATTTTTTAATGCTTACTTATTTATTTTATGAGAGAAAGAGAATGCACAAGCCAGAGAGGGGCAGACAGAGAGGGAGAGAGAATCCTAAGCAGGCTCTGTGCTGTTAGTTCAGAGCCTGATACAGGGCTCAGACTCATAAACCGTGAGATCATGACCTGAGCCGAAATCAAGAGTCAGATGCTTAACTGACTGGGCCACCCAGGAGCCCCACCATTTTCTGTTTTTCAAGAAACTGTCTCTTTTTTCCAAACCCCGGGCTAGTAGTCACGACATGTGTTCCACATTTTAGGTTTGTCTCATTGCTTCCTAATCATTAGATTCAGGTTGAACACCTTGTCTGGAAGTGATGTTGTGCATGGCATTTAACTGCTGCATCAGGTGGCGAGTATGATTCGGTTATCCCTCCTTGGGTAACTCCAAGTTTGGTCCCTTAGGTGAAAATCAAAAGACCTCTCCATTTTTAAAGGGATGATATAATTTCCAGATTCATGTTGTGCTTTTCATTGCAAATTTGGAATCCGACATTGCTTCTGGCGCCTGCTTCCTTTCTGTGGGAATGGTACTTAGAAGTCAAGATCTGGGTACCACGTGTGCTCTTTGTTGATGTGCTGTCCTTGTTTCTAGGCCTTTTCTGTAGACATATCGAGGACACAAATGTAAGAAAAAAGTTATTAATTCATACTGCTACTGTCCCATTCAAATCCATCTTCACCCGGCCCTTCCTCACATTTCCCTAATTGTGCATTTATCTCTTCCTTTTCCTGTTTTGAAAACCTGGGTTGCTAAGAGGAGGCATATATTTAGCCATTTGCTTTATGCTACCTACAAACACATAAAAGAGCCTCTGAATTCCAACATCAGTGGCACCACCACCAGCCAACCACCAGGTAAGGGTCACTATTTTCCTGCAGCTCTTTTTAATCTCTGGAAGATATACTACTCAGGGTATCTAATCAAAGCACTCTGGTACAAAGTTACTTGAATTTATTTTCTCTGTTCTTAGAGTTTTAGGCTGTTATATATTATTCTTATTAAGCAAATATGGGGCTATTCTCTTTCATTTCTTTATTATTCTGTTTATAAATGCTTCAGATGTTTCCAGGATAAATCATAGTTTAAGGTCCGGGTAAGTTTGGGCTGAATGTTTACCCATTCTCTCAAGTGAGGCATCTCTACATTGATCAAATATTGGTTTGTTATTACTGAAACAGTTTCTAGATGTGGAGAGAAAGCAATGGGTATACAATTAATAAAGTTAATTAATTTTGAGTTCTCATTCAAACTTTAACGTATGTTATTCAGCCAACAAATACAGCCCAAGACACAATCAGAGAGGATCATACATAGATTGTATTCTTCAAAGTTTGGTGTGATGAATGATGAATTGCTGTGTCTCTTTTATTCCTGTTTGAACATTAGATTGGAGTCAATTCCAAAAGATATTTTGAATCCTAATATGTAATAAGAATTAGATCTAAGAACTAAACACACTATATGATTCAAGAAAACATACTTTTATAATAGAATAGAAGTAGAATACAGATTTTACTTATATCCTAAATATGCTAATGATGGGAAGGTCTTGGTCTGCAGTGGAACCAGAAGTCTAGCTTTTGCAAAGAGAAAAGGCACACAGCACTTATTAGGTCAAACTTACAAGTTTACAATGAGAAACTTATAAGTTACAAGTTTGAAAATGAGAATTTAGAATTTTTCTTTTCTTTTTTTTTTTGGCATTTATTTATATTTGATATAGAGAGAGAGACAGAGTGCCAGCAGGGGATGGGCAGAGAGAGAGAGAGAGGGAGACAGAGAATCAGAAGCAGGCTCTAGGCTCTGAGCTGTGAGCACAGAGCCCCGAGCGGGGCTCGAACCCATGAACCGTGAGATCATGACCTGAGCCGAAGTCAGATGCTTTACCAACTATGCCACCAAAGCGCCCCAATATAATTATTCTTTTTCAATTAGCTTTTTGATCAAACAAATTGGAATCAAATAATCATACAACAGTTTCCTGTTTGTCACTGTCACAGATTGCCAGAGACTTAAACAGAACAGATTTTTTTTTTTTTTACAGTCCTGGAAGTCAGAAGTCCAAAATCCTATGGGGCTGAAATCAAGGTGCCAACAGGGACCCATTCCTCCTGGAGACTTCTAGGAAGAATCTCTTTCCTTGTCTCTTCCTAGCTTCTAGGGTCTGCCTGCATCTGTTGACTTGTGCTTCATTTTTAATTTTTTTTTAATATTTATTTTTGAGAGAGAGAGAGAGAGATGGAGAGAGAGAGAGAAAGAGGGAGTCCAAATGGGGAAGGAGCTGAGAGAGTGGGAGACACAGAATCTGAAGCAGCTTCTAGGCCCCGAGCTATCAGCACAGAGCCTGATGCGGGGCTTGAACCCACCAGTGCTTAACCGACTGAGCCACCCAGGTGCCCTTGTGCTCCATTTTTAAAACATATCACTCCAGTCTCTATTTTTGCCTCCACCTCACCTTTTCCTCTGGAGTCTGTCTCCCTCTGTGTCCTTTCTTTAAGGACACTGGGGGTTATGTTGGGCCCATCCAGATAATGCCGGATAATTTCCCTATCTCAAGATCCTAATGTTTATCACATCGGCAGAGTTCTTGCCATATTAGATAACATTCACAGGTTCTAGGGATTAGGACATGTATATCTTTGGTGGGGAGGGCATTATGCAGCCCACCATACAGCCCTTTTCCCTTTTCATCATGAATATTTATGCAGCCTACATTATCTTTGGCTGTACTGACAAATCTTTTGGGGGAGAGTTGCAAATTGAAGGAGAAAATATTCCCCTGCCCCCCAAGTTTCCTTTAATTACCAATAACCAGGGATAAAGAATTTCTATGATTTAGTGGTTTATATTACGTGTGTTCAAAAATAATTGTGGAACTCTCATTTCTATACCCCTTTCATTTCAAAAGATAATAATACATTGAAAATTGCCACCACATTGGGGTGCCTGGGTGGCTCAGTCAGTTAAACGTCTGACTTTGGCTCAGGTCATGATCTCACGGTTCGTGAGTTTGAGCCCTGTGTCGGGCTCTCTGTTGTCAGTGCAGAGCCCGCTTTGGATCCTCTGTGCCCTCTCTCTACCCCTCCCCTGCTCTCTCTCTCTCTCTCTCTCTCTCTCTCTCTAAAAAATAAAATAAACATTAAAAAATGGCACCACATTTACACAATTTAAACAGATCTACAAGCATCTCTGTTTAAATGTAAATCCTGTGCATAAGTGAGTAGTAATACTTTTTAAAAATGTATTAAAAGTTAGAGTAATGCACCTGACTTCTGCTCCAGAACTCCTGAGGTACCTGTGCATGTTGTTTGTCTTTGGAGGTTAGGTCTTGAATCTCTCTGGGTCATCCTCCGTGATGGAGGAAATGATGATGGAGGAAGCAGTGAAATGGGACAATGACTTGAATACTTGAATGGCTGGTGCGGGGTTAAGTGTGGAACGCACTGAGGCTCCCAGTTCAACCCCAGTTCAGTGTAAACTGGAGCTTACATTCTGTTCCTGGAATTCCCCTCCCTCCTTTCCACCTGCCTTTCCCCCATTCTGTTCCCACCCTCCTTGGTGACACGGCCCCTTTGTGCTGAGGAGGATGTCACGCTTTGTATGTGTGTTCTCCAGGTCACCTGGCTCCAGAGAAGAGGGAAGAAAGTGGCAGTCATTGCTCAGGCACTGAGTAGCGGGCACAGTGCTAGCGGCGTTGACAATGACCCTGTTAAGTGGCAGCCCTGCCCATTTTGTGCAAGTCCAAGGAGGGAGCAGATGCACCACTCGGGTCCTCACAGCATTTATTTGTTTACACACACACACTTCCTCTGTGCAGGGCGCTGTGCAAAGAATAGGCCTGCTTCATGGAGCTTTCCTTCCAGAAAGACAGACATGAGCAGTGAACCAAGAAAACCCAGGATTACAAATGTGTTAGGTGCTCGGAATGTGCTGTGAGGAAAATGGGGGCAGAGAGAAGCCTACTTACACCAGCTGGTCAGGGAGGGCTTCTAATAGGAGGTACCACTGAAGCTGAAATCAATGTGCAAGGAGCATCTGGGCCCATGAAGAGTATTGCTAGCCGTACCTGCTGTGTGTGCAAGAGCCCACATGTACTCTCATGCACAGCACACCTGGAACTTGACTGGTACCTTTTTGCTCATACATCCTCTCTCCTCTGTGTATTGCAAGTCCTTGAGACAGAGGTGACATATTTGTTGCTGTTCCTCCAAAGCTGAGTGTTTTTTGAACGAATGATTAAATCTCCAGAATAGTGTCACGTTCTTGTATCTTTTACCCTTTCTTTCTTTTTTTTAATGTTTATTTTTATTTTTGAGACAGAGCAACGCATAAGAAGGAGAGGGGCAGAGAGAGGGACAGAGGATCCGAAGTGGGCTCCGTGCTGACAGCAGCCAGCCTGAAGAGCTGGAACTCATGAACCCTGAGATCATGACCTGAGCCAAAGTCGGACACTCAACCCACTGAGCCACCTAGGCGCCCCTATCCTGGCTTTCTTATTTGAAGAGTTTGTGTTCCGGGATCATCCTTCCCACAGTCCCTCAAGTAAAAGTACATTCTTTTACTTCTTTAACTTCACCAGTAAATGATTGTCTTGCTCATTGAAGGGAACAATTGGGGGAAATGAGCAACAACCTGAGAAAATTAAACTTTAAAAGGAATTTGGCGGACAGATAATTGAGAGCCTACTCCACACAAGGACCTATGGTAGATGCTTGGGGAGATTAAAAGCACAAAAAAGAATGTGAGAAAATATAAGCCCTGCTCGTGAGAGAGACATGGGAGCAAAACAATATGTTTTATGTCACAATTCAGTGCATGCTCAGTTACTAAGCGAGCACACACACACGTAAAATGCTATGGGTATAGGGACTGGTATGAACTCTGTGGACTTAGAAACCTTAATGGGAAGTCACAGATTTGGCTGAGGAAGAGTGGTTGCAATTTGGGGGGGGGGGGGCAGTAGGCTTTGAGCCTAGCCCACAGAAGCAGGGAATTATTAAGTGTCTTATTATTATGAAGTGTCTTAGTCTGTTGGGGTGGCCGTAACACAATCCAGAGACCGTTTAAGAATTCCCATAGGTTTAAATAATAAACATTGATTTCTCACAGTTCTGGAGGCTGGGAAGTCTGAGATCAAGGTGCTGGCACATTTGGTGTCTGGGGAGGGCCCACATCCTACTCCTAGATGGCCATTTTTTTGCTGTGTCCTCACGTGGTGGCAGTGGGGAGGGAATTCTCTGGATACTAATCCCATTCATGAAGGTTCTATCCTTATGCACTGATTCCCTCTAAAGGCCCCACCTCCAAATACCATCACACCAGGGATTAGGCTTCAACATATGAAGGGGGGGGACACAAGCGTTAAGTCTACACCTGACAGCTCACAGTGGGGGCTCTCCTGTTACCACTGACTGGATCATTTCTTAGGGCTTCTGAGGAATTCCAGATAGGATGGAAAATGCCCCGTGTTTCAGGGCACCATTACCTGTGGGCAGATCTAGGGATTCCTTGCTGATGCTTTTCTACCCTTTAGAGGCCACTGGCAGCGGAAGTTGGCTGTCTGGGTCCACGTGTCTGCCCCTGCTGGCCCCGAGCGGGGTCTTTCTTTGTTCTGAGCCCAGGGCCCTGGGGCTGCTGGAGTGCATTTGGAGGACTGGCTGACAGAGGGGCCTGTGTTCTGTCCCCCGCCCTTTCCCGCTTCACTTGTCATGAATGAACAGCACATGAGTGGAGAAAAGGAATGCATTTGGGGTGGAAGATGTGATTTTCAAGAGGCGGGTTTCTGATAGCAGGTGGCAGAGATGGCTGGAGGGCTGACAATTCTCTCTCAGCACAGCCGGCCTGTGGAGAGGAAGGGCAGACATGTTCGGTGTCTGCTGTTTGACCCCGAATTGACCCGAGTTACCTTCAAATCCCAGTGTTGAGAGGGAGCCTCAGATAACTGAACCCAGAGGAATTTGAGAATACTGATGACAAACTGAAAATGGGGGAAGAATTGGGATCTGTTGAAATTAGAATTTTTTTTTCTTTTATCAAAAACTAAGCTTTCTCTTTTTCTTGTATTAAGAATAAATGCCTAGGGGTCCCTGGGTGGTTCACTCTGTTAGGCATCTGACTTTATTTTGGCTCAGGTCATGATCTCACAGTTTGTGAGTTTGAGCCCTGTGTGTGGCTCTGTGCTGACGGTGTGGAGCCTGCTTGGGATTCTCTCTCTCTCCCTCTCTTCCTGCCCCTCCCCAGTTTGTGCTCTCTCTCTCTCTCTCTCTCTCTCTCTCCCCCTCTCTCAAAAAAAAAAATTAGAAAAAAAGAATAAATGCCTTGATTATTTCACATTACCCCTAAGCCTACATTGGGCTCCCTCACATTTTTGGAATGTCTTTTATTCAGATCCTAATATCCAAGTTTTGTGGGGTTTTTTTGGGGGGGGTCATTTTCTTTGTTTTGTTTGTTGGTTTTTATGGCAAAGTGAAAGGAAATATGATTTATCCTTTTAATGAATATTTATTTGTTAGGCAGCATGTCAAGTCCCATTAGAATCCTGGCCTGGAATCAAGGTCGGTAAGCCTCGATGCCTGTTCTCCTAGAGTTTAAGGCCCATCATAGGAAGCAAATGTGCAGAAAAGAAGGGGTCAGTAAGTAGTGAGACGTAAGTTGGGGATTTGTACCAGGAATAGAAGGAGCCCAGAGGCAGCCCAGGGAGGAAGTGACATGTCTGGTGAGCGGACTGGCCTCAGGTGGTATGTTCCAAAGTCATGAAAGATCAAAGGCCCCTGAGCTTTGTTGGTACCGGGATTTATTTTCCGTGCTGCCATAATACATTTTGAACGGATCCCCGTCAGGGCGGCCTTGTGCGTGAAATGGAATGACCTCGGGTCATTCTCACCACATCTGATAAAGCTCATCAGCGTGTGGCCTGAGCTAACGCGCTGACTCCAGCTCCTGCGGCACTGATTGCCCTGCTGGCGGGTGCGGGAGGTCCGAGCCCTCGGTGGACCGCTACGTGGTGCACCCCTCCAGGGCTCGACTTGGGCGGACTCCAGTGCGGAAGTCGGCATCCCGGCTGCTGCTCTCCACGGGCTGTTTTGGCTTAGATCCCGCAGGGTGTGTAAATGC
The DNA here is from genome assembly GCA_028646485.1 of Cryptoprocta ferox. NCBI lineage: Eukaryota > Metazoa > Chordata > Mammalia > Carnivora > Eupleridae > Cryptoprocta > Cryptoprocta ferox. Next base: position 106,452,648 of record CM053571.1, on the reverse strand, counting down.
TGCGGTTATACGCCATTGCTTGTAGAGTTCTTCTAATTTTATTTTTAACATTTCTTATTGAGAAACAGAGAGAGACGGAGCACGAGCAAGGGAGGGGCAGAGAGGAGGAGAGACACAGAATCCGAAGCAGGCTCCAGGCTCTGAGCGGTCAGCACAGAGCCCGTCGCCGGCTCGAACCCACAAACTGGGAGATCATGACCTGAGCCGACTGAGCCACTCAGGCGCCCCGTGGAATTTTTTCTTTAAGTAGCTTTTCTTATTCTGATGGAACATTTCTTCAGAGTAACACTTGCTCTATCCTTTATGCAAGTCTTTATGAGGCTTTAGCCTGGAGCAGTTCCCTGTGAAACATCTTTGCTTGTTATTTGTTTAAATGCTACCCTGGCCTGTCTGACATAATTCTTTAGTAAGTATCGGATGTGATCCCTCAAATGTATCAGAGTGTCACAATATATTACAAGATAACTTGGAGACTTATAATTAAACCATTTACTTATAAGATTTCAAGTATCAAGTCAGAACAGTTTTCTGCAAAACCTAAGTGGCTGTTTTTATGAATGAATGTATTTGTGACAAATTATTTCCTGTCCAAATCAGGATTCTTTTTTTTTTTTTTTTTACTGGAAATGGTAACTGAGCATATTATTAGATATACATTTTTTTCCTATTTAAAAAAAAAAGCAACTGTCTTAAGTTTCTTGAGAAAAGTTGGGGCTTGCACATCTCCCCTCCCCAACTCAAAGTAGCTTAAGCCAAACATGGAATTTGTTGACGTACATATGAGGGAAAGCTGAGGGTGAAGCTGGCTTCTGTGGGGACTCAATATAAATATAAATCTGAACGTTGGCCTCATTTTCCCTTGGGTCTGAAAGATGGCTACAGTAGCCCTTACAGCTTCGACCCAGAAAGAAAGGAGATCCTCTTTTTCCTCCTGTAGCTAAAGCAAGTCTTATGAAAGGCATCTCCTTGGCCTGGGTCACATGCCCATTGCTGTGGACAGGGGGGTGGGGCACCATGCCGGGCCTGTCCTTGAAGTGAGGGTGGGGGATGAGGATGGGGAGAGAGGAAGGATTCCCGAGTGAAAAGAAGGCTGTAGGGCAGACAAAGCCCTCCTCTGTGTTACCAGGGCCACCTGTCCTTAGGGGTGGCCTTATTTTTGGACGGGTGCAGGCCTGGAGTATGCACAACAGGAAGTGGCAATGCCAGCAGTGTCTAGTGCTTGTCTCCTTTCCCCTGGCTGTAGTCAGGTGAGCCTTGAGGTTATGGGCCGAGCTCAGTGCTTCTCAAGCTCGGTTTTGTTCACTTACCTGAGGGGCTGAGAAGAATGAACTCATGCTGGGGTTGTGGGGCCCAGGGCGAGCAACCAGATGTTGTTCCACATAAATAATGGAGATGGTGCGACCTTCTTCACTGCTTTATAAGCTAGGAGGGGATTCACCAAGCGGGGGGATGCCCAGAATTCTTCCTGTGACATTTTCAGGCCTCTGTTGGTAGGAAGATTTTGTAAGTGAGAGGGTGTCCCTGGGGCGGCGGGGAGGGGGGGGTGTTAGGGTGTTTTCGGGGAAATACTCCTCACAGGACTTTTTCAGTGAACGGCTGACTGGTGATGCTCTTTGTTTTACCACACATTTCCATTGCACGTGAGCAAAGTTAGAGTCTCAACGTCTCACGAGCACCATCTTCATCTGACTCTCAAGCTTCCTTTTTACACTTTAGCAGTTTTGTCTTGCACAGTGAACAAATCTGCCTTGGCAAAGTACCTGCTGAAGAAGCCTGTATTTCAAAATGGATTTTAATGACCCTTTTTATTTTAGGTGAATTGATTTACTTCATCTATATATTTTTTTAAGTTTACTTATTTTGAGGGGGGAGCAGGAGTGGAGGAGGGGCAGAGAGAGAGACTCCCAAGCAGGCTCCACGCTGTCAGCACAGAGCTTGACACAGGGCTCGATCTCATGAACTCTGAGATCATGACCTGAGCTGACACCAAGAGTCAGTCGCTTAACCGACTGAGCCACCCAGGTGCCCCTATATTTTTCCGTTTTGTTGTGTTATTTTTTTCCTTTTTGAAGAAAAATAGCAAATTCCACCCTGAGTTTGGAAACCTCCTTTCCTTTATCTTTCCTTGGTAAGCCAGAGCCCAGTAGTGTTGAGTAAACCTTGAAAATCACTTTCCAGTTCCTTGCAAATTTGTCTAAAGGGAGGGTTTTGAATCCAACCCATTGTTCAGTTTGTTGAGATTGTTTTCTCAGAGCCTACCATTTTCACCTGCCCATAGTGCCCTGATGATATGGCCTGTGGGGGCCCTCAGGTGAGCTGGGGTTTGGACCTGAGCCACCTCCTGCCCTCTTGCCTGGAGATGTGGCCTCCATCTGGCTTCATATCCATGTCCCCACCAAGAGCAGTAGCACTTGCTGAAAAATTTAGCAAATCTTGCTGAAAAAAATCTGTCAGTTTGGCCTCAACATGTCCTGAGCTACTGTTCAACAGATAGTGACTGAACAGCAGTTGTTCAATTATTAAAATCCATTCTTTTATTCAGCTATCAGACAAAGAAAAGGGCCGGATTAAATCCAGCCTGTCAACCAGTTGTTCAGATTTGTCTGCTGAGCACATTAAAATATATAGTTTTACGGTGTCATTTGATGAGGGTGCTTTTTCAGCCGGGGTGTTTCTTATTTGCTTAAACAGGTGCAGCCACATCAGGCATAGAGCTTTACCACCTTGTCACCCGTTGGGGGCAGTTTTTCTGTCTGTCTTGATTCTGAAACAGAGCGTGAAGAAAACTTTAAGCAATTTTTATTTTGTTTGTATGAATGAGTTTCCCATTGTCTATACCTAGCCGCCTGGGCTTGTTTTTCTAACACAAAATATGAAATTTATTTTCATTCAAAATTTGCTCCCTTTTTTGGAGTAAGGTGATTGAGACAGCAGGGTTTCCTCTTGGGAGACATCAAGGTTATCTACCCTCCGAAATTACAGATTGGTTAGCATGTCAATTTCTCACATCCAGGTTTCTCACAAATCCCAAATTCTTCTTTAGTTTTTCTTTTCCCCTGGGGTTATATAAAGAGAGAATTAAATTGTATTTTGGGAACCACTTACAATGCAGCTGTAGCTGTATTAACTGTAACTGCAAGAGTCAATACATCCTAATTCTCAGGGGTCTCTCTATGGGACAGGGGAGATGGTCATCTTTCAGGGACCTCACTGGACTCCTTAGTTTATCACAGCATCTAGATGCTGGAATTTCAATTGTATGGTACATTCAATTCTAGAATTCAGTGGCTTAGAGAAAAACACTCCATCTCTTAGGCTTGCCTCTAAAATGGGAATAATCTTTAGTGATGAATGAAGATTTGATTAATGTTGGTAGTGAACTTGTATAGCCCAAGCACATGTATTCCCAGATGTGTTTCAGTAGCAGCTACTGCTGGTCTGGCTTTCCTCACGTGTGAAGACATCGTATGTAAGAAGAACACTTTGGGGACTGTTCCTACAGAGGGAGCAAAGTCTGGAATTCATAGGTGTCTTGTGTTTGTGCAGTTGGTTCTAGACTACAGTAAGGTCTAGACCACCCTTCTGTCCCATGGCAGCTCTGCCCAGTCCCTTCTTTCTACGCTTCTGCATGACACCAGTCTTGTTTGGTGCCCGGGCTTCTCTCTAGAAAAATACTGCCCTTTTACTAAGAAATTGAACATTTTTATTTGAAGAACCAGCCAGTGAGAATGGGCTTGGTGACATGTTCACAACTGAAATTTTCTTTGCAGTCTGTGTGTGTGTGCGCGCGCGCGCAGGCCCGTGCTCAGAAGGAAGAGAGTCTCCAAGATGCTTTTAATTTTTCCTTCTTCTTCCCTCCCTGCACTTCCTTCCCCCGTCCCTCAGATAAATACACAAAACAGACGTCCCATGTGGACTCCGGAGCCTCCCTGCCTGGTGTGAGTCCTGGCTTGGCTCTGACGCCTGGACAAATAGCTTAACAGCTCTGCATCTCAGTTTCCTGATCTGTAAAATGAGGATGAGGACAAATATACCTCAGAAGATTATTGCAAATTTTAAATGAGTTAACATATGGAAAACACTTCGAGTGCCTGGCGCTATGTCAGTGTTAGTAATCATTAAATCCAAACCATATGGGTCATATCTATTCTGGAATAACTGTTAGGAAAAAGGATTTTGGAATGCCACATTCTGAAGGGTTACATTTTCTATATTTTCACGGTAAAAAAAAAAAAGAAGAAGAAGAATTCCTCGTCACAGTCTTGGGTGGAAAGGATCAGCTCTCATTAGAGAAAACATCTAATGTAGCTTCCCCCAAGTTTCAGCGCAAGTAGAAAGTTATTCTCCTTTGCATGCAGCAGAAAAAATCATGATAACTGACCACCTGGGCATTTTCTTTATGACAGGGACTGTGCTGCATGCTTGACACTTAATGCCGTAAGAGTCTTACGAGTTTGTCCCTATACCCATTTCATAGAAGTGTAAAGAGGCTTGGAGAGGTGAGGAGACTCGCTCTAGTTGGGAAGTGTCTGAGCACCATCTGGAAGATTCCTGAACCCACCTGCTTACAAGGCAGGGGAAGTTCTGCCTCCCTCGTGGCTGGAAGGCTGCCCAGCAGAGTGGGGAGAGGAGCGGGTTTCTTATCGTTTTTTAAAAATGTTTTCATTGTTTATTTATTTTTGAGAGAGAGAGATAGAGTGTGAGCAGGGGAGGGGCAGAGAGAGGGGGAGACAGAATACGAAGTAGGCTCCAGGCTCTGAGCTGTCAGCACAGAGCCCTATCAATGTGGGGCTTGAACCCACGAACTGCGAGATCATGACCTGAACCAAAGGTGGAGGCTTAATTGACTGAGCCACCAGACGCCCTGCGGTTTCTTATCATCTTAATCCTGTGATTTCTTAGGGCTGATAGTTAGGTCCAATAATGTACTTACTTTTAAAGGCAGTCTAAATGTTGATGAACATCTGCCTCAAAGTCAGTTGGCCAAAATTAAGGAGCCAAATTCATACATTCTTGTTTCCTAGGATTTGATCAGGCTTCCCTGCACAAAAACCTCCCTGTAAAGCAAGTGAAGTTCTTCACAAAGGTGAAGGTAACTTACCCCAGTGAACTAGAGCTAGGGCTCCTCTGGCCCCTGAACTCCCAGTTGGTTATTGGCCAACAAACCTCCAACTGCTCCCTTGCTCCATTCCTGGGAGGGAACCGAAACAGAGGGCTCATCTGATTTACAAAGTGTGAGTCTCAAATATTTGAGATGTGATTTCAAGCTCATTCTTCTTCATGGTCTTAGACCACAGTGGTCACATAATTCAAGTGTCTATAGGAGAGCATGGCAGTGTTCCTCATCTTTGTTCTTCAGCCCCTGGTGGCCGTGGGAGCTGGGGCTTTGTTGTCCTTCCTGGAAGAAACTATTAAGTCACCTCTTAATCCCAAGCCCTGCATTTACACTCATTTGAGAGATAAGCAAATCTGACAGCAAGACCGATTCCGTAACCTTGGTCTTGACCTTTGAGACAGGATTAGTAAACAATCTGAATCATAAATTGTTTATTATTTTGGTCACAGAAGCTGGAAAGTCCCTAACAAGTGATTTTTTAGAACTTATTTATTATCTCACAATTTTAAGTTGTTCATCATGGATTATTTAGATTTCTACTATTTGTTATGGATCTGAAAAGTAAAAGAAAAAATATCAAATAATGTTGCAGTTTTATTTAATGGAAAAATATTCTCTTGCTCTTCTTATTCTTCTAGAAGAAAATGTTCCACTGAATAATTGATGCTTTTAAATAAAGCCTTGTGTTTTTATGATACTAGAGTAGCTTTCATTATCTAAGTGAATGTTAGATAGCCCTGAATATTAACTATTTTCAGGTAATAAATATTTTGAACATAGGAAAACTCGGCCAACTTGATTCATCTCAGGTGAAGTTTGGACCATGAATTATACAGAGGCACAGATAGTTGCAGATGATAGAACTAATCACAATATGCAAATTAGCCACTATTAAAAAACTTATGATTTTTTTTCATGGTTTTGCTCAAGTAAAATAGGATGTAAAGCTAGAAATTTAATTATTAATCCAGGATGGATTACATATACATTCTTATATTTTCACACTTTTTAGAAGAACTGAGAAAGATATAGTCATTGTTCATTGGTGATTTTGTACACTTGGTTTTTATTTTGTAAAAAAGTAAAATATGAAATGCATCGTTTTTGATGAGAAAGGGGCAAGATAGAAACACGGTGTCCCCTATTATTTCATATTCTGGATCTGAATTTCCTTCTTCTAAAATATATGCTTGGCTTGAAATGATATAAATAGCCTTCATATTACTGATTTATACTTAAATTCTTTCTGAACATTCTACAGCAGGTCCTTGTTATCCAAGGATAATTAGAACCAGAAAAAGGCCATTTAAACTGAATCCACTTAAGTGAGGACCAAAATTTCATAATAAAATGAAGAAAAGCTTTGGGACTTTATTTTACAAAAAAAAAAAACCCCAGAAAAATCTGAAAATAGATTTATTTTAGTTTATATTTGACAACATTTACATACATTATAATTTTGACCATGGCTATCTTTTAGAATAAGCAATGCAAAAATCAAATGTTGATTGTTTTGAGAGGAGTAAATTTTTGGACAAAATTGTTTGTACGTTGTGGTACTTTTAAATCACATTTGACATTTATGTCATGTCTTCAAGATAGCTAGTTTCACAAAAATATTTAAGGTGTCAGTCATTTTTCTTTGGGCCGTTTAGATTCTTTAATATTAAACTCATTCGTATTAAAATCCCTGTCTTGCCACCAACTTAAAACTTTTCTCTGAAATGATTGCTTCCTCATCAAACTGCTCAGTCAGTCCCTGTTTGCCATGGTTTTACCTGTTATCGGGGAAGTTCTCGGATGTCATTTTGATCAACTTCATGCAATTCTGTATCTGGGAGGCAAGATTTGCAACTTCATTTTGCAGTGGACACGTCGAGTTGTGGGAGGAACAAGACGCTCACAGGCAGGAGCAGGTGGAGATGCCGACCGTGGACGAGGATGGGATTTTCAGTGGCGTGTCAAGTCAGAAAATGGTTGGTTATCAGGAAATACTTTAGTGTTTGGAAAGCACGCTTCCCTAGAAAAGCTCATAAACATGTAGGTATTTGGATCGTGACTACTTGGATAAGGAGGATCCCTGATTTATTTGCATGCATCCCCTGCAATGTGCTGGGTAGAAAAGAGGACAGATTCATGAGTGGGGACAACCTGGGGCTCATCTCCCTCCTGCCAGTGAGTAGCTGTATGCTCACGGGTAAGTCACGTAACTTCTTTTGTTATAAATTGACTAATCTGTAAAATCAGAAGGTTGAGCGAAAGTTCCGTCCAGTGACAACATTCTGTGATTCTGAAGTGTGGGATGTTTTAAGCCTGGCAAGAGCTCTATGTTTCTGTTTCTGTAGACTTCAGATAGAATGTAACAGTCAGTGACCGTCTCCCTCTTTTAGTTTATTTGCGCTATATATATAAGTGCGTATGTTTTACTTTCGTAATTTCCATAGCCACATCCGTATGTGACCATACTTTTGGTAAAGTTGTGATCCACAACTTTGGAACAATTTGAAATTCTGCTTTCAGTAGTTTCAGTGTTCACCTATGTATTGTAATGAAAACATATCTCTTTTTTACATTTACCTGTCCTAATGACTGCCTGAAAGTCCATGGAGTAAATGTGTTAATATACTTAAATATACCCTGACCATTGGGTGACTGAGCGGCTCTGGAGGCTAGAATTTGTGGGGGTTTTTGGGGACCATGTCACATATAGACATCTCTAGAGGTAGACAGTTTTGTAAAAAGGGCTTCTCACATGTGTGGCACAGTTCTGTGTGCATTTCAGAACCTAAGTGCCTTTTGCTGTTGCTGTAAACAGGAAGAAACAAACTAAGGCAGAGAGTCTGGCTAAGTGAAGCACAGAGCAGAGCAAGGAATACTGGGAGAACATTCTCTTTTGCTGCTGCCAAGCAGGGCAAATAGAGATCCCGGGGAGTCTGGCATTAAATAACAAAGGAAGCAGGGGGAAGAGACATAGAAAACCTGGTTCTGAATGGCATTTTCAGATTCCAGGCTTTGGCAGGGTTAGTTACCCTACACCGAATATTTGATCATCTGGGAAGTTTGGTGACTTTTGGCTTCTTGAAGTTGCACTCAGTCTGGTCCAGAGAACAAAGCTGTCCATCATCACCAGAGGGGGACAGTCTCCAGAAGCAGATGTGCTCACAGCAGTAAAGCATCCCCAAACGGAATTAGCTAATCCTACAGTATTAAAAGTTGCAGCGCTTTTCCTTTTAATTCAAGATCTTGGAAATTTTCAATGCATCCTTGGGAGGTAATAGTTTGTTCATCCGTTTTAATTAGATTCGCTTCCTCTTATCAAGATAAAGGAAGCATAATTGGCACCGGTTGTATCTACTTTGGTCTGTGGATATTGTTGCTTCCTCTGCAAAGGGAGGGGGGTGAACTGTTTGCAACGCTTGTTTGACATTACTTGCAAAAGTACGGAGGTGGTTATTGGGCAAGAAGGGGGACTGTGTGCTGTAACTGGGGATACTTGGTTGTTTGCAGTAGCTAATGGCAAACGTTTCAAGTTAAGTCAGGTTAAAGTAGATCCAATCAAGACAATTTTAGTCATGATTTAAATTACCAAGTAGAAAAAAAACTAGAGAATTACACAAATTCTGTGCCAATTTCAAATTCTTCTGTGGTAGGTTACATGGGAGTGAGGGATATTGATAAAGTAGGGTGTAGCCCCCTATTTTCAGAGGTCAGTATAAGTGCAAACCAATTTATTCCACCCCACGTATGTGTATATTTCCTGCTTTTGGAAATTACATCCAATTATTTTTAAAACTACCCCCCACAACCCCAATTTTAGGGTACATTGGAGACCAGAAGGAATGGTATATTCTTTTTGAATTTCAAGGAATACAATAGAGGGTAATTACTGATAATTTCAGAATGTGCAATACTGGTCTGGAGGTCCGCTACCATAGCAGCAAACAAAAAACTGAGAGTTTTAGATATTTTCTCTTGCACACGCAAAATAACTGGCACTGTTCTGATTTAGATAAGTGATTAAAAAAAAAACAAACTCAGCATAGTCATTTTTTAAAATAGCTTTATTTATTTATTTATTTTAATTATTTCAATGTTTATTTGTATTTGAGGGGAGAGAACACCTAAGGGACCTAAGAGAGAAGAAGACAGAGGTTCCAAAGTGGGGGCTCCATACTGAGCAGAGAGCCCAGTGTGAGGCTCAAACTCATGAGCCATGAGATCATTACCTGAGTCAAAGTTGGGCGCTTACTCGACCGAGCCACCCAGGCACCCAGCAAAGTTTTCTTAAATAAACTTTTCTAGGTAGACATACCTGAGGATTAAGTTGTGACCCAGCTAAGCATTTACTGCTTTTCTTAGACCCCATGTGTCCCATGCCCATTCTGTGCGACATCCCCACATTTAGAGAGAGAATGTTGGAATTTCCAAGATGTCTGTTACAAAAGATTGCTAAGGTGCCAGGCTTGTTTTAATCACACATAAATTTTGATGAAACGTAATAACCAGCAGCCTTAGCCTCTTGCCCGGCCCTAGCTAATTGAAGCTCCACAACAAGTGATGGCCTCACCCTGATGAGACTCGTTCTTTCTCAGGCTGGGCTCTAGCAGCAGTTGTCTCCTCCTAGCCATCTTGTCCTAACATTGGTTGTTCTACCCCACCCCCATCACAGTTCCTCACCTGGACACCCTCAGTTCTCGTTTCCCAGAACTCTAGCCAAAACCTCGGGTCCACCATTAGCTCACTTACTGCTTCCCTAAAGATTATCTTTCCCAAGTCCAATCACAATGTTTTGTTCTTAGGGTCAGTCACAATTTCTGCTCGCCAATTCTCATTTTATTTTTCCTGTCTTCTTGAAATGATTCTACCTAATGATTGGATTTATAGTTAAAAAGAAACCATCTTTAAATTCATACTGATCTACTTTTTTGGCCATATCGGTCCTATGGCCAGTGGGCTTGAGGATATAAAGAAACATCTGGAGAATGTTTAAAACACCTGACTGGCTAACGAACAGGTTGCCTTGAGGTAGCGCTCAAGGATGGAGATATTTCTGTAGAAACTGCACACCTGTCTGATGAGAACGTTTTGGAAGAGGAGGCTGGCAGAATTGGGAAGAAGGCTTTTTAGGTGTATTCCAACCAAAAGGGATCGATCCTACCATCTGTCAATTTATGGTCCAAAGGAATTGAAGTTTTCGTTTATTTTCTTTTCACACATTTAAAAAATTAAACAAAGACATTCAACTAGATTATTGCACCTATAATTTCTGGTACATTTGTCATGCTTTGGGGGGTGACTTTCTTTAAACTCTCAGTTCTCAAGCTTATTTCCCGAATGGCTCCCTTAGCCCTCATGCCCTTGGAGGGCTGTCTGGAGAGAGAGAATGGTTTTGTGGGTGAACTTCCATGGTAACGGGGTTCCCAGGGTGCCGTGGAGGGAGAGGGCGTGGCAAGGCAAAGGGCACCCTACTTTTGGCTCCCAGTGGAGGTGTTAGTGCCAGGGAACCAGGGATTTCGCCTGATACTTGAGAGCTACCCAGGGGTAAAGGTGATAAAAAGCAGTCTAAAGTGGGAGGGGAGGGCGGTGCGTTTTCCTAGGTCAGGAGGGATAAGATTACTGTGAGTTGATTATGAACCTGAGTGTTAGGAGGATCTTAACATGACTTTTGAACCCCACCTCCTCTGGTACCCTTGAACCCTTAGTGTCTGCCTTCCACAGCCAAGGCTCCTTGCCACTCCGTGGGGACAGCAGGAGAATGAACAGTCAGTAAGCATGAGATAAAGCACCATGGGGTAACCTTTTCTGAAACTTTCTGAACGTTCCATGACCATCCTTGAAGATAACACATACTTGAGCCTGTAAAGGCATATTTGAGTTTTAACAAAGTTTTTATGGTGCTATTTCCTTATGGAGCCTCCCTTACTCCAGCAAGAAGCATTTCCTCCTTCTTCCTTTTATACATTTATTTAAAACATTTTTTTGTTTATTTATATTTTGAGAGAGGGAGAGACAGAGAGAGGCAGAGACAGAGCGTGAGGGCAGAGAGAGAGGGAGACACGGAATCTGAAGCAGGCTCCAGGCTCTGAGCTGTCAGCACAGAGCCTGACGCGGGGCTCGAACCCACAGGCCGTGAAATCATGACCTGAACTGAAGTCTGACGCTCAACCGACTGAGCCACCCAGGTGCCCCTCCTCGTTCCTTTTAAATATAGCATTACTTTGTCTTTGCCTTATGTTGCTGATTTGATACCTTTTATTAATTAGGTGTTGGAAAGTCATGTCCTCACTAGAGCGCTAGCTCCATGAGGCAAAGAATTTCTTTATGTTTCATTTGCTACCTAATGCCAAGAGCCTAGAACAGTGCCTGGTACATAGTAGGTGCTCAATAAACATCGATTTAATGATGCCATAAATGCATCTTCCTCACCAAACCAAACACTCCTTGGAGGCAGGACTAGTCCCTTCATCCATGAATTTCCTGGTGACACAGCAGTTATGATCTTCCTTGGCCAGCAGTGTGTGGGCTGTGATAACCCACCCTTGATCCTCTCTCTTGGAAGGCTGAGGAGGAGGTGTACTGTGTTGTCACTCTGTTGGTGACTGCAGGTTAAGCTATCTACTTAAAGCATGAAAGATTCTTTCCAAGATGCTTAGAGATAGACATGGGAGAAATGCAAAAGCCAAGACCAGCACTGGTGTCCGTGGCAGGAGTTTTTCACTTGTTGTGTTCACCCGCCCCTCCCAGGAAACATCTCTGATGGGCTGCAGGGTGGGGTCGGGGGACAGCAGGAAGGGCGTGTGCTGGTTGTCACAACGGAGTCTTCCGCTCTGGTCGAGTCTGATAGGAAGTGTGTGGTAAGTCACGTGCAGGCAGAATGGCTGGCCCTGTCTGAGAAGCCCTGCCTCTGTTTTAAAAAATGGGTGAGAGGCGCCTGGGTGGCTCAGTCAGTTGAGCATCCGACTTTGGCTCAGGTTATGATCTCACGGTTCGTGGGTTCGAGCCCCGCGTCGGGCTCTGTGCTGACGGCTCAGAGCCTGGAGCCTGCTTCCGATTCTGTGTCTCCTTCTCTCTCTCTGCCGCTTCCCCGTTTGTGCTCTATTTCTCTCTCTGTCTCTCAAAAATAAATAAATGTAAAAAAAAATTTTAAAAGATGGGTGAGCACAGAGGAACACAGAGAGAAGGAACTTTATTGCAGTGTGCACAATTTGATTTTTAGCAGATATGAAGTCTGGCTGATGGGAGAATCAAATTCTTTTCTGATGGTCTAACAATATCTTTGAGTAGGTGCCCTGAGGGTAAGTTTTGGTTTTTGGCTTTCCCTCCAGGTGATCATAGGGAAGAGGGAGGTAGGCAGACTTTTCCAGAACCTTGATGCTAAGAGAATTTATCTGGAAAGGACATTTTAGGTACAAGGATTTTAACTTTAAGGCACAATAATAGTTACCTTTTGGTCAGCTGATGAGTGATTTTGAGACAGTCATGAGATGTTCATTTAATGAAACCATGGATTTATGCTGTCTGTCTTTTTCGCCCTCTCTCTCTCTCTCTGTTTCTCTGTCTGTCTCTCTCTCTTATATGCATGCACGCACACATGCACGTCATTCTGACTTGAGAAATTGCCCTGGCTTTGCAGGTCAGGCTTCGTGCTGAGCTAACTAGAGTCTCTTTCTGCGTCACCAAGTGTTTCTGAAGCTCTTGCTCTGTGTCGCCCAGTCATCACACACAAGGTGTCTTCCCTGCCCTCCTGAGCATGCCCGAGGTCTCACGTGGTGGCCCATTCTCTTCTCCCCATGCCATCCCCTTTCTAGTTCAAATAGTCGAAATCCTATCCCCTGCCTCCTCACCTTTGAGCCCTGCAGAGTTCTGTGAATCTCTCAGCCCTCGCTCCTGCCCTGTGACAGCTCCCGTGGGGTGAGCTCAGCAGGCAGTGTCCTGTCATGCTGGCCCCATTGGGAGCTGCATCTGCAGCCACCTTCTTCCTCCCTCCACCTTGTGTTGCCATTCTTCATCTTGCCTTGAACTCTGTCACCCTTCTGAAATGCCTGGCGCAGTTGTTACCACTTAAATCTTTGGCCGTGGCCTCAGGGCTATCATCTAGAGTCTCAGCCTGGCCTAGAGGGCCTTTGCTGTGAGCTTCCATCCTCCGCCCTGGGATACCATGTTCTAGTCATGCGTAATTACTGTCAGCCTGTTGGGAATGCCAGGCTCAGTTGCAACCTCATAGCCTTTTACTTGCTGTTCCTACTACCTGGAATATACGTCCCCTTCCTTCTCAATGGAATAAACTTGACTGATCGCGCAGGATGTCATTCAGGTGCCACCTCCAAGAAGCCAGCTGGGTCAGGTGCACTTAGTAGAGGTAGAGAAGGGTTTCTGGGCCCCACTGGACAGAACCCACATTCGAGAATGTGCCAGGCTGTGTGTTTTAGAAGCTGATTTCCTCAGGTAGCAGATTTCTGTAAAGGTGGAGCTGGACCCCTGGCCTGTAGCATTGCACCTAACATGTAGTTGTTTAAAAAATATCTGGCTTCCCAATCATTTGTCCTTAGACCTTCCAGCCTATATGCAATGCTTCTTGTTTTAGGTTATTGCTTTTCTAATAAAATATCTAATAAAGAAGGCCTGTCTGATTCAGAGAGGAATAGAGCACATAGATTGAGGTTGCCCTTCTTAAAGCGTGGCTTCAGTGCCCTTATTAGCTGCTTCTATCCTCACAAGGATATGATGTAATTCACCACTACATTTGAGAATTCAGTAAAAGTTAGCAAAGCAAGATAATCCCTCCATTGCCTACAAACCCAGTGACTTCAATTTTACACCTGGGGCACTGCAAGAAAACCGCAGCTGGGAGACGGCTATGTGTTCAGCTTCAGTCAACTCATGGTCCCTTCCTTCCGAAATGTGGGAGGAGAACCATAGGCGAGGCAAAGGAGGACAAGGAGGGTGCTAGTGATTCAACTCTCACCAAGCTCTTGAGGCTTCTACTACATTTTAATTATTTCTGTTTGGACAAAAGCTTGTTCTCTGTCCTCATTGTGCTGGACATAATCCTCTAACTTACCTCTGTCACACAGACTGTCATTTGCAAATGCAGGGCTCCAGCAAGATTCTAGACCTGTTGTCTTCCATACAGGGCAGGCTCTGGCTTCACTGTTGGGATCTGCCCCAGTATGAAGACTAATGACTTTAAAACAAATTTTTTTTGTAAATTTTAATGTTTATTTATTTTTGAGACAGAGAGATAGAGCATGAGTGGGGAGGGACAGAGAGAGAGGTAACACAGAATCTGAAGCAGGCTCCAGACTCTGGGCTGTCAGCACGGAGTCCAATGTGGGGCTTGAATCCACGGACCATGAGATCAAGACCTGAGCCAAAGTCGGACGCCCAACCAACTGAGCCACCCAGGTGCACCCCCCTCTTTTTAAAAATTTTTCTTAATAATTATTATTTATTTTTGAGACAGAGTAATGACTTTTTTTTTAAGAAAGAGAGAGAGAAAGAGAGTGTGGGAGGAGCAGAGAGAGAGAGAAAATCCCAAGCAGGCTCTGTACTGAGAGCAGCCCCAACTCAGGGCTCGAACTCACAAACCCTGAGATTGTGACCTGAGCTGAAATCAAGGGTCAGACGCTTAACCGACTGAGCTACCCAGGCTCCCCTAAGACTAACGACTTTCTAATGGCATTAACTTGTTTCTCACGAGCATGGCTTCACCCATAGACTGAGGGGTATAGGCAGGATGATCTCTGGGATGTCTTCTTGCTTGTGCATCTTGGGGTTCTCTGGATTGAAGGTAGAGTGTTCAGAAATGAAGGTGGGTAGGTGCATCAACATGGACGAGTTTCTGGCGGAGTTGATCAGAGAGCCCAGGTAGCAGTTCTCGAATGGGAAGGACTGTTCTTTTCCCTCTATCTTCATGGGATCTGGGCAACAGAGCCTAAATAGCCCATGAAACTGTGTCCCCTGGTGGTGTTTTGGGCAACAGTAACAGCATGGGGGGCTGGGCAAGGCCTGGTCCTCCTGATAGAAATTTTTTTTCTTTGGATTGGGGATTTTTCAGTGCATGGCAGAGGAAAGGAGCAAGAACAATGGAACCTTTCTAGCAGTTTTCACTTCTCCTGGCTAGAAACAATACCTTGGGGGTTGAAAGTGACATCTGTGTCCCCAGGGTGGCAGCTGAGCTGAGGGGAAGAAAAGAAGAGG
This sequence comes from Cryptoprocta ferox, assembly GCA_028646485.1. Classification (NCBI taxonomy): domain Eukaryota; kingdom Metazoa; phylum Chordata; class Mammalia; order Carnivora; family Eupleridae; genus Cryptoprocta; species Cryptoprocta ferox. The sequence continues at coordinate 106,437,332 of CM053571.1, read as the reverse complement.
GAGAATTTGTGGGATAGGATGTTGGGTGTCTGGGTCACTTACATAGAAAGAGGGTCAATACAATTCAGTCTCTCAAGTTAACATTTTTTAACTTTGAAATTTTAAAAAATGATCACCGTTAAATAGCAGTGGTTAAACACCCAGTTGATAAAGGTATTTTATAAACCTTTGTTGTGAAGTATTCTTAAGGCGCGTGATCTCTAGCCTAGCGGACAAATGGGTTCTGATGACCTGGGATGAACTTGTGTACAGGTGACTAGTTCTGATTCTCAGTAGATGCTTCCAATACCCAGGGGTCACCGCTGTGTGCCAATAGGAAAAGAGAGTTGGAAAATCTGCTCCCTACAGCCAAATGGGCATTCCATCCGAGGTGAAGTCCAGCTGAACTGGAGCCCTATGTGTGGCCAAATGCTGTTGTCAAAAACAGAAGAGCTGGCTTTCACTCCCTAAGCCAGGATGCAGCTCAGTGACCGAAGAGCCAGCTACTGTGGCCCTCTAAGGAGACATCTTAGGGCCCAGAGTGACCTCCCTTGCCCTGCTGGAGCCAGCCACGGCACCCGGTTCTTTCCACTTGCCTTTGCTGGCGGGAAATCTCTACAGCACACTATGTATAGTCCCAGCAACATGTCTTCTTGTACTGTCATGGTCAACACCTGCTTAGTCTTTGCTTAGCCGACTAGTATCTACCCAGTGTTTGTGTTTCGCAAGTTAGGCAGCCTTAGCTCTCAAAGGGTTTATGTCATACACATCCACGCATACATCTACATGCACACACCCCTCTGTTCTCTGAACTTTATTTATCTTTTTTAAAAAAATGGTTTTTTATGTTTGTTTATTATTGAGACCGAGAGAAACATCACGAGCAGGGGAGGGACAGAGAGAGAGGGAGACATAGAATCTGAAGCAGGCTCCAGGCTCTGAGCTGTCAGCACAGAGCCCGACGCGGGGCTCGAACCCACAAACTGTGAGATCATGACCTGAGCCAAAGTTGGTTGCTTAACCAACTGAGCCACCCAGGCACCCCTGTTCTCTGAACTTTAAAGGCAGAATGAGTGAACACATGTATGTTGAGGTAACAGAGAAATAACACAATAACAGGACATAGATGAATATATCTTTACTATAATTAACAAATCTTTGTGTAACACTTGGGCAAAGGGGTTTTATCCCTTACTAGAATAGAGGGATTGAAGACAGGGCATGGTTTTCCCTTCATTTGGGGAGCAGGGCAGACCAGAGAAAAATCATTAGTTTTTTCTTATTAAAACAACTGAGGGGGTGGGTAGAACATAGTTTGATGACTACGAATGGCAACATCCTATAATGGCATGCATGGAAAAACAGAGGTGGTGTGCTCTTGGGAGGCTCTGGGGAGGAGTAACATTCCAGCAGGTGGGAGAACTGGTCTCTAGGAGTGACGGTGTGCCAGGTTTCACACTGGGGCATATATGGGACCTGGCCTCAGTGACCTGACTGCTACAAAGATGTGTGTGGTAGGAAGAATCTCATGGCTCCCCAAAGAATCATGGTTCATGTCCTAATCCCTGGAAGCCATGGTCGTGTTAGATTATAGGACAAAGAGGAATTAAGTTTGCTACTCAACTCATGTCCAGATGGGGAGATTATCCTAGGTGACCCAAGTGGGTCTGATGTAATCTCAAGGATCCCCTGAAGTGAAGGATGGAGGCAGGAGAGTCAATGTCAAAGTGATGTCATAGGATAGAGTTTGAAGATGACAGATGGGGCCACAAACTAAGGAATGCAGGTTAGTGAAGAAACGAATTCTTCCCTAGAGCCTCCAGAAGGGTGCAGCCCTTGCAACACCTTGAAGTTTAGCTGAGTGAGACCCATTTTAGACTTCTAACCCCTAGAGCTATAGGATAATAAATCTGTGTTGTTTTAAGTCACCAAATACATAGTAATTTGCTGTGTTAGCAGGAGGAAACAATCCAATGTAGAGACCTGTCTCTATTGGGAAATATGAGACCCTTTTAGTTATTTATGGGATATAATATAATGGAAAACTTATGGAATATAAATAAAGAAGAATCTTGTCAAAATTAATTCTAAGGTCTCTCTAAGCTCATTTACTTTACTGGAGTGAGAGCAAAAACTTTATTTATTTCCTATTATAGTCTCACTGCCTAAATCAGTGCCTGACTCATTCATCTTTAAATGAATGGATTTTTTTTAACTATATCCATGAAAAACCAAAATGGCTATCTTTTCAAAAATATTATTTTATGGTGAAGTGTATCACTAATATTAGAAATCTAAATTCAGGCTCTTATTACTCTAGACGAAGAATATCATACTTTACATTGCCATTTAAAGATGAGAGACCTGACAAGCAACATGTATTTTTAAGTTGTTGGATTTAAGCAAGAGTCATTATTTCTTTCTTGGGTTCTAGGAACTTCTTTGTACCTACACATGGTTGGAGTGTTAACTTGCCTTTTGCCTGGTCAGTAAAACTGCTGTAATATGTATCACGTTGTTAAGTTGGTGACCAAAAAAGAAAAAAAGTACACATTATTTATGAAACTCAGTTTGGGAAGTTTGCTCTCGTTTACTACTAATATTATTAATGATCTCTGCATGGCATCTTTTCGAATTTAGAGTATTTCTAGTATTAATTTGCTATTTCTATTTCTTTACTTACTCATTCCCTGAAAAAATCTTTGCTGGGATATTGCTGTGGGCCAGGCCCTCAGAAAACAAAGGCAAATAAGATATGGGACTTATTCCAAGGGAATTCACATTCTAGATGGGAAGAAAGACAGGTGGGTGATGAAAATATGGGATACTCAGTGTTAAAATAATCTGTGGTGCCAAGAGGAGAGAGCTTTCAACTCTGCAGGGAGAATACAGCAGAGAGGAGGAGACATTTGAACCAGGAACCGAAGGCCCAGGAGGAGGTTGGACAGTTGAAAAAGGGAATGTACTGTGCTAGGGACTTGTGCATGTAACTCTCATTTGATTTTAATCTCGAGGAAAATGATAATCTAGGTAAGTAACTTTGGAGCACCACACAGGGTAGGATTCACATGCATTGTCTTAACAGTCATTGGTTTTAAAGCTGAGGTGGACAAACTTTCCATAAAGGATCAGCAGTAAACATTTTTAGTCTTTTTGGGCCGTACAGTTTCTGTTACAACTATTACATGCATTGTAGCATGTAAATATCTATTGATAATATGGAAATGAATGAGCATGGCTGTGTTCCAATGAAACTTTATTGACAAAAATAGGCAGTGGCCCCGATCTAGTCCATGGGCTTCAGTTTGTGGACTCCTGTTCTAGAATGGCAATTATAGCTACCATTTTGTTTTGGAATATTTCTGCAGAGGGAGCTTATAGGTTTCATTAGTTTCTCAAGTGGGCCAGTGACAGTTTCAGAATGTGTTAATAGAATCTCACCAAGAAGTGATAGCAGACTGGATTAATAATGGAGGTTCAGACTGACCCAGTTTTCTAACCTTTCACATCATTGTGGTTAATACTTAGCAGGCCTCTGAGAATCCAGATATAATACATTTTTAGGTCATTATAGATGAGTCCAAAGAGAAAACCACACTAAATTCTTTCTTGGCAGAGGATTTGACATTGCATGGGTATGCATGTGCTTTAACTCTGAAATTTTAAAAAATAAAGATAGAGAAGATTGGTCTGGAACCATTGGGAAGAAATAAGGTAAATATCTGAACAGATGACCTGGGAGAAGCCTAGGGTGTAAAGGCTTGCTGCTGCTGTCTTCTGAAAAGAGGCAGAAACATCTGGTTATTGTAACAGTGAGGGGCTATGTGAAAGGAAGTCCTAAGTCGAGATTAGAAACGCAGAATATATTTGGACATCTTAAAGCAACAAGCTAGAAAAAAAAAATTTGTCTTTTATAGTTGATACTGTGGGAAAAGTCACTAAATTCTGAGATTTGGGTAAGGAATCTTTTCCAGCAAACCAGTGAATTGTTTTAGGACAGATCTTTCCAAGAATATATCCTAAGAGATATAGTGAGGTAGGAAAACACCTGGAAAACCATTAAAGGACTTCAAAAATGTTACCAGAGGGAAACACTAGGCGGCCATTTAAGTCGCCTATGTGACTAAAAGGAGATTTTCCTCTTGACGAGTGATGGAGCTGAACAGGTATGGTTACTTTCAGGAGCTTGTTTCTTTTGAGTAAAACTTAAAAAATTTAATGTTTATTATTAATTTTTGAGAGAGGGAGAGAGAGACAGAGCGTGAGTGGGGGAGGGGCAGAGACAGAGAAGGAGACAACAGAATCTGAAGCAGGCTCCAGGCTCTGAACTGTCAGCACAGAGCCCAGCGTGGAGCTCAATCCCATGAACCTTGAGATCATGACCTGAGCCGAAGTCAGTCACTTAACCGACTGAGCCACGAGGCACCCCTCTTTTGACTAAAACTTAAAAAAAACCACAAGCAGACTCAGTTTATAAGATGGTTTCAAATGTGGATGATTCCAACTGTATTGAAACATTTTCTCACCAAAAAGAATAGATTGAAAGTCTCTGCCTGTTGTTTCTGGAGGTCCCAGTGCTCAGCGTCCCTGAGTGTGTTTATATCTAGTTTCCCATCAGGCTCTGTGCTGTGGAATCAGGGGAAAGAAGGAGGAAAAGATGGAAAATATGGGAGTGGTCTCTTCCTGGAAGACATGGTGCATGTTAGCAGGCCGCAGTTACGCCAATCAAAACAAGTTAAACTTTTCCTTGTGTTTTGGATCCCGGGCACGAATGTTGTCATGGATGAAACAGATGGGATCTGGGACGTGCACAGAGAGTGCAATAATGATGAAGCTGAGCTTCGCCGGCCTTCCTGCTACCGCACCTCGTTCTGACTTGCAGGCGCCAAACTTGATCCCATTGTGCATTCGTTTGCTGTTCCTGGTCTCTTCCTTAGGTTAGACGCAGCTCTGGTAAAACTCAGAAAGAGCTTTGTCAACATTGAAATCTTAGGACAGCTGAAGAACATAATCTGTAAAGCAGATAAATGCTTTGATGTGGATTAGGTCAAGCAAACAGTGTTTATATAAAAGGTCTTAACATGTAAACCAATTAGAGTCTTATAATTTGACTTCTGTTTCCCATCGGACAGAGCTTTTTTATAATGTAAATGTAGTAGAGAATATCCATGTTCTTCAATCTTGCTGACATTCTTTTCTTTTAGTAAACAGTAGATAAAGGGGTTCTTCAAAGCATTGGAGATATTTGATAAGCTTTGAAGTTTTTATTAGCTTCACTGGAAATCTTTGTTTCCTGGAAAGTTCACTAATGGAATATATAGTTTCTTACAGAAATCCATTTCTTGGCTATATATAGTAAATAAGCTAGTCGGTGGGGATGGTATTGTAAGATAAAACGAATATCTAAACTGGTCGTGAGTCAACTCTTACCATTGTAAAGCTTTTAATGTCTAAAGGAATAATGTTATTTGGGTCAAATTAACCTTTTCTTTATCTGAAGTCACCGATCTCACTTCTTGATAGGAATATAATATATATTTCCTATGAAGGTGCTTGGCAGCTACTAAGTACCGAATGAATCTGCAGCAGTCTCAGCACCTTGCCTCAAGGTCAGTGGTACCCGGTTGCCCAGCCAGTCCCTTCTGATCTCCTCTACTGTCCCCACCCCGTCTAGGGCTGACTCTCTCTGCCTGGTTGGCTGGGGTGGCCTCCTGTTAGGTTCTCTGTTTCTTCTGGTCCACCTCCCCCATCTGTCTTCCCTTAAAGCCTATTTTCCTTGGCGTAACTATGGTTAATCTTTAAAGCTAAATCAAGATCATGTCACTCCTTGCCCATGCCCAACAGTGGCTTCTGGATAAACCCAACTCTGGATAAACTCAGAATAAAACCGAAAGCCCTTCTTTGGCACAGAGCCTGTATGATCTGTGCCAGCTGTCTCTGACTGGCATTTCCTGCTGGCTCCCCAGCCACACCTCCTTTCCCTCACCCCACTCCGGCCACACCAGCCACCTCACTTGTCCCTTGGACACCCAGTCACACGCCCATCTCAAGACCTGAGGATTTGCACTGTTCTCCTTTCTTCTGCCTGACCAACTCTCGCTCCACCCACTCGCCAGTTTGCTTCCTCAGTTCTTTCAGGTCTCTGCAGAGATACCTGCCCACTCTATCTAAAATAGAAGCCCTACATTCTCTTACCCTGCTTCTCCCCACCCAAGCTTTTATAAGCCTATAGTCTATTATCGATGGATCAATTTATTTGTCCATTCATGTATTTATAATTTCTCTATCACTCCCAAGAGAAGGTGAGCTCCATAATGATGGGGACACTGGTTTGTCATAGTACCTCTCGTGCCTAGCACACATAGGCAATCAAGATGTATCTGCTGGGTGTTGAAGGAAGAAAAGAGCCAGTCATCCATACTGTTTGTAATCTGCATATGCAGGTCAAATCGTAGTGCAGCTATGTTGTGTTCAATAGTACAGTGATGTTTTTGATTTTCATATCTCACTAAAGGTTGGCAAGGTTTATCCTGGGTTTACTTCTTGCCTAAAGATTTCAGCAGTAACCTTGGTTTACCTTCATTGTAGTTCCACACGTAGGGGTCACAGTACCTGAACTTGTTGGTGATTTGAATGGTTTTGTGGTGACAGTTTGTGTAGATGGATAGAACCATTGGAGTCTTACCTGCCTACTTTCCTCAGTGACCAGCCAGCACATATTTAGCACGAGGAGAAAGGCACACACCCAAGTCTATTTTTAATACAGGAGAGTTCCCATAATTATCTAAAGACTCAGAGGTTACTTTAAGATATTTCATATGTTAAAAGGAGCTTTTTCTCCTACAAATGAACAACTGATAATCTCATAAATATTGTGTGAGAAGAAACTGGAGGTGGGAGTTAATAGAGGAATTTGGATAAATGGTTTGTAGAACTTTGTAGAAGATAAGAATAGGCCCATTCCATGAGATAATTTTTTTGGCATAATTGCTAAGTGCTGCTTTAAAAAAAGTCAGATTTATTGATGTATAACTTACATATACTAGAATTCACTCTTAAAAAGTATACGGCTATGTGTCTTGATAAGTGCATACAGTTATGTGACCACTGCAATGAAAATGTAAATCTCCATCACCCTAAAATATTTCTTGTGCTCCACTGTAATCAATCTCTCCCCTCGGTTCTGACCTCTGGCAACCACAGATCTGTTTTCTGTCCTTATAGTTCTGCTTTTTCCAAATATCACATAAAAGGAATCACACAATATATAGCTTTTTGAGTCTGGCTCCTCCCACTTAGCTTAATGCACTTGAAATAACCATGTTGTTGTGTGTTTCGGTAATTTGTTCCTTCATTGCTGAGTAGTATTCCGTTACATAGATAGAGTTTGCTTACCCATTGACCAGTTGAAGGGTGTTTGGGTTGTGTCCATGGCATTCATGTATAGGTGTTTATGGGAACGTTAGTTTTCATTTCCTCATGGATTAATACCTAAGACCAGAATTCCTGGGTCAGATGGTAAATATATTTTTAAACTTTATAAAAAAGACAACCAAACTGATCTCCAAAGTGGCTATGCCATTTTCTGCTCCTACCACCAAGGTGTGAGGGTTTCATGAGCTGCCTTTTCATCCTCAAGCATTAGATGCCCGAATGGCTTTCTTCCTTGAAGAGAAACCTTAGGATTTACACCCTTTCCTTTTTAGCCTCTCCATTTTGTGTTCATTTCTTCTACTTGGACCTTTAAATTACTTTTATTTAAAAGTCTTTCATTCCTTCACTGTTGCCTGAGTTTCCTTTTTTCTTCTCTGCACATAACATGGGGCCTTATATTCAGTAGATGCTAAGGTCACATCTGTTTGATTTCGTTCTCATAAGCCAAATTAAATGGATCTCAAGGGTAAAGACTGCCTTTAGTGGGACTTTGGTACAAATGTAGCAGGGTTCACAGGATGTCTGCATAACAGAGATCTGCATGACACGGTGAACCCTACCCCAAGATCTGGGGAAAAGAGTTCTTGTTTTTCTCTTCTGGCAATAAGGTGTCTCCCACGAGGTGTGGGATACAAACTGTGTTTGGACTTTCACAGTGATGAAGATCTGTTTTGCCCTAGGCTGAGAATCTGTGTTTATTAAAGGTGCATAGATTGATCTTGGAGAGTCTGACTATGAAGTGGGTAGAATCTTGTGAAAGGTTTTTAGTCTCACTTAAAGCTTTTCTATTATTTTTAAGTCAGTGATGCAGCAGAGCATAGTGAATAAGAGTGAGGACTCTGTGGCCAAAAATGCTGCTAGCCACCTGTGTGACCTTGGACAGCCTTCCTACGCCTTATTTTCTTCATCTGCAGAGTGGGGGTACAAATAGCAGCGAGCAGTGGTGGTGGAGTGGTTAATATATAGATAATGCTTAGAACAGTGCCTAGCGGATATTAAGTGCTATATGAGTGCTAGTTGCTGCTGTTATTGTTATTAACTTCACTTTACCCCCAGTACTCTGAAAACGGGTGTTTTTCATACACTTATCACATGTTCACAGTTGTCAGATACTAGATGCAGTTCAAAGACTGATTAAAATTCTGCTAACAGTGAGTGCCAGAGTTTTATGACATTATCTGGTAATGTCAGTTGTTGATTATCCTCGCACGTGTGATTTATACTTGCATACGCTGACTCAGGCCACATTTTTAAGCAGTATCAGTTCTCTGGTCGAGCTTGCTTATTTCTTTTACTCTTGGAGGCTCAGGAGGAAGTTGTGATTTCTGAGGTACACAGTCCTCTGCCATCAGAGAGGACGCTCTGCTTCCCATTGGGAGGGTTGAGCCCAGCATAGTTTGGTCACTGGGTCACTTAGGAGTTTCAGCACAAGATCTTGAGTCCTCTCTCTCCCTAGTTCTTTTGGTTGCTAGCTCCATTCTGAAATGGTTTCCTTTAGCACAGCTTACCATCTTTTCCCCTGATGTTTCTTAATAGTGGCCATCCCTCCAAGGAACAGACCTGACCAGGCTTTCCCGTTTGGGACCTGTGGTTTGTGGAGTCAAATTAAGTTGGCTCTGTGTTTGGGGGCCACCGCCTCAGGGCCAGAGCGGGTTTTCCTGGGTATTGGTGAGCATGCATACAGCCAGCAAGCAGGTCTGTCCGTGCCCACTCGGGGACGGGGTTAGGCCTGCCTGTGTGCCTGGGTCAGACAGCGCTGCTTTGCCCCTGTACTTCAGAGTTACCACGGAGGCGGGGGTGGAGGTGGGGAGGAATTTAAGTTGTTCTGAGCATTGCCTGTGGACTACATCATACCCCACATGTGCATTATTACTTTATGTATGTATGTATGTATCTATTTTATTTATTTTTATTTTTTTAACGTTTATTTCTTTTGAGAGAGTGCAAGCGGGGGGAGGGGCAGAGAGAGAGGGAGACACAGAATCCAAAGCAGGCTCAAGGCCCTGAGCTATCAGCACAGAGCCTGACATGGGGCCCGAACTTATGAACCCCGAACCTATGATCTGAGCTGGAGTCGACTGCTTAACTGACTGAGCCACCCAGGCCCCCGTATCTATTTATTTATCTTTTGAATCCTGTATAGTTAACATACATTGTTATATTGGTTTTAGGTGGACAATAGTGATTCAACAATTCTATACATTACTCAGTGCTCGTCCATCAAGAAAAGTGTGCTCATAACCCCCATCACCTATTTAACCCATCCCCCCACCCGTCTCCCCTCTGGTATAACCATCAGTTCGTTCTCTGTAGCTAAGAGTCTGTTTTTTGGTTTCTCTCTCTCTCGTTTTTTCCCTTTCTTTGTTTTGTTTCTTAAAATCCACATGTGAGTGAGATCATATGGTATTTGTCTTTCTCTGACTTAGCACGAAACTATTGGGATCCATCCATGTTGTTGCAAGTGGCGAGTCTTCATTCTTTTTTTATGACTGAGTAATATTCCAGTGTGTGTGTGTGCGTGCGTGTGGACCATATTGTCTTCATCCATCTATCAGTGGGCACTTGGGCTACTGCCATATATTGGCTATTGTAAATAATGCTGCCATAAACGTAGGGAGGCATATATCTTTTCAAAGAGATAGAAGAGAAGACTGAAACATTTTTATATTTTTTGGGTGAATACCCAGTAGTGTGATTACTGGATCATACGGTAGTTCTAATTTTGATTTTAAGGATCTGTGCCCATTTGCATTCCCGCCAACAGAAGCACTATTACTTTAAATGTTTCTAAGTGCTGTGACTTATAAAATGTAAATCTGTGAGATGCGTTACTGAGTTCATAGTAGCCTTTTGACATTGTCTTGCTAACTATGCAACTGATGGCAGAGGGTGAGTAGAAGAAATAATTTGACATTAGTAAGGGGCTCCTCATACTTGAAGCTCTTGAGACCCACCTCTGGGACATGCACCCAGAAGACATTACTGAAGGCTGAGAGTAAGAAGGTGAGAGTGACCAAAAGTCAGTCAGGACCCATCACTTTCTTATCTATCCAGGGATGATAGGTAGAGTATACAGAGAGTGAACTCCAGCCCATAAAGCATATTTTTCTTATCACATGCAGCTTGCATATTAATAGGCTTTTTATTTGGTGTTTGTTGTTCACTTAGGAAAGAAAGAGCAAAGCCCAGTGTAATTATCTTGTTTTTGTGAAAATATGCACATATGAAGACAGTAGAGAGTAATAGAAAATGTTTGTCTTCACCAAGTGCTGTGTCCCATAGACTGTGAGTGTCTGGGGGCCCAAGAGGAAGGTCATGATATTGTGGTTGCTTTGAGCTCGCTGTGATCTACTGGGAAGCCCAATTGCCTCTGACAGAAGAAACAGTGAGCACTTGATTCTGTGAAGGGTCTTCGTTCCCTATTTATTGTGGCAGCTGTACTTCTAGAGTGTCTCCTGGAACTGCCTGTAAAAATATACTCTGGTGATGGCTTTCAGACTGTTCAAGTTTAAGGACACTTAGAGAAAGTCATGGTGCTTTTTGAGGCTCACTTTGAAATGTTTGAAATGCATTCTGTTTTTCTGTTTCACAACTTAGCACATTAAGTGTTTTGTCATTGTATACATAATTATGTACATGTATGTACATGTGTGTATAGACGTGTGTATAGACACAGATAGACACAGACACACACATATATATTTACTTACTAAATATAACGTTGGCTCTTCATATAGATCTTAGTTCTGGTTGTTGTGATAAGAATAACATGAATTGGGTGGCTCAAACAACAGACACTTATTTCTCACAGTTCTGGAGGCTAGCAAGTCCAAGATCAAGGTGCTGGCACATTCTGTTCCTAATGAGGAGCCCTATTTCAGTTTTGCAGATGGCCACCCTGCTGTGTCCCCATATGGTGGAGAGCAGAGAGAAGCAGCAAGCTCACTCTCTCGTAAGAGCACTAATCCCATGAGGACTCCACCTTCAGGACTTAATCACCTCCCAGTGGCCCCAACTGCAACTATCATCCTCTTGGGGATTAGAACTTCTCAAAATATCAACTTTGGGGGACACAAACATTTGGTCCACAGTACTATATTTGGGTGCTATAAAGTCATTTTCCCAAGTACATGTGTCTATCAAACAGCAAGTTGAATTTCTCTTCAATGTTTGCTTGCTACTTGTTTATGCATTTTGTGGTTACTACAGGCAAGTACTAGAAGGCATAAAAGATTTTGAAAAAACAAATAGGACAGAAGAGAAGATTGAGAATTTGGCCCATTAACTTAATTTTTCTACTTGTGATTTTAGATAACACCCACATCCTTTGGCTTTTGAAGCAGAACACCTCCCAAGGTTTTGTAGGAGCATATTTGAAAACATAAGAGGAACTGATACTAGCTTTTGCGTACTGGAACTGTCATGGGATATATGGGAGACCTACCCAGTAACAGCAGAAAGCCCATCAAATGGGAAATGTGTCCCCATAGGAAGATAGTCCCAAGGACAGCAGGGTGGTGGAGTTTCTGGATCTCACCAGGGAGGATTGAGGTGCTTATTTTAGCTCCCTCTCCTTCATGTGTCCCCACGTCAGTTTCTATTTTGATTGTGAGCATCTTCCTGCAGCTGGTGGAGTGCTGACTGCCAGAGCTTTCATGGGGGGAATGAGCTGCCCCATGCCCACTTGTTCCTCTGTCAGTCCTTCAGCATCTATTTATTGAGCACTGGCCTCCTGCCTATGAAATACTAAGAGCATACAATACAAGATAAAAACCCACAGTCTCATTTTAGAGAAAAAGAATATATGAACATATGAAAGACCCATAACTCTTGATTAAGAGAAGTAGAGTACAAAAGGATAGTCACAGTCAAATTATACTTTGGGATGCATTTAATATCCCATTACGTAGTGAAGACTACCAACATTTATTCTGGTAAAAATCCAGTATTTAGGAAAACATTGTTCCATGGATGTGATCCTAATGTGCAAAAATATTACAAGCATAAGAGTTCAGGATGACAAACTCTCTTACAAACTATTTGACAAATAAAATGGGCCCATGGTTAGTACTCTTAAAATGGTCTATTATTTGTTCTTTAACCAAGATTTCTATATGCTTTCCCCCATATTAAAATGAAACCTAGGTGGTCTTAGTGTGCCCTTGAGAACTGTCCTTTCTTCTTTCTAAAGTTATCTCAGTGTCCTCAGTGATCTTTGAAGGGAGTTCCCACCTCCACAGTGTCCCTGCTGCCCTCTCTCCTATATCACCTTCCTACTGTAGTCATTGCTTAATTGCCTCTAACCTTGTCTCCTGCACATGACCAGTCCGGTCACTTAGTAATGGTTTTTCCATCAACTTGTGTGGTCCTGGAATGAATGCTAGCAGATGACACCTGGGACACCAATATAGCAAATACATGTCCAAGAGGTAATGGGATGGGACTGCCCTCACACAATTACAGACCTGTGGTGATGTCTACAGGTTATTGTATACTTCCAGCTAGTGGCTACCTTCTAATAGGTGCATGGTTTTGTTGATTTGGTGGCATTTTGTTTATTTTTTTTACAGATATTCAAATAATAATAATAATGGTGATTATGATTATGATTACTTCTTTGGCTAATCAAACCCTAGATGGTTGAGAATTAACTATAGTGGTCATTTATAATTAGGTAATTGGCACGAATTCAGGCGAGAGAAAGCTCACTGAGGAAGAAGTGAGACACTCAGAGAAGGGTCTCATGGAAACTGGAGGCATCTAAGCTGAATCCTGAAAGGTATCTTGAGATTTGTATGGGAGGAGGGACGAAGTGTCCGTGGCTCCTGAAAATATCTTAAAGAACCTCCTTTCCTTGCAGTAGGCATTCAGGAAAAGAAAGCTAAGTAGCCAGAACAAAAGTGGGTCTTTTGCAAAAGTGGGTCTAGCCTCATCCTTAGGGTCTGTAATTGGATGCCTGGTGGAGGAAGGGGAAGACCCTGCTAGATGCTCCAAACCTTGAGACACCTGACACTGTAGTTAGTTAAGTAGTATGTGAATAAAACTCACCAGAAACGTCCTTTCACTGTGAGCACCTCCTTCACCACCTCCTGTCAAACCTAAAAAGTTATGTTTTTCTCTGGTGTATCTTCCCTCCAGATGCAGCTGGTCTAGAATTAGTCACAAAGTCATGTGAGAGGTTTTGCACAGGAGTGGGTAATCATCTGAAAGTCAGGTGAAAGTTTGTTTTCGACCCGGAAGCAATATTTCAGTAGGTTGGAGCGAGCCCTGGCAAGACAACCTGAGACCTTGACTTGGGTGCCTCTGCCTGCTGCACGTTGATTCTCTTTCACCCAGAGCCCTGTTTCCCTCTGGAATTTTTGCCGCTGTTATGCAGGTTTGACTAGTTTACTAAACTTCAGCCTGTCACTTAATTTGGCCCCTTTCCTGTTTGCAGTTTTGCTCTTTTCTTTCCCCAGGTTATCTTGAGTGCATTAAAGCTGATTTATTGTTTTGTTTACCAGTCAGTGACCATATTCTGAAGTTTCTTAGCAAGTGACAGAGACTATCCCTTTGTCTCTGGGCAAACCAGATTCCTAGAACTAGTGATGTAGGGACAGGCCTTTCGAACTCCTTTTTGGTCCTTGGGCTCATGATCTACATGGTGTGGATTCTCTTCTTTATTGACCCACAGTTGTAGAGTTCCAAGGGGACCCTCCTGCACACTCAACTTTGAGAACCCCTGCTCCGGAGGACACTTGAGCGACTTGGGCCAAGGTCAGACATGGAGTCTGGCAGAGAATAGATCTAAGAGGGAGAGATGAGGATTTCTTCTTCTCCCTTACCTCTTGGCTTTTGGTTCTCTTGGCCTTTTTGCTTTTGAATAATTTCATTCTTCATTCCTCTGTGGCCGGTACAGAAAGTGGATTTCCTTTTCTAATGCAGGCAAATTCCTGTCCAGTTTTGCATACTGAGGAGGGGCCCCAGGGGAAAGACAGGCTTACATTGGTCTAGCCCAGTTCACAAGGCTCCAAAGCTTTTTAGTAATAAACAGATTAGTGGGGGAGGAGGAAAAAAATATATATGTATTTTTGGCGCAAAAGAGAGTCTATTTAAACACAGTACTTTGTCTGTGTTTACCACAACCTCTTTGTGGCTTTAAGTAATGAGTTCACCGCTGTCTGAATTTCACTGGGGCCTGGGTGACAATAATGTTTTTTTTGCTTTGGGGGAACTTCACGTGGGTTGACTTCCCTGCACCCCCTCATCACCACAAACATTGCCTCATAAGTTGCCTCAACAAGGGCTTGTGGAGAGGAACCCTGTTCTCTCTACACTGGGTAAGATAGGATCTACACCATGCCTCCCATATGTTTCTAAAAACTGAGAACTGACGCCAGCTCTGGTCCTTAACAATGCTGGTGTGTTGTTGGCTGCTCTCCAGCTTAGGGCCTTCTGTGCTTGAGTGAACTCTTTGCTAAGACGACTTTTTCAAAAGGTAATACAAGGAAGTACTGAACAGACATTGGGAGGAGATAAGAGGAAGTGCCTCAGTTTCCTGAAACAAAGGTCTTTCAAAGACCCTACCATTCCACCACTAACCAACTAACCACTAACTAACTAACGAACTAACTAACAGATCTAGGGGCTTTCCTCTTCAGGCTGGGATCTCAGGGCTGAAGCCTTGCTTATGTGCGGTACCCCTCTCTCAGGCTGAGTCATTGGAATGCCACATAGGCAGTCAGCCATTTGGAGTGTAAGGAATGAACCTATTAGCAAATGAGTTATCTTGTACACAGATTATACGCAGCTAGGAAAATCACACAGGGAAATGGACACATGCCTAGTCCTCCATACTTCCAGTACGACTGGCTTTTCCTTTGTTCCCCAGCCTGTGAGGAAAAGAGATGTTGAAGATTTTCTCTGTGTGGACTTAATGGCATTGACCAAGTTATAGCCAAGTTACTCACTCTGGGTGCCCTAGACCTTATGCTAGTCTTCAACTTCTTTATTCAGTGTCTCTCTTTTTCTAAGGAGTTGGGCCTTTGTAGGGATGCCTGGGTGGCTCAGTAGGTTAAGAATCTGACTTCAGCTCAGGCCATGATCTCACCATTCAGAGTTCGACCCCTGTGTCAGGCTCTGTGCTGACAGCATAGAGCCGGGAGCCTGTTTTGGATTCGTGTCTCCCTCTCTTTCTGCCCCTCCCCTTCTCGTGCTCTCTCTCTGTCTCTCTCTCTCAAAAATAAATATTTTAAAAATTTAATAAAAAATAACAAAGGAGTTGGGCCTTGGTCTATTCCTTCTGGCTATACATATCCAACTCCTTGATGAATTCCAACCCATCCTTCTCTGTTTTCTCAAAATCTCCCTTTGTTACAAGGCTTCTTTTCCAAATCCCCTTATTTGGATCTGATGTAAATTTGTATTTTAGAAAGTACTCATGTTTATTCAAGATAATTCTTGCCTTTATACCAAATATATAAAATTTCAGTCACTATAGAAAAATTAGAACTTTGGCGAGCCATTGCACAGAAATGACTTTATTACTGGGTTTAAGATGAAAGAAAGAAATTTTTATATTGAGTATTTTTTCTAAGAGGTATAAAAAGGTACTCTAATCACTGCCTGTAATTTGTGGTAGCTGATGTAGATGAATAATTTAGAGAGTAAAGCTCTTTAGAAGCAGAAAATTAATCACAGCAGTGTATCCTGTTTTGCTCCTACATGTGGTTGTCTTACATTGTTTGCTATTTTTTTTCTTAGATTTCTAAGTTGAAATTTTTTTTCTCCTTTTTCAGAGAAAGTTTGAGTAGATGACCTTGAAGACTCAGAGAGCTATGAAGATTTTGAAGTCATTCTACATGTGAAGCTATGATTTAAATATCAGCAGTACAGTAAGTATTTAGGAAAGAAATACAATAATTGTGTGGTTTCACTGGCTTTGACTGCATCCTGAGAATAGGTTAAAGTATACGTCACAAAGGGTTAATTTGTCTGAATCACATTCAACAAACCAGAGTTCTGAGAAAATTATAGCTCCCTCTGTGATAAGTTACAGGCCACAAACACACAGGAGAGATGAGCCCTTTTGATAGTTGGAAAATTCTTTATATCTCCTTAGTGTCCCAGGGGGCCCTTTAGGAGCTCCAGGAAAGAAAAGGAAAACTTAGTATTGGGTTTTCTTTCTGGAAAAAAAAAAAAAATTTGTTTTAGTGTTTATTCATTTTTGAGACAGAGTGTGAGTGGGGGAGGGGCAGAGAGAGAAGGAAACATAGACCAGACTCTGAGCCATCTGGTCAGCACAGAGCCCGACACGGGGCTTGACCTCACGAACCCACAAGATCACTACCTGAGCCAAAGTCAGATGCTTAACTGACTGAGCCACCCAGATGCCCCTGGGGTGTTCTTTTTGTACTGAGCTGTGGCTAGGGGAGCGCTCTCAGGGACTCTAGGTTAGACTTTTTAGATGAAAGTGGGAGCCGGCACACAAAGGGGAACACGAGCATCCTTCCAGGAGCTGTGCTTTCTGGGCTGCCTCTCTGGGGCAGTATTTCTCAATGTGCGTTCCACGGAACACAGTTCCCTAGACTATTAATGCAGTGGGGACAAACGGGGGAAGATGGCTGGTGCTTCAGTGAGTTTAGAAAACATTGAATTAAATAAGCAACCTTTCTTACTGAAGAATCTCAAAAACAAATGAGCCTTGTGAATCTCATGGGTATGTATAGTCGGCAGTACTTATCAGAGTCCCGCGGAACTCTTTCCTTGTGGGGCATCTTGAGGCCAAGTGTTCCATTTGTTCATTAACTAGTTAATGAACGCTAGCTGTACATGGTGTTAGATGCTAAAAATACAGCAATAAATGAGATTGGCAGTGCTTGTGTACAGATAGCAAATAAGGTAAGAAGTAAGAGCAATTGTTGATAGGCATGATAGCCAATGTTTAAGAGAATGGTCTTGGGAGCTAGGCGACCTGGGTTTTTAACCTGCCTCTGCCACTTATAAACTGTATAATCTTGAACAAGACTCTGAAACTCTCTTTCAATTTTTACGTCTATAAAATGGTGATAAGAGCATCTACCTAGTAAGGTTGTTGTGAGGATAAAAATGATGGATACATGCTGGCAAATACTAAAACCTTATACAAGGATTATCAGAATTTGTATTTACAATAATAATGGCTGAATGCTTTGAAGTTTATATGATAGGCTGGGGAAGAGATAGTGATAGATAAGAGACTTTTGACTAGGACGGTCCAAGAATTCCTGAAGTAGAGACCTCAAAAGATGAGAACTACTGAGCTATGGAGACGGTAGGAAGAGTATTCAGAAGAAAACATAAGTGTGAAAGGGTATGTTTTATGTAGAGAAGGTATTAGACAAATACCAACACCCCTTTAAGGTTAAAACAACAACAACAACAAACCAAAACAGCAACAACAAGAAAGTAGGAATTGAAGGGAAGTGGTTTAACCTGAAAGGGCACCTGTGAGAAACCCACAGCCAACTGATCACACTTAGTATGGACTGAAAGCTTTCCCCCTAAGATCAGGAACAAGACAGGGATCTCCGCTCTTATCACTTCCATTCAGTATTATCCTGAGAGTTCTAGCCAGGACAGCTAGGAAAGGATATAAAATAAAAAGCTTCTAGCTTGGAAAGGAAGAAGTAAAACTATCTCTATCTGCAAATGACATGATCATGGATATGGAGTATCCTAAGGAAACCACTAAACAATTAGAACTAATAAATAAGTTCAGGAAGGTTACAGGATACAAGATCAATATACAAAAATCAGTTGTACTGCCATACACTTACAGTGAACAATCTGAAATGAAATTAAGAAAATATTTCCTAATGTCTCTCTCTCTCTCAAAAGTAAATAAACATTTTTAAAAAATTAAAAAAACACTTCCTCTAGGGGCGCCTGGGTGGCTCAGTCAGTTAAGCCTAACTTTTTTAAAATGTTCATTTATTTATTTTTTTGAGAGAGAGAGAGAGAGAAGGAGTATGGGGGGAGGGGGAGAAGAGAGAGAGGGAGGCACAGAAGCTGAAACAGGCTCCAGGCTCTGAGCTGTCAGCACAGAGCCCAGTCTGGGGCTTGAGCCCATGAACCATGAGATCATAGCCTGAGCCAAAGTCAGATGCTTAACCAACTGAGCTACCCGGGTACCCCAAGCCCAACTCTTGATATCAGCTCAGGTCATGATCTTGCAGTTGTGGGACTGAGCCCCACATCGGGCTTCATGTTAAGTGTGGAACCTGCTTGGGATTCTCTCTCCCTCTCTCTGCCCCTCCTCTGCTCATGCTCTCTCTCTCAAAAATAAATAAATAAACTTAAAAAAAAGAAAATATTTCTTTTTATAATAACATGAAAAAGAATAAAATAGGAATAAATATAATGAGAGAGGTGTAAAATTATCACTCTTAAAACTACAAAACATCATTGAAAAAATTTTTAAAATCTAAATGGCAAACATCTCATGTTCATGGATTGGAAGACTTACTATTGTTAAAACATTCCCTAAATTGATCTATAGATTCAGTGTAATCTCTATCAAAATCTCAGGGGATTTTTTGCAGAAATTGACAGAGACTAAAATTCATATAGAAATTTAAGGGATCCAGAACAGCCAAAACAATCTTGAAAAAGAGAATTGGAAGATTTGTCCTTCCTGATTTCAAAACTTAATATAAAGACTACAGTAATCAAGCCAGTGTGGTACTGGCTTAAGGATAGACCTATAGATTTTTGGAATAGAATTGGTAGATCAGAAATAAATGCATCCATTTATGGTAAATGATTTTTGACAAATGCGTTATGACAATTCTTTGGGAAATAGTCTCTTCAACAAATGGTGTGGGAAAACTGGATATCACCATGGAAACGAAAAAAGTTGGACCCCTACCTCACACCATATATAAAAAATAATTCAAAGTGAAAAAAAGGCCTAAATGTAAGACCTAAAACTATAACACTCTTGGAAGACAACATGAGTGGGGTGCCTGGGTGGCCCTGTCGGTTCGGCATCTGACTTTGGCTCAGGTCATGATCTCATGGTTTGTGGGTTTGGGCCCTGCGTCGGGCTCTGTGCTGACAGCTCAGAGCCTGGAGCCTGCTTCGGATTCTGTGTCTCCCTCTCTCTCTGCCCCTCTCCTGCTCATGCTCTGTTTCTGTCTCAATAATAAATAAACATTAAGAAAAAAAAGAAGACAACATGAGTATTAATCTTTATGACCTTGGGTTAGGCAATGATTTTTTGAAATATATCACCAAAAGCACAAGTGAAAAAGAAAAATAGGTAACTTGTACAGCAAAATTAAAAGCTTTTGGTCTCAAAAGATACCATCAAGAGAATGAAAAGAAAACCCACAGAATGGGAAAAAATGTTTGAAAATCATATAATCTGATAAGGGACTTACATGTACCATACATAAAGAACTCTTATACCTCAGTAGTAAAAAGATAACCCAATTCAAAAATAGGCCAAGATCTGAATAGAAATTTCTCCAAAGAAGATAGGCGAATGGCTAATAAGCACATGAGAAGATTCTCAACATTACTAGCTGTTAATGATGGGCAAATCAAAACCACGATGTAATGCTAGTTCAAGCCTCTATGAAAAACAGTAACGAGTGTTGATGAGGATGTGTAGAAGTTGAAACTCTCATACACTGTTGGTGAGCGTGCAATATTTTTCCAAAGCAGTTGCTTCATATAGTTAAACAGTGTTGCCTTATGATCCAGTATATTCACTCCTAGATATATACCAAAATAAATGAAAACATATATTTATATAAAAACACAAATACTCATAGCAGTATTGTTCATAATTGCCAAAAAATGGAAACGACCCAAATACCTGTCAACCAGTAAGCAGACAAACAAAATATTGTATATCCATGTGATAAGATGTTATTTAGCTGTAAGAGGGAATGAAGTACTGATACATGCTATAATATGCTAAGTGAAAGGAGCCAGACACAAAGACCACAATGCATAGTTTCATTTATATGACAGAGAAGTCTATAGAGACAGAAAGATTAATAGTTGCCCAGGACAGGAATGTCTAGGGGGAAATTGAGAGTGACTGCTAATGGGTACATAGTTTCTTTTTGGGGTTCTGTAGGTATCTAAAATTGATTTGATAGTGGTCATACAGATCTATAAGTATACTAAAACCACTGAATTATACACTTTAAATGTGGTGGATTGTGTGGTATATGAATTACATATCAATAATGTATATATTAAAAAAGGATATGTCTTAGAGGTATAACCATCAACAGTTGGTGGTGGTAAATGAGATACAGGGAGTAAGGACAAGGGAGGAATTAAGAATGACTCCCAGATTTTGGCCCTGGCAACTTCTTAGGGGAATAAAGATTGGGAGAGGAGGTTTTGTTTTGTTTTGTTTTGTTCTGTTTTGTTTTGTTTTAATGGGGAGGGCCAGCTTTGAGAATCAAGAGTTCTGTTATGGACATACTAAGTTTGAGGTACCTGGTAAATATCCAAATAGAGATGTTAGGTAGACAGTTGAATGTGAGTCTGGAACTCAGAAGAACAATCCTGAATACAGGCAACATTTACATGATAGGTAAAGCCTTAGGAGAGGATGAGAACTGTGTGTGTGTATGAGCAAATGAGGCTCAGAATGAGATGGACTAGAGGAGGCGAGCCAACAAAGAAACAAGAGAAGGGATCAGCCAGGGAGGAAGGAAAGTAGAGGGGTATGAGGTCACAAAGCTCAGGTGACTTTGGAAGGAGGGAGGTGTCCACAGAGCTGATACTGCTGAGACGTCAGGAAGGGGAGGATGGGAGTGTCCATTGGAATTGCCAAGATGATGCTGTTGATGACCTTGGCAAGACTAGCTGAGTAGTGGAGACTCCAGAACAGTGGGTTGAAGAGTGAATGTGAAATTCTAGAGTAGAGAGAGGTAGGGCAACTGTTTTTAGAAGTTTTGCTGGAATCACATTCTGGTGAAAATTGCTCTGGGATCGTTTCCTGCCCTGCTGAATCACCCAAGTGCTGGTAGTGTTTGAAGGCTGTCTCTTCCCTTGGAGCCAGCAACTTTGGGTGTGAATTCTGCATCTAGGAAGCTGCCAACTTGTAGGTGGGGGTGGGGCAGGAGGGTAGCGCTAGGCTGGGGTCCAGAAAAGGGTGTCATTCTTTGCTTTATTCTCTCATGGGTTTGATTTTCTTTTGATTGTGAGAAAGTTGAGAGAAGGATTTTATTAATAATGTGCTTTTTCTTTCTTAAAAGTTTATTTATTTTGAGAGAGAGACAGCACAAACAGGGGAGGGGCAGAGAGAAAGGGAAAGTGAGAGAATCCCAAGCAGGCTCCGTGCTGCCTGCACACAGCCTGACATGGGCTCGAACCCAGGAAACCATGAGACCAGGAAACCATGAGACCACGACCTGAGGCGAAACCAAGAGTCAGACGCTTAACTGAACTGATCCACCCAGGTGCCCCAATAATGTGCTTTTTAGATTGAACTGTTTAAAATGCATCATTTGACGTCAGAATAGAGAGAAAAGGCATTCCATGCTTTTAGATACAGTGAGGGTCTTTCTAAAGCAGGGTTCTGGCTGTATATACATGGCTGCTTTGAATCTCGTCAGACGTGGGTGAACTCAGTGCCAGGACCACCAAGACTGTGCGAGGTGGAGAGAAAAGTGGGAGCTTTCTCAAAAGGCCTCCACACAAATGCTTGAGGAAGTTGTGTTTCATAAACCTCAAAAGTGCATTGACTATGCATGTTCCCATCTGTATTAGCATGTTCTTCCTCCTTGCTTCTTTACTAATTTAGATTGTGCAAAAGCACTTTTTAAGATACGTGTCCCTTCAGACAACAATCCAGGCTTTACCGACTCTTGAGAAAATAGGCTGCTACTTAGGCTATGAAGCCCATTTGATGTTTTGAGCAAACATGATGTTTTGAGCAAACATTATATTTTGAGCACATGACTAGAGGTTGGTTCATCTTAGTTGAGTTCAAGTGGTGCTGTTTTTTCTTTTGCAATGTGTGTGTGTGTATGTGTGTGTGTGCGCGCGTATTTTCACATGCATGCATGTAAACTTTACTAAGTGAGGTTTTTAAAGTTATAGCTCAGTGTTTTTAGCTCAAATTTCTGCCTTTTATGTGAAATATAAATGACCTATCCGAAAACAATATATTTAAAGTCCAGTGTGTTCTAAGTGGCTTGGCATGAAATTAGAAAACATCTTTGTTTTTCAAGCCCTAGTTAAAGGCTCCTTGTAAGGATTTCTTGTGTGTGTGGTTTAAAAAAAATGTCTGTGATCATTATTGTTTGGTTGTGTTTTACTGTATGTGTAAGGGGACATGCATTGGGAGATTTTGAGGGAGGAACATTTCATTATTCCCTTCATTAAAACATTCCTCTTCTGAGGGGTGCCTGGATGGCTAAGTGGGTTAAGCATCTGACTTCGGCTCAGGTCATGATCTTGGGGTTCATGGGTTCGAGCCCCACGTCGGTCTCTGTGCTGACAACTCAGAGCCTAGAGCCTGCTTTGGATTCTGTGTCTCCCTCTCTCTCTGCCCCTCCCCTGCTCACACTCTTTCTCTGTCTCTCTCTCTCAAAAATAAATAAAAATTAAAAAAAAATTCTAGGGGGAGTCTAGGTGGCTCATTTAAGCGTCTGACTTAGTCTCAGGTCATGATCTCATGGTTCATGAGTTCAAGCCTCACATCAGGCTCTGTGCTGACAGATCAGAGCCTAGAGCCTGCTTCAGATTCTGTGTCTCCCTCTCTGTTCCTCTCCCATTCATTCTCTCTCTCTCTCTCTCTCTCTCTCTCTCTCAAAAATAAGTAAAACAGTAAAAAATTTTAAAAATTTAAAAAATTAAAAAAAAATCTTATTCTGAAAGTAGCATCTTAATTTGTTCTAGTGCACAGGGTTTTTCATTTCTTATTATAAGAAAATGATATAGTGGTGTGTCCTACTTCATTAGAAGTAGATCGTCATCCGTGAAGAAGTCACCAGCTTAAGAGAAACCCTGACTTTACAAGCCTGTCTTTTTCAGCTTCCCCCCACCCAGGTGTAGAGATTTTACTAACTTTCGGTAACTTCCAATCACGGGAGAATTAGAATGGTTATCCAGGAAGAATCCTTTGAACTTCAACCTATAATTTTGGCTATAGCGCCATGCTAACGGGCACTTTTGAGATCTTGATTTTAAAAGAGCATGAGAAAGTGGCTGCAAAGAGAGGGTTTGGTCCTGCTTTACTCACAATAGCTTCTTGAGAGAAACCTTCAGGCGCTCACCATGACTGGGGGCAGATGAGGTCAGTTGACAGTGTTTTTTAATTGTTTTCAGAGAATTGGACCGTATTCAGCAGGTGCTACAGACCACATTTCATCTCATTTTTACAGAGGAGCACTGATTCAATTTTTGTGCTCTGGGTGAATCTGTGCAAATTACTTTGTTTCTCAAAAACGTCTTATTTGTCTTGGGATGCAGCCAGGCCTCTAACGTGGGTGGTGTGTGCTGTGTCACAAACCCCAGGCCCTGAAGCCTGAATTTTGCTTTGTCAGATTAGATGAGTGTATGAAACAAGCCACCAGCCTTTGGGAGACAAACATAAAAGCGAGTTTCGTAAATTGATGCAGACAGAGATTTTGGGCAGATTTCTTTGCGATGTGGGGATCTAGGTGACATAAAGAGAAAAGACAGAAGAAAACAGGTAAGGGACTTCTGGAATTTCTGAAATAAGCTTATTTGACTGCATTCAGAGAGCTGGTTAGCATTTCATGGGCTGGTGAGGGCCTTTCACTCTCTTCTTGGGGTGTGTTGGGAGGCAATGATTTTTGGATGTCGGTAATGTACTTAGCTTAATATATTTCAACTAAAAAATGCCACTAATTTGACTTTTTAAGTAAAAATACAAGTTCTTAACATGCTGTCCTTCTACCAAAGACTAGGAGGTATTGAGCTCTCTAAATAGGAAAAATGAACAAAATAAAAATCCTTAAGGAATCTTTTTTTTTTTTTTGCAGTTTTTTTTTTTTTTTTAACCCAATGTAAGATTCAGGCCTCATTTAAAATAAAATTTGTCATGGAATGGGAAACACAATCCATGGAGGAAGGTCTTCTGTTTTTACACACACACAGACACACACACACACACTTATATGGGGAGGAGAAATAGGTAGTAAACATCTTGAAGAAAAAAGAAGGTACAATATAATCAAGAGGTTGAGTCTAAATTGGAACGGGTCCTAAGTTTTTATTTCACTTTCATTTGGATACTTTTACTAATTCTCTTTGCCGAGCTTGGGCTTTTCAAACATTCTTTGGCCCTGGGAGGGAGTAAAACTTGGGAATCCTGGCCCTAGAATAAATGTTCCTTTAAAACCCCAAGGACAGAAAATTGAACACAGCTGTGCAAGAGAAAAAGGGAAAAAAAGCCAGTGATGGTTCAGGGCTGCGGGTGACCTGACCAGCAGCCCCAGTGCACTGGGGCTGCGGCTTCTTGATCGTAGACGGGGTACTTCAGTGTTCTTTCTGCAAGTTTCAGGAAAATGCCAAGCCTTTCCTTCAAAACTGTAGTTTCTCTGTTGCAGTTAGGAGAACGTTCTGCTAGGTATCACTATCCATCGCCCTGCCTGTCCTATGTACAACTGGGATTTCTAATTTGTTTTGAGATGCCCTGATTCCACAAGGCCTACTGTTCCTACTTATAAGTATGCCTCCAAGCTTGAGGAGTTCACACCAGAGTCAACAGATAGAACACCCAAGGTTTTTGGGCTCCAGAGTCCCTCTCTTCTCTGCCACCTTGGAATAAAAAGTTTAAAGTGTGGTCCTGAGAACATAGCATTGTGGTTCTTTGCTTCTCCTCCTCTGGGATGCAAACCACCATGTTGTCTCTCTGATGTTTGCCTGGTGGGTCCTGCTGTTTGTTTTGCAGTCCACGAGGAGCCACGGCCATGGACCCTAACCTCTGCACAGCCTGGGATTAGTCATTTTGCTCTTTGTCAGACCATGTAATGATGATTCATACTTCTTCCTCTACAAGATTAGATTACTGTAATTTTCATATCCTGGACTGTTCACTAGGGATTTGAATTAATTCTTGTTGGTCTAGGAAGCAGTATCGTGTTTCTGGGGAGAAAGGACTGAACTTGCCTACTTGGCTATCATCAGAAAACATTTAGGGAGGGCCTAGTGGGGGCCTGACTCTGGAAGGTAATCCTAGCTTTGGGACTTAACCACGTCAATTAGTTCACCATAAAGGCCTCCAAGCAGGGCCTTGGCGTGCACTTGGCCCAGGTGTCGTGGATTTGCATATGTGACGCCATTCTGATTCTCAAAGATCAGAATGCACAGAGCTTTGCAAGGAGTCCTATACTGCAATCAGGCCCTGCTTAATGGGGGAAAATCTTGCCCAGAGAAATATTTGGGGAAAGAGGGAAATGAATTCAGATTTGTGGAACAGTATACTCAAAGCCAGCAGGGATCATGATCACAGACGGGGGGATGGTGGTGGTGGGAACCATGAGGGGTAAAGTAACCTTGGGAAAAACAACTCTGTTTTGTCACTCTCCCTGTAAAATATGTATTATTCTAGCCCTTCCACAAATATTCATTGAGCACTTACTATGTCCTAAGCACGATTGTGGGATTAACAACAGTCTACAAAACAGACGAAAATCTCTGACTTGATGGAGTTCATGTTCCCGGGACTCCTGGGGGGTAGGAATGTGGGCTGGAGAAAACCGTACAAGAAGTTAAGAGCACTTGGCACAACTCCTAAATAAGTGCAGTCGTTGGGAGATGTGTTTTCCTGGATGTTTTCTCTCTTCCCTCTGTATAGTGAGTGCCCTCTATCCCACTAGTAAGGTTGCCTGCCATTTTTAGTGGGTCCTCTGAAGGGGATTCTTCATGCATGCTAACAAATGCGCCGCTCGGGTGTAATGAGGCCCCAGATGATTTCAGGGGCTGTGCAGGGACTGTCTGCTTCAGTCTGAGCCTCTGTTGGAAGGAAGCTGAGCTGTAATCGAGTGTTCTTATCTTTGCTTCCTGTCCTACTGTGGAATTACTTGGACTCTGGGAATGCCTTGTGTTGACATACTTTCTCTCTCCTTGGATCCCCTTCCTTTCTTTATCCACCCCCCTTTCTCTTTTCTCTTAATCCTCTCCATTCTCCTTTGGCGACTCTGAGATGGCGCTTTGCCTCAGAATTATGGAATCTCAGTTTTTTTTCTGGAACTGGATGGGACCCTAGGAGTCTTAATCTAAACCAGCAATTTTTGGTCCCGGGACTGACACCAAGTGTTCAACCTGATGCAGTGAAATGAGAAATATAAGAAAATGCAGTAAATGTTTCACAAAGCTAAACTTCATGATTTGATTCCTGTACTTTCTAGTGTATTTCCTTGAACTTTTGGGTTTTTAGGGTCTTCCACTTACCCTAGAAATTACTCATTCTCCTGAACTCAGCCCCCCCCCTCACCATGCTGCCCCCACAGTTGACTCCTATCCCCTGCCCCCTTTTCCCACATTCCAGTTTTCAGATGGTGCCCTCCTCAAGTTTGTAGCTCCGGCCCCCAAGGCAAGAGTCGCTGCCTAAACTTTAGGGCAGGAAGCCACCACTCTACTGCGAGGGAGTTGTGTTTTTGGATCCCCGCTGGAGCCAGAGATACACTTTCAGCTACAACACACAGTGGTTCAGTTTTATAGAATTATTGGTGCTGTAGCTCCACTTTATTACAGGTTTATCAGGCGTTTGTGAGTTGGCCAAGTGCGCAGCCATCACTTACGATGCTGGTGCTGGAGGAGAAGGAGAATGGGTGTTTACAATGGGAACTGTATTGAGCTGGGGATGCACACACTTGTGCTTCCAGCCGAGGGTGTGGGGGTTTTTGTGGTTTGTGGAGGCCAGAGAACAGCGCTGTAGAGGAGGCCTCCCAGGTGCTCCCTGTCCAGTGTATCTCTGGACCTGAATGTTCTCCTTTATAACATGGTGCAGATGTTCACCTTTCCACAGTGCTCCTTAAGAAGGACCATGGGTACTTTATGTTTTTCATTCAGGAGTATGAATTTTCTGTTCCTTCTTGGTGTTTGGGGTCAGCAGAAGAAACCACTTATGGTGCTAAGCTTTGTGATGTCCACAACAACATGAAAGGGAAGAAACCTCCTGGGTCTTTCTTCTCCGGGGTGGTGCTCCCTCCATCACTTTAGTCTCACGTTCCCACACTTGAGAAGCAACCTGTGATTCTGCCATGTGATAGAGAGAGATGCCATATCTTTAGATATATCATGCCCTAAACGGAGCATGTCACAATTTGTAGATCTCTGAATACTGTCAGGACTCTGAGCCTGGTGTCCAGGAATGCGATGTTGGTCCCGCCATGTGACAGGGTGTGTCCCTGGAGCAGGACTCCTAAGACGTGGTCCAGGCTCCCCTCTGGCAAACTCCCATTTCTTCTTGACCACAAGGCCAGCAGTTCTGTACATGCTGAGCATTGCTCCACGCCCTTTGCTCTTGAAGCCGCAGCCTGGGAGAGCAGAGCTGGCTTGCTCATCTGTTGTTCAAGCCAGTGACCTACACACGACCTTGGAGCTTGAAGGATGGTTATCCAAAGCCAGAGAAGCTCTCTATAAACTTTGAGAGTGAGACAGAGAGACAGATACTTACTTGCTGATTGGTTTAGATCATCTGGCGGGAGGGAGATATGTTGGTTGAAAGACAAATGTTAACCAAAAATAAATGTCCCCCTTTTTGAAAATCTATCCCCAAACAAAATTATGAGGTCACAATCTGAAACTCATGCTGGTGTATCTGTGTAGATACTAGGAGACAGGCACACCCCTGTCTTCACTCACTGATGTCAAAATTCTAAGCTTACTGAGCAAATGGGTACAAGAAATGAAATCGTTCCAGATCTGATTCTGTTAGAGCAGAAATTAAGATGGAGTACAAATCTGGTTCCCTGGAAATGAGCAGCTTAAAGAAAAATACTTCTAATGATCGTTCAAGTTCATTGCCACTTAGAAAGCAGAACCTTTCAGAAGGCAGAAATGGACGGAGAGCTTTGTTGTCTTGCTTTCCCTGCACTGACAGTTCTGCCAAAAGCTCTGACATCATCCTTACTTCAGAAATAGGTGCCTCACGGAAGGAAACCTGGCAAGTAAGGCACTTGTGTGAGCTGCGTCAACTTGACTTTGTTTGCTGCCTGTACACTGAGGAGCCAACTTGTTCCTCTTAGAACTCTCCAGCTTCAGAGGGGCATATGCACGGATTAGTCAAACCTGATTCAAAAAGGAGAATGTTGTCACAGAATTGAAATGAGAAAAATACATTAATTACAAGTTATTTTGATTGTGGTTTTCAGTCTTCCTATCCCAAACATTTATTCCATCTATTGAGTGGCAGACA
Organism: Cryptoprocta ferox; assembly: GCA_028646485.1. Classification (NCBI taxonomy): domain Eukaryota; kingdom Metazoa; phylum Chordata; class Mammalia; order Carnivora; family Eupleridae; genus Cryptoprocta; species Cryptoprocta ferox. The sequence continues at coordinate 106,408,537 of CM053571.1, read as the reverse complement.
TCCTAGTTCCCAGCGATCTGGAGATGAGCTGAAGTCCCTGCCTTCTGGAAGCTAAGAGTCTAAAGGTTGGAAATCCTAGACCATGTCAGGGACGGGGTCACAGGAGAAAGAAAGGCAACTGAGTCTCGAAGGATGCTCAGGAGTTTTCTAGGTGAGAAGCAAGGAACAGAGGGAACAGCCTGAACACAGCAATGGTGGTCAGCGTGGCTTCTCTTGGTCATCTACGGCGGGGGAAGGGTGGTGGGACATATGGCTAATGGGGTAGGAAAGAGGATAGCAGCTAGGGACTTTGGAACTTATCCACCAGGTCAGCCAATCTCGACCTTCTGTTTTCCTTCAGCACATGTATGCTAGAGTATATCCACATGTGTCACACACCTCTTGGGTGTATCCAGATGTGATGTTTGTAATGAAGCAAGACACTTAAGTTCCCTATAATCGTCACACAACTATTAGCAGTATATTCATAAATGTATATCACCACAGATCTTGATCTATATGAGATCATCTCTGGGTTAAGTGCAATTTCCAAAGTATTTATGTGTAACTCGATTCCTTTTTCCTCCTACTGATGAATATCTAAATGCAAGAGGGTGAAAGGGATGCTTCTGCAAGGACATTTTTACATCAATTCTTCAAGAATATTTAATTTATTTAAAAAATTTTTTAACATTTATTTTTGAGAGGCAGAGACAGAGCATGAGCTGGGGAGGGGCAGAGAGAGAGGGAGACACAGAATCCGAAGTAGGCTCCAGGCTCTGAGCTGTCAGCACAGAGCCTGGTGTGGGACTCGAACTCACGAACTTGTGAGATCGTGACCTGAGCCGAAGTCAGATGCTTAACCAACTGAGCCACCCAGGCACCCCTTTATTTTTTAAATGTTTATTTATTTTGAGAGAGAGAGAGAGAGAGAGAGAGAGAGAGAGTGAGCATGAGTGGGGGAGGTACATAGGGAAAAGGAGAGAGAGAATCCCAAACAGGGTTCAAGTTGTCAGCCTGGAGCCCGATGTGGGGCTCGATCCCACAAACTGTGAGATCATGACCTGAGCCAAAATCAAGAGTCAGATGCTTAACCAACTGATCTACCCAGATGCCCCAAGAACATGTAATTTAAAAAGTTGTTGCTCCTCAACAGGAAGTCACTGGCTGCCCAGGAGAAGGGCTGCTGGGGCCAGCGAGGAGGTTTCCACTGGGTGAGAAGTGGCTATGTTGGGGCTGGTTAGAAGGTTCTGAGCAGTGGAGAGGATGGGTTTGGGGAGGGAAGAAGAGTTTGGAGGCTCTCACAGCAGTCCCGCCCAGAGGCAGGGAAGTAGACACAGAGCGGAAGGCCAAGGGGCAAACCACTGGCTCCAGTGGAGGGGCTGGTGGGTGGCTGTCCACCAGGGAAACAGGAGCAAGCGTTGTGTTAGGAGAGGACAAGGGTAGCATTGTTTGTCTTGGATTTCTTGTTCCTGTGAGCTAGACCGGTCTTCTGAGCTCAGGGACCCCTTAAGTCCTGAATTCTGTTGCAGGGCAGTGGGAGTAGGGAAGAGAGAAGACTCCAAAGGTCTGGGGGAAGAGGGGCCACGAAGCCCCTGAGGCGAGAGTTTTCAGCAAGTGATGGGAAGGACCAGACCTTACTGTCAAAGACATTATTAAAAAGATGTTCCCTGAAGGCGGAAGTGAGCAGAGAGTGTCCGACGACAGAGTGGCCAAGTCCAGGCACTGGGAAGGTCCCTTGTTGGAGAAGCAGTTTCTGGAATGTGGAGGGAGCTAGAATCCAACTGAAAAACAATGGGAGACCAGTGGGACTGGGGGAAGGGGAAGCTTGCTTGTGGAAGGAAAAGAGGAGTAAGATGGGTAAGCGCTCAGAGGGGAAGGGGGAGCTGAGGGAACTTTGGGGGGTGAGAGACAGAGAAGCCAGCCTATGTTCTTGGGCTCCCACCCCTCTCCCTCCATGAACTGAAAAGAAGCTTCCCCTCCTGTGTGTGTTACAGGGCCTCCCCCAGAGCTCATCCTTCCTAGACTAAAAGTCCAGTGGAAGTTAGTTGGGCCCTCAGGAGGGACTGTTCCAGATGTTTACATCTAGGTGTGATGTCACAGAGTGTGAGCGGATGTCGAGCACAAAGCATTCTCAGTCTGCCCACTCTGCCACTTGCATGTCTTTTTATTTTCAAGAATGAAACCTTCAAAACTGTAGAACTCTGGAGTTTGAAAACTTGTTTCCCATGGTATTTATAGTAGCATTAAATTTTGAGATGACTCAGTCTCCTCCTTTTCTAAAGAGTCATTTTCTTGCTGTTTCTCGAGTATATACAGATTGGGAAAATAAATAAATCATCTTGGGCAGTGGCTTGAACTTCTGAAAATGATGTGGAGGTATCGTGTTTTATTGTCGGAGAGGCCCTCCTTGTTAGTGGTTCTCTTTAAGTGTTCATACAACCTGCCAAATAAACATTTAATTGGAGAGCAATGCTTTTCCTTTATTTCTGTATCAAATATTGTACTTTGGGTCAATGACTTCCATTCTTGTAGGGAAAAAGAAACATTTCTAATCTGAATTTCTTAAGATGGCATTGATGACAGGCAAATCTATATAGATTTAGGTAAATTATAATTATACTAAGTAGCCCACTTATGTAAATGGGATGCATGGAAGTTTTATTTGAAACAGTTTTTTTGAAAAAATGTTTAAAAAACATAAAAAATGTTAGGGGCACCTGGGTGGCTCAGTCAGTTAAGCATCCGACTTTGGTGCTGGTCATGATCTCACAGTTCGTGGGTTCGAGCCCTGTGCTTGGCTCCACACTGTCAGTGTGGGATTGGGATTCTGTCTCTGCCTTGCCCTCTGCCCCTCCCCAACTCGTACTTTTTCTCTCTCTCAAAAGTAAACTTAAAAAAAAGTTTAATTCAACTTTTAATTTTGAGATAATTACAGATTTAAATACAGTTTTAAAAAATAGTCTAGAAAGATCCTGTATACTTTTTATGCAGCTTTCCCTAATGGTTTCATCTTGTGAAACTATGAAACAGTGGCACAACCAGGATCCATAACAAGGATCTCTCTCCGAGCCATTCCCCCACTGCCCCATTCTTAATCTCTGATAACCACAAATCTGTTCTCCATTTCTACCATGTTGTCATTTGGGGAATTTATATACATGGAATCATACTGCATATAACCTTTTGGAACTGGCTTTCCTTTTCACTCAGAATAATGGCCCAGCTATTGATCCCGGTTGTTATGTGCATCAGTAGTTTGTTCCTGTTTTTTTTTTTTTTTTTTTTTATGGTTTCATATTTTACATTTAACTTTGTGATCCATTTGGGTTAATTTTTGTATGAAGCGTGAGGATTAGGTTGAGGTTCACTTTTTTTTCCCTTTTTTCTTTCTTTTTTTGCCAGTGGGTATCCAGTTGCTCCAATGCTTTTTGTTGAAGAGGCACCTTTTGTCAAAAATCTGTTGGCTATATTTGTGTGGGTCTGTTCCTGGGTTCTCTAATCCATTACCATACTGTACAACTTAATATGGAATAGATTTGTTACTCTTACTTTATTCTTTGTCAAGATTGTTTTAACTATTTATTCTAAGTCCTATGCTTCTGTATATAAATTTTAGAATAAGCTTACCTGTATCTATCAAAAATCTTTGCTGGGATGCTGATAGGAATTGCATTAAATGTGTAGATTGTCTGGGGGAGAATTGACCTATTTACTATGTTGACCCTTCTAACCCATGAAGACAGTATATGTCTATTTATTTGTTTTGGTCTTTTGGATGTTTTTAATCAGCATTTTGTGATCTTTAGCATACAGATCCTGTATATATTTAGCTAATTTTATAGTAAATAGTTTATTTTCTTTGGAATGATTATAAATGTTGTGGGGTTTTTTTTTGTTTGTTTGTTTGTTTTAATTTACTTTGAGAGAAAGAGTGCATGAGTGTGAGGGGAGCAGACAGAGAGAATCCTAAGCAGGTCCACGTTGCCAGCATAGAGCCCAATGTGGGGCTCAAATCCATGAACTGTGAGATCCTGACCTGAGCTAAAATCAAGAGTCAGATGCTCAACTGACTGAGCCACCCAGGCACCCCAATCTTGTGTTTTTAATTTGGGTTTCCACATGTTCATTTTTGTTATAAAATAGGTGTCATGGATATACCATGTGGTTTCTCTTAGAAATAATATTGTAAATAGATACGGTTCCTTGATTAGCAGACAAAAGCCAGATTAAAACTCATAAGAAAACTGGACTTAATGACCAGTTACCAGAAAGAATAGTAGACTACCATATTGTTCATAATACTAGTAACTAAATAGCAGCTAATGTAAAATAGTTACTTATCAAATATTTTGGAAATGTCTAGTATAAGTATAGTTCTTATCGAAGCTCATAACATGATTTTCCATTTTTGTGGATCTATTATGAAACCCACTCTTACACATGTCAGATCCATTACTGTTACTTTTTGGAAAAAAGCATGTAATGAGTTTCCTGAGTTCAGCAGATAGCAAAAATATTTAGGAAAATGTTTAAACAGATTGCACAGGTAGAGTTAACTGGGATTTGAGCAAGACAAAAAGGGTGTAAAGAAGAGGAGGCTGGGAAGAGTTGCTCTGTTAGACTCTAATGCATTAATCTAGTCCAGTTTGGTTGCTACAGGGGAGCAGGGGGCCACGATTTAAGAAACATCCAAAAGTTAGCTGTTTGTTTTGTGGGGGTGAATCTTTTTAAGGAAAACAAAACCCCCAAAACCCTGCATTGTTGTGGCAACAGTGATTCATCGTCTCCTCCTGTCTTCTTAAAAGATCCGGAGAGTCCACTATTTTACCCTGCTTTGCTCCAGGAGGAGTTTAAAATAACTTCTACGAAGATATAAAAGATGATAAGATGAAATTTAAAATGGATGAAGAGAAAAATTGGTCAAAGGGAAAATAAGAGGAGGGCCATGACCATGACTGAGATTTGGAAGCAGATGTCAAGCTGTGAGGTTTTATTTGCCATCTTGAAGTGGGTCAACAATTTGGCTTGGACTTATTGTGTTTAACCCCTGCACAAATAGTCACAAAGCTGGTGTTTAATTATTACGGCTGTCCAGGGTTATCTGCCGTTTTTTCATCAGCTTCAGGGGGAGACACTGTCCTGCAGGGTTAATTAATAACAGGAATTCAGATCCTGCCTTGGAAGGCCTCTGCTGGCTGATGTAGCTGGTGGTCTGAGAACCCACACCCGCACACGCTTACCACCCCAGGACCTGGCAGCCCTGAGCTTTTTGCTCCAGCCCAAGCTTCTGTGATCTATATCGAAGTGAAGATGAACAATTAAGACTTTGTTATTTTTGGTAACAGCAAGGACACCTACACCTGTAAGTATTTTTGTACGTTTTAATATCTAAAAAAATGTAAATACCTTTTAAAAAGTGATTGTAGTAGTTTTTTGTTTTTTTTTTTGTTTGTTTTTTGCATTAATTAAGGTTCCTCTGGTTTTTAAGTGAGGTGAGCAACCTGAGATCCTTCTGAAGGTAGATCTTGCTAGTTCGGAGCATTGTCTTTGCTTTTAAGACACAATCTTTGTTTTAGAGAAGGTACTTCCGGCATCATTCTTTCTTCTGATGGCTCGTTTTCTACAGTTAGCGGAAGAGAGAAGAAATCCACAGATGTCCACACAATTTGTAAACCCGTAATCAGACCTGTGCCATGAGAGCGTGCTGTTTAATGTATATCCATGTGCGTGTCTGTCCCTTCCTTTGCAGCGTTCAGGATCTGACCTTTATCCGTGGTTACGTGTTCCTTCTTCATGCAAAAACTAGAGCCGGAGACAGGTTTGCCCACTGAACTCTGTATTGTTGCAGCCTGTTTACTAGACTGCTGTTGCATTTTTAATTTCTCTATAAAACGAGCCGAAAGACAATGGAAATGATCTAATTGCATTTGAAGTAGCTGCTGGCCAGGCTTGTTGCAACAGCTGATGGGCTCCTCTGAGTTTCAAGAGCTATTTATGGTAGATTAGCTGGGATCTGGGCTCTCCAGTTCAGGCCATAAAAGGCCCGTCCCATGTGGAGTTGCCCCACTGCTCCTGACGGCGCCCTCCGAGGCTGAAGCGTCCTCAGGTTTCACGTGGATTTATCCAGTAATGGATGGCCACACCAAGGCCAGATTGGGGAAGTTCAGCGTCAAGGACACCAGGGCACTGAACACTTCACAAAGAAGACTCTTTTTAATATTTTGGCGATCTTTTTTCAGAGAAACTTACGGGATGTAGCCTTCACCTATTTACTGCATTTGGCATCCAGACGCCTTTTGGAAAGCACCGATCTAAATTTATCCTGTTCTGAATCATCACTTCTGATAGATGCCGTTGCCTTGTTTGCGTTGTGATATTTGGTTTTGTACAGTGTTCCTGGGGCTAATTTTTGATATTTTGCTTTTTGTTTAGAATTTGACAGTAGCGTTCGTTGAAAGGAGACACAAAGAATATACTTGAGGACATCCAAAGCCGTGTTTTGTTTATTTTTTAATTAGAAAAATAAGAAATTACAGTGTGATTTTTTTTCTCCCTCCCCCCCTTAACTTAGAGGAACAAGGATTAAACAGAAATTTGAAGTAAGTGAAAAATCTTCCTATAAATATAAATACGGTTATTTGTTACGTGCTATCTGTCCGAGCATGCTTCCTAAGATTTGCTGACTTCAGGCGCTGGAATGTTCCTGCCAGTATGTGCTAATTATTGCTGTTGCTCCTCTATGTACCCTTGGGCATGTTTTTTGGGTTTGGAATGATTGGATTTTTTTCCCTTAAAAATGAAAGAACTTCGTGGTACAGAGAAGTTTGTTCTAACAATTTAATTAATATAGTTGAGTATATACATTCTGTCTAAATGTAAGCACTCGAAACCTTGGAATTAAAAGCATATTCACAATAAAGGGTACTTCAATAATCATAAGTACAGGGGTGCAGTTCAGAAGGGCATGTTTTATTTCACTTATTATTAATGCACATGGAAATGTAAATCACCAGTGATCTTTTTGTATATCTTTGTTTCTGAGGGATCTTTACATTGTACTCTGATTCTTCCATTTGATTTATAGAACCTCTGATATTCCAGAATTTAAAAAAACCAAACAAACCCTCAAGCTTTAGTTTCTAGATTTTTGAACTGTATTTCATTTTTAAATTCTCCTAGAGAAAAAATGCAATATTAGCTTTTTTAAGTCCTAGAGAAAGCAGTGGTGTCTGTAATTTGGCTTAGTGATTTGCTTCTGTTAAAAAGTAGCAAAGAGCTATAGAATATTTATGGTTTACTTGACATATTGCTCCTTTAAAAAAGATTAAAAATTTTTTAATGTTTATTTACTTTTGAGAGAGAGAGAGACAGAATGCCACTGGGGGAGGTGCAGAGAGAGAGACACAGAATCTGAAGCAGGCCCCAGGCTCAGAGCTGTCAGCACAGAGCCTGACGCGAGGCTCGAACCCACGAACCGCGAGATCATGACCTGAGCTGAAGTTAGATGCTTAAGTTCTGAACTGACTGAACCACCCAGGTGCCCCAAAAAGATTGTTTTTTTTAATGCCATATCAGATAGACCAGTAGGAGCAGTAATTATTTTTATCAGGTAGAAAAGAGAGTATTTATAGAGATGAGTTTCATCGGAGAACACTGCTGTGGTTCTCAAACCAGAGGTGGTGCGCAGCTTCAGCGGACATTTGGAAACACTTGGGGGCATTGGTGGTTTTCACGACGACCGTGGCCAGCATGTGGGGCAATGCGGTTAAGAATTATAAGTTCCCTGTAATGTGGGACAGTCTCTTCTGGTGAAGCATGGCTCTGACCAAAATCCTGGGGTATTCCTTGCTGAGAAAAGCAGCAAGGGATAGATGCTCCCTCCCATTCTGGAGAGAAGCAGCAACAGGCTGAACATAGAGGCTGCCTCTTCTCACCAAACCAGGGGAACTCTTGAGGAGCGAAGCAGTTGGGTGTCTTGCCAGGAGTGGGTCATCCTCGCCATTGCTCTCTCAATGGGAGGGGAGGAGAGGAGGTGTCACCGATGAGCAGAGACACTGCTCATCATGCTTCTTTCTGTTGAGAGTGGGACAATGAGTGTTAGCCCTCAAGGAAATGCTTTTTTGCAACCTATCTAACTCTGGTGCAAAACTTTCAGAGTAAAATTTGGTTATAGAGTGCCGAACTTACATCCCTTTCATTTGACAGACCCAGGTGCCTTTGCCTGTACTTCTGAGACCCACTGATTCTTGGTAACCACGCCTCTGGAAGGGTGTGAATATCAGTTCAGAATGAGTATCTTTGTGAACATATGGGGTCATTAAAAATTCTCCACTTGAGGATTTGAATCTAAAGAAAAGGGCCGCTGGTCTTCACAGGGATGTCACGAGAGTGGCCGTTCAGGGGTCACAGGCTGCGCAGAAAGCTGTGGTGGGGGAACCCCCAGAGGCTTATTTTTACTGTTGGACATGAAGGGAGTCCTCTCCTCGCTGTAGGGCTGCCTGGGCTCTTAGGACGCTAGTTACAGTGGCTCCCCACGACCAGGAGAATTTCCAGCCTGGAGCACTCCTGCAGTTTTGGGCTTCATTATTTTGTAACTCTGAACAAGAAGCCATGCCCTCACCCTAGACTCTTCTCCCTGTAGGTCACCAAGGCCACTACGTCTGACTCTGAAGTGGTGCACCTGTCCACCTCTTCCTCCCAAGCCTCCTTGTCCCTTACCTGTATGAGTGCATTGCTCTTAATTAGTCCTTTTGCCCCCAAGTTCCCTGTTGTCCAGTCCATCCTCAGAATGACCTCCCAAAACAAGATCTGATCCTGTCGCTTCTCCAAAGTCTCTTAACCAACTGAGCCACCCAGGCACCCTGCATTGCTTCTCAAAAGTCGAACCTTCCATGGTTTCCTGCTGATTAAAGGTGAAAGCCTGACTCCTTAGCCTCCCCCTCAGGGCCTTTCATGCCACTGTCTTGATGGCATCCCTCCCTGAAATGTTCTGCCTTCCCTTGCATGCCAGAGATGTGTTATCAGATGAGATCTTTCCAGAAGTTTTCATCTATTTCCCTCTGGGCTCCAGGGTCAGATTCCTGGCACTGTGTCCTGGTGCCTCCTTCCTCTGTAGGAAGAGTACCCAACAAGACACCTGGGTCCCAGCTCTCTTGCCACCCAGGATCTAGCCCATTGCTCAACGGGTAAGTGAATTGGCTGCTTTGGAATGACTTGTAAATTCTTCGTATCAAAATTTAACCGTCTATGAAATTCTTTTGCCATTGGTATGTGTTATTCACTACAGAAGGGACCATTCTATGTTATAAGTTCTGTTTTTTTTCTTCCATATCTAATAATGCAAGCAGATTTGTCTTACTCTTACAAGTGTGATGGGGTTTATGTATATATGCTTTTGCCAGCACAGGAAATTAAGGTGCATTCGATGAAGTCAGCCACTTCATTATTGGAGCCTTGCCTAAAATGAAGAAACTCCTCTAGTGGTGTGACTTGACTTATGTACTTTTCCCAAGCATTAAACTTTACCCCTCAGATGCAAACATCGGGGTGGTTTGCCTTGCTGACCTTGGGTGGGGAGGCAGCACCCCAGTGTCCAGTTCAGAAAGATCTTGGTCTCACTCTGTTATGGTACTCCTAGTTGCAGGAGGTTTTGAAAGAGGCATTTATTTTGCCTCATACCTTGCTTATTCTCTTCTAAAAGCTGATCCTTTAATCCCAAACAAGTTCATAACCTATTTCAAACTGGCTTTTGTCTAATATGGTCCAAGAAAGAGCTTTAATATTTGCCTTGGGATAGTTGGTGTCACCGTGTCCCTGAGCTGGTTTTCTCTCAGCTTGTGTGTATCACACGTCTGTGTGCAGGTCTCTGAGTTGGACATCGTGGGATGAAGACAGTGAAACATGTTCCCATCCTTGGTGAGGTCACTTCCTAGAGGGGTTCAGACAAGGGCTTCTTGAAGCCCTGATACAAACAGGCTAGAAGGGATGAACGCTGATAACACGCCATCCACACTCACATCCTACATTATCTCATTTAATTTGTATGGTGGCCCCTGAGAAATAGTACTATCATTATCCTCATTCTACAGGGCAACAAACCTGAGGTTTAAAGAGGTTTTCCCAAGGGCACGTTTGCCCAAGCCACGCAGGCACCCCAACGTCTCAGACTTTAATAAGCATCACCTGCAATCTTGTTAATGTGCCGATTCTGATTCAGCAGGTCTGGGGTAGGGCCGGAGATTCACCAAAGACCCCAGATGGTCCTGATGCCTCTGGTCGGCACTGGCTACAAGGAGCACTGTTTTAAACTACACTGCTCCTGGGGTGCCTGGGTGGCTCAGTGGGTTAAGCGTCCGACTTTGCCCAGGTCAGGGTCTCATAGTTGGCCGGTTCGAGCCCCACATCGGGCTCTGTGCTGACAGCTCAGAGCCTGGATGGAGCCTGTATTGTATGTCTCCCTCTCTCTCTGCCCCTCCCCTGTTCACACTCTGTGTCTGTGTCTCTCTCTCAAAAATAAACAAACATAAAAAAAAAAAACACTACACTGCTTCCTTATGGAACCACTGAGAGCAAGCAATCAGGTTGGACAGAGAGCTGAGGGAATCCCGTCCCATGGTAGAGGTGATCTTCCATGATAATCTGTTTCTATGGGCCTTTCTTGCCATCCCTTCCCACTCTTTGCTTAACACAGTTGCCCCCCATTTCTCTTCCAATGTCTGCCTTTCTCCTGGCTCCTCCTCCTCACGTTGAAAACATACTCAAGTTTCTTCCATCCTAAATAAAGATCCCCTTGACCTCAAGCGATCAGCTATTTCTTTCACCACGCCTTTGCTCCTCAGCACCCACAGCTCCCTAGAGCTGCTCTCTCCCTCCCGGACCCATGTGATCTCCCAATTGCTTTACCACTGAGCACCTCTTTGTGAGAATCCTGCCTTGGGTCTACACCGACTGCTGTTTTGTTGTTTTGTTTTTTTTTTTATTTCTTTTGAGAGAGAGAGAGAGAGAGAGAGAGAGAGAGCAAGCAACCAGGAGAGGGGCAGAGAGAGAGGACTCCAGGCTCAGAGCTGTTAGCCCAGAATCCGACGTGGGGCTTGAACTCAACAAACTGCAAGAGATCATGACCTGAGCCGAAGTCAGACACCTGACCAACTGAGCCACCACCCACGTGCCCCTGACCACTGTGTTCTTGAGCTCTCCTAACACCTTCATTTTCTAAATCATGCTCTGTCTCCTCACTGCTGCAGCTTACCTCTTAGGGTTTGGGTAAAAATTCTTCTGTTGCTCTCTATACGATAAAGTATATGATCTGCCTGTACATATGTTAGCATCTGTATCCTATATAGTATTGATAAAATTATGTGTAAAGAAAGAAAGTTTCTGAGTGAAGATGCAAAGGGTTTTTATAAGTCACGGAGCTATAATTTGCAAACTCTTTTGGTTAATCAGAGGCTTCATGTTTCTTTCTGGCTTTTCAATTATGTTCTGAGTATGGGAAGTTGGCAAATAATTTAGGCTCAGACATATAGTGTCATTGAGCGAAAAATCAATTGGTATTTTTAGATTTTTTGAGATATCAAATATTTTAAGCCCTGAGATTTTCATACCTTCTACAAACACCATACCTAGGGTCACCTAGGTGGCTCGGTCAGTTAGGCATCCGACTCTTGATTTCGGCTCTAGTCATGATCTCACGGTTCATGGGATCTAGCCCCACCACGTCTGGCTCTGGGCTGACAGTGTGGAGCCTGCTTGGGATTCCCTCTCCCTTCTTCTCTCTCCCTCTCCCCTGATCGCTTGCGCTCTCTCTCTCTCTCTCAAGCATTTAAAAAATGAAATGAAATATAAACACTGTACCTAACTTTACCCCATTTAACCAAAAATTTAAATATACGTATGCACTTGCACACATATTACACATTCAACGAAACAAGCCAAGCCAGCCATAACTGAAATAGGAAAGCAGTTGATTTTCAGTTCCTTAAAATATGTTGAATTATGAAGTGGGCAATGAAAGTTAAAATAACCTTTGAAAATTTTAGTACTGTTTTGTATAGATTTCCTTAGAAAAAAATTTTAATTTAAGCTGGGATTTCGGATTTCCAGGCTCAGCGACATTTGTTTATTGTGCAATTACTTCATGGCCTTAACAGTTGCTATTATGAAACGGAAGGACAAATGACATTGTAACGTTATTGTTTGTTTGCAAGTATCACTTCTGGTACCTTGCACAGCTAATGGTTCTGTAGGCTTGAGCCAGGTTAGAAAAATAAACTCAGGCATGCTGTTCAGAGGTAGATGGCTCCCCAAATTTTGTTCATGGTCTTAATTTCCACCAGATGTTCATTTTAGCCAGACACACATAATCATTTGGCTTTATTATTTCATGCATTTTTGATTGAAAGTGTTGAATATTTTAAAATTCTGTGATCCGGTGAATATTGTTGGGATGCGGTCGTAGGGGATGAGTAAGTTTCATGCGATGCCTTCTACCCCAACGCGGGATCCTCCCATTTGAGATGGAATTAATTTAGTTGGATTTGTATCAGATTTTCTCTCTGGAGGCTTCAAGGAGCTTGCAGACATCTAACAGTTTTTAAATATTTCGAAAGAGAATTTCAGCAAGAAGGTGGAGTGGGGCGCAAAGGGGAGGAGAATCATGTGAAAGCAATGATAGCAAAGAAACTTTGTGCCCCACCCTCCTCAGCCCACCTCCAAGAGCTCCTGAGAACTGTTTTCCTTGCTCTTAGGGGAGGAAGAAAACTTCATTTGGAAATTAAGGGTGTTTAATCTTGAGGAGTGCTTGGGGCAATGGCAGAGTAAACTGGAGCAGCCCTAGTCTTAATGACCAGCTGTGTGACCTTGGGTAAGTTCTTACCCTCTCTGAGCCTCATTCATTAAAATGAGCATTGGAGTGGAGGATTTCTAAGGTCTGCTCTACCTATTGGGATTCTATAATTCAAAGACTTCAAAGCTTGAAAATAGTCTGGTCTCCCCTGGAAAGGAAACCCTGCATCTGGAAGGTGTGGCTCAAGGCAGCAGAGCAAGACCAAGTTAGAAATGTCTTAAGCAAGAATACATACGTATTTTAAAGTGTTTTCTCACTATACTGGCTTGACGTAGCCTTTTCTTCCTCCTCAGTTGGCTTGGTCACTGTTCTTTGTCTTTAATTCTTTATTTTTGGTTTTCTCATTGTTTCTTTTGTGTTAATTTAAATACTTAAATTTTATTTCCTGTAGACTAATTTATTCTTCTTTTGCACTCTGTGAAACCCCAGAGTGGTCCTAGCAATCCCCAGGAGAGATGCCTGAGGCAGAATTTTCCTGTTTAAAACAGGAGTAGGCTGTGCTTGGCTTTTTTTTTTTTTTTTTTTTTTTTAGTCCCTTTATGTTTATTAGCTCGCTGCCAGACATTCATTCTTTATTAACAGTTATTTTCCAAGCACCGATTGTGTGTCCAGGCCTGGTATTGCTTTTGGGGAAAGAAAAATGAAAACAAAATCCCTTCCCTCATGGAGCTTGAATTCTAATGGACTCGTACTGAAGTACCCTAAATGATTCTCTTCTTCTTTAGCCTTCTATCTCTTTGAAGTGCTTAAATGACAGAATTTAAAATACCTGCCATCACTCCTAACCCAAAGAAGGTGCTTGTTAATGTTTGCTATTTTCTGAAATTATATTTGCTATTTAACGAAGTTCTATTGCTGTATCTGTCTACTGTTGGCTATTTTCTGAAATTCTGTATTTCCCTATAATTTATACTGATAAAAATCATAAGCTTTTTTTTTAAAAAAAAAAAGTTTGATGTAGGCAAGTACATGTTAGATACCCATCTCCCTCAATTTTTAAAAAAGATTTTATTTTTAAGTATTCTCTACACACAACAAAGGGCTCAAATCCACAATTCCGAGATCAAGAGTCGCACATTCCACCGATTGAGCCGGCTGGGCACTCACTCCTCCCTTAATTTTTTAATTCATCTTCCCTTTACTGCCACAAAGTACTCTCTATAAAATGTTGATTCATTGCCGAGGTGAAGGTTGACATTGATATCATTCAACCAAGATGCTCCAGAAATAAATCACTGAGTCATCTTGAATTCTTTCTTACTTTTAGACTTTGTCTGTCTTGAAACTTTTATGAAACTTAGCAAAAATTTGAAAATAAAGGTAGTTTCACCTGAAGACTTTGAAGTGAGTTTAAGAAGACCTTAGTCACATCAGTCGAACTATCATGTATAAGTAGTATAAGTAGTATAAGTATAAGAGAGGCTGTCTTAGGACAGAAATTTGGGAATCCATAATCTATCTTTCTGAGCTTTTTTTCTTTTTAAGAGTATTTATCTGGTCATCTTTATTACTGGGGGAAGCGGATTTTATACTAAATAATACATTACCTGCCTTCCTGCCTACAGTGTATTTAGTATTTTTCAATTTAATTTTGTTAAATTTTTTAAAGAATTTTAAAAACTTTTTTTATGTTTATTTTTGAGAGAGAGAGAGAGTGTCCAAGCAAGCAGGGCAGGGGAGGGGCAGAGAGAGAGGGAGACACAGAATCCAAAGCAGACTCCAGGCTCTGAGCTGTCAGCACAGAGCCTAATGTGGGGCTTGAACTCACAATCCATGAGATCATGACCTGAGCTGAAATCGGATGCTTAACCAACTGAGCCACCCAGGCGCCCCTAATTTTGTTAAATTTTTACATTGAATTTTGCACAAGTTGTAAAGGGCATTCTTGTTCATAGGGCTATAAACATTTCAACCTTTGTCCTTCGCAAGGTAATTATTTCATTAAAAGTAATTTACAATTTATTCAGTAGCTCCAGAGAAAAATGCTAATCACATGGTAAATGGATATACTAAGATTTGAGAACAAATCACCTTGGTATTTTAATGGAGAGAGTTTTCTGAGCTAATTTTTATTCATAGCATCTCTCTGGCTAACATGAGCCTGATGATGAATTCTATAATTAATGAGCTCAAGTTATTAAAAAAAAAAAAAAAGACTACTAGATAGACAACACAGGGCAGTGTGAAGCCAAAATTATTATCGCAGAGAAGTTGTGTTTCAGGCATTCACCACAAAAGGTGCTCTTATCGAGCGTATGTTTTTAAATAGGTCCATGAACAGGCTTTAGAGGGCTCCAGCATCTCCCAAGAACTATATGAAAAATGTTCCTTTTTTAAAAGCTCATTTAATGGAGGTGAAGATCCATTGTTTTCCTTTTTTAAAAAAAATTATTATTTTATTTTAGAGAGCGTGAGCAGGGAGGAGAGGCAGAGAGAGACAGTCTTAAGCAGGCTCCATGCGCAGCGCAGAGCCTGACAGGGGTTTGATCCCATGACCCTGGGATTATGACGTGAGCCAAAATCAAGAGTTGGACTCTCAACTGACTGAGCCACCCAGGTGCCTCATGTCTTCCATTTTTTTATTAAAGGAGCTGGGCTGTGACTCCCATGAGAAACTAAAGTCACGTTCTCATTGTCTGTATAGAAATGAGGATCTTCGAGGTGCCTGGAGGTCCCTGGGTGCCCCCGTGTGGGGGCATACCCCTGGAGTGTGTGATGGTTCAGCATCCACCCGCTGAAGCAGGGTCGGGCAGCCCGCGAGTCTGGGTCATCGCTGTCCAGTACAACCTCCTGTGTTGATGGCCGGGCTCTCTGGGTGGGACTGTTCTGTAGGGTACGCTCTGGCCACAGGTGGCTGTCGAGCCCTTGAAAATATGGCAAGGGCAATTGAGGAATTGAACTTTTAGCTTACTTTTAATTTGTTTAAGCTCCAATAGCCCCATGTGTTGGACATTGTAGATCCAGAGCAAGTGAATTTACACCCTGTGCAGCTACTGATAGGAGCAGGGGAGCTCAGCGCATCACCTGGTGACATAGCCACGTGGTGTGTGATGCTTGGATGGCAGACGGAAGACAGAAAATTCTGTGCTTTTCAAAAGCGAGTGGAGGGACACCTGAGTGGCTCAGTCCGTTAAGTGTCCAACTTTGACTCAGGTCATGATCTCGCAGTCTGTGAGTTTGAACCCCACATCGGGCTCTGGGCTGTCAGCTCAGAGCCTGGAGCCTGCTTCCGATTCTTTGTCTCCCTCTCTCTCTGCCCCTCCCCAGCTCATGCTCTGTCTCTCTCTCTCTCAAAAATGAATAAACGTTAAAAAAAAAAAAAGTGAGTGGAGACTTATCGTATCCAAGGAGACTTTCCTGTGTATTCCCCATTCCTCCCATCCATCCACAAATACACACCCCCAGTGTAAAGCATGTGCACACACAGTATGGCTCTGTAGGTTCTTTGTGGCCCTGGACACGTTTCGTGTTCATTCCCACATTCTGAATTGTGTAGCTTTACGTCTCCCCATCACTAGTAACTTAGAGTTGGGTCCTTCAGTGTGATGTCATGGGCAGCACCTGAGTGAGGGTCGGTGGGATGGGAGTGCCATGAATGCAGCGGCAAAGTCGTTTGGAGAGGTGTCATTGGATATGTTGCCAGTATGTCCTTCGGATGCTTTATTGTTTTTTCCTACATTTGTGTTTTGGCTTAAAGTAATGGGGTTTTGTGAGAAATGAGTTTACCTGAAATTTTTTGCTTGTTTTTGCTTTTACCTTTTTTTATACTTGTGGGTACAAACTAAAGCTGTCCTTTGGGAACGAGGGCCACGGTGTGTGTGATGAGGAGACTTTTCTGTGATGGTGGCTCATGGACAGCCTCTACTTCCCAAGCCTACAGAATACTCCTCATTCATCCATCCTAGTTAGTTTTGTGTACCTACCGTGGCAACTAACGATACCGTGTATTTCTGGCAATGCCTGTAGCTGGTGAACCTCCGAGAGTGGAGAAGGCAGAGTCGGGCAGTGTGGTGGGAAAAATAGAGGGAGCCCTGTCAGCCGGCACAAGTCACTGAGCAACGAGGCATTCACCCATCTCAGGGTGCTTGTGCTCCCAAAACCCTGGGGTCTGTGAGAGACTGTGTGCGTGTGTGTGTAGCTTTTCCTTAGAACCTTATTATTAAAATGAACCCATAACAGAAGAGAACAGGAATTTTGGGGCCCTGAAGGAGGCACAGGGCTGCAGGATGTTAGGGTCAAGAAGGGGCCAGCTGCCATCCAGGGCTGTGGTCCTCCTCACCGTTGCCTGTGAGCCCACGTCCCGGCAGTTGGTGGGGGGTCCTTTGGAGGTCCGGTGAATTGCTCTGCACCCTGGGCTCAGACCACAATGACACACCCCTATTCCTGGGTGCCATGGGCCTTCGCCCTCTGCTTTTGCACGCCTGTTCCCCTCAGTGTGGAATGCCTCTCCTCGCCAACCCTCTGAGCCTCACAGCCTCAGGGAGCTTACTGCCTTTGCTGGGAAACTCTCCTCGGGGCACCTTTCGGCTCCCACAGCCTTTGGCTGGTCTGAGCAAGCTCAGAGAAAGCCCTGGTGTCCTCACGCATAGAGTAACACAAGCAGTCAGATTATGCTCCACTCCACTGCTTCCCAGCTGAAATCAGAATAGACTAGAGTGCTGTTTCCCTCTATAGGTACAACAGGACTGACTTGTGTCTGAAAAGGTTGTAGCGATCCATCACTAAACACACCAAATAAGAGGCAGGGACAGTGCCTTATCACCCCTCTTGCATCAAGTGTGGAGGAATGAATGTGGTTAATTGAATTAGATGACCATATATCAAAAACTATTCAGCTCAGCTGTTGAGCTGAATAGATGTTTTTAAAATAACCAGCCAAGTTGAGGCTCCTCATTACCACCTGACCTTCTTTGGTTTGTCAGAGGGGTGGGTGAGTTTTTAGGGACAATATAAGGCGAGTCAGCCACGTCTGCTTCCTCTTCTTTTCTGTTCCCCTCTTCTTTCTTTTCCCTTTCCTTCCCTTTCCTTTCTTCCCCTTCTTTCTTTCTCTCCTCCTCTTTCCTTTCCTCTTTTCATCTTTTCACTTCCTGTTTTTCTTCCATATTCTCATATTTTCTTTTCTCTTGCTGCTTCTCTTTTATCTTCAGCTAAGTCAAGACATAAGCAACATGGCCATGGATATCTGTAAGTTTTACTGATTTTAATGTGTGCAATTTTTAAAATACGTGTGTGTGCCTATATCTATATAGACATAAAATCTCCCTTTCTACAGTTCTGACACATTTGTAGTGCAATTCATACTATAAATGATCTTTCAAAAATTATTGTATCCTGCAGCATGGGACCTGATTTTTAGGCATCATTATATTTTGTGGAAAGAGACGCGTGTCTTGTTAGAGCAAACTGGTAATCTTTCCTTCACGTCATCTCTGTTTACATGTATGTTATATGCCTATGTGTGGATATGTGTGAATAACAGCCAAAAAATATGTACTTCTTTTTTTCCCACTTGCATTTATCAATATGTCGTGTGGCACTAGTGATGAGGAGAAAGGGAATACCGGATGCAGTTGTTTAATTTTAGGGGAGCAAAAATGAAAACCCAAGTCTCTGCTTCTGCTTTGGTGGTGTTAACTCAAATGTAAAATTAGAAATGTGGTAATTATTTGGCAGTTCTGGCTTTCTAAGGGAAACCATATCATAGTGTATGTGTGTATGTGCTGGCCTTTAAAAATAGATCTTGCCCCGCGATGATGACCCCCAGCTCAGCTGCCCTTCACAAGTCCTGTGAATCGGTGGGCTTTGTCAGCAGTGGCTGAGAGTTCTCAACTCTTCCCAGGAGCCTTAAGTACCGGCTTCGGCTGCATTCAGTTCATCTTTGGTCAAAGCTCTTATGTTTTTAAAAGCTAACTGCTGACGAGTAAACACTCTTGACCCTGGTTGTAAACATTTGTCATACGTCTGGTTAGTTTTAGCTTTCACTGACCAAAATCATTTTGGCAGAAGGGTCCTTAAAGTTTGACAGACCAACAAATTATACAGAATCCTTTGTTTTTCTCACACAGTCTTTGACTCTGACTCACCATCCCTATGAACACATTTCTTCTCTGGTATTGAAAACCTCCTTAAATGTATATTCTTGAGCAAATGAAGTATAGAAAAGAACTTAAACATTGGATGCCTGGGGAAAAACTGTTTTTGGGCTTCGTGTCTTCTGTCAGTCCTCTGAGGGCATCAAAGAAGATCATTAATCTTAACATTTCTGTTTAGATTCTGGAGGCCATGACCTCTTCGGTTTATCTTTCCACTGGGGTACTTGATCGTTGTCATTCTGGGCTATTTAGGTGACGGCAGAGCCACCTGGATCTCGAGTTGACACAAATCAACTCGATTTGTAGCCCAAATCCCCTGCCACGTGACTCTGGAGGCTCCAGGGCTTGGTGGCCACACCAGGGCTCTGCATTAAGTTATGGCTGCTGAAAGGCCACAGCTGTGCCCTGTGAGACAGAGGGTAGCATAGGGAGTAAGGGAGACCTATTGACTATGAAAAGACCCAGTGATTCTCCCTGATCTGTCATGACCATTGTATCTGGACAGTCACACATGAGTAGAATGGGTTTTGTCAGTGGTTGAGAGGCTCTAGACTATGCCAGGCACCGTGGGTCTGTGTGAGAAGCACAGTTGAGGGAGGCATTGTGGGTCTGTGTGAGGAGCAGAGCTGAGGGAGACGTTGTGGGTCTGTGTGAGGAGCAGAGCTGAGGGAGACGTTGTGGGTCTGTGTGAGGAGCAGAGTTGAGGGAGGCGTTGTGGGTCTGTGTGAGAAGCAGAGCTGAGGGAGGCGTTGTGGGTCTGTGTGAGGAGCAGAGTTGAGGGAGGCGTTGTGAGTCTGTGTGAGGAGCAGAGCTGAGGAAGACATTGTATGTCTGTGTGAGGAGCACAGCTGAGGAAGCTTGGGTCTGACCGTGCTTTGACTTTTGCTTTGTGCAGCCACAAATCCAGAAAAATTCCGCCTGAGGCCCCAGAGGCCATGCCTCATCTCTGAGGCAGGGTCTTGTTTTGTTAAGGAGCTACAAACAGCCTGTTGCAGTCAGAAACAAACCAGTGTTTTCTGTTCCACAGCATTATGGACATCAAGTAAAACTTGAATTTGACAAACTCTGCCATAAATCTTCCCCTTCCTAAGAATCGTGTGGAGGTCTCGATTCTTAATCTGAACTGTGTGCAGCTGTTGGGGTTTGGGCTGATTCTAGAGCTTTGTGTAAAATCAGATTTATTTAACATTCTCCCACCCTGAAGAGGATGGGATTCACCAGCCTCCCGTGAGAATACTCTTTTCCCGTCTGCATGCGTGAGACACTCAGAAGCAGTCTTATCCCCTCATAGTGCGTTCACAATCATTGTGTCACCCGATTAGCAGTTACTAGAACAGTTCTGAATGGCCCATGACAGTGACTATGTTTTAGGACTTTAAAACCTCAACATCTGGGCCACACTGGGAAATACTCAAGGAGGCATCTGTCTTCTAAATCTAACCCCCGTGTCCAAGGAGAGCCACGCAGAAATGAACTTGAGAAAAGTCTAATCCTTCTTTGAAATATGGAACCACCAGCAATAAGTAGGCTGTGTACCTTAGGGGGCACACGGAAACCTCATGTCATGATCACCTAGGAGGATCCCTCCAAGGACTCTCTCCAAAAGTGGTTTCCTTTCACATACTTTGTGAAGCTTTTTAGTTAAGTAGACAGAATTTCTTAATGTGAATTTGCTGGTTTTCTAGTTGACTTAGATTTAAGTAGCCAGATGGCAGCATGAAGAACAACACGCACATTCATACACACACACACACACACACACACACACGCACACAGACACAGACACACACACACATGCACACAGACCTACCTGTGGAAAACTTGGGCACATGAGAATATTCTAGAGCCACCCAGTGCTGGCTCCGTGTGGACCTGAGCCCATGCAGAATGGCTTTTCTTGAGTGCGCTCTGGGTGCACTCTGTACTCTCATATTAGGATTGGGCAAAAGAATTAACATCTTATTTGAAACTTAAAACGAAACCTGTTGTTGTTAAGACAAATACGTGATGCGCCATGTGCTTTACGTAGAAAATATGGATGCGGTATGGTAAGTCCTAGTGTCAAATTAACAGGTTTTCAGTGTGAGATTTTATTTATTGGAGTCTGTCTTGTATATATCATTTTATCATAGATTTTATTTGATTTTGGAACAAGTTGCATATGTCTGTATCTAGATCTATATATATATGTCCTAATTGCCCGAGCTACAGCGTTATAGAATAGGTTTACATGTTTTTGTCCTAAAGCTAGAAATACAATTTCCTCAAATAGTAATGGTTTCATAAGCCATCTAGTTATATGTTGAAAGAACTGTGAATTAGTAAGTATTTAAAAACTGAACTTGGTCTTCTTTAGAAGTATATTATTTAGACGGGGTATTATGTGAGTTCTTGTAAACTCTGTAGGAAAAGAATCAACTTCAGTTTAAAGTTGCTGAAATTAATGGGAGGAATTTGGAGTGGTGAACTCGTCATCATTCTGAACATTGGATATCTCAAAGTGACAAACATTTTGAAGCATATCTAAACGGGATTTAGAAAATGTTTGTGTGTTGATATTTATATTGGTATGTCTGATATTTAGGACTTCTAACCATCACTGCCCAATAATTGGTACATGGCAAGTGTACCATAAATAGTTGCATAGTGAAGAAATTAATGAATGGAACAAACACACGTACACACATGTACGCACCCACACAGACACACACAGGAATCAGCCAAAAGCACAAAGAGCTGAAAGCCTATTTGATGTCCTCATCTGCCACGCTTCTTAGTGAAAATTGCCTTGTAACACTTCTGATTCATTCAAGCCTTCTCCAGAAGGAAAGTAATTAAACGTTTTGTTTTAAACAGTTCCATTTTTCTACTGCAGGTAATAAGTGAGGAGCAACCAGTTTTTAGCTTTTAATGAAATGAGTAATTAAACACAGAAGGTACTGCCAATAAAATTGCAATAAAATCTGTCATTATTCCAGTTCTGTGTTGAATTTGCTTTATGTATTGCTGGGGACAATATGCTAAATAATACACTGGTGAATCTTTTTTTAAGTAACTGAGAGAATTAGGATGTTTTTAAAAGGTTTAAATATAAGGTGGCAAATGTCCAGAAAATTGTTTAATTTTAAATGTAAAGCAAATGAGGTAGGATCATTGTGGTGTGATCATTTTAATAATGGCAATTTAAAAATTGTTCTGTTTCTTAAATAGATGCTGTCTTTTGCCTTAAAAGGTTTGCTAAGTGATTTGTTTACTTGAAAGTTCAAACTTGATGCCTGACTTCAGGCTCTCTCTGTGGCCCCTGGAGCTGGACTCAATGGGTACAAATTCCAACACATTTAGTTACTACTTATATTAGCATGGGCAGGGAACTCAGCTTCTGTCTCAATTTCCTGATCTGTAAAATGGGACTGATAATAGTACATGGCACATAGAGTTGTTTTGAGGATTAAATGAAGTAATACATGTAAAATATTGAAAGCAGCATTTGCTGGATGGCAGTATTTATTTGGAGGTTGTTATTAATAACCTTCATTGAGGCTAAGATAGATTTAAATTTTAGCTTTAAGCTGTAAGGATTTTTTAACTAAAATGTCATGCAATGTTTTTTTGTAACTTTGTTGTTAAAAGCGGATGATTTGAGCTAGCGATTTCTTTGAAATCTAGGGAAATGATTTCCTATCGTTTAATTAAAAATTAAAAATATATATATTAGTAATGATAGGGATGCCTGGGTGACTCAGTCAGTTAAGTGTCCAGCTCTTGGTTTCAGCTCGGGTTATGATCTCATGGTCTGCGAGTTTGAGCCTCACTTTGGGCTCTATGCTGACAGTGTGGGACCTGCTTGGGATTCTCTCTCCCTCACTCCCTGCCCCTCTCCCACTCATCGTGCTCACTCTCAAAAAAAAAAAAAAAAACTTAAAAAATGTTTAAATATTAGTAATGATAATGACTACTCCTGATGCCCGAGTGACCATTCCAAAGCCAGTTTCCTGAAGCTGCGGGGCTCAGTACATCACATTTCACCTGAATTCTATAGCTGGTTCATACCAAGAAAGCCTTCATCATAAATCTTATGCATCCCACAAGGGAAAGGGAAAACTCTTGCTTTTGTGGGTAGGTTTTCAGAACTCATATGTAAGAAAATTATCTGGAATTTAGTACCCTTAGGTGGTTTTCTTAAAAAAAAAAAAACATAAAAGAAGAAAATAATTCTTTTGGTTCAAATGTCAAATTATAGATGGGTATCTGCATATTTATTCATCTAGAAGAAATTCTGGATTAATTGAAATATGATATTTCAACTAGAATCATATCATCATCACCTTCAAGTAGATCATAATTCATCAAGCTCATTGTTTTCTGACTGAATGATCAGTAGAGTTGCTTGATAGAGCTCTCATTGGGCCCCATCCCAGACTGCATGATTCTGATGCACAGAATGATGGGTGGCACTGGCACTGGCCCCCTGTCCCTCCTCTCTAGCCCACCTGCAGGAGGGCTTCATGGACATTGTTCTCATTAGCTGCAGTCAGGACATGTCTGAGTAGGAAAAGCATACTTATAAGGATCTAAGGATATTTTGAAAATGAATTTTCCTTTGCTAAGTTTTTTGTGTTTTTTATTTTTTTAATGTTTATTTTATTTTTGAGAGAGAGAGAGAGAGAGAGCACGGGCTGGCGAGTGAGCACAAGTGGGGGAGGGGCAGAGAGGGAGACACACAATCTGAAGCAGGCTCTAGGCTCTGAGCTGTCAGCACAGAGCCTGACATGGGGCTTGAACTCTAGAGCTGTGAGATCATGACCTGAGACAAAGTTGGACACTCAACCACCTAAGCCACCCAGGTGCCCCAGTGGTTTGTCTTTTAAACTTCATAACATCTCTCCAAAAAAATCATATTTAAAATCCAAGACAACTCATGATATCCTCTTATTTTTTAAAAACTTTTTAATGTTTATTTATTTTTGAGAGAGAGAGAGCACAATCAAGGGAGGGGCAGGGAGAGACAGAGACACAGAATCCAAAGCGGGCTCCAGGCTCTGAGCTGTCAGCACAGAGCCCGATGTAGGGCTTGACCTCAGGAGCAATGAGATCATGACCTGAGCCGAAGCCGAACACTCAATCGACTGAGCCATGCAGGTGCCCCAACATCCTCTTATTTTTACCAGATCCAAAGCTCCAGAGCTGTTTCTTTGAAATATAAACTGTTTGTTCACCTGCAGTGTGCATGGGCAGAGCACATGGGAGGACAGCACTGTCCCCAAACCCTGTGTTCTCACGGTGGGGTGATCAAGTGTCAGTCTGTAAGCGTTTCAACTATAATTCAGCCCAGCTCAGAGTGGAGATCACGTCTAATCCCACTGCTGCATCACGCATGATGTGAAGAATGCTCAGTCATTCTGTTACCTGATGTCATCTCTAACACACGAGAAGCAAGAAGGGGGATAAAAGGACAACGGGACACTCTCAGCAGTTTTCCCTGAGGATAACTAGAACAAGGGGATTAAATTTCTGTTGGCCATTAAGAACCTGTGGTCAGTTGTAACTGCCTGTGTTTCTCCAGCTTCCCAGGACCTTTGCTCAAATGACGTCAGCACCCTGCTGGCACCCCCATGGCGCCCAAGTCCAAACAGATTCTCTTCTGACTTGTAATGGGAAGAAGGGCTGAGAGCTGATAGTTTCTGAGGTAGCTGAGTAGGTGAGTCCCGCCAACATCTGGGCTGTCCCCTCGGGCAGATAGAATATTTCTGTTAAAAGAGGCAACATTTGCTGACAGATTTCACCCTATTCCACAGCCTTCCCCCTACCCTATGCTGTTTGCTATCTCCTCGAGCTAAATGTCTGGAATGATAGATTCCTCCCCCTTGTTGCTGGCATGCCCTCCCCCCCTTTTTTTTTTTTTACAATATCCATATACAATCTTGAACTTCGAGGCTGCCCCAAGTGGTGGTGTCCCACGGAACCAGCTGGCTTCAGTCACCTTGAAGGATTCACTCTGAGTTCTGACCGTTTGAGATCAGAAGCTCTCCGAGCCATTGCTTTACTTCCAAGATACTTCTTTCCCTCACTTGCAGGATACTACAGAGCTGGGCACCCATCTGCTTTGCAGCCACATCTAACAGTAGGCAACCTGGCCTTTTGGGCACCTCTTGAATTCAAGAACTTCTCTGCCTTTGGCATTGGCTTGTTCCCCATTCCCCTCCAGAATATCCCAGGATGTTGTATAATGTCAAGTAATTTTTATCTGAAACAAGGGGTGGCATTCGAACCATCATATGTCATAGGCACATGCCTGCCAGAGCTAAAAAGAGAGCCTTATCACATCCTGTCCTGGCTTGGGAGCATTTGGAGATGAGTAACCACTTGACACCTACTGGCGGTTTTCCCCCTGCCGCCGGCCCTGAGGTGAGCCAGAGCTGTGTCTGCACCAGCGTCCGGGCCCTTACGTTTGAAACAGTTACATCTTTTAAAAAGGGGGTTTGAGTGCTTTTAGACATTAAAAAAAATGTGAAGGAGAAGTGTTCTCAAGGTAGTGAACAAGCTTTCTTCGTACCAAGCAAAAGTAAACCAAGAAGTACATTAAGAGGGGTTTGGGTAAGACTGAACTGTAGAGATTGCCATCAGTGTAGACACTGAACTGAGGAAAAAAGCAACTTTCCTCTTAGGCACTTTGTGAGTATTGTTAAAAGTATTATGCACTATCACAGATACATGGTTAATATAGTAATAGGTAAACGTCGTCGGCAGGGGAGAACCGCCAGTAAGTGTCAAGCAAGATGTTACATGTTGAAAGAGCAGAATGAAGTATATGTGGTGTGCATGGAAAACACACCAATGTAACTTGGAAACTTGGAAGCAAGCAGTGCTTTGGGCACTGGAGAGCCTCTGGCAACCTTGAAGCTCAGAGGTGCGTGCATACACGCACATTCACAATTTGATGGAGTGTGTCACAAGGCATAGGAGTTGAGGAGCAAGAGGGAGCTCAGGGAGACCTCACAGATGTAAAAGACAGAAAGGTGTACCTCATGCTCATTGTAGCACTGTCTCTATGTAGATTTACATTTTTTTTCAAAATAAAAAAAATTAAGTACTAGAATGAAACAGGAAACATTTCTTCATAGCTGTAGGTTTGGCAGAACTTTCCTACTGATTTACAGTGCAGAAGGCAAATTAAAAGATTAATAAAAATTAACCATATTTTTTAAATGCCACCAGTTTCCCACTGGGGGAAAAACCACCAAAGAGAAAAGAAAAACTAGGAAAACGAGCTGTGGCTCCTATCACAGATACGTGGTTAATATATTAACATGGAAACTTACAGAAGTCCTGAAAAAAAAAAAAAACTAAAAACACGAAATAAAACAAAAAAAAAGCACTGTAGAAAAATTGGCAAAGCATCTAAACTGACAACACACAAAATGGGAGAAAGGACATTTAACATTTAACAACCATGTGCGGTGCTCAACTGCATTCAGAGTAAAAGAAATAAAAATGTACTGTGACCAGGAAGCCTCAGTAGAGTGAATATCTAGAAGTTGGTCATGAGCTGGGGAACCAAGAACTATTGCTGATGGGAATGAAAACAGGACCATGTCTGTGCAGGGCAATTTACTTACATCAGAGGTTATGCAGTGTAGCTTTGTGACAAATAGCAGACTAGAAACTTTGATGCCCATCAACAGGGGGCTGGGTAGGCTGCATCTGTAACAAGATGTGGGCAACGTGGGAAGATGTCATCTGTGCACCTGCAGGGACAGATCCCCAAAAAGCATTGCTCAGGGTACTCTGTGTTTGTGGACAAAAGGCAAGAGAGGCATTTGCTCGTATTTTCTTGCCTAAAGAAAGTCTGTAAGGACTGACAAGAAACTAATCGTGCTCTAGGAAACAAGGGAGAGGGCTAGAATGTTTCCCTACAAACCTTCTCCTACTTTGTAGCTTCGTTGGAATCACATGAATTGAGAAATTACAAACATAAGCTGGGTTTTAAAAGACCGTGCTGTGGACTCAGTACGTAGAGTCACCTTTGCAGATCAAGTTCTGGTTTTATGTATTACATCTATTAGCAGTATAATTTTATACGAATCGAGTGAAAATCCAAAAATAACAGTTAGGTCATTTGAAAACATATGCCTCAGGTGCCCATTAAATGTGCTTTTCAATATACGTTTTGTTCAGAATGTGGTCTGACCAGCTCTAGATGGGTACTTGGATTAAGTAAGATCTTGCGAGTGTTGTGAGGGGGAAGGCTCCCTTTGGCCATTCCTCTGCCATTTCATCACCTTCCTGGTCCAGCCAGCTGCTCTATTAAATGTGAATACCAGGTATGTTCTAAAACTACAGGTGAAGAAATCAGATGAACTGTCTAGCCATAAATTATATCCTGATTCTCGGGAGGAGCTGGAGCCATTTTACTTGTGTTTGAGACTTCAAGCATTTGCTTGCTGGATGCTTTTTTCATTTTTTTTTTAAAAGCTGCACCATCCGCACCTGTCGGCTTCACACCGTGTGCAACAGAACTCTGTCTGTTCAAGACAACGATTGCTATGTTTAGTCTTTTGGGAAACAAAAGTACTAACTTCTCTCCTCCCCACTTTTCTTCTTCTTTTTTTAAAAGTTTACTTGTTTATTTAGAGAGTGAGAACCAGCGGGGAAGGGGCAGAGAGAAAGGGGGTGACAGAAGAGCAGAGGCAGGCTCTGTGCTGACGGCAGAAAGCCCAATGTGGAGCTCGAGCTCACAAACTGTGAGATCATGACCTGAGCTGAAGTTGACCTGAGCTGAAGTTAGATGCCTAACTGACTGAGCCACCCAGGCACCCCTTATTTTCTTCTTTATAAGGAAGAAAGAAAGGGTTCTTTTGCATTTCCACTGTTGTGTATTGGGTCATGAGAGAGAAGGGCTGGGTTTGTGGGGCTCTGTCAAGGGGTTACTCCTTCACAGGGACTAACTGCTTTTCATGGCAACAATTATGCCCTGGGGACCACATGCGTTCATTTAACTGAAGAAAAGACACCTCCAAGGAGGGGAAAGAAGGGACTCTGAGCATCTACTAATCAGGCCCTTAAGGAAGTCCTTCCTCATCATCTTTTTTTTTATAATGTTTTTTAAGCTTATTTATTTATTTTGAGACAGAGATAGCACTAGTAGGGGAAGGGCAGCTAGAGAGGGAGAGAGAGAATTCCAAGGAGCACAGACCCCAATGTGGGGCTTGATCTCCCCGAAGCCATGAGATCATGACCTGAGCCGAAATCAAGAGTTAGAAGCTTAACCAACTGAGCCACACAGGTGCCCCATCCTTCCTCATCATCTTAATGGAAATGTAAAGATTTTAGAGAATTTGTTGGTATTTCTCCCCTCTTTCTATTTAACATTAGATGTAGTCATCTTTCAGACCCGACAGTTTTTATCTTTAAACATTATATTACAAAACCATGAAAACTGTAGCTCTCAAGTTCGCACGATTTGCAGGTGTTTGCTTAGAAGGTAGGACCCTACACACATTTATACTGTATTCAAAATGGAGACATTTGTGTGTTCTTTCTTCCCAAAATCACTGTGGTGGTGAGCACTTAAGTAGCTCCAGCCCCTTTGTGGAAGAGTGTGGACTTTCTTGCTTGTGGAGCCTGGACCCAGGAGCCTGCCTGCGCCGAGCAGCGAGTGAGAGGCGAGGCGGGCAAGGTAGTGGTGTTGGAAGTTGTACCACGGCATGGGGGTGCTTGGAGAAACATCCCGACATGTTCTCCTAGCCTGTGAATTGTTGCACCAAAATCAAAACTGCGTTGGCAGGGATTGGTGTTTAGGATTGTTAATAGCTCCATACATGGTTAAAAGTGAAAAGATTGAAACAACCTAATAATCCAGGGCCCTGCATTTTGAAAGAGCACTAGCAGATCTCTCACATAGACCCCAAACACTCCCTGATTTGGGAGAAGTGGAATTGATAGTGATCCTAGCAGGCGGTGAGCTGGTAAAAAGAGAAATAATTAGGAGAGTAAAACTGGATAAGGATCCAAGAGCACGGACTGGACAGGTGATGACGTGTGTGTATGGGTGCTGGGAAGGAGTACCAGACTGGAGAACGGATGGAGAGGAAAAGGAGGAGGCAAGCGAGTGGGATGGGGAGCAGCTGATGCCCCAGCTAGTGGTGTCTGCAGAAGCCTGCTGGAGCCGGAAGCTGTATCATAGACGGGAGTGTCCTCCATCCTTAGAACAACCTTCTCGCCTCCATCTTGGATGGGGCATAATTGGCCTCAGAGCCACTGAGCTGGCAAACGCCAGTGCTGGGGTTTGAACTCCTGTCTATCTGAAAGAGCCCAGGCCCTTGACCTCCAGGCAGCTCTTTGCATTAAGTCTGATCCAAGGCCTGGCATTAGTTGCCTATGATGGTATTAGAGCTAAAAGCCATGGACAAGTTCAATCCTGAAATGGGCTGAGGGCAAGACCTGCATTATTTAGTTGGACACTGGACGTTGCTTAACCCCTCACAAATGGGGGCCCGAGGTGGCTAGGTGTTTCGGTGAAGGTGTACAGCTGACTGGCCTAAACCCATTTCCTCTTTTAGAGAAATACATTGGAATGCAGCTCTCCCTAATAGTGGCTAAGAAGCATCTTTTTCATAGGTGAAAAAGAGCATGTTCTGATCTTCATAATCATTTTTGGGCCCAAATCTGGGCTTCGGTAAATCTAATGTGTGCATTGGTTTTTGATTAAAACATGGCATGTGGTATTTTGGAAAACAAACTGAAGAAATAAAACTCTACGGGGGATTTTTTTTTCTCTCCTGTCTTTGGAAACTTATTTGCACTGGTATCGTTAGCTGTTTTCCTTGGATGACAATCTTGTGTAATTGTAGTAACATGTTTCTGTGATACAGAGGATGAAAACCACAACAAAATATAAAGCTTTCAAGTTAGCACATGAGTAATGTAGATTAATGACAGAGAGAAATGGAGCCAGGAAAGAGGGTTTTAGAGAAAAGAACACTGCAGGCACCAGGGAGTGCCTGTGTCCTGTGGTTATATCTGATTTCTACAAGTGCATTGCTCACCATCTGCGTGTTAGAAACGCACTGGCACTTAATCATAATATGTATCAATGTAATGTGGGTCAGTCAGTCCTTCTAGCTCTGATCTGCTACAAAGGGACCCCCTAGCATGGAGCCATGGGAGGGGGCTATGCAGTGCAACAGAGGGACGTTAGTTAGGATGACCTTTCATGGTCTCATCTCCTCCTTTCCCTGGGTTCCCTGGGAACTTGTTTGGCTAAGTGTTTATCATGATTCCACTCCAGGAGTTTGAGTGGGGTCCTTTTTCTCCCCCAAGTTCTGGGGCTGATAATTTTCAAATCACATATTCACTAGTAATGTTTGTTTAAATACCCCACCTTGCGGCAAACTTTACCACGTAAATGTTGCTGGTGTTTAAAAAAGGAAACTGAGTTCTCACAGTCTTGACTTTGCTGCTGATGCCACCTTGGCCAACCCGTGTGGGTTCCTTCATCAGATGGGGAGGTTCAAGGAGCCGAGGCTCTCACCCCAGGCTGCCCCCGACACATCTCTCGGGGGAGTTCTCACAAGATCCCCCAGCCTGGGTCCCACCTGGGGATTCTGGTCCTGGGGTGTGGCTGGGGCAGGGGGAGGGCTTAAGGCTCCTCAGGAGGGTCCCACACTCTGCTATAGAGACAACGGCTAAACCAGACGATTTCCAAAACCCATTCCAATCCCAAAGGTAATGCTACTATGAGGTTCCAAATGAAAGTTAAATTTTTCAGTGATTCTTATAAGAATCTCATCTTGCCCAAAGTACTAAATAGTAGAGCACCTTTTTTTGCTACTTGTAGCGTATTTTCTCTGTTCATTCGTGGGCTACATGTAAATGATACCTTATCCCTACCTCCACTTTGTCTATTCAGAATGACAGGCATTCAGAATAGCAAACTACACAAAAGAGGGCTCCAATTAACAACATCCTAGTTAATGTAAACTTCATGAATATCTTTAACATTTGCTGTAAATTATATTTGCCCTGTGGGCTAGGGTTCTTGCAGCTCGTGAGGAACCCAAATCTAGTTTATGCGACCGTCTGGGAATTGATTTTCGCTTTTGTGCTTCCCACTGGAGGACCTCAAAACAACTTAAAACATACAAGAACGACTGAGCAAACACTGGAGAAAAAAAAAATAAAAGAAAGAAAAAGTGTCTCGTGATTTAGGACTTGTTCTACATTTTCTAGGCAACAGGAAAAAAGCAGCTGTTAGCCTGTGAGTTTGCCCGAAGGGCCAAAGTCAGGCTCAGGCGTCAAGTGTCAGCCTAAGTGTCAGCCTCACAGTCAGCCTGGGACTCCCCTTCTGTCTGTGTCTCCAACTAGTTACTGACTTGCTCAAACTAGTTACTGTGGAGATGAACTTTTCCTGCTAGAGAACACTTTTTTTCTCTTTGCCAAATCAGCATGATCAAATATTTCTAAAGCTAAACCAAATGATATATTGGCTTGCAAAGATTATCCACACCCTTGCATCAACTTAAAAAAAAAAAAAACTGAGCTGCCTCTGGGAGGGAGAGGGGAGAGGCTATTTTGTGCTCCGAAAGATGCCCTGAGGCAGCTGTAGATAGCATTGTTTTTGTTCAGCTTCGGCTGGGCTGGTGTGTGCCTTAGCTCATGTTCCAAATCTGTCACCAGAAGAATGTAGCGAGAATCTTGTTTCCATCTTCTCTTTCTCACTTCACCCTTTGCTTAGCCAGAGTCTGGTGTCTACAGAGCCAGGATTGCAAAGACTTGAAAACAGCAGTTTTGAATAAAGCCTAATAGGCTTTTCACATGATTCATAAGAAGAAAGGAAGGCACTTCTCCCAATAGCCCAAGACACACATTTCCAGGCCCTGTTCCCTGCTCACCACAGAGGTCGTTGCCGCTGGGTTTTAGAACATATGGGATAATCCTTTTCAAAATACCTGCAAGTCTCCACTGAAGTGGAAGAGAGCAGAGAGGGAAAGAGAGAGGTGGAGGGAAGGAGGGAGAGGGAACTAGAGCTGGGAGCAGCCAGGGTACAGACTTGAATTTGCGATTCAGGTTGGTGTTCTCTGCCTTTCAAACTTCAAGCAGGGAGCCAGGGCTTTTGTGCAGCTTTTGGGGCCAGGACAGCCCTTCCTCAGTCTCACACCCTTGTAGGGGACCCCACGGGTTAACTGTGTGCTTTCCTCATCTCTCACTAACTCCTCTTTAGCCTCTCGGGAGGTCAGTTTCCTCATCTGTGAAATGGGGACCGGGAAATTCCCCTTCATGCCAGCAGGATCATGTGAAGCTGTGTTGACTAAAGTGCTTTGAAGATTACAAAGCCCTTTTACAATGTCCATTTTTGTGAAATGAAGATGAAGTGAGAAAGCACGTTGTATGCTGTCAAAGACTGTAGACGTGGAAAGAGCTAGTGTTGATTTATGCTTGCCATGGGAAACTTCGGTCCGTACCTGCCACTGGGCAAGAACTTGGTTTCCACAGGTAAGAAGGTAGGGAAGGGGAGAGCGCAGGGTGGATGGGGTGACCCCTCTGGCTGAATGCCCAGCAGACTCTACCCAAACCTCATGAGCTGTGGCATCATTTCCCAAACCTCTTAACCACTCATGCTGACGGCTTGCGGAAATGCTCTCACTGTGAACTCTGTGTCCAGAGGAAAAGGAATTTTTATTTTATTTTTTATGTAAATGTTTATTTATTTTGAGAGAGAGAGAGAGAGAATGAGAATCTGAAGCAGGCTCCATGATGTCAGCGCAGAGCCCGATGCAGGATTTGAACTCAGAAACTGTAAGATCATGACCTGAGCCAGAATCAAGAGTCACTCAGGTGCCCTGGCAAAGGAATTTTTAAAAGACAAATGACAGGTGGGTGCCCAGCAGCAGGGTCCACCTGGCACAGCTGAGCTCTCGCCAGAGGGTAGTTCTCATGAGGGGAATAGCCTGCGTTCTCAGACGTGAAAACACCACCTCTCGATGCGGCCCTGCGGAAAAGCAGGTTCTCGAGTGGTGTCTGAGGGAGGCCTGAGGAGTGATGAGCCCACAGGTGGCCACAAGGGCAGAAGGACAGCTGCTGTTCCCCCAGTGACCACTGGGGGCAGTGGGGTGAAGGGAAAACAGGCAGAGCAGGGGTAGCCCCTGCTGTGGGGCAGTTGGGCGAGGTGGGTCACTTCATCCGGGCTCCGTGGCCAGTGGCCTGGAGACTGTGGTCCTGTGGTGAACGCAGCGGAGACCATCACGATCACGTGGAACTATGAGGCACTTGAAGAAGGCGTGTGGGACAGTGGGTGTCCTGTGTGGTAGAAACATGTAGAAACCAAGAATGAGCTGTGGACTTTTCCCCTGTGCAATAGGAATGTATGTCTTTAAACGTACGTTTAAATCTGAGTTTAACAGATTTACCCACCCAAAGGCTAGTTTGTTCTGTGTGTACTTTCTTCTTTCCCTGTCGAGAAACTGATTAGTAGGATGAATGTAATTCCTTTCCTTTGCTTTTCAATGGAGTGGCTCTGGCCCTCCTGTGCCTGTGTCCCCATCCTTTGTAATTAAGTGGCATTGCTGTTAGGGCACTTCATCCTTGGTGTGTCCCACGAGGTCTTGCGTGTTGGCTTTAACAGGCTCACTGGGAACAGGACCGCTCTACCTGCTCTCCGGGTGAACCTCCTTTTGGTGCTCCCTGAGGCTCTGCACACCTGTCTTCAGTCCTGGAAATATGAAGGGGGCCACTTCTGGGGCCCCATGTACAAGAACCCCAAACTCCATGAAGGAGGAGACCAATCTAGTTTGGACTTTCACTTCCTGGCTTAGCAGATGTTGCTAGCAAAGTCATATATAAGGGGATGTGAGGGAGCCCTCCACCACTGGAACAGCTCCTCCTGCCCTCTTTCCTTAGCGTTCTTAACCTTCCAGAAGCTTCTCAGCATCTCTTCAGGGGCTGGGGAATCAGACAACCAAGCTCTTTAGAACTGGGTGTACATAAATAATAAAAGGGCTTATTGAATCTCCAAGGATAGGGCTTGGAATCTGTACATGTAACAACATACTGTCGTCTTTTAAAAAAAAATTATAGGATTTGTGTATTGACGGTAGCTTAATATGTATGTAGTGTTAAACATTCTTGATAAAGTTTGACACACTATTCAAAATATATATTATATGCATTTATAATTATAGATGTTCTATTACAATAATTATAAAATCCATTGATAATTTGGGAACTTCTATAATGTAACATTCTTTTCCCTTAGAGGGTTTGGGCTGGAGGTGAATTGCCCAAGGACTGTGGATTCCTGTGTGTGATAAAGGGAGCAGGTGAGTCAGGAGTAGCAAGTATTTGACATATTTGGGTTTTGATAACCAACCTGGTCGGAGTTTAGTGAAAGCCACCTGGATTCTGAGGGCCTGGGTCTGATGGAGAGTTAACCGGGTCCCTGGGCCTGGAATCTTCCTGGAGGATGGGTAGAAAATAAGATGTGCCCCCATCCCCCAGGTTCCAGCTGAAGTTTTTTGGGAACTTCAGGGACAGCAGCTGATATTCTTCATGTGAAAGTTTCAAGGCAAACTTCAGGCACTTACCAGTTTACTTCCAACTGCCGGCCCCCCTCAGAGTCTGCAGGAGACTGTGGGACAAATTGTGCTTTGTTTGCTTTGCAAATGGCGTGAAGTTTGTATAAAACATTTGTATAAATCTGTATAAAACATTATAATATGGTTTTAGTGTAAAATTAGAGACCCCCCCTTTTTTTCACAAGTGCCCTCAAACTGTACAAATCTTAACCTCACTGCTATCAAAAGTTTTAAGTACAATGTAGAGATGAGGGGCATAACCTCTGAGGTATGTTTAAGCCTGGATCACTATTTTTGATAACTTTCGATGTGCGCTTGACTATCTAAAGCCCTGCTTTTCTTTAAAGCTTTAAAAAATAAATACTTTAGAACTTTGGAGATTTTTTTTTCTTTAAATTTGGACACTGAGTTGAAATTAACATATTGCCACCACCCTTTCTCTATCTAGCTCTGAAAAATGAGGTAGAACATAAGTGAATAGACACATTTGGGTAAATTGCTTGAATTTTGTTTATACTTAACACTGTACTGCTCACACAGATTTTGCTTGCAAATCAACTAGGCTTTCTTTTCCAGGTCAGCATTTTACCTGACAAAGCTCACTTTTGAATATTTTAACAGTAGTTGTTTCTTTGTACTGTTAATATAGATCACACAGTAGGTCTTGTGAGACGCCACTTGCCTTTTCCTACATAAGTGACAGAGACCTGTAGCTGTGGACCCCTTGACATTTAAATCTCCATCGCAGAGACCTCACCCTTAAGGGGAGAAATCCCGCAGCAAGAAACTGAACAGTACCTGGGCAGGTGAGGTGGAATTTCAAACAGAATGGGAACCCACATGTATTCAGCTTTTGTGAGAGTTTGTGCTCCTGAGAGACTCTCTCATCCTTTGTCTTGTGAGCTTGCACTTCCCCACATGTGGTGGGCAAGAGCCCTTCTCAGCATGGAGTTTCCCATAGCCAAGGCCAGTGCTCCAAGTTGGGATGACGATGCTGTCAGCTGCCCTGGTACGTCCCAGAGCACCTAAGAACTCACTTAGGAATGGTGTCAGTTGTGGCTCCACCAGTTTCAAACAAGACAGGGGATGGGAGAGTCAAACAACAGTGTTCTACAGCTTTGGAATGTATGCTTATAGTTTCGTCAGTTGTGAGCTTCTGAATAAAAGGTTCACAGCACTGTAATGTTTATATACAAAACAATATATTATTGCCTCAGTTTATATGTCTAAAGAGAGACACATTACTTTTTTATGAGACTGCCTCGCTTTTATGACTATCAGTGTTTTAGTTTACAATATGGACAACTGAAAACAGCAAAAGCCCTTTCATTTAGCTGATAATAAAGCGTCATTAGTTTGGATTTCATGGGTCACTTTGTTTAGCAGATGCTTATGAGGGCACCTGAAGCCAGCTCTGGACCTACCTGGGGGAAGGGAAAGGTAAAGGGGAGGGGACAATGACAGACAAGACCTTGAAGAGAC
Source organism: Cryptoprocta ferox (assembly GCA_028646485.1). Lineage (NCBI taxonomy): Eukaryota > Metazoa > Chordata > Mammalia > Carnivora > Eupleridae > Cryptoprocta > Cryptoprocta ferox. The sequence goes on along the minus strand of CM053571.1, from coordinate 106,372,568 downwards.
AGACTAGCAATACAAAATCACTCGTTTCCAGAGTATCTGATAGTGAGCTCTTGTAACATATATTTCACACACATTAAAATAAAGGCCACTGGGCATGTGGTACATTATATTATACTTGGGTATTTATTACTAGAATGGAATTTTCTCCTGTATCCTTACTTATTCTGTTTCTCCAGCCCCAGAACAGGGCTTGGCCTGTAGGACACTTTGTGTATTATTTGTTGAGTAAATGAATGAAATCGTTTTCTAATATTTCAGCTCATATATATCGCAAAGATATTAAAGCTGCTGTCAGCAAAAAGTGTCTTGACCACGCTTTGCGTTTAAGAGGGGTGTTTGTAAAATGGACTTTGGAAAATGCATCAACTCCTTTTTGCCACTAGGGGACGACATAGTGCAGTTAAGGAATCGGGTTTTTAATTCTTTTTTAAAAGAAAGGTCGGTTCCTGAACTAATATTCTCGGATGCGGATAGCTGTGGATAAGTTAAATCGGCACTGCAGGAGGGAATTTAAAGCTGTATCAACATATTTTAAGCCAAACACAGGGTAAGCATGTGTCCGGGTTAAAAATATATCCGTAAAAATAGCCTGACAAGGTGCTTAAAAACAAAGTACTATATTAATAGGAAGCAAATGAAGATTTAGTCCTTAATAATTTTAAAGTCACTTTATGCCACCCAGTCAAATAGCTTATATGGTCTAATAGCCAAAAGAAGATACTATGTGCATTCTTTCCTCTTCTGAACAGGAAGTGATCTGATTTTAAAAATCCACAATTCTGCCTATTGTAATTGGCAGTTTTATTTCAGGGGGACAGTCCCACGGTTCTAGTTCTGTTAACTGGATGTTGACTAAATACATATATCTTCAAACTGATGAGCAGCTGCTGGTTTAATAGAATCAGGTCCATGAATACACCTCTTGTGCGGGAACCTGTTGGACCACCTTGCTTACGATGGAAATGCCAGCGAGCACAGTAATATCTTTATTGTTCAGGAGAGAGTCACGGGGACTGGAAGAGGGGACTTTTTCTTTTTTTTTACAACATTTAATGAGAATAAATTTAAGATGAGCTCAGTTGTCACTGCTGATGATTTGAGAAATGAACTTATTCTTTCTTCCTTCCTTTCTTTCTTTCTTCCTTTCTTTCTTTCTCTCTTTCTTTCTTTCTCTCTCTCTCTTCCTTCCTTCCTTCCTTCATTCCCTTCCCTTCTCCTTTCCTTTCCTTTCCTTTCCTTTCCTTTCCTTTCTTTTCTTTTCTTTTATTTTCCTTTTCTTTTCTTTTTTCTCTGTCTTCAGTTTGCAGTCCTGAGGTCTGGCCATGTAGGAATCCCAAGGTAGATCCAGGTCCCCCTGCGGACACCATGCCTTCCCTTTCCTCTCCCACTGTCTCCTCCTCCTCCTCAAGGGGTCCTCCTTGCCCAGCCTGCTGGCAAGGGTGGGTTGGTGGCCAGTAGCTAGGAGTCTCCTCTTCTTTCCTTTTTCTGGGAGTCTCCCTGGGAAGTGCTAATTAGGAATCCAACAGCCACAGGAGCTGACAGTTGAAGAAGAAAAGGGAATAACAATGCTTCAGTGCTCTCTAACTTGGCCTTGAACAATGGGAAATTAGCTATTTGGGAGTCAAATAAACACAAAAGCCAACCAGGTGGGTGGTGGCCCACACCAGCTCCCCTGTGATTTCCCTCTGCCTTCTTAGGGGGGACAGGGACCCAGAGCAGCTCCACAGCCCCCGGTCTGCCCATATCCTGGGGCCCCTGTGGTTCCCCTTCCACTTTGCCTAATTTAGAGGCATAAAGGAGAGCGCAAGCCGATTCCTTTGACGTTGTGAGGACAGAGTCATGTTAAGACGATATAGAAGTTGGTGTGTGTTTTTTAAACTCTGCTTTCCAAGAATGCTTTTTCCAAGAGCTTAAGGACAAGCTTTTGGTTTTAAGTATCCCACACCCCTTGCTCTTTCTGTTACGAATATCTAAACAGGGATTTCTGAATGCCTCAGTTGGAGAATCCCATAGGGACTGAATAGGTAAACCCTGGATTCGTGAAAACCAAAAATTGATCTAATATTTTCATCCCCAACATATCAGCAGTGCATAGGCCTCTGTTTTTCGTAGCTCTTGTTTAAGGTACTCTCGACTCTCTTCCTCTGAGAAGCAAAGCATGGCTGCTACAGGCTTACTGTTGAGGCTCTGGTTCTAAAGAAACCATGTGTTTATACAGAAAGGATGTTAACATTGGATGCTAGCGCAGGGTGGAAGGGTGAGGCCATCAGATCGGTTTCCGCTCACCATAGTTACAGATTTGGGCTATATCTTGGCCTTCATAAGTGCACTGATAGTTTGATGAATACTTTCCTCAAGGTTTGCAATCTCATGCTCCCTGACCCTTCCTCATCTTGCTCCAAATTTAAGATCGCCAGGCTGCTGTTGAAACTTGAAATGCTGGTACTGTTCAAAACTCTCCTGGGACATATCAAATTTTGGTGGGCCGGTGGGTGGAATGCCTTCCGAATGACAAAGAGACTGATGGCTAAAAGCTGAAGGAAATTTGGGCAGTGACGAATGTGCCACAGTTAATCACCACAGATGGCTCCTTTCCTTCTATGTGGAGAAGAAGTCTCAGAAGCCGGGGGTGGGAAGAGTCTCTGAGCCCAGATCTTAACAGCATTATAAATAATGGGTGTTTGTATTCAGGCACTGTTTGGCCAACAGCTCTGCCTCCTTATTTGAAAAAACAAAAGTTTTTTTTTTTGCCAGCACATATTTTCTGGAATGCTAAGGATTGTTCCTTCACCTGACCCAGTGACTCCCTTTTAAGTACCCAGGACATGTAATCTATTTGGAGACAGTCCCGTTGCTATTTTTGAAGTCTGGGCGCCTCAGGAGTCAGGATGCATGCTAAGTAAGTTGCTCCAGAGATCGAATGTGAGTTCTCTGAGGGACCTGGGAAGGGGGCTGGGGGAGGTGGAGACAAAGAAATTTCCTCTGAAGCCTAGCTACTCCAGGCCTGCCAAAGCCAAGTTCCTTTAACCCTGCAAGCCACCCTGTGTCCAGTCTGGCAGGCTCTACAGACCAGTATCTATTTTTATGTAAATGGACCAAATAAGAGATTTTGGCAAAAGGTAACCCTTTGTCTGCCAAAAGGTAGGCTCTTGCTTGTGAGTCCAGAATTTACACAGTAAACAGTGGGTGACCTATAAGCTGGCCAGTCACCTTGCACGTTGCCTTATTAGGCAGGCCAGCAGGCCAAGAATGCTGGCGCCAGGGGACAGGCCGGCAGAGCTAGTGGCAGTGGGCTTTTGTCCTGTAAGGAGCCAGAGAGCCCAAAACCCTGGAGACGTGGCCTAGTACTGCTCAATTATTTCTAGTGCACTGTGATGACAGGAATATGCACTGTCGTTGGCAGACATACTTATGGTGTGGATGGAAAACAGGAAGCGACTTCCCAAAGGCCAGAGCGGTATGTCTCCTTTTCCTAGGGCTTTCCTTACTGTGTAGCTTGTACTGTATTAGGACTTACTGAATGGAGCATGGACTCTATCAGGCAATGTTTAATGGTTTCCTGTTGACCCAAGATGTTTTGGAGACTCTTAGCATCTTGATCGCGTTTTCTAGGAAAGTCTTGCTAGTGGTGAGGTCATGTGTGCTTTAAGAAGGACATATCACCAGGCAGCAAGGTGGTACAGTGGAAGGAACAGAGTCCTAGGAGCCAGGGGACCCAGGCTCTAAGGCTATCACAAATGGGGTAAGTGACCTTGGACAAGTCACTTCCACTGCTTTCTATAAAATACAGGGTTAGACTGAATGAGCTCCAAAACCACTTCTCTGTTTTAAATTTCTCTTCTGAAATGACATTCATTACATTATGTCATTGGCCTTATTGTTCTCTTCAATAATAAAGTTTACTCGATGTTGGCGGTTATTAGCCACAGCTTAGCATCTGAGAGAACTATCTCCATGATTAAACCCTTTAGACTGAATTCATCTTTTCTCTTTGGTGGTTTTTCCAAAACCGATGCAGTGGCTAGAAACTAGGGAGGGCGGCACTTTTCTCTACCAAAAATTTTTGTTCGGACTTCTCAAGTTCCTGAAATTAGCGGTTGTGGCTCATGAACCAAAGCTGCCTGTGGGACAGAGGAGCACATGGAGGAGGAGCCTGAATTGATTATGTGGCAAGTGACCAAACAGGAGCTTTAAGTCATGTCTCTTGTCTAAGTGATTTCTTTTTCATTTCTGAACCTGGCGCAGGCTCTGGACAGCCTCCCAGGACAGAAGGGGCAATGGCAGCTTGTCCTAACTGCCCCATCACCACAAGTTTCTCTCCCCCCAGAAATCTCGTAGTTGCAAAACTGGCCAGCTCTTTATGATGAGTGACAGCTCCCACCCCTGGGGTTAGCATAGGCAGATGGGAGTGGAGGCTTTCTGTAGTGGGAGAGGACACCTGCTGGGGTCTGTTTTGACCTTGTTGTCTCCTTTTGATTGACTCCTGTCTGCTTCTTGTCTTTCAGGGAAAGGGTAAATTCATTAAGCCCATCCCTTTAAAGAAATTCTCCCCCCACCCCTTCCCCAGCCCGTTTTAAATATTTATTTCCATCACTGTTGACCTCTTAGCTGACTGGCTCCGCAAGACATGGGCAATGACTTTGGATTACTTGTTCTTAATGCAAAACCTTTGACTGTACAAAAAGGGATTTGTTAGCTTGGGGCTAAGCTCCCCTAGGACTTTAGAAGACCCCTGAAACTCAATGCAAAGCGTGTTGCGGGGTCAGGTGGGGGGACATTATTGCACCTCAAATTGTAAAGAGAAAAAGATGAATTGTGTATAGAACAAGAAGGAACAGGGAAGTCTCTGGAGTAGGTACATTTTCTTTATGCATCACAAAAATGTCAGGGGAAGAAAGAGGCTTCTTGTTAAAACATAAACTTGGAAGTCCATGAATGAGAAGCCACAAAGTCTGCAAGTCCAAAGTTGTTATAAATTATAACACTGTTGCTTGAATGTTTTATTTACATCGAGTTATCTTCAATGAGGAAGTTAGGATTCAAGCAGGTGGACAATTGAGCTTTCCAATGTGATTTTAAGGTATATGTATATAACTTTAATCACAAGGCTTTGATTTTAAGGAATAGTTATTGTCCTGGGAAAGATAAATGTGTTGCCTTTTTAAGAGGAAGAATTGCTGACTCACTTGAATCATACTGTTTCAATCAGTTGTTTGATTATTCCTTAATTACATCAATAAACAATTAGCTACAATGAAGCAATAATAAATATTTCACTCCAAATCAGCACGAATGTAAAAAATCATGTAATTCATATCGACGAGGACAGTACAGTTTACATACATATTTTCACGTTGTCACAGTTAAAATACTTCAGTTCATCTGAGCAGGTGTTTTGAAGAGAAGAGGCGGAAGGAAGTGCGTGAGTTCTCTGTTCTAGGAAGTGAGGTAACCTGCCATGTTGGTCTCAATTCTGCCATGCACGTGGCTGTTCTGGAGTTGGAGGGAACGGCCTCTCATTATACCCAGAAAGAATTTATCATATGGGGAAGGCAAATATACGCACTTGATAGGAACAATGGAAGAAGTAGGTAAACCTCAAAAGGGTTGGTGAGAACAAGGTAGAAGACCCTGGCAACGCTGTACCAAAATCAGCCCTTCATTTATGAGATGATCTCCTCATCTACACCCTGAACTCGTGGGGAGCAGGTGCTTCGTCAGCACACCGAGCGCCCTGCTACCTGACCTCTGGTAGTTGCTCAGTGAATCCTCTTGGGAAAGAAGGGACAGCTTCTGGGAGTGTCATGGGAATACACTGCAGGAGATAGGAGAGGGTGGGTCGGGGTGAAGTCTTCGACATTTGTCTTTTGCATATTGGGTACAGGTAGGTGGCTGAGCATCTAACTGTACAGAAAACGCCTTCAGTTTACATCTTACTCCCAACACTGAATCCCCCCTGTAACTTCTATCCTGAGTGGTCACTCTGTTTCACTGGCTTCAAGTGTCTGTGACAAGCTGGCCAGCCTGTCCTGTCTGGTAACAGAGATGACACAGTGCACAGTTGCCAGCCCTGGGCCAGGGTGTGACCCGTAGAGGGATCACAGTAATGAGTGTATGAAAAAGGAGTTGGCCTTTACAAGGTTTTCTATGTTACTGTCTGCAGTCCCAGTTATGGTAAGAGGCATGCAAGCCACATAGAGGAAGTGACTGGGCCAGAACGTCTGTGCTTCTGGAAACTACTTTCTTACCACCTGAAGCCCATGCAGCACGATGTAATTCAGCTTGGTGTCCAGGCCTGAAGAGAACCTGGAATCTCTTTTTCTACTGGGACTTCGTGGCAGCTCTCATATTTCTTCATAGTAGATGAGTGTCCTTGTTCTGGGAGGTTCCTTCCTTCCCACCTGCCTTTCTTCCTCTCTGTGGCCTGGCCTCTCACATTCCTTCTGAATGTGGCCCCCATTTGAGCCCCCACGCCTCCTTTATTTTTATTTTTTATTGTTTCTTTTTTTTAATGTTTTATTTATTTTTTAGAGAGAGAGAGCGCAAGCAGGGAAGGGGCAGAGAGAGAGGGAGACAGAGCATCTGAAGCTCCCTCAGCCCGCTCTGCACTGCTTTCAGCACAGATCCCAATGCGGGGCTCAAGCTCATGAACCGTGAGATCATGACCTGAGCCGAAGTTGGACGCTCAACTGACTGAGCCACCCAGACGCCCCTCATACCTTCTTTAATAAAGCACCATGCTCAGAGGCACCTGGGTGGCTCAGTCGATTAAGCATCTGACTTCGGCACAGGTCATGATCTCACGGTTCATGAGTTTGAGCCCCATGTCGGGCTCTGTGCTGACAGCTCAGAGCCTGGAGTCCCCTTGGGATTCTATGTCTCCCTCTCTCTCTGCCCCTCCCTTGCTCATGTACTCTCTCTCTCTCTCGAAAATAAATAAAAATGTAAAAAATAAATAAAGCACTGTTCTCATCCCATGTGTCATGCTTACCTCACCCCTTCCTGCTGGCACATCCATTTCTCTCCTCCATTCCCAATTAGACTCACCAGTCACCTTCTCCAGGAAGCCCTCCTTTACCAGACTCCTCCACTGATTTGATTTTCTTGCTTCTTCCTGGACGTAATATCATGAATAGCTTATACTAGTGGTTTTCGAACTCTGGGGCTTATCTGGAGCAAGGGAACCTTCATTTTTAACAGGTACCTCATCTGACCCTGAGGGGCACCAAACTTTGATATCATTTGCCTTATATCGTGTGTTAAACTTACTCGTGAGTATAAGTATATCTTTAGTCATTTCAGCAAGCAGAGAGAATATATCTTCAACTTCTGTGTCCTAACCTTCCTATGCCACTCAGTCTCTGAGCGCAGGATCTGCTTTGCTGTTGATCATTGCCCATGGAGAAAGCTGTCATGAACTTGTCCGATCTCAGCAACATCCCCCCAGTTCCCCATTGGTCAGCAAACGCTGACTCTAGGTAAGGTCCTGGGTACCAGTTAATGTACATTTGTAGAACACTGGACATGCTGGGGATGACAGGTTGCTGGATTTTTCTTGGGTTTTCATACTAATTAGTTTTGTGAGGTTGCTTGGTTTTTTTAAATTTTTTTTAATATTTATTTATTTTTGAGAGAGAGAGGGAGAGAGCTAGCAGGGGAAGAGCAGAGAGAGAGCAAGACACAGAATCTGAAGCAGGCACCACACTCTAGGCTGTCGGCACAGAGCCCAATGTGCGGCTCAAACCCACAAACTCAGATCATGACCTGAGCCGAAGTCAGAGCTCAAACCCATGAACTTAGATCATGACCTGAGCCAAAGTCGGACACTTACCCAACTGAGCCACCCAGGTGCCCCTGCTGTTGTTTTTATGAAGATGCCCTTCTGAGGACAAGGAAGCCCAAAAATTATTTTATTCAAAGCCCTTGCCTTCAAATCACTCAAGTATAGCTGTAGAACAGCTATAATCTATCTGGTACCAACAGGAATATTATACATTTACTTGTCTACCGTCTGGATTTTTAGACCCATAAAAAATTCTCATATCTGATGATTCAGTGTTTCCTTACTTTCTGTTCATGTTAAAACCATCAAACAGCGAGTATTGAATGACTGGCGTCGGCAGAAGTCTTCTCTGAGCTCCCTGGGTAACTGTAACCTTGCCAGCCCCCTTCCCCTCAGCTGGGGCTCAGCCCTCAGTGAGTGAGGTGGGGCTTGGGCCCCTGCAGCCATCAAGAAACCGTGTTCTGCATGCACCTCATGTTCCAGGATACAGTTTCCGATTTTACACTAAATACCTAAATGTATACTCATTTGCCGGATCATCGTTGAAGGGCCTTTTATGTATTGGTGCATTGAGCAAGTCAGAAGTGTTCTTGGCGTCTCCCTGACCTGTAAGGGAGTAGTGGGCCACATGCAAGTCAGCCTCCGCCTTTGGTCCAGTGTCCTCAGGAGAGCCGTGCCCTGAATCCCAGAACATGCCTGTAATGTGTGTCACTTTGTGCTTTACTTCTAGCGTTCTGTCCCCATTCCCCCTGCAAGCCAGCTCCTGGTAACCACCATGCTACTTTCTGCTGCTGCGAATCTGGCTACTCTGCTTCCTGATAGGTGGGAAATTTTGCAATATTTGTCCTTTGTGTCTGGCTTCGTCATTGAATATAATGTCTTCACGGTCCATCCGTATCGTAGCACATGTCAGAATGTCATTCCTTAAGGCTGAGCAATCTCCCATTGTAGGTATATTCCAGTGTACATTTTCAACATAGAACTGGCCTTTGTTTTTTCCCTTGCTCTGAGAATCAGTTGACCGTCCTCTCTTCCCGTAAGCCACCTGGGATATTTTCCCCAAGAATTATTAGCTACAGATTCAAAATCGGCCAGAAGTGAAAATGATTATGATCAGAGATCATTTTCACTTCAAAGGTTAACATTCCTCTTCTGAACATTTCAAGTCACGAATAAGTCATTACGGGTTTGCAGTAAGCCTTTTCTTTAAAAACGAGTTCTGTAATAAAGCAAGACTGACGTGGTTCTTTTAATACATCTGAAACAGAAATCTCTGTGAGTTGTAATATTTCTTAACCATTGAAAGTTGTTTTGCCTTTTCATGTCTGCACACTTGGCCTATTTAAAATGACATTACGCAGTCATATAACACAAAATTTTATTTGAGACTTAGCCTAAATATTACCACCTAACCAAAATTCGCAAAGCATTTTGCAATGCACACAGGAGGGGAATTTCACTAAAATGAGGAATCTGGAATGTATGAATAAACCAGTATGTGATAAAAGGGAAATGAAAAGGACTTAAATGAGCTTCCCACTGGCGGGATTACCTCATGTCAGGCAATCCTGCCCCAGATTAAGAGTCTGCACACATAAATAAAATCCACCACAGAAAATGTGAATACCATTTACAGCTGCTTCTAGCACACAAAATACTGCTTTCCTAGGCTATAAAAATATATCCTTCACTTTGGAATTTTAGTCCAGCCATCGCCTTTTGTAGCTTAGAGTAGATTTCATGAAAATCGTTCTGCCACACTTCTTAAAAGTTTAGAAATATATCAGTAACTCACAATGGCATATAGTCAGGTATTGCCCATTTCGGTGTCAGCTCATTTTCCTGTGGCCTGTGAGTTCTTCAGTTGCTTTTCGAGGACACAATGAGGAAGCATGAGGTGACATCACACAGGCCTCAGCCGGCGTGTCACAGATGCTCGCATCTCTTTTCAATATGGAGATCCACCATATTAAATAATGCACTCCAGTTTTCCGACTGCTTCCCCATACGGTTGACCCTTGAAGAACACGGGTTTAAACTGTGCAGACTTAATTCTATATGGATTTTTCCCCCCGATAAATACTGTACAGTACTATAAATGTATTTTCCTTCTGATTTTCTTAATAACGTTTTCTTTTCTCTAGCTTACTTTATTTTAAGAATACAGGATATAACAGGGGTGCCGGGTGGCTCAGTTGTCAAGCGTTCAACTTTTGGTTTCGGCTCAGGTCATGATCTCATGGTTTGTGAGTTTGACCCCTGCGCCGGGCTGTGCTGACAGCATGGAGCCTGCTTGGGATACTTTCTCTCCCTCACTGCCTTCCCTCCCCTACTCCTGCACTCACTCTCTCTCTCTCTCTAAATAAATAAATAAACATGAAAAAAATTAAAAATAATACAGGATATGATACATATGCAAAATACATGTTAATCGGCTGTGTATGTTGTCGGTAAGGCTCTCGGTCAGCAGTGGGCTATTTTCAGTTCAGTTTGGACGGAGTCAAAAGTTGTTGTTTTTTTTTCTTTTTTAATTTCTATTTATGTTTGAAAGAGAGAGAGAGAGTGAGAGTGTGTGAGCAGAGGAGGGGCAGAGAGAGAGACACACACACACAGAATCCGAAGCAGGCTCCAGGCTCCAAGCTGTCAGCACAGAACCTTGACGTGGGGCTTGGACCCATGAACCGTTAGATCATGACCTGAGTTGAAGTCGGATGCTTAACTGCCTAACCAATGGGGCCACCTCAGCGCCCTGAGAGTCAAAAGTTCTACTAGGATATTCGATTGAGCAGAGGGTCAGTGCCCCACGCTCTGCCTCATTCAAGGGTCGACTGGACATTCTCTCATATAATCATGATCTCCCTTTCATAGTTACCTCTTTGATTTCATTATGACTGACCAAGAAATGGTTGTTTTACCCTCAGAGCTACATTTTAAATGGTCTGTCTAGAGCCCATGGTGTCTCCGTTTCCTCATGTGTAGATGGGGATAGTAACGGTATCTCCCTGCAGGCTTTGAGAGTGCTGAATGAGCTTAATACCCCAGAGCACTAGCATCGTGCCCACCCCGGCATGATAGGTCAGTCAGTGTCCTGGGTCTTATGCTATTCTGTACGTCATCCCAGTAGGTCTGATAGAAAATGGGTTGTTGCCAATGGAGGTGTTGGACTGTTTTCCTTTTCATTGGCTTTGTTCCCATTTTGTCCTCCATGATGATGACCCCCAAAAGACAGCTTCACTTGTGTTGCAGAGGTGCACGAATACGTCAGCCAGACCACAGACAGGGGGACTGGTTCCTCGTAAAGCCGCCACGTAATCCTGAGCCACAGCTGTGAACTGTGCCGTGAATTCCCTGCAGGTTTAATACTTTGGTCCTTTGGCATCTAATGCCTTATCTTTTGACCTTGGCCATTTAGGCAGTGACCCTCCTTACCTGGACTCCTACTGACATTGTCCACAGTTGGACTACAGAAATCAGCTCCTGTTTTTCCCGTTACGTCGTATCTCTGGCAAATCTTTAACATTTTCTTCCTGTTTCTCCCTGTGTGCAAATATTTATGTTCCACATCCTTGCTTCACATTGTAGGAAAGACGAGAAGATATTAGTAGGAGTCTCATGGTAAGGAAGGACTGGTAACTATTCTCCTTTATGCCTCCTAGAGAAGAAATAGAGTTAGCTGCGAATGGGCCAGAATCTAAGAATGAGGAAGGAGGGAAGTGATCTCGTTGCATGTCTGCTTGCCTGCTAGCTTCGTTCACTTGTTCACCCAGTATTTATAGTTTGTAGTTCCAAGTCAGGAACTATACTAGGATGTGTCTCATTTTGATAATCCTTTAGAAGACGAGGCATTTGATCAGGAAAAGGGTAATTAGCAATAGAGAAATACTGAGAGAGATGAAAATCTCTGTTGAGGCTTTAACAGGTGAATTCAGTGTTGGTTGGCAGGGGAAGTTGGTCTGGGCACGTCTATGTGATTATGGCCCATGCGGGGTTGAGTTTGAGAAACGTGGGGCTGCATGTTATCAAGGGCTTTGGCGATTCTCTGGCCAACTCCTTTGTAGCCAAGAAATGCATATGCTCATGGGAAAGGGCAGATTTAAATTGTGCTATGAGCCCACAGACACAATTCCATTCATGGTTTTCTCCTGGATGTTTAGGCCAACTCTAAGCCTTGGGATTTCAAAAGGACCTATTACTTTCATCTTTATTTGTAATTAGTTGTTTTGGTAACTGTAGAAGTAATTCATGCTTGTTGTGGGAACTTTGGACGATAGAGGAGGAACAACTTGAACAGAGCTACATCAGAGTAGCGAGATAATGAATGTTTTGGTCTATTTACTGTCTTTCCAATGAAGTGGGGTGTGTATCTCTAATACATCGTGAAAAATTTTCTGAATCACGAACTGCATTTCAAACCTGGTTTTCTTGTATAATTTACTTACCCATTTTTTCCTGTATGTTGTAGGCTGGTTCCAGTTTTATGCATTTATCAACAAACTGTGGTAAACATCCTTGAACTCGTTCAGAGTAATTTCCTTTACTAACACCCTTATCCTGTCCATCTCCAATAAGGTGGGGACCTTGGGAAGGGAGGAAAGAATCATGGAGTAATCAGTTGCTTGCTTTTTTTCCATAATACCCACCCGCCACCAGGCACACTGACTTCTATATTTGCCCGAGGGTCTCAGATATGCCCTATTTACTCATGTCTGGGGTCAGTGCTGGATTTGAGGAACATCTGTAGAACCAAAACCAGACCAAGGAATCATACGAGATTTGAAGAAGCAACTAGAAGCAGGCTTGACTCCTCCCTCTGAGGTCAGACTGGCCCCTTTACCGATAAAATCAACATAGAGAGAGAGCAGAGAGATCCTACAACATCAATTCAGGACATATTTGTAGCAATGGCCCCTGTTATTTTGTATCCAGGCCTATCAGAATGTGGGAGTTGTCCTGGGGAGAGGGAGAGAATGTGGATTTCTAGTCTGGCACTGTCACACCATAAGCTGTGTGACCTCAAGGGAATAGTCAAACATTTTGCAAAATGAAGACCATGTGATCAGGACAGCCTCTTCACCTCCAGTGTTCCCAGAGTTCAAGGCTTTGGATTTACCAAGGCCTGATTACTTGACTGAGTGATTTCACTTTGCGATGTCAGCATCTCGGTGGCCCATTCATAGATCCTTCTTGGTCACCCACCACTCACAGATCGTGACATGACATGCCCATGACCATGACAGTGACCTCCCTCCTGCCCTCCCATTTCACACATTTATGCCCCTTCCACTGAAGCATTTTCTTTTGTCCCCATCTAGAGGAACCTTAAGCATTTGCTGTATTTCTTTTTAATTTCAAGATTCAAACTTCAGAAACGTCCAATAAAATCCTTTCTTTAAACATTACTTCTGAGTATTGAAGACTGTGGTGCTTTGCAGATGGAAAAGATCAGATTTTCCTAAGTGAACACAGTGGCAGAGAATTTTGTGAATCTCCTTTCTTTGTGCTGAGCTGTTGGTTAAGCACTGTTGTTTGAAAGGGAAGACAGCACCATCTCTGTTTTAAATCCAGATGTCTTCCCCCTGAAATTTAAGAAAATCACAACCACAACTTAGAGTTTTCTCTGCAGAGAAATGAAATAGCTACCCTACAAAATGATGTGGGGAAACGTGTGTCTATCTTGTAGTTCTTCTGTGGGAATGAACCAGCCTAAAATAATAACATTATTATTAATCATTATTATTTCTAATTATTGGAGAGTAAATAAAAAAAACTTTATGCTTTCTATGGATATAAAATGTAGATTTCTTCAGTCTTTTTGGTCTAACGAGGATGAGATAATTAAATAGGAAATTAAAGTGCATATCCATAATTTAATAAAGAATGCTGTGCTTTTTCTTTTCAACAATGAAGCCATATAGAAATCTGGTTTTTTTCCATAATTGGTAGGTGAGACATCTATTTCTGGTAAAATTCCATTACTGACTCAAAGAGAACATCCAAATCCTTTTTATTCTCTCTTGGAATTTCATCTTAAAAATTTAAACTAGAGTTACTCCTTAGTAATAATTCAGAAGAAACATTTAGATACACTTGAGATAATTCTAATTGAATATTCTCTAACAAGAGTAGTTTTCAGGAATATAAATAGTCATGAGCAGGTGATACTGTTTTTTATGAACTAAATTCTTTATAAAGATTGTAAAACATAGATATTATTTCATCTCATCTAATTATTCATTTCCAGAATCATTTGGCTTGCCCAGTTTCCTCCCACCCCCATTCCTCTTCCAACACTTCCTTTTTCCTATTTTTTTCCCAGTTAGCCATGACCTCCACAGCTACGTATGTTGTTCCTTCCCGAGTTTCTTTCAACTGCCCTGTTTGCCATATTTCTCCCCGACTTTATAAGAAGTGTAGTAACCAGCAGCATGGAGAGAATGCCACATGCTGCCACTGACCCACGGACTAACCACTGGTTACTGTGCCAGCGTCCCTTCTGTTGATGTGCCTTGATTAATTTGGCGTTATGATTCTTCCTTTTCAGGTTAAGTTTGTCTATGGTTTAGAGATCAGGTTAAGTCAATCTGGTTTGAAATCAGGATATAAAATCAATGAAAATCATCTTAGAGTGTGATCTCTAGCCATTAGCAAAGATTATCCCATCATTTCATATGGTCATTCAGCATACATTCTCTGTGGGCCTGCTGTGCACCAGGTACAGTGGTCAGTACTAAGTATACAAAGATGGACATACTCAGGGTCCCTGCCTCCCAGTGGGTGTGGGGGGAAAATCGTGGTCTTGAGCCTATCCTCTCAAGATCCTGTGGCACCATCCCGCACCAAGTACCCATGAGGAAATTACTTCTCTAGCCCTCTGTTTCCTCATCTTGTAAATGAGATCGCTTTCTTAGGTTCTCTTTAATGCTCCTTTTAGCTTTAAAATTGTCAGTCTCTATTACTGCGTGTCTCACCATCTACATGTTGCTAAAATAAACAGGGGACTTCAGGGTGTCTGGTTCTGCATATAAGAAGCTTGGAAGTCACCACTTCTTCCCAACAACGAGAAAGAAGCTGAACAGACTGAAAAATCAACAACTCTTCTTGGATCCATAGGAGAGGGGAGGACAGAGGGCAAGCCACTGCTCCTAGGATTGGAGACATGGAGAGGCCAGTACAGGGATTGGGACTTATGGGAGTAGAGACTCACAGACAACGTAAGGGAGCAAAGACAGTCTCTGCTGCCATTGCTGCCAGAACAACTGGATGGCCCCATGGGGGAAAAAATGAATCTAGATACAGACCTTACACCCTTCACAAAAATTAGTTCTAAATGGATCATAGACCTAAATGTAAAACACAAAACTGTATAACAGCTAGATGATAACATAGGAGAAAACCCAGATGACCTTGGGAATGGCAATGCCTTTTTAGATCCAACACCAAACACATGACCCATGAAGGAAAAAGTTGATAAGCTGGATTTTACTAAAATTATAAAACCCCTACGAAAGACAATTTCAAGAGAATTAGAAAGGCCACAGACTAGGAAAAATATTTGCAAAAGACACATCCAAAGGCTGTTATCCAAAATATACAAAGAATTCTTAAAACTCAACAATGAGAAAACAAACAACTGAGTAAGATATCTCAGCAGACACCTCGCCAAAGACGATACACAGATGGCAAATGAAGTATATGAAAATACGCTCCACATCATGTGGCATCAGGGAAATGCAAGTTAAACGATAAGATATCACTGTGTGCCTATTAGAATGGCAAAAATCCCAAACATGGACACCACCAAATGCTGGCAAGGATTTGAAGCAACATCAACTTTCATCCATTGTTGGTGGGAATGCAAAATGGTTCAGCCACTTTCCAAGACAGTTTGGCACTTTCTTACAAAACTAAACATACTCTTACCATATGATGCAGCAGTCATGCTCCTTGGTATTTATTTACCCAAAGGAATTGAAAACTTCTGTCTACACAAAAACCTGCACATGGATGTTTATAGCAGTTTATTCATGGTTGCCCAAACTTGGAAGCAACCATTCAGTGGGTGAATGGGTAAACACACTGTGGTCCATCCGGACAATGGAATATTATTACTCACTGAAGAGACAGGAGCTCTCGAGCCATGAAAAGCCATGGAAGATCCTTAAATGCATATTACCAAGTGAAAGAAGCCAACCTGAAAAGGCTCCATACTGTATGACTCCACCTATATGACATTCTAGGAAAGGCAAGACTAGGGAGATGGGAAAAGATAGGTAGTTGCTGGGGGAGGAGGAAGGAAGTGAATAATGCAGAGCACTGAAGATTTTCAGGGTAGTGAAAATAACTCTGTGTGATACTACAGTGAGAGAGATGTCATTACACATTCGTCCGAACCCATAGAATGTTGCAAACCATAAGGTAAACCGTGTACTGTGGGTAATTGTGGTGAATCAATGCAGATTCATCCTTGGTAAAAATGTACCTCTCTGGTGAGTGTCATTGCTCATGGAGGAGGCTATGCATGATGTAGAGGCGGGGTGGGGAGCATGTGGGAAATCTCTGTCCCTTCCCCTCAGTTTTGTAGTAAACCTGCTTTTTAAAAATTAATTCCCTTTCAAAAGTAACAGTGAAATAAAAAGGGGCAGTCCACGAGGTAATGCTTAAGAGCTTCTGTCTCAAATTAAAATTTTTGAACCCCAGTAATATCTGCCTCTTCTTTTCCTGCAATTTCGCTCATATGTTGTTCATAAATCTGGACTCTTAATGATGGGGTTTTGGCTCCCCGTTAGGTGAAATATTTCATTTAACTTAGCCAAAGCTGGACTCCGAGCAGCCTGGGAATTGTTAGGCGGCTTCCCCTTTTCCCAGTACACCAAGAACCTCTACAGTTCCTTTTTGTTTATTTTTAGGGAGAGGAGGAGTTGTTTTTGACTCCCCCGGTGATGGTTAGGTTGCAGTATTGTCTATTTAGCTAAAGCATAAGCTGTGATTCGGCCCCCGCTTTGAAGTGGTAACATCAAGAATGGCCCATCAGCGGAGTCCAGCCTGTTTCAGCATCCACAGGCCTGATTTCTGCTTGTAATCTGATTACGGGGTTTGAGCTGTTCCAGCCTGCAGCCTCCTCCTTTGCGTTGACTATACTTTTCAAGGACACAAGTGACTGATTGCTGTAGCCCTGTGCTGTGAAAAATCTCAACCCAGTTTTGCTTAGATGGGCTAAAGGCCGGGGCTGGTTGAGAATTAAGCTGGAGAGTAGGCTCTGTTGCTAAACTTTCTATATGCAACCATGTTCAGAAGCCCGGAGATTGCCAGCTATCTTGGAGCTTTCAAGTTCTCTGAGAGACAAGGTAAGGTAAGAGAAACAGAAATTGCACGTATGGGTTTGTTGTATAATATGTTGAAAGCCCTGCATCCTCTGTTTTACCTTATATTGTCCCGTGTCCAGTTAGTGATACAGTTTCCTCAAAGGACACTTTAAATCTCTAATTGAGTGTATACGTTAGCTTATCTTATGGCTGAAAAATGTGGGTTTTTTTTTTCTTTTCCCTAGTGTAAGTTACAGAGACTGCTAAACCACTACAGCCTCTATGCAGGAAACATTGCAAATTCAGTTCGAATGCCCAAACTTTGGATCAAGTTCTGAATGTGCTGGGCTTTAGCTAAAATATTTTTCTAAACCGAATGCTATCTATACTAAATTATTTCCAGTAGACAGTGGTGTTTGTCTTTTTATTGAATCTTCACATGATACTCTTTGGGAACAAAATGCTGTTTTTGTAGTGGCTTCCTTTGGAGTGCGGAGGAAAAGACATGCTTTCCATTTAACTACTGGAGTGGCATCACAGATTCTGCTCACCGATTGAACAAAAGTGAAATGCTGAAGTTATTTCAAATGTCACATGAGAAATCCAGGCATTCTGTCGCTAATAAGTCTTTCCCGGCACAGATGTACCGTTGGGAAGTGATGTGAACCGGCCTCAGAATCAGAAATTTTCTTCCACAACATTTGATAATTTTTTGAACTGAATTCTCATACATAGCCAGATATTTGTATAATTAGGGGGGGAAAGCCTAGATGTTGAATTGGCATTATACCTTGCATTTTATTGTATGTCTCCAGTTGGTCACAATTTCCAAATTCTGGGATCCCGGATGTGTTTTGATGGATAAGGCCATGTCAGGATCTGGTATATTTTGTACCTCCTTTTCCTCAGGCTCCTGCCCCCAAATATTAAACAGTAAAAGGCACTTCCTTAGAAGTCTCTGTAAGTGGTCTCCTTGTGGTTTTCTTAGTGGACAAAGGGTTACTATGCCAAAAGCTGTAAAACAGATTACTTGCCATTATACTGGTATAAATTTGTCTGCGTCTGGTTTTGATTAACTGGTTCACCCGGATGTGTGTTTTTGCTGCATGGGTTTGTTACCACCTGTCTTTATATGATACATAACTTTAAAAACAAAAAAAGTAGTTAATTTGATGTGTTGTTATTATTTAGGTTTTAATGAAGGCAATAAAAACAGCAGAAGTGTTCCCCTAGTTCTTCATCAACTCTTTAAGTGCATACATTCTTTCAAGGCATCTCAAATACACCAGGCAGTGATGAGTTTCAGTGTTACCTTGACCGAAATTGTTTAAGTTTTTTCCTGGAGTATGTAACCATGCCATTCTGTATTGAATAGCTTTGAATTATTCTACTAACTATAACAAATTTAAATGATAGCATTGAACTATCTCAGAATTTTTTTTTTATTTTTTTAACCTGCAGAGTTATGTGGACCACGTTTCAGGAAAAGGAAAAAAAAATCTTGCCTATGTGAAATTCATGTTGTGGAATTTGGTTCTAAGAAGGTGTACTTTTTATATTTATATTTCTTGTCTGGTTAATGGTTTCCTTTTTCTTAAGTTATATGTGCAAAGGGACTTTGAAGAATTTTTTTTTTCCACTGGAGTTTTTTTTTTTAAACTTATTGTGTAGTGATTTCATTGTTACCTTGTTTCTTTCCCCTAGATTTCAACCAGAAAAACTTAAGCTTCCTTGGATTACCAAGTCAAAGAAAAGTTCCAAGGTAAAGTGGTTTTTGCTCAAGAATCTTAAGTTTTGGAGATTTGTGGTAGCTTTTAGAATTCTTCTCCTAAATTCCTAATTCATGAGTTTGAATGTTTGGCAATATGTTTTCTCCCCAGAGTTTGATTTATTAAAGTATATGAAGCAAGCTGACGTAATCGTACATTCAGCCAGAAAAGATTCTTTTTGTATTTATTAATTCTGTTTATGAGAACTATTTGCAGAGCAGATATAATTTTGAACCTGTAAAGGGCTATTATCTTTTTTTTCTCATACCTGCCTGTAAGTGTGGGATGTCCTTTTGCAATCTGCCCCCTAAGTAAGAGAGCTTTTGATTTTTTTAAGAAAAGATTTAGCCTTGTCCCTCTCTTCCATCCTTCCTTCTACCCTTCCTTATCTCCTTTCTTCCCTCCTTCCCTCCCCCCACCCATTGCTCCATCTGTCCGGTGAGGTTCTGATGTCTCTTAACCTTTCTGCTCTTCAGTCCCCTACAAGATGTTGTGGGTACTAATTTGATTTACCTAATGTGCTAAAACTCTATGATATAGAATGATTCATATAAGCTTTGTAAAAATGAAAGTTTGTGCCAAACATGATAGCTGCATCTCAGATGCTTCTTAGTAGATCACTGTCCCTAATAGATGGTGAGATTTTTCAAGTGGAGACACAAAGTTTTTATTCCTAAAACATACAGGCGTAGATCCCAGTGTACATTTCATCTCCCCCTCCTTCCACTCAGATGCTCCTCTTCCTGCATGGCGTGGTCTCTTTACTGTAAAAGGTTTGCATTTCAATGGCATTGAATAAACAAGCTGTCTAATCACTGTCCTCTTCAGGCTGAGCTCTACATTTGAAAATGGCAGAAGGCATCTTCTGGACTCACTAGATGAGATTAAAGTCTTTAATCCACATCTTAGTATCAAGTCAACCAGAGCAGTGATGAACCAGGGTCATCAGTGAGGTTGTCTTATTTGACTCAGGAAATCTGACTTTTCTAGCGCTTGACAGAATCTCCCGTATTTGTTATCTTTGCCATATTTTTGATAGAATCTAAGGCTTATATCTTAGTTCCAGCTACTATAACAAAATACCATAGACTAGGTGGCTTATAAATAACAGAAATGTATTTCTCACAATTCTGGAGGCTGGAAGTCTGAGATCAGGGCGCCACCATGATCGGGGGAGGGCCCTCTTTCCGCCTGCAGAGGGCCAACTTCTTGTATCCTCAGTTGGTGGAATGAACTAGTGAGAGCACTAGGTGCTCTGCTGGCCGGGGGTCGGGGGGGAGGTTGTTTAATTTAATTGAAATATAGTTGATCTCTGTGTGTCTTTTTATAAGGACACTATTCTCATTCATGAAGTTTCCACCTGAGGACCGAATCCCCTTCCAGAGTCCCCACCTCCTGGTATTATCGCCTTGGAGGGTTCGGATTTCAACATATGAATTTGGGGGAATTCAGACATTCAGGCCATAGTAGCTTAGTTCCCAGTATGTCCCTAAGCAGGTTGATTTAGCTATAGCAGAGCTAACAAATGACTAAGAAAAAGGAAGAAGAGGAAAGCATTGCTTTTTAAGGATAGCAGAAGCATGAAATATAGGGGTCAGACATTTCAGAAACGGTGGGTATGATTTCATACGTAACTATTGAAATTATGGCCTCCTTGCTATGGTACTAAGTGTAAAATAGTTTTAGAGATACAAGAATTTGCCTCCCTCAAAGCAGTCTAGCTGACCAGACACCAGAGGTATGAATATGAGATAGTGGACTTTGATCATCTCATAATGTGAACTTCAGTAGAAGAGTAAACAGATTGTCAGGAGCCTTTCACTGTGCCGGTGCCGAGTAATCACTGTCGTGGTGTAGCCCCGTTTTGTGAAAGACCGGCAGTAGTAACTGCAGACTACCCTGTTCTCACTTTAACACAATTTCCTCTGGTTTCTACTGCTGGCATTTAAGTAGGTTAATGGGACACATTAAAAAAAATTATGGAAGCAGTTAGCAATCTCTTCTTAGGTTATTGAAGCAGAGGGAAGGAGGTAGAGTATGAAAAATTAGATGCTGAAGAGAGCACTAGTTCAGAGGAGATGAAGATGGTAACAAATATAAAAGGTGCTTCTTTCTTAATAGTAGAAACTTTAAAAATGGAATTCAAAAATTTAGACTGTAGCATTTACTTAGGCTATATATGAAGAGCTGCTTTCATACTGAAATTCAGAATCATACTTTTGGTTGAGCTGTGTCAACCCACCCATGCCTACAGAGGCTGTCGGGTAAAGTCCCCTCGTCCTGGGGACGAGGGCCAATGAAGAAGAGAGCATGGTCCAGCATCTAGAGCTCAGGGCTTTCGAGTTACCCATCATGTGAGCTAGACTTGGGCTCCACCAGTCCCACTGCTCTGGTGCCTCTGACTCAAAAAAGTGAAGAGGAGGGTTATGTTAGGGTTCCTTGGCGTATTTGTGTTTCATCAGCCATTAGATAATCCGAAGGAATGGCTCACTCACAAATGTTCCAGAGTTCTTTACTAATGTATCTTGCCTGCATTTTCACTGTTGGCTAGTGCCCGTGGGTATAGAAAGTCCAGGGAAGAGATGTGGCATTTTCAAAGCCTGATTTCATACTGGTTTAAGGGGTCCTGCCTCAGTCATAGGTTTTCTAGCACTCTTGAGTCAGAGCTCCACTTTCCAACCCCTTTGCCTTATTCTTTCTATCATATGTTATTCTAAAGGTGAAGAAAGGGGAGGTGACTGGCTGGCCCCATTCGTAGAGAGCATGCAACCCTTCATCTCAGAGTCGTGAGTTCAGGCCCCATGCTGAGTGTGGAGCCTCCTTAAAATAAATAAATAAATAAATAAATAAATAAATAAATAAATAAATAAAGTAAGAAAGAAAATAAGTAAGTAAGTGTGAAAGAAGGAACGTGGGGGAGGGAGGAAGTTTATAACTGATATTATTAAATACGTGCCCTTCTAATTATTCTCAGTGTTTGTAATGCTCTTTGCCCCTATGACATTAAAAGTGTATAGGGTGTGTATGTAAAATACTTCAGAGTGAGTGTAGAATATATTTGAAGTATTTTATTATCATTCATTCAACAGATACTTATTGATTTAAAAAAGCCACTTTTATAAATCAATAATTTGAAATAAGACACTTGTAATATGTTCCACAAATAAGAAACCAGGATACCATGAGCGAAAAGAACAGAAGTACGTAATATAGATTCGGTGCCCGGTGGGACAGGCATGGATCAGGGGGTTCTTCCTTGAGGCAATGACCTTAACCTGAGTCCCAGAGCAGGATGGAGAGGAGAGAACTCAGGTAGACAGCATTTACTAAACCAGGTGAGGAGCCACGAGAGCCATTCCCAGCAGCCCTTGCATTTTCCACTGGTTTCTGACCAACCATGGAAAGGCTGTACTTTTCATTAGTGCTAACACTATTGCAGCTTATTTCAAGAAAGTAAGTGAAGGGGGTGACAGGAGAGGACTTGGAAACCTCACTGCAAAAGTTCAAAAAAATGTTTAACTAGGGAGCAGTTTCTTAGTCTTTATTAGTGGCTTTTTGATAGGCACAAAATAAGGTGGGGAAGAAGTATGCACATGTCTACTTTTGAAAATATGAGATAATATTTGTGCCCCAAGGTCAGTGGCCTAAGAAGCCAAATACTTCAGGGACTGCACCATTTTTTTTACATAGAATTTTTTCCCTAAGAAGTTAGTTTCCCAAAGAAAGCACAGACCTTTATCAAGATATCTAAACAAGTAGTTAAATAATCAATTACAATTGCTTCCCATTCCTTAAATCGGGTACATTTCTACAGTTACTTAACTTTGTAGGTTTATACTAAGTCTTACATCTGAATGAAACACCAGAAAGAATTGTCACTGCCTTAGGATTCACTGTTGAGGAGTCAATGCTAATTCCACTTTTCTGACCTGAGTGTATATTCTAGAATCTTTAAGCCATCTGGAGTATGGCTTATAAAGGCTACTTATTCTCAAGACTTTTATATCAAATAATATGAATACATGGCAGTCATATTTCTGAATATAAGCCCTACCACATTTGTAAGCAATAACTAAGATTTCAGATGAGCTTGGTTCTAGAAGATAGATGGTGTCCCATATTTTGGAGTGCAGCAGCTCCTTGGAACGTACTTTATGTGTAGGATATAGAGCATTTGTGTGCCCCACTTACATAGACGCACAGCACCTTCCTCAGTCACCTCTTGGACCTCTATGGAAATGCACCCCTACAGAGCAGAAACACAAATGGAGGACAGCCAACGGGGAAGGTCAGCTTCCCACTGACCTTCGGCCTTTCCAAGGCTGTTGTTCACCTCTCTGGAGGTGATTATATCACTGGAGAATATTGGTTTTCCTGCTTTAATGCTGGGTTTTCTTGCTGTGCAGTGGCAGCTCTGTCTGTCTTGCCCAACCCCAGGCACACTCCAATGGAAACCCATGGGGTTGGCATGCAGCAGCCTGGGGGCCTGTGTTACAGCAGGAGCTGCCTCTGTGTCTCGTCCTTGGGCAGATCATTTAACAGCTTCCTAGTCTGCAAGACAAGGATGATAATAGTTCCAGTTGGTGTGCTGGAGCCGACACACCTCCTTGTGAGAGTGAGTTTGTACCTCTCTTTTAGCAGTGAGCCCAGTGAGTCCTGTGGGAAACTTGAAAATCAGCCTTAGTGGGAGTATTTACACTATCAGCAAAGACTGCAAAGCATGTGCTTAGGTGAAGGGGGTGGGAGAGCAAGACGAAGGAGCAAGTTTCTAAACATTTATCAGCACAGCACTGAGTAGTTCAGGCCTCACAGGGTCTTGTGAAGATAATTAAGATTATACTTGGAATATGCCTAGTTACAGAAGACGAGAACATAGTAAGTGCTTAGTTCTTCTTCCCTTTCATTTCCTCCTTTATTCCAAGACAACTTTTCATGAGCTTCGCAGACCTGTTTGCCATGCTTTGATTTCTTGGTACTTTTGGTACTTGGCATTTGTTACTTTAATATAATTTCAACACTGGAGGAAAGCATGTACATAACTGAGACAAGTTGCTGATTTTCTGAGGAAGAGATTAGAACACAGAAAGGCTGAGTGGTTAATTCAAACTTACACAGCTATTGGTGAGTGGCTCTAGAAGAGGTTGTCAGTCACAACCAAGGTGTCTGTCTGGGACCTCAGCCATGTTTTTGCCCCCCTGACGCCATGCCAACTGCCTCTGCTGATGTAATTCTTCAGTTGCACAAAAAAGTCCTATAAATAGCTATAAAGAAATGAAAAAAGCTACCATTTAACTCCCCGAAATAGAACTTTTTATGTGTAATCTACATCCACCTACTTAACTATGTATAACAGGGTAATTTTTGTTTAGTATTTTTTCATTTAATATTGTATATCTTGATTCAAATTGACTTTAAACATTATTAATAGAATCATGTAATTTCTAGCTTTCAGAAAGAGTTCTTGCTTGAAGATAAAGAACAGCGTGCTAACTACAAAAGAGGAATCAATGCTAAGCTTTTAACTGCACTTCCCAAAGGTGAGACTTTCTCTAAATGGTTGACCGATGTCCTGAGCCTGTAAGTCTTGTGTCACCTGATTTCCCTTGAGGGGAACTCCTTCACTGATGTCCAGGGTAAACTCTATTTTGTTTCAACAATTAGACTCAATTAAGGTAGCTCTCTTCTTGCATGTTTAATCTACACCTTTCTACATGTCCTTTCTCTTATTTTTAGGCACTCTTGGGTTTTCCCTGGAGGCTGGGTGGGGAGGGCAACAGAGGGAGCCAGCGTAGAATCAACCTTCTTCATCTCTCCTACCCATCACCTTCTCTAGGGACAGTGGGTTTTGCTCATAAGCCCTTTTCTTTTCCATCCACTCTCTCCATTTCCTCTACCTCTTGCCAGTGTTGCTGCATTTCCACTGAGTATCTTAGAGCTCCCTGCCGGGCAGCACACTGTTTTGCACACACTTCCTTCTCCATTTCACCAGTTCGGCGAATTCGTATTTTCATTGGTAAAGATGCATGTGCAGAAAAATATTTGCATCTGTCATCAGGCAACTACCCCTGTGTTTTGCCTGAGCAATGATGTAAGTGTTACCAGATCTTTGTTTCCCCCAACTGTAACCCTGGCACAGGGTAGTACTGGCTCACAAACTGTCTTCATCCCAAACAAGCTGGGTAACCCTTACTATGGAAGAAACAGGTTTGGTGGAAGGTCCAATTTTTTTTGTCTTCTGAAAGAAAAAAAACAAACATTAGATCAAACCCAAAAGAAATTAGACCAGAAACAATATTCTTTTAATAGAAACTAAACCTAGTTTACAAGGCCCACTGCTAAATAGGTGTATATCCTGAGGAATTGAATGGATGATACGGCTAGACATAGCCTGATGAGGATGGATAATTGAAGGTCCCCAGGGATGTGGCCTTGTGGAGAAAATTTAAACAGGGACATTTTGTAATTTTCAAGTACTTACAAAACTGTCAAGAGGAATACAGGCTTATTCCACATTGTCCCAGAGGCCAAAACAAGAATAATGTATTGAATTAGAGGGAAGTAGGTAAGATTTCATATGAGAGAGACAATTCTGATAGTTCATGGGACCTAGAAATGAAATGGTCTCCATTACAATCTCATCTGCTCCCATTAGCTGTTCAAGGAAGATCATGTGCTTCCACAGGAAGGATACATGCTGTGGGTTCCTGCCTGGATGGCACGAAATAGAAGGGTCCTTCTGATTTTTTAGACTCTGTGAAAGAGAAAGAAACTCAGGCTAATCTGAGTCAGACTTAAAATCTATGAAGATGATCCAAACAAAGTACAAGAGTGAACAGTTGATTTTAGCAGTAGCTTCAGAGATTGGACTGATTAGACAAAGTTCTATAGCAAAAGCTGCTTTACTCGTTCTGCTCTAGCCTAGGTCCTTTTCTTCATGAGCAATATAGTACATGCAATATTACGATGAGAAAAATTAGAAGCAATATATGAGATGGGAGGTCCCTTCAGGTTCAACAGCTCATAACTCCATATATGCCAAAATTTAAAAACACAAAAGTTGATTAACCAGTTTCACTAGAAAATGTATCATGATTGGTATAAAAATGTAACTCTTCACAAATCAAAGATAACACCATGCATTAATCAGATTTGTGTTTCCAAATTCACAAGATCTTTAAAATGTGCTTTAAAAGTGTCAGAGCCCTTCCTCCCCTGAACTTCATGTAAATTCCCCACTGTCTTGTTTCACATTCTGTACTTTATGAATTCGGGCAGGCATGTTTGGAAAGACCCACGTATTACCGGTAATCTTACTCCTCCATCTTAACAGATAATCTTAATGTCAGCTCCTGACAATATAATGGTAAAAATAGGAATTGATTACAACTGGTTTCATGACATAGAGTTTTATGTTTGTTTACACATTTCTATAAGTTTCTTTCCTTTCATTTAGTGAGGAATTCTTGCTTTAGTGAAAATGAGCATTAAAATGATCATTGGCTTTTCTCTAAGGGGCTTCCTTTAACTGTGTATCACAAACAAGTTATCCGATGATTAAAAACCTTTACCTATGTAAAGATTATAATATTGAAATAGATTTTCCACTTAAGAATTGTGAACTGAACCAAATATATTACTCTACGTTTTAAATAGCTTTATCGAAGTATAATTCATATAGCATACAGTTCACCCATTTACAGTATTCAGTTCAGTGGCTTTCAGCATATCCACAGATATGCTGCATCCATCACCACTGTCGGTTTTGGAATGTTGTCATTATCCCAAAACGACATTCCACACTTCTTAGCCATCACCCA
This sequence comes from Cryptoprocta ferox, assembly GCA_028646485.1. Lineage (NCBI taxonomy): Eukaryota > Metazoa > Chordata > Mammalia > Carnivora > Eupleridae > Cryptoprocta > Cryptoprocta ferox. The sequence continues at coordinate 106,345,897 of CM053571.1, read as the reverse complement.
TCTCCCTTATTCCTCTAGTTTTGTAATGACTTATTTTATAAGCTGCTTGTCTTTATATTAGTGGCTGCCTTCCAAGTGTAAAAGCTGAAGTGGGTTACTCCCCTGGGAAGTCAGATCAGTATTCAGGACATTCTGGGTCTGGCCTGTGCTCGTAGGCTGTCAAAAGCAGGGTGGGAGAGCTCTTGTGGTCCCCCACCACTTGTATTTCTTTGGAAGATTCTACTGTACTTGGGTTTAGATGACTGGACTCAACAATAACTTTACCAGAAAGCCTGCTTCTCAGGGCTAATTAAAGAAACTGTAGTCCTCAATAAAACTACCCAGCAGATCAAATTATCCTGAATATTGGCATTATATATTATTAGAAAGCATATTAGGCAGTTAAACTACTTTATAAATTATTATAGCTCTTGGGGCGCCTGGGTGGCTGAGTCAGTTAAGTGTTAACTCTTGATTTTGGCTCAAATCATGATCTCACAGTTTGTGGGATCAAGCCCTGCATCAGGCTCCATGCTGCCTGGGATTCTCTCTCTCCCTCTCTCTCTCTGGCCCTCCCCGACTTGCACGCTCTCTCTCAAATAAATAAATAAACAAACCTTAAAAAAATAAAGTAGAATAGCCCTGATGACAATTCCCCTCAAATTACCTTACTTGGAAAATGACCATCCCATTCCCATTAAAAAAACAACAAACAAACAAACAAAAAACTAAAGAAATAGAGTCATAGAATCCATATTGCCACAAAAGTACCATTCACAATTACTCAGACAAGGGCAGCAGACTAAAATAGCAGGTATAATGAGAGTTAATTTAGTATATGTTAAAGTTTTAATTAATGTATTTGAAAGCAAAGTAGAACATTTATTACAACAGAAATTAGATCAACAGTGCCTATTTATGTCTGTATTAGATCATGACAAGTATTACTATTACCTGAACCATTTATGAATTGTGCATGTGATGCCACAGCATATAATCAACTGAATGATAGCTGCTTAATCCAATTTTAGAAACCACTTATTTCCTATTTTTTAGGAAATTTACATTGAAAAGTTTAGAGATAAAGGGATATCATGCTGCCAACTTTTTTTTTTTTTTTTGCTGTTTATTTGTTTGTTTATTTAAATCCAAGTTGGTTAACATATAGTATAATAGTGGTTTCAGGAGAGAATCTAGTGATTCATCACTTACATATAATATCCAATGCTCACCCCAATAAGTGCCCTTCTAAATGCCCATCACCCATTTAGCCCATCTCCCCCCACCTCCCCTCAAGCAACCCTCAGTTTGTTCTCTGTCATTAAGAGTCTCTTATGGTTTTCCTCCCTCTCTCTTTTTATCTTATTTTTCCTTCCCTTCCCATGTGTTCATCTGTTGTGTTTCTTAAATTCCACATATGAGTGAAATCATATGATATTTGTCTTTCTCTGTCTTATTTCTCTTAGCATAATATACTCTAGTTCTCTCCATGTTGTTGCAAATGGCAAGATTTCATTCTTTTTGGTTGCCAAGTTATATTCCATTGTGTGTGTGTATATATATATACCACATCTTCTTTATCCATTTGTCAGTTGATGGATATTTGGGCTCTTTCCATAATTTAGCAATTGTTGATAGTGCTGCTATAAACATTGGGCTGCATGTGCCCCTTCAAATCAGATAAAGGGACTCATGCTGCAACTTATTCTTAAATGGTTCAGAAAAGTTGACATGTAAATATGTGTACTTGCATGGAGGCATATATACATACCACACACGTAAATATGTGTACTTGGATGCATGTATATATACATGCATTTACATCACACATGTAAATATGTGTATGGAAAAGGATAAACATAAATCAAATGTAGTGAGGTGTTAACATGTTATGAAGCATGTCTTGATTTTTCTGTATGTCTAAAATTATATAAAAGTTGTAAAGGAAAGAAAGCTTTTGCTGGATTATAAACAACAATAGACTGTATTCAATACTATCAACCAGGTGATGCGTGTGATCGTGCTTTATGTGCTAGTGTTTATGAATGAAACAACACAGTAGCAACACAGATTTCCATAGATGGAGCATCTTCCATGATTTCTTAGTATTAGCTTTTTCTCATTGTTTTATGATAAACCTGACCAAGAATTCAAGTGGAGGGCCTAAAGAAGACTGCAGGAGCCCAAAAGAGGCTTGTTTTTTTGTTTTTGTTTTTGTTTTCCTGGAAAGGGTCAGTAAAAGTACGCACACATCGGCAATTCAAATAAAACCTATTCTCTTTTATACAACTGGAGTGTTTTCCCATGGGAAAGATATACTGGTGTAATTATATTGCATGTTTGTTTTACTAATTTTACTTTTAAATTATAGTCTTGGGGAAGGAAGCTTCTCTATTACTTCTTTTGTCTTCCACATCATTTCTTTCCCCTGTAATTTCATATCTATAGAAATGTAGCACATCTTGGTAACTGAAAAATATATTTGTTAGAAAGAATAGACTGAGCAGTAATTTGTTTGCTTAAGGGATTTTCTTTTCTAAAAGATTCACTATGGATTTCCACTAAGAATTAATAAGCTTGCTGATACATTTGCTTATTTATTTTTTAAGTAATCTCTACAACCCAACATGGGGCCTGAACTCACCATCTTGACATCAACAGTTGGATGCTTTACCAACCAAGCTAGCCAATGCCCCTAGCTTGCTGGTACATTTAAAGTATGGTTTCATTTATGACTTCATTTCATTCCTCAGTAAATAATCAGAGAGGACTGTAGGTTGGTTATAAGCTTGAAAGGGTTTTGAGTTTGAATCTAGATGTGGTTTGAGTTAGAGTCTAGATGTGGTTGGAGGGTGCAGCTAGCTAGTGGTGTCTGTCATTGAGCTAACCTAGAACCTGGGCATCTAGGGGACTGGCTACTGTCCAAGGACAGTAACTTCCCCGGGGCGGGGGGGCTCTTTAGAAACAAATAGGAGCATTTTTTATGTCACAGCAACTGGTGATGATTAGGCATTTGTTAGGGGAGCCACGGACATTTAACATCCTGTAGCACAAGGCTCACAATGAAGAAATTTTTCACTCAAAAGGCCATTAGCACTCCCTCCCACCCTGGTGATCTGTGATCTGTTCCAGAGCCAGCCTGTGAATCTGTCACCCTGATGAGGTGCACCTGAATGTCTGCTATATGCTATCCTAAGACTTACAAATGACAGTGTTCTAGTGAGTTGCCCAGCCTGTTTTGTCCAGAAAAGGACAGAGATCATCATGGACAGTAAGATAATTTGGTTTACCATCCTCTTTTCTCCCACTGCTCCAGACTTCTTAGGGTTCAGTTTCTGGGATGAATGACTATTGTGACCATCAGCCTGTTCCCTTCTCATAGTCTTTAAGGAATATTGAAACGGATAGGGAAGGGCAGTAGGAAGAGTATAGTTTTGTTGTGGTTGGGGCATTGGCATAGTCTAGTTAGTTGAGCATTCCTTCTAGAATATGGGAAATAAAAAATGTCAGGAAGCAATTTGTTACTTAGCTTTCTCTCTGTACTACTGGGATCTTTTTTGAGGGGAGGGGCATCTTTTTAAAAAAATATCTTTTAGTTATCTCATTTCTATAGAAAAATTAAAAACCTAAAAATTGAATGAAATAAAAGTGATTTTCACAGTCTCAAGTTGGGACTAAAAAGTAGATCATTACTTTTTCCAGTAGAAGTTACAGGACACTCTGTGTGTTCAGTTAACATTTTTATCCCTGTTTTAGTCCTTTTGGGCTGGTATAACAAAATACCATAGACTGGGGTGGCTTCTGAGAGAGCAGAAATGTATTGCTCATAGTTCTGAAGGCTGGAATCCCTAGATCAAGGATCCAGCATGGCTGGGTTCTGGTGAGACCCCCTCATGACTTGGAGACTGCCAGCTTCTCACTGTATCTCACATGGGAAGGGGTAAGGAGGTTCTGTGGGACCTCTTTTATAAGGACACTAATCCTACTCATGAGGACAAAGCCAGTCATCTCCCAAAGGTCCCACCTCCTAACACCATCACTTTGAGGATTAAGACATAAGACAAAACATATGAATTTGGCGGCCATGGGGGTACATACATATCCATTTAAGACTATAGCTGAGATACTTCGGGTGGAGGAAAGATAAGTGTGTTATGCTCTACAAGACCCTATTATCATACCCTGTTTATCAATTATGAGCTTGATGCATTGAGTTTGAAATCTACCTTTCAGAGCACTTGAAATTTGGTTTCAATAGCTTCTTGAGCAATCATATGAAAAATATGACCCCTTTCTCTTCTTGGGGTTTAAATAATTAATTGACACTCATTGGTTTATATCATCCTTGAAAATATTTTCAAAATATGCACTACCGGTTGTTAAAATTTCATCACCATAATCTCACTGGAGCTAATTTGTTAACTGGGAAGCTATTATTAGTCAGCCTTTCTCAAAAGGCAGCATGACAGGATGCGCATTTATCATTATACCCTTGTCTTCCAAATAAGAACGTAATTGACTATGCTGAGAAGGTCCACCTCTGCCTCCAGCTACTCTGTTTCCTGGGAAGACCACCTGAGGGAGAGACTTTTTTGAAGCCAAATGTCTTAAAAAAATTTTTTTAATGTTTTTATTTTATTTTTGAGAGAAAGAGAAACAGCGTGAGCAGGGGAGGGCCAGAGACAGAGGGAGACACAGAATCCAAAGCAGTCTCCAGGCTCTGAGCTAGCTGTCAGCACAGAGCCTGACGCGGGGCTCAAACCCACGAACCGTGAGATCATGACCTGAGCTGAAGTCCGATGCTTAATTGACTGAGCCACCCAGGCGCCCCTGAAGCCAACTGTCTTAACAAAAGTCAGTCAATCTAACTACAATTTTAAGGTGGCTATCATGTAAAAATAAATAAATAAAAACAAGGCTTGTATTTCTGGAGACAAACGGCAATATAAAAGGGGTGTGTGTGTGGTTTTTGATTCATTACTAAAAATGACCACGTTCAAAAAATAAAATGGACATTAAAGCAGCTGAAAGTTAAATTCCAGTATTCAGGGGCACCTGGCTGGCTCAGGCGACTCTTGATCTCAGGGTGGTGAGTCCGAGCCCCACGCTGGGCATAGAGTTTACTTTAAAAAAAAGAAAAGAAAATTTTAAAATATTTCAGCATTCCAGTGTGCCTCCTTTGAGTTTCTTCTTTGCCCTAGCCTTTCAAAATTCTCTGGGCCACCAGGGCTATCAGCAACTCCGTGGTGTTCCTGGGTCCCCAGTAGGAGCCACTCATAAGGGCTTTTGTGAATTCATGCGATTGAGGAGGAGGCGAGAAGAGAGACCTTTATTCTCCAACCAAGTGTGTCCATTTCTCCAAAGAAACAATTATTTGGCATCTCAGTGATATCCTTGTAGTCGGTATCACATGGGACTCTCCTCACCTCAGCAAAACATTTGCCTGCTCATCCAGCATTACCAGGAGAATTAGGGTAATTACCTTATCCATCATCCACCCACATTATAGCAGGGAAACAAATGTTAGCATTTCCTTCCAGCGAAAGCCGGTGAGGGGAGCCTTAGGGGCTGGCTTAACCTAAACACAATCAGGGAGTGACTGAGTTTTACAGGTTGTATCATAGGAGCAAATAGGAGTGTGAGACACGGTGGTTGTAGTTCGCTGATGGGTACGTGGAGGGTCTCGTCCTTGTCTCTACTTTTGCCGACTTTCAAAGTTTTCTATGATGAAAAGCTGTTAGTGTTGAACCTACTAACAGTTAAAAACAGATAGTGAGAATCTGCTTGCTGAAGAGATCTTAATGTTCAGGCCTCCTCAGACTCTCCTGGATGGAACAGAACTCGTTCCTATTAATCCATCCTCACTCCTGGTTTTACTTCTTAGCACAACCTGTGACGTGTGTGTGGGTACATCCCACTTGGCGTCGACCCTCCTGCACTAGAGGACAATCACCAGGAAGACAGGAACTGTGTCGGTTTTGCGTATCGCTGCTACACAGAAGCCAAGAACACAAACATTAGTTCAATAGATGTATGTTTCACGAATGAGTAAAATGAATTCATGACCACTGAGTATGGACTATCTTCATTCTTCTTTGTTTTATTTTAGTTGCAGAATTAAGAAAAATCTTTGAACCAAAGAGGAAAGAACTTTTAGAAATGAAAAGGTAAGATATTTCTTGTACCTAATTAGAAAGTAGAAGAGCTTGGTGAAACAGTATTCATTTCTCCCTTACAATTGATTTTGCTGCTCACTAGGCCTTTTTCTGGTGTCTTGCACAGAAAAGAAAGAATTGCCAGGCGCCTAGAAGGAATTGAAACGGACACCCAGCCCATCCTCTTGCAGAGCTGCACGGGGTTAGTGACCCACCGGCTGCTGGAGGAAGACACGCCCAGATACATGCGAGCCACAGACCCGGCCAGCCCCCACACCGGTGAGCATGCCGGCCTTATGGCCTGAGATCAAGCAGGCTGCCCGACATTTTCCACGGAGCCTTTTTTATCTAGTGTTATTGGAGAGTGAGATACTCTGCAAAGGTGAATTGTGTAGAGGTACTGATTAAATACATGCACCTGTGAAAAGCTTCAGCCACATATGTCAACTCTGCCCTGCCCCATCGATGTGATCCTCCGGTGTCACAGCAATAAGAAATGATTCCTCTCGGCACACTGCTGGGTAACCGATGATATGATTTTCCCCCTTGCCTGGGACCCTTCAAGGGCAGGAACTGTGTTTCCCTCTTGGCGTCCTCAGTGCCCTGGCGCAGGACCTGCTGCTAGAGATCCTCCTCACTAAGTTGCTGGAGGGCTGAATGAGACATGTTTGAACAGAATCCCAGGTCCCCAGCACAGGGCCCGGCTGCTCGCGGCAGGGAGCGTTTAAAGTAAACCTGGACCTTGAGTGGGTAGGGTTCTTAGTCTACGTGTTTATGCAACAGATATTCTATTTAAGTTATTGTAATACATGTAATTTTAAATGTATTGCATATTTATTTTCTATTAAGCAGTATTTCAAATGTAACCTAGCTTTTTTTTTTTTGATAACTGTCAATATTTAGAACATTGGATATTCAACTTGGCCTTGGAAGAGGATGACCCACATGGGGCTGTTCTTCCCATCCCATCCCTGGCTCCACAGCTGTATGCTGCTGCTGCTGCTATAGCCAGTGTTTCCTAGTTTCTTCCTCAGAGAGGGCTATTGATCTCACTTCATGATGTGATCATTTCACTTGTCTAGAGTTCCTGAGCTTCTGTGGCCAGAAAACTAGACAATTATGATTTTTTAAAATTACATGAAGAATCAAGACTAGACAGGGTACCAAAATTTATAGCCGGAAATAAACGCTAATGTATATAAAATGTGAATCTATATATTACCATGATAATTTAATCTTCACATATTTGTGAGAAATGGAAGACTCACTTAATAAAAGGTGCAGGGGAAATAAGTTATCGTGTAGTGGGAGAGGGGACATAGCCCCTCTTCTCACTTATATGAAACAGAAAAATAAGTGCCAATTAATCACATGATTAATTTTAAGAAAGTAATTAAAAACATGAAAACATAGGTGAATATTTAATTCAAATTGAATGGAAAAGGACTTTCAGAACACAGCAACTGCTGTAGAAATCACACATGACCAGGCCAATTGACTTGACTACATAACAATTCACATCTGTATTCCAAAGAAAATCTTACATAGAGCCTTCACAAAAAATTAAACAAGTTGGAAATATCCATGAATAAGATTAAGGTTCATGGCCCTATAAAAGTGCACACAAACCAATAAAAAGGACAGTAGGAATCAATAGAATATAGAGCAATAAGGTTGATCAGATATTCAGAGGAGGAAAAAAATAATACAAATGGCTAATAAATAATTGAAAAATGCACATGTCCTCTTTTTCTAGTAATCAAAGGAAATTTTGTAATTAACAATGTTTGTAAGAGAACATATTACAGATTCCAGTTCAAATTGATGCAAACTTTATAAAATTAATTTGACAGTCTAGCAAGTATCTTAAAATGATATACTTTTTGATAATGCAATTATACCTTTGTGAATCTATCTATTGTGATAGTAGTCAGAAAATCAGACTGATTAAAAGTTGGAAACAACGTAAATGCCCAGGAATATGAAAAGGGTTAACTTAGTCTTGGAATGCGTATTGGATGGAATATTATGAAACCTTAAAGAATGATGTCTTCAAAATAAGATTTCCAAATACAGGAAAATATTTTATACCGAACATTAGTGGTATATAAAACATAAATTATTTTATATAGAAGAAAAGAAATCAATTTTATAAAAGACTAGAATATATAGAAATATCTGGCAAATTATCAATTTATTATTATTATATATTAGTGATTATTGGTGATTTAGAGTTTTACCTTACTATGTTTTCATGTTAGACATTTCCTGTATGTGTGCTACAATTGGAAAAATCCACTAGTGTTAGACACACACACACACAACACCAAGAACTTGGTACCTATTGATACAGCGCATTATTGTTCTGGTTACTATCAGATCCTGTGAAACCACAGTCCATCATTTGCAAGTTACAGCAAGTCAAATATCTGTTATCTTTTCTAGAGGGCTCTGGCCTCACACATGAAATGCTAAACTCAAAAACAGAAAGATAAATAAATAAGAGGCCGCAAGCGGGGAGTGAGGGGCTGAGCTTTAGGGTGGGTCCAGCGGTAGGTGGCTTGTCCAGCCAGGACGGCTCTCGGCCTTCACGTGTTTCATGCAGATCCCGCACTTGTCCGGCGGCCCAGTCGGCGCTGTGGCTAGATACACCTGTGTGACAAGTGGGCCCTCCGCCGCGTGGGTGCTCAGGTGTGTGCTGTGTACTGAGCAGCGAGCAGTCGGGGCTCGCCTGTACTTGAACTCTGTCCGTGTTCCCTCTGTGGTCCCCTTGCAGGCCGGTCAAATGAAGAGGAAGACACTTCGGACTCCTCGGTGGAAAGGCAGACCCGCTCCAAACTCTGCACAGAAACGTCCAGCGTCCATGCTGACTCATCCTGTGGTCCAGCTCTCATGGACACCCAGGCTCTTGAGTCCAAAGCGGAGAGAATCGCGCGGTACAAAGCGGAGAGGAGACGGCAGCTGGCGGAGAAGTACGGGCTAGCGCTGGATTCTGAGGCGGATTCGGAATCGCTGACTCGCTACACCAAGTCCAGGAAGGACACTGATGCTGCCGACAGAAGGGGAGGGAAAGGTGACAGGCAGGCCGAGCCGGGGAAAGATTCGAGCTCTCTGTACTCCAGGCCCTGCGTGGCCGAGTCCAAGGACTATGCCCTCCACGGGAGTGACGGTCTTTCCGACACCGAGGTGCTGCTCAATGTGGAAAACCAAAGACGGGGGCAGGAGCCCAGCGCCCCCGCGCAGGCCCGCGACCTGGCCCCCACGGTTGACAGTTCCTCGTCCTTCGCGTTCTCCGGGCAAGACTGCACCGCCTTCAGTGAAGTGCCAAGGTCCCCAAAGCAAATACACGGCGTGCCACCCGCCTCCCCGAGCCACTCTGCTGGTGACCCTCCACTCCCCGCTGAGGGGCGAGCCAGGTAAGCGTTCAGCACGCGCTGAGCCGCCTTAACATCTTTGCTAAATAAGGTGACATAGGAGTTTTTAAGTTTCCACAGTATCAAAACAGGTTCTGTCAAAGCAGGAAGCTTCGACTTCTTTTTAAAACTAATCAGCTGAACAGGTGTCCTGGGGATGATTTTATGGGAGCCTCGCTTCAGGACCCTTCTTTTTACTGTGTTTCTTACATGCCTTTAATAACCGTCTTTTTCTTCATTTTTCTATAATTATACCCAGGACTTCTTGGTGATTGTTTTTGCTGCTGTCACTTAAAATCACAAAGCAGAAGGACCACTGCTGATGCAGTGGAGGGGCCTCGGTTTAGGGTATGAAGTGTGACTGCAATATACACTGAATATAACTGGGACATATAGCCGTGCAGGTACATCTGCACGCTGAGAAAGCAGCTCTGTAGAAGAGCACCGCATTTCAAAGATCAGGTATTAAGAGTAATTTGTAATGTATACAAAGACAGTAACTCCCATTTGGGAAAATCAGAAAAGGTATAAGACCAGAAACTCGAATGCCAGAAGAAAATATGGGTTTCTAAATTTAAGTTTAATTTAAATTTCTATTTCTAAACTTAAATTTACTTTAAATTTCTAAATTTAAACTAAATTTCCAAATTTAAATCTCGAAATTTAGATTAAATTTCTAAATTTAGGTGAAATTTCTAAATTTGGGTGAAATTTCTAAACCTTAGGTGAAACTTCTAAATTTAGATTCCTAAATTTAGAACACATTTAAATATTTAAATAAAATTTAAATATTTAAATCTAACTAAATAAAATTTAAAATCCGAGATTTAAATATTTAAATAAAATTTAAAATTAGAGGTTTAATATTTAAATAAACTTTAAATCTCTAAATTTAAAAATTTAAATTTCTAAATTTTAAAATAAATTTAGATGTTTAAATTTAAATGCAGTTTAGATATTTAAATTCAATAAATGTGATGACCATATTTAAAATGCAATTTACTTAAATATCCTACTTTAGGGGCATCTGGGTGGCTCAGTCAGTTAAGCGTCTGACTTTGGCTCAGGTCATGATCTCGCAGTGGGTGAGTTCCAGCCCCACGTCGGGCTCTGTGCTGACAGCTCAGAGCCTGGAGCCTGCTTTGAATTCTGTGTCTCCCTCTTTCTCTGCTCCTCCCCTGCTCATGCTCTGTCTCTCTCTCTCTCACAAAAATAAAATAAACATTACAACAAAACAACAAAAAAAATCCTACTTTAAAGCTTGGGGTGATTATCAAGGTTGACTCCTAAGTGTGTTTTTCAGTCCAAATAAGCATTAGCTTCCCAGGTGAATTGAGGATTGGTGAGGATCAAGCAACTTTATTCTGGAAAAGAAGAAAGAAAAGGTGTTGGGAAATATTGCTATTTATTTCACACTGGGACAGAGCAGTAAATGTGGTCCTCTTTCGTGCCAAGAGTACAACTAAGACAGTTCATTTTACTTATGGAAGTTTATTGAGCCAAAGACCTATTCCTCCTCACTTGATAATCGACACTAAAATATTTAGAGATGTTATCTTCTTAGAGAATTAAATACCTAAATCCAGATATGGGGTTCTGAGGGCTTTTGTTTGGCCTTTGGACTTCTCGAAGTTTTGGGGCTTACCATCTCTTATTTTGAAATGGAAGTTTTGGGGCGCCTGGGTGGCTCAGTCAGTTAAGTGTCCAACTTCGGCTCAGGTCATGATCTCTCGTTTTGTGGGTTCGAGCCCTGCATCGGGCTCTGTGCTGACAGCTCAGAGCCTGAAGCCTGCTTCGGATTCTGTGTCTCCCTCTCTCTCTGCCCCTCCCCTGCTCACACTCTGTCTCTCTCAGTCTCTCAAAAATAAACATTAAAAAAAAATTTAACAAATGGAAGTCTGTTGTTTGGGAAGCCTGCATTTCAGAGTAGAAAAAGTATTCTTGCCTTAGTCTCTCTCAGAGCAAACTCTTCATGTGCTTCATGAATGGGGCAAAGAAACCTAACAGTCCAACTTAGAAAGGAAATTAGAGATTTACAATTACATGGGTTTAAAAGAGTCAGGAGCCTACTCGTTGATTGCCATATCATGAAAACTTGAAGTTGTTAACATGGCGTCCAGGTTAGTCATCTAGATCACATGTAACACATCCTCCATGAGTTCCTGAACCAGTTGTAATAATAACTAAAACTTGGTGGAGTGCTCCAGGTAAAGAGAGAGGATACTTAATAGTTTTGAGTGAGTTAAAATCTTAATATTAAAAAATGTCCATAACATAAAATCTTTTTAAAAATTTTTTAAATGTTTATTTTTGAGAGAGAGAGAGAGAGAGAGGGAGAGGGAGAGTGTGAGCAAGGAAGGGGGGCGGAGAGAGAGGCACACACAGAATCGGAAGCAGGCTCCAGGCTCAGAGCTCTCAGCACAGCCAGATGCGGGGCTGGTATTCATGAACCACGAGATCATGACCTGAGCCGAAGTCGGACCCTTAACAGACTGAGCCACCCAGGCGCCCCTATAATGTAAAATCTTAAGAGGTGTTTCTTTCTCAATTATTTGAAGAGCCATTACTTGGAAGTTTCCATAAGCCTAGGCTCAGTCTCTCAGCACTTGACTTTCACAAAGAGAGGATTAAAAGAATTAAGTTGTAAAGGAATTCTTGAGGAGGCACATGCTTTATTTATGTATTTTTTAATTAAAAAAGGCACTGCTTTATTTATGTACTTTTTAATTAAAAAAAGGCACTGCTTTATTTTTTTAAGCCATTCAGGGCATACAATTCTATGATTTATAGGCAGAGAAACATAGATCATTTCATACATATTAGGAAAATACTGAGATATATTTGCATTAAAAAGGATAGAACATAATGTGTGACAAGTATGACATTAAAAAGTAAATTAAGATGAAAGATAAAATTAACAGTATGGAGGTTCCTTAAAACGTTATGATCCAGTAATTGCACTAGTGGGTATTTAACCCAAAAATATGAAAACACTAACTCAAAGGAATACATACACCCTTATGTTCATAGCAGCTTTATTTACAATAACCAGATTATGGAAGCAGCCCAAGTGTCTGTCGACAGATGAATGGATAAAGAAGATGTGGTACATACATAGTGGAATACCATTCAACCATAAGAAAGAATGAAATCTTACCATTTACAACAGCATTAATAGAGCTAGAGAGTGTAATGCCAAGTGAAATAAGTGAGAGAAAAACAAACACCATATGATTTGACTTTTGTGGAATTTAAGAAACAAAGCAAATGAGCAAAGGAAAAAAGAGAGAGAGAGAAACCAAAAAACACACTCTTAACTATAGAGAACAAACAGACGGTTACCAGAGGGGAGGTGAGTGAGGGGTTCAGTGAAACAGGTGATGGGGATTAAAGAGTACACTTATCATGGTGAGAGTTGAGTAATGTTTGGAATTGATGAATCACGATACTATATACTTGAAACCAATATAACACTATATATTAAAAAAGGATTTATTTTGGAATGACTACAGTAATTCATCTTGTAAAGATGGATTTCAATGGATTAATATTCTGCTTAGATGCTCTTTTTCTAGAGCCAGGAAATTCGGGTGTCAGAAAGCCATTGTCTGATTTCCATTTGGGAGGAAGAAAGATAAAAAATACGTTGTGAATTATAACAACAACCAAAGAAATCTCGGTGACTTAAGAACCACAAATGAAAATAAAATGTCTTCCGCTATGGAAATATGCAACAGAAAAGTTTAAGGAGATTAAGGACTGACCAAAAAACCTGTCTGCAGATAATGAAGTTATTTTATGCCACATGTATTTGTGGATGTGTTACTAGCGTTGAGATGGAATATTTTTCTCACTGCTGTACTAGACGCTGTCGTTACCAAGCTCTGCCAGATATTTTGGCTGTTAATCTCTGAATTAACTCCTTCCCACTTCATCATTTTATTTTGTGCTCACTAGGCTGTTTTTTTTCCATTAATTAAATATGAATACGTCACTCATGAATATACCATCAAAGACTTCCTACGGTGTCCTAAAAATTCAACTGTGAGCCAGACGTGAAATGCACGGTTTTTGTATGTACCCATATACGCTAACACATGTACCCACAGACCAATCATTTGTTCTTACACCATTAAGAGCATTTTAAGCTCAATAACAGTCTGTAGGGCAATATTTAGCTGAGCAGTAAATTTTAATTTATTATAATTATTTAATGTTCATTTGAACATTTATATGATTAAGAAAATATGTATGTGCATATGGTTATAGGGCCTTTTAGCTCAGAAATCCTGTTAGCTGCCTGCGAGTTCAGGTAAATACTTCATTCTGACACAAAGGGACAATGTATATATTAACAGAATAGAGAATAAGACACCTCTTTTTTTACCTTAAAAAATGTTTTTTAACATTTATTTATTTTTGAGAGAGAGACAGAGCATGAGTGGGGCAGGGGCAGAGAGAGAGAAACACGCACACAAAATCTGAAGCACGCTCCAGGCTCTGAGCTGTCAGTACAGAACCCAATGCAGGGCTCAAACTCACCAACGGTGAGATCGTGACCTGAGCCAAAGTCAGACGCTTAACCCACTGAGCCACCCATGTGCCCGGAGCATAAGACACCACTTAATCCCCATCCCCCAATCCTGACAAGCCCCTTCTATTTAGAATTTCAGCACTGTGTTTTCTAGAGAGGTAGTTTTGCTGATATGAACCATTCTTTGTTAATTTAGCTATTATGAACTTTAATAAAATTCAAAGGGACCTGGGGCCTATGGTTTATTCAAAGTTCAAAAACTCTGAGCTCCTGTTACTAATAGAAATCCTGAATGCAGAATTCTTATTGAATTTGCTACTTTTCGTATATCCTACATAATAAAAGAGAGAGAGAGAGAGAGAGAGAGAGAGAGAGAGAACGCACCATATTTGTTATTTCTGTGAGGGAGAAAGTTAATTCTCAGGGCCCACACCTGCTCTTTGCCTAAGTGTCCACTGTGACTCCCTGTTCTCAGTGACCTTGGGTGTTGGGCAAAGAGGAGAATTACACCAAATTTCCCAGTGGCGATCCACTCTAGAAAACCCTTTTTTGTTTGTTTTCATGACTCCACTTCTGTGCTGGCTAGTCCTTCTCCCACTTAGCAAATTGTATCATTAGAAAATGAATATGGTATGCCGAGGCATCACTGCAATTTGACCTGGGGAAGGCTGCCATTGGCTGATAGTAATTTGGACAGGACTCTGATGACACCTGACCTGTGGCTTGGCTCAGGAAGCTAGACCAGGGCAGTGTGCCTTTTTGAAGGCGTGGTGACAGGCATACTCAGCTGACTGAGAAGGAAAGAGATTTAGTCTATTCTCTTGTAATTTATTTCGATTGTATATGCTCATCTTCCAGGAAGAAGTTCAGTCTAAAAATGGTCTCCAGAGCCTCAAGCTCATTGTTTTCCTTCTTATTTGTCTGTTAACCTGACCTGAAAGAAAGGTCTACAAGAGGGGGAGCCTGGGTGGCCCAGTCAGTTAAGCTTCCGATTCTTGGATTCAACTCAGGTCATGATCTCACTGTCTGTGAGATCGAGCCCTGTATTGGGCTCTGAGCTGGCAGCATGGAGCCTGCTTGGGATTCTCTCCCTCTCTCTCTGCCCCTCCCCTGCTCCAGCTCTTTCTCACTCTCTCAAAATACACAAACAATGAAAAAAGGAAGAAAGAAATGTCTACAAGAGAGTGGTGTGAAGGGGAAAAGCTGCCTTTGGCTATCAGCCTTGGTGTCTCAGCCCCTGTCCCCCAAGGGCAGGAGTGTTCATAACACAGGCTCCATGTCAGGGCAGATGTCCCAGAAAACATAGATCTCTAAGACCTAGGTCTCTAAAGAAGAGACCTTTGGATACTCTAACAGGTCACATATCGGGATAGAACTGTTTTCACCTTTCAGCCCCTATACCCCCAAACATCTTCTCTTTACCCTGCTCTACTAGCTTTTGGCTGTTAAAAAATCTGGTTAACTCATTCCTATTTTTTTTCTTTTTATTCTGTTCTCACTGGCAAGTATCAATTTCTGCTCATTAAATTAAATGAATATATCGCACAAAATACTAGCTAGTATGTCCTAAATTCAAATGTCTGCCAGATTTTAAATGAAAAACTGCACCTGTATGCACATGCCCTCACACACTTATACACCTGCAAATGGACACAAAGCAATCATTAGCATTTTTTCCAAACAAGCAACCTGAAGCAAGTAAACTGTTAATTTTAATGAGATGCCTGAGTTAATAACCATTCTTCCTAAGCTGAATACTGTTGTATAATTAGAAGCTGTTATATAATTACAGCCGGACACCCACAGGGTGAAACTAATTCGACTGGGCTGGATTTTGACTTCACTTTGGCAGCAGGAAGCACTTTTTAGTCTGTTGACTCTTAGGAGTTACAGGGAGTTAAAGCCTCTCTCTCATTATATACTTAGGGCTACAAACCAAAAGCAACTCACGACCTCTGTGACAACTTAGGGTGAGTTGCCACATCATAAGAAAGTTCTGTTACACCCAAGGTCACCATCTCACTGTTCTCATGTCCCCATTGACCCTATAGTCCTCTCCCAGAGAAGCGATCTCTGTGCTATGGGGAGTTGGCTCACCCCAAGACCCCAGAAGACGATATACTCGACATTAAAGAATCGTAAACTCTTAAAAACAAAAGTAATCCTGGAGATTATTTAAAAATCTATTTTATACATGAAAAAAGTAAAGATTAAAGAATTTAAGTAATGGGGTTAAGACCATATGGCTACTTTGACAAAGCTGATTATCCATCACCCATTTATTCGTCCACTCAATTTCCCTGCACCTGTCATCTCTTTCCATTGTCCTCTGCTCTCGCTATTAATGTCAGTTCTATCAGGTAACAGAGTGGAAAAGGGAGTATGCTGGTTTTGCCCTTTGAAGGTTAGAGGTTTTTAGGAATGAAGACCAGGAGTATTAGAGAAACAGTTTATGTGCATTTACATAAGGTACTTAAGAACATTGCCCTTATAAACAAAATGAAAACTTGTAGTTTGGGAGAGTTCAAACTCAGTAGGCATCAATGTATCTGCACATACCTCCTAGGCATTGATTTATGGATTAATTTCAGCGCTGAGGTAGCTTACCTAATCATCAAAGAGAATTATATTGGGTCTCCTGTGTGCCAGGCACTGTGCTCCTAACTGGCTATATTATTTAAAAAAAAAAGTGTAGGAAATAATTACAACATGATGGGGTAAATAAAGTTCTAGAGATCAAGGTTGGGCACCATGGGAATGTATTGATGGTATATCAGTTTTTCTCCTGTGGAGATGTGGTCCCATTGAACTAAGTCCTTAAAGATGTAGTGAGTTTGCTAGCCATGGAGGGGAGGCTATTCCCAGCATGAAGGCACCAATGCCCAATGAAGACTTAGAAGGAAGGGGTGGGATGAGGCCATGTGCCATGTGGGGAAGCAGTCATAGGGCACCTCAGATGACACGATAAGGCATTTGGCCTTTGCCTTGCGGACAACAGGAAGTGTCTGAAGCATCTTAAAGCAAGGATGATTGGTTGTGTGTTTTAGAAAAATCGCTCTGGAGGAGTGTTGGAGGGTTGGTCTGAAGGAGAATTGATTCCAGTCAGGGAGGCCACTGATGTGGTGATTGCAGTCACCCAGGCATGAGATAATGAAGTCTGTGCTACTAAGTTGGGCTTTGTCATGAACATGGTCCTTGGCATTAACTTGGCATTTGATTAGATAATCTGGAAGATATCGATGATAGGCTGATCCTATTTCTGGAGGAGGGATTGTAAACAAGCCTGGTGACAGTAAGGGTAAGGAAGAGAGTGGAAGGAAGGATGGAGCAGGAAGGGAAATGGGAGAGAAGAAAGCACATGTACCTGCAGTAGGGTTGGAAACTAACAAGATGAAATTTAATAAAGCCCTCTACTTAGAGGGGGAAAAAAATCAGTATACAAGTTCAGGATCGGGGAAACCTGATTTAATAGCAGTTCATGGGAAACAGACCTAGACGTTTTAGTTGACAGAAAATTCTTTATATGACTGCCAAAATGGCTGGTCCAATCTTGGGGTACAGTAATGAAAGTGCACTGTCAACAGCACAAATAGTCCTGGTCCCCCTGTGTCTTGGAGTGGTCAGATTACATCTGGGTATCTGGTTCTAATTGAGCTGTTGACAAATGAGAACATATCCAGAGAGTCTACTTTCCTGTTTGCCCTGCTTTCTTGACCTTTCCAAGTTTTTATAAACTTCTCCCTGTCTTAACAGAAACTAGAATCATTTTTGGAGTCTCTTACACATTCTCTGGTGCTTAGACTCTCAAACCAGTCTGT
Source organism: Cryptoprocta ferox (assembly GCA_028646485.1). Lineage (NCBI taxonomy): Eukaryota > Metazoa > Chordata > Mammalia > Carnivora > Eupleridae > Cryptoprocta > Cryptoprocta ferox. Next base: position 106,327,998 of record CM053571.1, on the reverse strand, counting down.
TCTTCTTATTATCAGATTGTCATTTGCCCAGTGCACTTATCAGGCTAAAGCTTGGCTTGCCATAGGGAGCCCTAATGTTATCAGCCTGGCTTCTCAATGATGATGATTCTGCCAAAAGGGAAAAGAAGAGGGAGAGATCGTGAACCAAATGAGGTATCTCACAAATACAGTTTCACCTGCACCTCATGTCTTAGAGCCCCATGTAAACAAGGCTGACATACCCAGATTTACCAATTCCGTCAGAATCCCCCGAACATGGCAGCATGAATTTGGTATTATGCCACTCCGTGATATTGGTAAGGATGATCCCCTGGTAGCATTACTTTAGCACAGGCCTTATGCAAAGTGTACTTACCTTCTCTTAGTCATTTTCATCTCCTTCTCCGCTACTGCCCAGCCTCTAGCACATAACAAGTGGCTCCATAAATCATTTTTGAATGAACATTCTGTTGTTTTCTGTATTATCTTGAAGTGTCACCAAACAGTAGTAGCGCTACTTGAAATAGCCAATCGCAAACTGTTTCTCAGCCCACAGCCCATGAGGGACTTGGGCCTGAATGTAAATCATGGGCCCTTTCCTTCATCAAGAAAGGCATGCTATGCACAAAATGTCAGCTGATGTAAACAACAGACTCAGTGATGTTGTCTGTTTCCACTCCAGTGCAGGCCTTTTATCTAATCATGCGTCAGGGACACCAACCAACAGAACATGCTTTGAGTAGCACTTGTTTATACTAGAAGGCTCTTTCCACTTGGTCTGAGGTCAGAATTCTTGTATATGATCTCGAATCAGTGTGCTCATAAATATTATTGAACTCTGAATGGGAATTGTGATGTGGGGAAAAAAAGTGGAGGGCCACTTTGGGGGCCTTCTAAACTCTGTCTCCAGTCCTGAATAGCTGATTCTAGGTTAGCCTCACAGCGAAGGCAGCGAAGGCACTGGATCACTTTGTTCTGGCAGCGGTGGGTAAGAGTCTAAGCAGGAGCCATGGAAATCCAAATCCAGCTGGGAACCAGAAGCTTGAGCCACTTTGAAAGGCCACTTCCAGCACCTTCCTCAGATTCCACTGCCTTTATGGATAGTTCTTTCTGTCTGCACACACCTTCTGTCATTGTCCTCGCTTGCCTGAGGCCTCACATTTAGGCATTCAGTACTGAGGTTAGTTCAGAGAGAACCTGGAAGAAATCTCACATATTTATTCTGTTTCTACCCCAAGAAGACTCTGTATTTCTACCTTTTTGTTACCCAAGAAGTCCTCACTTTATAATCCAATAGTAACATATTTATTAACTCAGGGATAATTCACATTAAAATGCATACATTTTGCATTTAAAATGCACCAACTCAGGTTGGCGAGTTTTGGGAAATGTGTAACAATTACCCCAGTTGAGATAGGAAAGGTTTACATTGATTGTTGACTCTACTTGCAAGAACCTAATTTAGCTGCCATAGCCTGATGGTATCCTACATTCAGCTTATGCTGTACAAAACGAACCCTTCTTGGGGTGCCTAGGTGGCTCAGTGGGTTGAGCATCTGACTCTTGATTTTGGCTCAGATCATGATCTCATGGTTGTGAGTGAGCCCTGCATCAGGCTCTGCGCTAACAGTGCAGAGCCTGCTTGGGATTCTCTCTCTCCCTCTTTGTTCCTCTCCCACTTGTGTGCACGCTCTCTCTAAATAAATAAATAAATAAATAAATAAATAAACTTAAAAAAATTTAAAAAACCCTTCTCACTTGGCTAATTATTTTAACCAAGTTTGACTTATCAAAAAATAGTTAAGCAGAGCATTAAGGAACACTGCATCAAATAACAGCATCAATTTAATGTTTAAAGAAAGAAAACGTAAGGCATCTTTGCCACTCTTCAGATGTCATCTCTTTTTTATTCATAATTTTTTAAAAACTCACCTGGTATTCTACTACTTCTCCAAAACAGTGGCCCCAAACAGTGGCCCTTCAGCCCTAGAAATAAACTTTGTACTTTTACAAAATGATAGACTTTTTCATCTGATGTTGGACATCCCTTAGTCACCTGTCAGTATTACAATCAGGCTGTACCTGGTGGTGGTGGAAAACTCAATCCAAAAAGTTCCAATATGTTCCATAGTTTTGGAGTGCCTGTGAATTAACCAGATCCATTTTATACTTTGATCCACCATTTTGGGGAGCCATGCATTTAATTCGAAAGGAAGAATTTGCCTTCTCTACCAATGTAAACACTTAAGAGTGACACTCTGGGTTCTTTTCTGCTCTTTACTCAGGCTTTTTAGCCTCATTAGGCTTTGGGGAGAAAATTTGAAGGAAAGGAAGAAAAAAATATCTAAGATAGATTTTGTGGAATTGACTGTGTTTGGCCCACATTTTCATTTGGTATTTATTTATTTACACATATTTTTGCTTTTAAAGAATAAAAAAAAAATTTGAATTTAAAAATTCCATGAACTGTGCCCAACGTCCGTGTCAGAGTAAATCCCTTAACTGTGACTTTTGCCTAGATCCATTATGAAGCTAAGCTGAATTACAGTTTTTAGAAGTCTTAAGTCTTTAGAATATTTTTATTGAGGTATAATTTACATACAGTAAAATTCACCCTTGTTGGTGAACTTCTGTGAATTTTGACAAATATATAAAGTTGTGTAACTATCTCTACAATCAAGATACAGAATCGTTCCATCAGCCCCAAAATTTCCTCATGGTCAACCCTTCCCACCATCACCAGGTCCTGCCAACCAACCACTTATCTGTTCTCTGCACTATAATTTTAGATTTTTAATATATAAAATCATATTCCTTGAGTATTCTGTTTTTGTTAATTAAAAAAAGTCATATAGGCATTTGATGAAATTATTTTTTAAAACCATTGAAGAAATGTTAATATCGATCGTTTATAATATCACAAGAAAGAAATCCATCTTAGATGGCTGTGATTTCAACTTACAAGGTAGTTTATACAGAGTTGATTTTAAATTTCAGATTCCCTAGCAACCACTCAGCATGCAATGAAGTCAGGTGTGCATGCTAAAATTATTCTCCCTGGTGCCGGCATTGTACCTGTGTCATGGCAGACACATGAATACTTATTGACGACTATTTAGTCGATATTTAGCTATTGTGATGTTGATCTTCAAAAGTGCCTGCGCGAGTGGGAATTAGGTTTTGTGAATTAGGCGTCATGTCACAGTTTCATTTTTTGCATGTGCTAGAGGATGAGGGGCAGCCAGAGCCCCAGTCAAGCTGAAGTATTCCTTGGGCCTCAGGGTATGTCTAATTCTTCCCACTTCACACCCAGTATCACCTGCTCTCAGTTTAATCCTTCCCATGAATTTTCTTGTTTCCAAATGGTTGATGCTTACACATGTTGTCTGCTCTAGATTGTTCTGGTGGGGGAGGGAGACCAGGCTTCACACACCTTGCCAAGTATGGGCCCCTGCATCCCCTCCCACCCCCTCCTCAGCAGTGAGTGCCCTCTGAGCCAAATATCTCTTCGGTGCCAGACTCCTTTGATTTCATGTTGTGCGTGTGGAGGGAAAAAAAAACAGAGGACGAGGAGAATTGGGTTTTGCAGGATTTGCAGGTAATTGCCAGGCTTTCTGCTGAAGGTAGTTCAGGCACCACTGAGAGACCAACATCCAGTAAGGGTTGTGGGTGTGGCCAGGACCCCCTGCTGCCTTCCTTGCTCCGCCCCAGAACGTGTGAACACCAGGGCCCCAACTAAATCATTTCTCATTCAAGCCAGGGAGGGGTTGCTCTTTCATTTTTCATTCATTTCCCAGAATTATGCAACCTGTAGCTCTGGAGGAGCAGATACAGGTTTGGAGGTCTCATAGCACTTGGGTTCAAGCCCCAGCCTTTCATTTACCAGCTTGTGATCCCAGGCAGTTAATATACTTTTTTGTACTTTCCTTTCTTCATCTATAAAGTAAGTATAAGAATACTTCCAAGGGTTGGGGTGCCTGGGTGGCTCAGTCAATTAAGTGTCCCACTCTTGATTTTGGCTCAGGTCACGATCTTGTGATTTGTGAGTTCAAGCCCCATATCGGGCTCTGTGCTGATGGTGTGGAGCCTCCTTGGCTCCTCTCTCTCTCTCTCTCTCTCTCAAAATAAAAAAATAAACTTTAAAAAATGAAAATAAAAGAAGACCTCCAAGCGTTGTTATGGGGATGATCATTCAACAGTTCATCCATCCCACAAATATTTATCAAGACCTGCTCTTTCCCACACACTATTCTGGGTGCTGATGATATAATAGTCTTCTCTTAAGAAGCTCATCTCCCCCTAGTGAATCTTTCTCCCCAAGGAGAAGGACAGCAAACAAATAAATATGTAATGTGACAAATGTGGTACTTACCACATCGATGAAGAAACCTCAAGCAATTCCATGAAAGCAGAACAAGAAAGGATTGGCAGTTGCTATTTGATACAGAGTGGTTAGGAGCAGCTCTTGGATAGGATAGTTGTTGAGCAGAGACCTACATAGAGTGAGGCAGCCATGCAACCATTGGGATGGGTTGGCTTAGGCAGAAATAGCACTCTGTATGGAGCATCTGAGGAGGCAGGACATGGGGTGGGGAGGGGAGAGGAGGTGGGAGAGGAAAGGTGGGCAGATCAAGGCCAGCCCACAGTCCATCACTAGGGCTTTGGGTTTCACTCTAAATGATGTGCAGAGGGGCTTTGGGTTTCACTCTAAATGATGTGCAGAGTCATAAAAGGGATGGAAAAGAGGAATAACCAATCTGGCTGCTAATTTGAAAATAGACCGTAGGTGGGCAAAGATGAAAACAAGAATAACTAGGAAGTCATCTTAGTAATCTGGGTGAGAGATGGTGGTGGCTTGCACTAGAATGGCAGCAGCAGAGTGGGTGAAAGTGGTTAGGTTTTGAAGGTAACCAATGGAATTGTCGATAACGTGGCTGTGGGGTGTAAGAGACACCAAGGAAGTGGGGAGTTGCCATTTGCTGAAATATAGAAGGCTCCAGTGCAAGTTGACTTTGGAGGGAAATCAAGAGTTCAGTTTTGGGACATGTTATATTTATGATGTCTGTTGGATATCCAAATGGAAGTGTCCAAGAGTCTGAAATGAAAGGGAGGTTGGGGTGGAGGTAAACAACAGGAAGGTGGTCAGTGTGGAAATGAAAGCCCATTGGGAACATTAAGTCATTGAATGTCAATGAAAGGGGAGAGGAGCCCATTGTGGGCACCCTGAACTCTAAAGGTACAGACGGTGGGAGGAGGAGGAGACTAAGAAGTTTGCTGCTCCAGGTGAAGGGAGTGATCACCTGTATCCTGTATTCCATGCCACTAGTTGGTGAAGAAGAGAAGAACCACAGAGTGAGCATGTTCTGTGAGACAGTGGCAAGGCCTGCCCAGAACAGCCTGCAGGCAGAAAGTGCCCAGTTCAGATTGTCTCCCCAACTCCTCTTCTTATTTTCTGGTTTTGATAGCAGAAAATATCACCCCAGTAAGTGCCCCAGCCAACCGCAAAGATCCTAGTGCCTTACTTTGAGAAATACTGTTCTAAATCACTCCTGCTTTAAATTTACTTAAGACAAACTTATCCTCCTGGTTGAAGCTGGACCCACGTTCTTAAAAGCACATGACTTCTGAAGTGAGCTCTATATGTCTTATCTCTAAAATATAAAAGCATGGGGTGCCTGGGTGGCTCAATTGGTTAAGTGTCCAACTCTTGAATTGAGCTCAGGTCATGATCCCAGGAGCCCCTCATTGGGCTCCACGCTAAGTGTGGAGCCTGCTTGGGATTTCTCCCTCCCTCTCTCTCTCTGCCCCTCCCCCACTTGCACATGCACTCTCTCTCAAAATAAATAAACTTAAAAAAAAAAATAGGGGCACCTGGGTGGCTCAGTCAGGTAAGCATCCGACTTCAGCTCAGGTCATGATCTCACAGTTCATGAGTTCGAGCCCCGCGTCAGGCTCTGTGCTGACAGCTCGGAACCCAGAGCCGACTGTAGATTCTGTGTGTCCCTCTCTCTCTGCCTCTCCCCGACTTGTACTCTTTCTATCAAAAATGAATAACATTAAAAAATTTTAGAAAATAAATAAAATAAAATATAAAAGCAGTAACTTAGAGATGTGCAGTACAATTTTGTCTATGAAGAAGGAAGGAAAGGAAGAGCCATGTTCTTAACATAATGCCTTCACATAGTTTTGGTTATTTCTCATTTCATTCATATGTATCATACATAAAATGTCAAAATTTGAGTATTTTCTACCATGCTCATATTTACTTGGTTTTTTGGCTGGTTCCATACCTGTGGTGTAATGAATAAATGGAACCCAGCAAGTCTCCCGTGTCTGTGGTATGATTTCCATTTTTCAGATACTTACCCAACACATATTCTTAAGCACCTGACCAATTTTTTTTTTTCGTGGTGCTGACCAAGTTCTAGTCTTATCAATGAAAGTCATGTTCAGAAAGTTGTAGAGCACTTTATGGTTTAAAAAGTACTCTATTATACAAAACACATTTGGGCTTTAAAATAATTTTGTGAGCAAGGCATATTATATTAACTTGGTGGTTTTCAGAAGCAAATTGCTGCTGCTCCCTCTTTTCCCACTATATTCTATGCTAGAGTGATTGTCTCCTTTCTTAGCTGCAGATGATAGGCTAACTATCCCTCTGTTGAGAATTAGACCTTTTATAGTTGGAAATAAAATGGCCTTTCCATACATCTAAATTTTTTGTTTGCTACAGACTAGATTGCTGTAATGCTGAGGAAAGGGAGATTGGGGTGATCAGTTTGGGTGTAGAAAGACAAGGGGATGTTCAAGCCTAGAACAGGACAGATTTCAGTGGTCACAGGAAAAGGTACAGTAGTGGTTACAGACTGCTTCTGGCCTGTCAGCTTAAACTCAAACTCAAACTAAAATGGTCTTAGAAAATTCATATCACTTTATTATCATTGTCATTCTATTTTTCTGGAAATTGCTTTGAGCTCAAATGTGTTTCCAACCTAGTACTCAAGAATTCTTACAAATAAGTTGCAGTTTGGGGCTGTTAAACATTTTAACTAGCATGTAGAATTTCCCTTTTCTCTTTCTTTAAAAAAAAATTAGAGAAAGCGGGGGAGGGGGCAGAGGGAGAGCTAGTAGGAATTTTAAGCAGCCTCCATACTCACCATGGAGCCCAACATGGGGCTTGATCCCAAGACCCTGGGATCATGACCTGAGCCAAGATCAAGAGTTGGATGCTCAACCCACTGAGCCACCCAGGCGCCCCTCCCTTTTCTCCTTCTACATTGTTAGATAATACAAATCAGTAGTTTGACTGTTCCTCTTGTGACTTGCTTTACATGGTTACCACAGGGTTTTCCTGGCCTGTTCTAAAATATCTTCAGTGTGGCATAATTTCTTCATCACATTCAACTTGGTGTAATATCCAATCGTGTGTTGAGGAATGAATGTATAAATCATATGTTATCTTGTAAGGTTTTTAATGGCCAGAATGATGCCTGATTCACCTTTGTTACTTCTCGGAGCCTAAGTCCAGTGCTTCCAACATAGTAGGAACTCAATGAACATTTATTGAATTGGCCTGAATTAGTATTGGTAATTGTTAATGTTGGTTGCATTATTCAGTGACAAATATTAAAGGAGAATGTGTAAGAGCAATTAAAGATATGATCTTATTGAATTTCTTGTTACTTCTTTATTTGATATGTGTTGTTTTGAATGGATACTATTTTTATATTTGGCTACTTACCAATATACCTTAACAAAACTTATAGATGATAAATTGACATTTAAGCCTACTTCTTACAAGAAAATCGTCTGGTATTTGTGGGGACAGTGTGACTGTAACAGACTCCTAATACTTGCAAATTACTTGAAAAACGCTTTATGTGGTGGCTTTGGATAGATTTATTTCTATCTCTTGAGATTAATAGTGAGCCACATGTCCGTTGCAAAATAAATACAAACCCTGTGACAAAACGTGCCTGTACGTTTTCAAAAGACAGCATTATTCTTTACTGAACAAAAACCAGCCTTTAGGTTTTAAATTATAATTGTACACATGTTGACATTTGAACAGACATTATCTGAAGTTTTGTCTTTTGTACATGATAGTACCGGGAAACCCAAATATGAGTGGTTTCTCCAGAAAGATTCCGAAGGGGACACACCTTCTCTTATCAACTGGCCTTCCAGGTATATCCCAAGTTGAAACTCTCGGCTTATGTGTAGTGAGTGCTGCTACTTCCCCCTGCTGACTCGCCCGGCTTTTCCACCCGTGACCAAACTCTAACTCTCTTCTTGTCCTCGGTTAATGGCGGTGCATTTGAAAGTCATGAGTTCACAAGGGGCTGGAGGAAGTTGTTACTTTTTGATCGCTTGCTTTTCTCCTCCTGTCGCCCTTAATTAATCCCTGCTAATAGTTTTTCTCCCTCTTTTTCCCCTGTTTCTGAAAATCTTTTTGATTACACTTCTTGCTTCTCTCCTCTCTCACCCACCCGCATACCGTCAAGTGGGGGCAGTAGTGAGGACTGGGCTGCTGTCCCCTTGAGTCACACTAAGTAACCAGCTAGTGTCCCATCCTGCCAACATCCCCTCCGCTCAGCACTCCCAGCCTGCTGCTTTTCATGTCTCCTCATCTCCAAGCCAGTAGTTAATTCTCCACAGTTGTACTGGGGGCATTGTGGTTTTAAAGGCAGACAAAAAAACAAAAAACAAAAAAAAAGTTTCATTTCATTTTTAAGGTTGGGGGCAGGGAGAGGCAGAAGGAGTAAGAATGAATAAGCCACTGGCAGGACAAAGCACCCATATACTGAGTTTCTAACAGTCACTTTGTCCTCAGCTGAGGACAACATTCAGATTGTCTCTGATTAGAGGGACACATTCCACAGGAGAACTTGAACCATATTTCAGTCTTGTTTTGATTAACAAAGCTTATAAATATGAAAACCTCCAACACTGCCTTGTCTCTGGGAAAAATAACTCAGAGTGCTTTTTTTCCCCTCCTGAATAGTTCATGATAACTTCCTTTTATACGTGTCCTTGATTTTTTTTAATGAAATATACATAGATATCCTGCATCATGGGTTGAAAAACATGTAGGAGTTTTTATCAAATTTTGCAGGGTGCATTTGTCATTTAAGGAAATATTCTCTTCCAAAACTATCTATCATAATTATTTTTGCTGGCTGATCTTTAGTAAATGAAGGTTTAGATTCCCTAAGAACTCACTTTTCCCACTGCAAAAATGTATTTTTTCAAGATGATTACCAATCAGTAATCCATTCTTGAACAGCTTCAGTGGTCTCTTTTCTCACTACATGGCTTTGCCAAAAGTACAAATAAGTATGAGCTAACACTATTAAGTGTTTACTCTTTGTTCAGCAGTAAGTCATCTGTGTGCTTTGTAAACATCACATTACATTTTGTCACTACTATTTCCAGTTAAAGAGTAAGGCAACTGAGGCAGAAACGTTGCCTGAGACCACCCAGCTACGATTGCCTGAGGCCAATTTTGATCGGAGCCCTTGGCTACTTTGCATCCGCTGTAATAGAAAAAGCTTTGAGGCTTTTAAAATGGATTTCAGTTCTGCTCTCAGACATCCAAATAGCTGGAGAAACAACCAGAGCAATGCCTTTTTAGATGCCCTTTTGAACTAAGGGCCTGATAGCAATTCCAAAGGGGAGAAAACATTCCATTCCTTAGTTCTTTCAACAAACACCTTTTCTCTAACATTCTTCCTGGTGCTACAGTTGTTGGTAGCAAGATGTCCAAACTGGTCACGTGTCTTAGGAATGAATGAATGTAGTCCGCCTTGCATGAAAAAGCTGGTGAATGTTTAGTGGAGCACTTGAAAGGGGTGATTGTTTGTTGTATCTTGAGCTCAATAAAAAAAATAATATAATCACAAATGCTCTTACATTTCCAGAAGACAGTGAAATTGCATTTGGTCAATAGGTGTGTGTCTGCCTGGAAACTCCCCCCCGCCCCGCAGTCCATACACAAGCCAGTACATGTGGAGAGTTTTCTGATTCCCAGCACCAGCCTGAGTATGCTCTCATGCATACTGGTGGTGTATACTAATGGATTTTCTTGTGGCTTCTGGTCATTCATGTAGTCAGGAGGCATCCATTCTCACCCAGGATGGCACCTGACCGACCCCCTCTCAGCTTTCTAGAGGGTGGAGTTAGTCTTGGCACCATGCTGGCATTTGGAAACTCAACTCAAATTCATTCATCTGGCAGGTGGTAGGTTTCTGACATTAACCACCAGAAATGCATTGTCACGGTGGTTCTGTCTCTGGGTGGCTTTCCGTTCCCTGGCAGTCTATGATCCGCGCATGCTTTCTTCCCTTTTAGCAGTGACTGTACTTTGCAACTTAAACCCCTTTTCTTTCTTAAAGAGTTAAGGTTAGAGAAAAATTGGTGAAAGAGGAGAGTGCTCGCAACAGCCCTGAACTCGCCTCAGAGCCCTTGACTCAGAGGAGACATCAGCCAGTGCCTGTCCAGTGCTTGTCTTTTCAGTCAGAAAATTCAGCCTTTGATAGGGTCTCGAGCAAGGCAGCTGGCTCCGCACGACAGCCGATCCGTGGCTACATCCAACCGGCGGACCCCATTCACACGGCCAAGCTGGTGACCTCAGAGATCCCAGAAAACATATCTGAATGCAGCTGGGGAGGGGCAGCCACCCAGAGTGTCAGAAAGCCTCCCAGCTTGAAGGTTCTAGAAAGTGAGAGAAGAGATACTCCGGTTCTTCATATTTGTGAATCAAAAGCAGAGGAAGATGAGCTCTTTTCCGAAGCTCTCGAGACAAGCAGGAACACATTTTTGGCTTTGGAGGATCATGGGCTTGCAAGAGGCCAAGAAGACCCCTCCGGTGGAGATGTTGGCAAGCCCGTGGTTAGCACAGCCACCTTAGAACGTCAGAAGGAACCAGAAAGGCTGTCCCCCCCACCTCACACTCAGCAACAACCTGAGAGAATGGGCAGACAAGAAGTGGTTTTATATGTTCAGAGTGAGCCTGTGTCCCAAGATGCCAGGGTGATGGGCCATAAAAAGGAAGCACTTACGAAGAAGCGCAAGGTCCTCACTCGATCCCTGTCTGACTACACGGGCCCCCCTCAGCTGCAGGCCCTGAAATGTAAGGACCTTGCTTCAAAGCCAGAGCAGGAGCCACAGAGTTCCAAAGCCGAAGGGCCCCCCACGGAAGTTGGCATGCTGGACACAAAGGTCTCTGTCGCCCAGCTCCGAAATGCATTTCTGGAGTCTGTCAATGCCAGCAAGAAACGTGAACTGTAGGTGATGTTTCAAACGTCCTCCTGATGTGTCACTTGCACGTCCTTGGCAGATTTATTCACTTCTCAACTTGTGTGGTGTCCTGCATTGAGTCACGTTAGCTTAGCTCACCAGTGTGCAGGCCAGACCATACAGGAAATGGCTCAAAAACTACCATTCTGCTTCTGCCTACTAATGGGGACCTGCAGTTTTGGGTTGCTGGAATGTTCCACCTCCTTTCCATGCATGGTCGGGGCATGCAGTGGGATTTGGTGGTGTCTGGGCCTTGCCTCACTGAGATGCATAAACCTTTGCTTTATTCTCTCTCTCTGTCTCTCGTTTCCCTTCTGTATACTCCCTCCCAATGATTCTAAAAGCCAACCCCGGGTTGAGAGGTCAGCCGAAGAAGTTGGCTTGCCTACCAGTGTGGAACGGGAGAGAGGGTCCCGGAAACCAAGACGCTATTTTTCTCCTGGTGAAAGTAGAAAAACTTCCGAGAGATTTAGAACTCAACCTATAACCTCAGCAGAACGAAAGGAATCAGATAGGTAGGCATGCGTGCGTGTAGTCGACAGTCTAGGAACATAAAAGCCGTCTTATGGGATTTTTACCACAGGGATGGTCCCGGTGCTGTGTCAAATGGTATCTGATGATTCCGTAATTCTTCTACCTAATCCTTAAGAGATATGTATTTCTAAAGAATGCTGCCTGGGAGAACAGTATCACAATGACAGTTTTACACTGCATTTAGATGGTAAGAAGTGAGAAACGTTATTTTTCTTCATTTAATGTTTTTCGTTTCTTATGCCCTTGTTAAAGTAGAATCTGGAGTAGGTACTCACCGACTTTTCCAGGGCAAGTAAATAGGGCTTTTATATTCATCCTAAAAATGTCTGCTTGTCGTGTTGAGTTTTATAGGACCGTATGCTTGTGCTTAGAAATAATAAGATTTGTCTAAACAGTGATCAGTCATGTTTCATAAGCCACACTCTGTTTTGGTTTGCCTCCACACGGTGTACACCTGGCTGGGTTGTGTGCACATGCACCCCACCGTTGTCCATTAACAACTGTCCCCGTGTGTTCACGATGAGAATTGCTAGCAAGATGATATTCTTTAAAAAGAGTGCAGTTGAATTTTTACTTTTACTTCTAATCTGATGGTTTTCATTTGGATCTTCTATTCCCACCAGCTAATTTTTTGTCATTTTTATTTGCTAATGTCTTTCCCAGGTCCACTTCACATTCAGAATTGCCAACTGCTGAGGGCAAGTATCTGTTTTCCTTTTGTTGCTTCTCTATCATCTCACCCACACGAGGTTTACATAAGATTTTGCTTTTTTGCAAGGATGAGATAGTGGAGCATACCAATTTCTTTTCTGCAGGTTTTCTCTCTGTGAATATATTAAATCCTAGCTGAGATTCTCAGATGAGAACTGTGGAATGAATAATACTAAAACAACTGCCTTGCTTCTTTAGAAGCAGGTTTTTGTTGTTCATTTCTCGTTACTATTTAACAATAAAGAAGAGAAATTCTTTTCATAAAAATCTATTCTCAAATCTCAATTGTTCAAATATTAGAATAGAAAATTCCTGTCCAGACAGAGTTTTGTCTGGTTAAATGCAGTGGAAATTATCACCTTTTCACTGAGCAGAAGAACGGGATCCCTCCAAGGGGAAAATACTACCAAGTGTAATTTTGGGTACGTCCATTCTTCTATTCAAAGGATTTCCAAGGCAGCCTTGGGAAACTTTTCAGAGATTTCACCTCCATTTTTCTCACGATGTTTGGTGTTTATATTGTGGCCTTTTACAGATGAAGAAAAGGTAGATGAACGAGCCAAGCTGAGTGTTGCTGCCAAGAGGCTGCTTTTCAGGGTAAGGTGTGCCGAAGTGCTTGAAGAGAGACTGTCACCCTGCTCCCCCTGTTCCCTGCACGGCCCTTGGGTCCCATCTCGCTCTGGCCCGTGTGCCCTGGTCTGAGCCCCACACTGAAGGGGTATGGACTTCCAAGAATGCTGCCTGCCTGGCTACCAGGTGGTCACTCCTAGGGAGTCCCTCCCAGGGGTCCTGTAGGGGGACAGAGCAGAGACACTCTGTGGCCCCAATGCCCTTTCCCCATGTTGATAAGGATTCCCCATTGTTTCTGATCTTAGGAAATGGAAAAATCGTTTGATGAGAAAAACGTTCCAAAGAGACGCTCAAGAAACCCGGCCGTGGAGCAAAGGCTGCGGCGGCTGCAGGACAGATCCCACACCCAGCCCGTCACCACCGAGGAAGTGGCCATTGCAGCCACGTAAGTCCCCCTCATGACCACCTGGCCTTGGATGAAATGTCTCCTTGAAGAAAAAAAAATGATTTAGAGACTTGTAAATAAAGTGAAGTGATCAGGAGATGATTTAGTTAGAAGCCAACAGAGAAGTTGGTGCTCTGGGATTCCCCTTTACTGTGGTCTCTCCGAACTTTGTAACAGGATGTGTTGCCTGTTGTTATCTCCTAGAAAAACCTAAAGAGGAATTTAAAATGTTTTTCATCTGTGCATTTTTGAATCTTTTTTACAATGGAAAATTTAAAGCATGAGATTTATTTTTTTAAGTTGTTATTTATTGATTTAGAGAGAGAGAGAGAGAGAGAGAGGGAGAGAGCGTGGAAGCTGGGAAGAGGCAGAGAGAGAGAATCCCAAGCAGGCTCCGTGCTGTCAGCGCAGAGCTTGACATGGAGCTCGAGCCCACAAACCGTGAGATCATGACCTGAGCCAAAATCAAGGCACATAACCAACTAAGCCCCCCAGGCGCCCCTAAAACATGAGATTTATATCATGAACCCCCATGTACTCATCACTTGGTTTCAATAGTCAGCAGCCGGCCAGTCTCGCTCTACCACCATCCCACCCCCTCTCTTCCTGCATTGTTTTCAGGCAAACCCCAGATATCATTTCATCCATCAGTATTTCAGCATATATCTCAAGAAGATAAGGGTTCTTTTTATTTGTTTTTAAATAATCACCAAAAAACCTAAAAATATGACTTGAAAGTTTGAGGACTTTCTGTATATGAGGAATATGTTCCAATATATTCAGAATGGGTTTCCCAAAGTAATTCATTCAGAGACCATTGTTTCAATCAAGTGAAAACTTTTATCAGTGTTTTAAAAATTGCTTTCGAGCTTCCCCTGGACACACACACACACACACACACACACACACATATACACACAGTGTTCCTGAAGAAAGGAAGTTCATCTCATTCAGGGCATGGTCATCCCAAGAGGCATCTGTGGCAGCTCACACCTGTGTACCTGCTGTTAGATGGCTTCCTTACCCAGCTGTTCTCAGTCTCCTGGCATATTTGTGGACAAGTACTTCATGCATTCATTAGGACCTCGTAGCAGATCAGCTTTTTTTTTTTTTAATGTTTAAGTGGCTGTTGCAAACTAAGAAGCAACTACCGATGGGAGCAGAACAGTACATATGAACAAAAATTATCACCCTGTAAGACTCCCCAAATCTACTTTGATGTACTTTATAGATTATATGAGGACACTGATTTTTTACAAAACAGACTGAGAACATTCCAAAACATGGGCATAATCTACCAGTGTTGATATTAGCTTTCCCCTAAGTTATTTTAAAAATCAGGACATTTATTCTGAAGACAGGGTAAACCCTTTCCAGGCTTTAAAAACCTCATCTTACACCATTTACTTTGAGTAGACTGTTTCTTATTTCCTAAGTCTGTAATTGCTTTTCCAGTTCTCTTGTCATTTCCCCCAAATACGTAGCAAATAATTGTGTGAAAATATTGATTTACTGTTTCTGAATTTAAAACTGTGTTTTCCTTTAATGCTTCTCTTCTTCTCTCTCCTTATGAATGTTCCTTCTTTGGCAATTGCTTTTAAAGTGAACCTATCCCTGCTTCGTGCTCTGTGACCACCCACCCTGTAATGGCAAGACTTCCTAGCCCCACTGTAGCTAAGAGCACTGTGCCGCCTGCCAGGTACTGGACAGAAGTAGCTGCATGCAGCCTGAGGGCAAAGGTCCTAGACAGCAGATGCATCTACTAATCTGAATGCCTGTCATTTGTTTGATAAACAAGTCAGAGCCATGAGTTGCTCTGGGAATGGATGGCCCTTTGTTTTGTCATAGTGCGAGACACTGCTAACTCCATGTAGGCCTGCATGAGAAAACATCTCACCTACCTGCTTGCGTTATGTGTCAGAACTAGGATCGCACTAACTCACTTATCCACATGTTTTGTTTCTGTTTTTCGTAATCGTGGTCATCCCTACGAAATTTCATTCTTCTAAAGTACTAGCACTTAATAAAGATTAATAGGAAAATGGGGAGTTAACATGAATGTTGAAATTCCAGTAATACTCTGGTTTTTTTAAAACACTTGTCATCATAAAGACATGCTACAAACAATCCTGTAAATTTCTAATGTATAGAGAGAAGGCCATGACATTTTGGGATTGGGACAATAATAATTCATAGTGTCTGCACTTAGATGTTTTACTACTAAGTTTTCATTTGTGGTGCTTTGAAAGTATGTCTTTACGGCATGCAAATATCCCCTCTGTTTTACTGGGAGGGACCAAATCACAACAGCTAAAAGTAAGATTAAAAGAAGTCACCTGGCAGTGCAGATATACATGTGGCATCCCCCAGAAGCAGGGGTCTCTCCGGGGAAGTAGGTGGCCATTGCTCTCCTCATTCTGAGTTACCATCCATTATACCCTGGAACACTGACCCTGCTCTTTAGTCTGGGACAGCTTGTGAATAGGTAATTAATTGGAGTCAAGACAGGATATACTGTTCACTGGGCTTGAGAATTGGATTTGCCAGTGGCATAAGCACACACTGTCATAAACCTTCCAAGATCCACAGTGACCAGGTAACAGGAAGCCTTCTCTGCCACCTGGAAGTTGGAGGAATTTATCAGCACCTAATTTCCTTCACTTTTCCAAGTTACTAGTAGAAAGCTTTGAAAGAAAATGCTGCACTGAAGGAGGGAAGGAATCTTTAAAATTGAACCATTTGTGTTAAGCTAGGGAAAATCAACTCTTTTTTTTAAGTATTTTTATTTTTTATTTTTGAGAGAGACAGAGTGTGAGCAGGGGAGGGGCAGAGAGAGAGGGAGAATCTCAAGCAGGCTCGCACTGTCAGGCACAGAGCCCGACGAGGGGCTCCGTCTCACAAATTGTGAGATCTTGACCTAAGCTGAAAGTAAGAATCAGATACTCAACCAACAGAACCACCCAGGCTCCCCCAAAATCAAAACCCTTTGTTCCAGATATGTTGTTGACCAAGTGACTATATTATTTCCTAATTCTATAAAATGAAAAGAATACCTCTGGACCACATATTTAGATAATGTCTAAACATGCCATAGGTAATGCCTTGGGACTCCCTTTAGGCTTACTTGTTGTTGATACTAATGATACACATCCCTCTAAGAGAAGCCATATCCAAGCTGACTTCAGTTCCTTAAAGAGGAAATTCACTTTTTAGAAATAATTCAGGGTTAAAGATCTGCCTTTTGTGATATAGGTAATGCTAGTATCCCCAGCCTGTTCTGCTAGTCACGGTCTTCTTAGTAGCTAAACGGTGGCTACACCAGTCTTAAATTTCTGTAGGGAGAAATCAGCCCTTTCTAAAATTAAGTGGCGCTGGGAAGAAAGTTAATATTCAGAATTTAGCAGTGGGCTTTTGTTGGTTTTTATCTGTGTCACTGACTTTTCTCGCTTTCAGATTACAGGCATCTGCTCACCACAAGGCGTTAGCCAGAGACCAGGCAAATGAGGCCAAAGAGTCTACCGAACAAGGTGAACCTGATTCCTCCACTCTAAGCTTAGCAGAGAAGTTGGCCTTGTTTAACAAATTGTCCCAGCCAGTCTCAAAAGCTATTTCTACCCGAAACAGAATAGACATGAGACACAGGAGAATGAATGCTCGCTATCAAACGCAGCCGGTCACACTTGGAGAGGTGGAACAGGTGGGTACACTGTGATCGAGTTCCTCTGTGGGTGGGTTCTTAAAACATAGGAACACAGTGTCACTCCTACGTTAGTGGTGTAATGATCTACCTGTGATCCGTAGGCGACTCCGTAATAACTCCTTTCCTAAGAAAGACAGTCATGCCAAGTACAGTTCTCTTTTCTTGTTTTCCTAATTCGCTTGCTGAAACAGCTGGAATGAGCCCTTTCTGGAGAGAAAAAATAGGACGCACAATCTGCTTTTCACCCAGATGATTCTGATTAATGAGGTGCGTTATAGAAAATATGTCTAGGGTTGACCTCCCACTCAGATAAGCGGTAAACTACACCACCTGTAGTATTTCAGTCTATGCCAATCTGTAAACTGGGATTCCTATAGACGGTATTTTTTAATCAGCCTTTTGCATTTTTAACTGTGTGCTCGCAGGTGCAAAGTGGAAAGCTCATTCCTTTCTCACCTACTGTTAACACATGTGTGTCCACCATGGCATCTACGGTCACTCCAATGTACGCGGGGGAGCTTCGGACAAAGCCGTCTGGGGACGACATCCCAAGTGCCACTGACTATAAACTTCCATCCTCAATGGAAAACTCAGAATCTCCAGTTAGAAGCATTCTGAAGTCCCAAGCCTGGCAACCTTCTGCAGACGGTAGTGGGAGCAGAGGAATGTTGAGAGAGTTTGGAGAGACAGAAAGCAAGAGAGTCCTGACAGGTGGTGATGGTGGTAAAATGTACGCATCCTATGAGGAAGGAGAGCCATCGTGCCCCGCCCTTAACAGAGTCTGGGAAGGAGACAGCCATAAGGAACCCAAGTATCCTGTTCCGAGAAAGGGAAGCCTGGAACTCATTCATCCCCCCGTGGCCCACCATGGTGACGAACTGCAGGAATTTTCCATAGCTAAAAGCATCACACAGGGGAGCCCAGACTTGAGGGACAGGCAGCCCTTTGAAGAAAAGGTGGATGTGGAGAATGTCACAAGAAGGAAGTTTTCACTAAGAGGTAGGTTACTGCTCCGAAAGTTTTGAAAACCAGCTGGTTTTTTGGTGTCTGCTTGATTGGTTGTGTGTGTTTGTGATTATTCTTAACTAAAGTAGGAAGGCAGTTTATAACTAGTATTGGTTACAAATCATGGGTGAACCCTACTCTCCCCAGATTTCCCTTTCCCTTGAATATGACCTAGATTCATCAATTTTTCAGCAGTAAAAATACCTGGAGCTCTTTCATACATCCTGTCAAGGATTCTTGATGACTTTGGACACATTAACTCACAAAACAGTCTTGTGACCTCTTAGCCCTGTCAGCCCCTTTTATGAGTTGATGACCCCAAAGGGCTGGGTGAGCATAGGGAATGAGGACTTGAACCCATGTCTGTGGATTTCCAGACTCTTTCCACAGTCCTGTTATGCTGACTAGAAAGCTATATTGCTTGTGGCTTTAATTCTTTTTCTGCATTTCCATAAAATGATCGTGTGTAAGTTACAGTGGTGGTTTTGGTTTGTGATTATAGCCATTTGAAACATAAAAAGTATCGTTTGGGAGGAGGAGAAATGTTCTGCAGTGTGTAGTTAAAGCTAACATCCTGTGTCCTGCACATAGGAAAAGACCAATGGTCACAAAACCATTTGCTGTGTGCAGCAACCTACTGGGCAGTTTGGTTTCCTCCCAGAGGGTAGCCTGCTACATATTTGCATAAATCCGAGTGGATTGGGTCACCCCTGCTGCGCCCACGGGATTGCACTCTGGGTGCGGGACCACAGAGGGTGAATAGCCGGAAGAATGTCTGCCTGGAGGAGTGCATGCTGACGTTGCTTCTCTCCTTCCCAGCGGCAGAGTTTGGGGAGCCCACTTCTGAGCAGCCGGGCACAGCTGCGGGGAAGACTGTTGCTCAGGCTGCAACTCCCGTGTCCCGGAAGCAGCAAGAGCCTTCCGAGCAAGTACAGGAGAGGTACTCCAGGAGTCCGGGTGCAATGTTCGCTGCCGGAGAGATCAAATCGCCAGCCGTGGAGGGCATCCTCGATTCAGCCACCAAAACCATGTCAATTAAAGAAAGGTAATGTGATTTGATGATTGGAAAGTAATTCTGTGGGGGAGGAGCTTGCAATTTGCTTGTAGAAAAAGATCTGAGTATTGGGCAGAGGTGACCCCGGATGCTCAGGGGTGGTAACACCTGAGGAGTGCCCGTTCCAGACTCAGACGAGGAAACACAGACGTCTGCCTGCATCATTTGTTTGCAGTTCCATTTTTTTTTTCCATATGAAATTCTTTGACTATCCAGTGATGGCAGCAGAGATCTTGGCTCTTTCCCCTTCAGACACATGGCTTCAAATTGAATGCACCCACTGCTTTGTGACTGTTTGTCTGCATAAAGTGTATGTAGACAGAATGAAGGTAAATCCATATTTGGGACATCAATCTTTGGGATTGAAATCTAAGTTTTCTTTATTCTGCAGAAAGTGAAATGGATGACTTTGCTGAACTGTGTTTAGAAATTTTATATCAGGTAATAGCTGTGAAAGAGTGCATTTGAGTATCAAGTAACACTGTAACCTCATTTTATTCAAAAGAAGAGTGGAGGATAGAAAGGTTGTGTTTAAATAGGACAGATACAGAGAACCCGAGCTAAATATTTTAGGTTGTATTTTCCTTGTTAACCTTTAGCCACCGTGGGATTAAGCAGCAGAAGATGTAATTGTGATAGGAAGACCAGCCAGCAGAAAGATCTCTGTGCTTCTCCAATGTGATCAGCACACGTGTCCGCCCACCTAGACCCTTCTTCAGCACCTCCCACTGCTCAGAAGTTCTCTTGCTCTGTCCGACAGTGGCCACTCTTATTTTTCTGGATACATTTTGCACTGCCTAAGACTATACATCAAAACAGGATGAGAATTGTTCATTCTGTTTTTCAAGCAGAGCTTTTTGAGCATCACTCACAAAAGGCTAGGTGGGTGGAGCCTTTCTCAACTGACAAATTAGTAAGGTTGTTAACTCTTACTTTTGCCTTTACCTTTTTACAATTCACAGGAGGTGTGGGCACCTGAGTGGCTCAGCCAGTGAAGCGTCCACCCCTTGGTTTCAGTTTGGGTCATGATCTCACAGTTTTTGAGTTCGAGCCCCATTCAGGCTGTGCACTGATAGTGTGGAGCATGCTTGGGATCCTCTCTCTCCCTCTCTCTCTGCCTCTATCCCCTTTGCTCGCTCTCTCTCTCTCTCTCTCAGAATAAATAAATAAAACTTAAAAAAAAATTCACAGTTAGATGAGACTGCTAGACCAAGACTCAGACAAAGAGCTGATGGGGTCAGCTAAATGAGAGTGATGTCTTGAATCACGGAGGCCATCTGGCCTGTACTGGCATGACGTCCTCCGCCACTGAAACCTAGCCTAGAGAGACCTTGATCCCCAGAGATCCTACTCTTGATAATCAGTTGGGTGAGAAGGAAGAGACATCATTTAAGGGAATTAATGAAAAATGTCACTTACCTACAAGTTCTGATGTTTTATACATCAGAAAACATTTCTGGAATAAAATTCCAGTGATAAATACCATTTGCTCCCATTTTTCACAGAGGCTCATAAAGTAGATTCTGCATCTCTGGGTATAATCTGTCAGTTGGGACTTAGGACTTTTGATGAAGAAGATTTGTGTCTATCCACTATGCAGTAATTCTTGATTCACCTGCCCATTTTTAGTCAATTTGAATTTATCTGTGTTTTTCTGAAAGCAGTTTTATTTATTTTTTTAATATTTTTTAACATTTATTCATTTTTTGAAAGACAGTGAGCAGGGGGAGGTGCAGAGAGAGAGAGGGAGACACAGAATCCAAAGCAGGCTCCAGGCTCTGAGCTGTCAGCACAGAGCCTGACGCAGGGCTTGAACCCACGAGCCGTGAGATCATGACCTGAGCTGAAGTTGAATGCTTAACCAACTGAGCCACCCGGGCACCCCTCTGAAAGCAGTTTTAATCTTACTGTAGAATTCTCATTTGTAGAAAATACGAGATACATTATAAAGGCACAGTTGCTTCACCACCTGGGCCTTGCAGATGTCCAGGGAGTTCAAGGATGGGTGTAAGGATTCTGTGACCTCCCTGGAAGTGGGTTCGAAACCAGCTGTTGTGCACAGGCTCAACAGAGAGACAGAACTTCTCACAGGCTAGCGGGAGACAGAACTTCTCACAGTCTCCAGGAGACTCCTGACCCCAATCTGTTGAGAATCATGATAGTAAAGAATACTTTAGCTCTTCAGTTTTTTCTTTAAATAGATGTTTAAAAAAAGGATGACAACCACTTTATTTGCAGCCGTGCTTGTCATAAATTATGCTAACAGAAAATATATTGGCAGCCTTTCTTTCCCCCTTAATCTTGATAGTACTTTCATTTGTACTTTGCTGAAAAAAACAAAACTGTGTATCTTTACAATCCATCTGTGATCGTTTTTCCCTAAATGGGGCCCTGATCACTCCCTTCTGTTAAGAAAGAAAGAATGAAGCTTGACCTATTTAAAATAAGAAGGCTCTTTTATATATTATGTGGGCCTTCCTTTTTCTTTGGTGAGGTGACACATAAAACAGAACTTTTTTTTTAAAGTTTATTTATTTATTTTGAGAGAGAGAGAGAGAGAGGGAGGAGGAAAGAGAGGGAGAGACAGAATCCCAAGCAGGATCCACACCATCAGCGCAGAGCCTGATGCGGGGATCAAACTCACACACCGTGAGATCATGCCCTGAGCTGAGATCAAGAGTCATATGCTTAACTGGCTGAGCCACCCAGACACCCCTAAATGGAACTTTTACCCTTTATTTTAACTTGCTGGAGAGTTCATTTTACCAAAGGAGGGGTTTGGCTGCCAGGGCCACTAGGGCCCACGTGGGGAGCGGGACCGGGCGCAGGCGCTGGTCTCCACCTTCCCCATGGTCGGCGGGCTGCGACTGCCACGTGCTCATGCTAATGTGCCGGTAGCCAATGTGTGTCTTCTAAGAAGGAAATCGACCGGAAGACAGCAGGGGCAGAAAGATTTGCCCTCCTCCTGCGTTAATTTTTTCAGTGCACGTGTTCTTTGCATGGCTCATTTCCAGTTTCACATTCACATTTCAGGCTCTTAAGAGAGACTGGACTTTGCAGAGTTCCTTCATTATTTCTGCCAAAAAGCTGCAGCCCTGAGGATGCATTTCTGGCCTCCTCAATCCTGTGTGTCGTCTCCTTTCTGCCCAGGATGGGGACGTGCTGAGCCTCTGCCCTGAGGAGCTCTGGGGTCATCTGCTGCCTCCGCTTTTCTCATGTACTACCTACCTCGTTTCGTGCTGACGTGCATTTAGTGCTCCCTTGCAGGGAGTCAGTGTTATGCCTGCTTTGTACATGGTAACTAGGATTTAGGAAAGTGTAGCAACTATGAAATTACAGGACATCCTCAATATTATAGGGCAAGCTGGTGGCTCAAGGAGACATGCCTAAAACTTCCTTCTCTTTCTTCATCTTCACTGAAACCCAGAATATGAAGTTTGAATCATCACTAGCATAAGACTTAGGATACAATCGGCTTTTACCCCTGGATTAATAAAGTCACTATTTCATAACTGCCTAAGTGATTTGGGTTTCAGTTGTCCCTGGTTGCGTACTTCTTTGAAAAACATTATAAATCGAATACATTCTGTGTCCCTTAGGCCTGCAGCCTTTGAAACCTCTTCAGAAGTATACTAGGCTATTAGAAATCTTATCCACAGTTACTGAGGTACTGAGGCAGTGGTATCTGTGCTTTCATATTGAGGAGATTACTAAAAAAGGCAAAAAAGCCATCCTCTCACATGAGGGCTTAGTTGAACTCCCTGGAATGGTGAGGAATGCGCCCCATGCCTCTCGCCAGCTTGCAGAGTCCCTGCACGTGTCCCCACTCACCCATGGGTGCTCCCCACCAGCCAGAGACTGTGTCCGTGCTTCCCTGGCTGGACTGGAGGCTCTTGCTGGAGAGTTCAGCTGCCAGAGGACCCCCAGTTTTACGTAAGAATTAGAACCAGAGGTGTCTTTCCCCTTTGCAGCCTCCTTTTCTGATCTTTGCTTCGTCCCCATTTAAAAGGCACACTAGCTCACTCCTGCAGGCTGCAGACTAGCCAAGACCAAGATCTGATCCGCGTACCACTCAGTGCCGGGTTGCCGGTCAGTCCTATCTGAAATCTGCGCAGTGCCTGTGATTGTCTGAAATGCGGGGGCATTTTTAAAGGCGTGAGGGAAAAACCACATAAGATTAGGGGCATGTGGTTTGCCTCTGTCCCTGACTATTTGACCCAGCCCTGACTGCCGTGAGCCTGTAGAACCCGTTCTAATCAGGCAGGGCTCTCAGACCACGGCCGCTGAGCACAGCCACGCCAGGCCAGTGTTCCCTGCTGAGAAAGTGTGGGCTGTGGCAAGACAGGCAGACATTTCCCCCCGGGTGGCCTGGCAAGCACACAGCACAGTGGCCCCGGGCCAGCCCTTGGGGTTAATAGGCTAACACAGTGCCACTCACTGGGCGCTCCACCTCAGACTAAGCAGATGCCCAGGCTCTCCACATCACAGCCCTGCAAATAGTGCTTGGACTTGGCGGATGTTACAAGTGCTGACAGTTGTTTGAATTGCATAGGCAGTAATTTATGTCATGTGTAGGACCAGACGTTTCAGTCCTCGGCCCCCCGCCAGCACACCGAGGTCTCGTCGACTCCGGAGGGTCGTGGGATTGCAGGAGGAGAAAACATGTTTGGAAAGGTCTCCCGCCCTCCTCAGCTTGTTGAACACCAAGTAGGAAATCTGAAGGGACAGGAATAATACATTTAAGTTTCCGTGCATGTTATTTGAAAGTTACCTGTCATTTGCACTCTGTAAGCTAGGGACAAGTACCATGTGCACTGAATCAAACCACCGGCTCTTCCATGTTATTCTGGTTACTCTGTAGTCTTTGGAAGCCCCTGATGATGACCCTGCCAACACTTCCAGAAGCAAGATTTCAGGTTTTTGGAATGGAGGAATTCTTTGATGGCCATCCCGGGGGGGAAAACATAAGAAAGCCAGAATACTATTCAGTTTCTAAAACATGAGAACAAAATCATGTCTGGTCAGCTAACACACTAATGTAGTGAGGCAAGCCACTCCTGGGAGGCAGGGCACCCCTGCACGGGAACTGTATTGCCCTGCCCCAGTGATATAAGCCTGACCTTGGCCAATGAAATCCTTGGCTTGTGTGTGTACTCGTGCCTCTTCCATATTATCGGGAACAATAACCAGTGTCTTCAAGGTTGCTGTGCAGACCAGTAGAGCATGAGGTGGTCTATAAAGTGAGTGTAGATTCCACAATTTGATTTTTTCTAAGTCAGTTTTACGTAGCTCAGAGTGGCCATCAAGGAGATCATATGGTTATTTGGATTGTGTTGTCATCGCTCTGGGTTCCCAGGAGCTTTGTTGTGAGAATGTTCTCAAAGACCATAGTGCGTCATTTCCCAGAAACCCAACTCATGAGGATGAATTTGACCTTCGAGATTCTCTCAACTCATTTGGGATTAACTCTGATGAAAATGGTAGATGGCTGGGGTGCCTGGGTGGCTCAGTCAGTTAAGCATTGACTCCTGATTTCGGCTCAGGTCGTGATTTCATGGGTTTGTGTCGTTGAGCCCCACGTCGTCAGGCTCTGCACTGATAGTGCAGAGCCTGCATGGGATTCTCTCTCTCTCTCTCTCTCTCTCTAAAAAATAAACTTAAAAAAAAAGGTAGATGGCCAAGATGAATAACTACTGGTCTGTGTCAAAGGTGAAGTAAGAGACAGAAACCTGGCTCTGAGACCAGTTTGCAAGAATATCAAGGAGATGAATGTCTCTCATCACAAGATCATGAATTGGAAGTACTTCTTCATTTGGGTGTAAAAGTACTGGCATGCTCACTTTTTGAATATCTCATTTATAGACACTTTGAAATCTCTATGCAAATGCTAATTATTTTTTATGATTTGATTTTATTATTTTTCTTATTAGAATAAAACTGACTCATTCAGAATAATTAGAGAAAAGATGAATCATTATAGAGTCTGATGAAAACACCTGAAGGCATTGAGAATTTTTAGTTAAGTGCATGCACTAGTCCTTGTAGCATGCAGAGAACTGTCAAACCTCACAGATCATAGCAGGTAGGGCTAAATGGAACCATTAGCCAGATGGGGTTATCTTAGATAGTAAGATTCTGACTCTAATCACCAATGTGGGGTTTTTCCTCCACCACCAAGTGTCTCTGACAGCAGCTGGGAATCCTAGGATTCAACTCAATTCTGGAGCCGCATACCTGGTGATGGCGTCAGATCCCACAGGTTAGGTGCTCCGTCCTCTAAGACTGCCCCCCAACACACACACACGCATGTACACACACACACACACACACACACACTTCAGATGCCAGTGACAGGTCCAGGTTGTCACCTGGGCTTTTGACCCTATAGGCTATAGATTGGAGATTCCAGTGCTCCCCTCCTTGGGTTTGATTTACTAGATAACCTCACAGAACTTAGACAAATGTTTTTGCTCACTAGATCTCAAGACTATTCTAGAAGGATGTAACACAAACGACTAGATGGAATAGCATAGCACAAGGTACAGGGAAAGGGTATGGAGCCTCCATGCTCTCTCCAAGCACACTAGTCTCCCCAAATCTCCACATGTCCACCAACTCAGAAGCTCTCTAAGCCCCATCCTTCTGGATGTTTATAGAGGCATCATTACATAGGCATGGTTGATTAAATCATTGACCATTGGTGATAGATTCAACTTCCAGCCACTCCCCCCTCTCCCCAAAAGTCAGGGGTCGTGAAACTGGAAGTCCCAGCCCTCTAATCGCATATGATTAGAGGCAACCAGTCCCCGTCCTTAGGTGCTTCCCCACAGTCACCTGATCAGTAGAAAGACACCTCTTAGGAAGTTCCAAGGGTTTGGGCAGCTCTAGGCCCAGAAAGATGATGAAAACCAAGTATGTATTTCCCATTATAAATCACAATATCACAGACTGATAAGTGGTATTATATCAGTTTTATAGAATTGCCATTTGAGGTCTTCTCTGTTGCATAGTGGAAAGGAAGGGAAGGAAAAGGAAGAGAAGGGGATAGATTCAGTGTTTGAAGCTTCTGCCCCTTTGGGGGAGTTCTTTTCTTTGTTGCTTACTTTCCATTATTTGAATGAATGGACGAGTTAAGGTATGATTGTGTATAAGTTTGTAGATGGAAGTAGGATTCTTATTCAAGTTCTGGAAAGTTTGCTTTTTTATTTGCTTATGAAAACTTTTATCAAGGAGTAGAATATATTTCATCCCATCTCCAATTCAAATATTTAGTGGAGTCAGAAAAATTAGTAGAAGGGACCTAAGAGACCATCAAGTCCAGTTCTCAGTATGACCAATACAGAAAGGAGGTCAGGCTACTTAACCAGAGTTCATGGCCAAGCTAGGGTTGATGTGCTGCTTTAAAATATGCAATTTATAGACATGCGCGAGGATGTTTAAAAGACCCAGCCAGGCAGGCTCTGCAGAGACAGATTAAACAATCTTTAAATTGTTTGAGAATCAGCTCAAATGAGTTTCATGGTAACCACATCTTTTTCCTTTTAGCTTTCCCATGTTCGTCCAACTTAAATGCCTGATACTGCTTCGTTCATCATAGGAGAGTGAGCCAGAACAGCTTTGTGCTCACGAAAATAGCCTTTCGCAGAGTGTGGCATCCAGGCAGCTCTGTGTCAAGTTACACCAGAGTTGAGCTAAAGTAGGTTAGGTAAAAATCTCAATTAATTAGATTCTTTTTTTGTATGTGGCTTTCCCCAGGAGGGAAGTTGGAGTGATCATTTTAAGAAAATGGGTTTGTAGAGAAGTTTCTGTATTAAGAAGATCGATTGGAAAGACCAAGTGCATTTGGAGGAAAAGGACAGGGCTTAGAGTATAGGAAGAGAAGAAAATCTTAAACATCTTCTTTTCCCTTTTATTGAAAGTATGATATAAGACGATTGTTAATTTTTTAGAGCTTTAAGTTTTTAAACCCATTTCTGCTGTGTTTTCTGCAAAGGAGTACTATCCAGTCCAGCTGTATTTTACCAAGTGACCAGAAGGGGTCATTAGAAGCCATTTTTCTCTGGGGATGGTTACCTTCATCTCTTTGCTCTCAGGGTAAGGGCAAGGGGAAAACAGAGAGATTCCTCTGGTAGAATGATGTAGCATCTTTATCTGGCAAATAAGATTTCAGATTTTCATTACAATTAGCTTAAAATTGGGGGGGGGGAGGACATCTTAGAAAAGGGGATGCTTATGTTAATTTTCCAGGCATAACTTACTTCAAATAAATGAAACTCAAAAAGATGAAAATTCGGTAGCTGTGGTCACGTATTGACCAAAGACTTCTAACTTACCCTGATTACGGTTCTGTTATAAGGAAGAGCATGGTGCTGAACCCCTTTTGGTTGGCCTGTTTTCCCCTCAGATTAGCACTGTTGAGGAAAAGCGGTGAAGAAGATTGGAAAAACAGACTTAGCAGAAAGCAGGAGTATGGCAAAGCATCTATCACCGGTGGCCTGCATGTACAAGAAATGGAACAGTCCCTCAAGAAGAAGGTAATGTTTTTCATGTTGGGAAAAAGCGCTCAACTAACATCATGCCTGGAAGTGCATCAGATAGGCAAGCATGCGTACCTTGACTAATTACCAGTCTGTGAAGCACTGTCTTGCCTTGGGTTCGCACTGTGCACCTGTCACACAGCAGCTGAAACTGATCGAAAGGTACAGTCTCGAGATGTTATCAAACTGGTAAGACCACTGCATACATAAAGCATCTACAAACAAGTCCCTACATTTTGAAGTGTGTACTCTTACTTCGATTTAAAACCTTCCTAAAATACAGTCTGACTTTACAATGCAATTAATTAAAACCTTTATAATGAAAATCTTTAATTGACCACGAGCAGTTTATAAGTTGGCATATCAAATGTGGACTTGAATGTACCACACTGAGATTTAAAACCTAAGCATACAGAACAAGGACCTAACTGTGGTCAGTGGGTACTTCTTTTAGCGATCCTGGTCCTAAGCATGTTTTACTATGAGCCGGTGTGCCTTTTGTTGAGAATGTACAGCAACATATGTTACAAGTTTCAATAAAATTAAGTAATACATTGTTATCAATACTGGCAAGCATTTCCTATGCAAAAGTATTGATGAGCTGTTAAATTATCCGTGTAATGATGACCAGCTTTTGACCAGTCAGTGCACACTTTCAAAGCTGATAGCGACTTTCCTGTTGCTTGACCCTACGATTGTAAATGCATGTGCTGGCTAGAGACCAGATGGCCACGTGTGACACGTCCTCTGGCCAACTTCTAGGGTTAAAAGTTTTTCAACAGAAACGAACAAAACATACAAACAGAAAAAAAACACTTCCAACAGGATGATCACCTGCACCTCTTTTAGTTCTAAAACAACTGAGCATTTGTGCCAGAAGGGAATCGTGAATGTGGCCTTTGTGCATGCAGAAACTGACATGAAAGGGAGGTGTCCATGCAGGACCCTGAGGCAGGAACTTTGATAATACTTTATATGGTACCTGTGTGTCTTCATACATTAAATCGGAACAACAATTTATATTTTCTTTTTTGAGATATATATGATATTAAAGATAATATCTTTATTAAGACATGTGATTTCAGCCATTTGTAAAGTTCTCCAATACAGTCAGATATTTAAAAGCATAGGTGTGAAATCTGGATTTCAAGAATGAGATCCTGAAGTGAAAAGAAAAGCCGGGTCCTTCAGTTGTATTCCTGTTGCCCACAAACTTTATTTAAAAGGGTCTTGAAATCACTGCTTCAAAATTGACTTTAACACTCACCTCTTGTTGCTCCTTTTGGAAGATGCAAAGGAGCCGTAGGAGCTGACAGTCCCATATGGCCAGGCGAAAGTTCAACTACAGCTGTCATGCGTACGGCCAGCTAGAGTCCTTGTGAGGAGTGAATGAGATAAGAGCCGTCCCCCTTCGAAGACTGGGGCATCATTTGAGCTGTGACAGCCAGAAGGCTGTGAGATAGGGGGTGAGATGCAAACTGCCTCACACTTGGCTAAGGTTTTCAGAAGGCATGAGTTGTGAGAAGGTTAGTGTAGCTGCCCCTGGGGGTGGAAATGCAGGCAACGGAAGTGCTGGGGCCAGAGCGCGCAGGGATGTCTCTGGGCTACTGGATGTTGCGGATTCTGCAGCAGTAGTGAACTCACTATTCCTCCTCCTCCTCCTCCTCCTCCTCCTCCTCCTCTTCAGTGACCTAGTTCACTCTGGCCTGAGACAGTAAGCTCTTTGAAGTTAAAATAAGCTGATCTATTTTAGGCTTTTGTAGCAGACATTGGGAAATCTCAAGTTCTGTTGAGGTCAAGTGGTTTTCACATGGCCCCTGATAAGTCCTTGGCTTCTTTTCTTCCCAAGGGCTGGTAGTATACTTCAGTCACACCTTCGCTGGGCTCAGATGTGAGGTGCCTCGAGCCTAATCTGTCTTCACACAGTCCCCCGACAGCTGAGGAGTCCTTGAGAGACGCCACCACTTGCGGGGTGTCTGAATCCTGCCCCAGAGAGAGAAAGAGTTCATGCCTCGTGGTGCATGCAGATGGGATCTTGTTGCATGGGCTGGATCTAGACTTGCTGCTGGAGAGCTCTGCTAAGAGGAGCGAGCTCTGGAAGCTTCCATCTTTAACACCAAGAGAGGAAGGGAGCTGGTTATAGAGTCAGGGCATCACTTCCAACAGAGTTTGTGCATTCATGAAGGGCACATAATTTCTGGATGCCAATCCTTTTACAATTTAACCTCCTCCAGCTTTTGGGTGTCATAAGTGCAGTCCCATGAGCTGCAGCCTGTGGAAGTGCAGAGGAGGCAGGAACTAGAGAGAGGACTATCCAGAAATCACATCCATTGCCCCCTCTGAAAATCCTTGCTGTCCAATAAAAATATAGAGTATGAACAACATAAGTGATTGTCTAGAAGCCACGTTAAAAAAAAAAAAAGTAAAAGGATGCCTTGAAAATCTGTAAGTGTCTTGTCTCCGTCAAAGGGTTTGTCCTTAAACAAAACCAATCTGTGGTTGCTCTAAGGAGCATCTCATTTGGGATTCTACCTGGTAAGAAAATATTCTTTGAGCCATGAATAGATTTGGAGAACTAAGTTAGAGTTTTCCTTCCCCTAGTAAAAGACTAGTCCTGTCTCAGAGAATATATAACTTAATAGCAGTTCTCAGCTTTCCAAATTTATTGCCCCAGAATCAAGATTGATGATTTGGAGCTTCAGAGTACCAATCATTTATGTGGCTGACTCTCTCATTTCCTGTAACAACCAATCTGGGTTTTCTTTCTCTTCTTTCCTTCCCTTCCCCTCTCTAGGCCGCTCTTCTTTTCTTCTCTCTTCTTTCTTCCATTCTCGGTTTAGTCTAGGGAAGGACTATCGTGACTTAAACATTTTTGCTTTTGTAACATCTATAATGAGTTCTGAAGACAAGAAGACCATTTGGCTTGTAGATTTGGCCTGGTCCACAGTGTGGAATGTGTGCACTT
This sequence comes from Cryptoprocta ferox, assembly GCA_028646485.1. Classification (NCBI taxonomy): domain Eukaryota; kingdom Metazoa; phylum Chordata; class Mammalia; order Carnivora; family Eupleridae; genus Cryptoprocta; species Cryptoprocta ferox. The sequence continues at coordinate 106,297,200 of CM053571.1, read as the reverse complement.
GAGCCTGAACTGGAGACCATTTCCTCCAGGATAACTCATTCCATCCAAAGAGTAAGAAAAATAGAGCAAAGTTTTAAAAGCAGGAGTCTCTCTCTTACAGCTCAATTGCATGTATTCATTTTTATTGAACAATTATTCTAAATCTCAATCTTATTTTGGCATATTTGACATTAAGGCATATAGTGAGTCCCATGCGGTTTGTTCAGATAATCATCCAGTATATCAGACTTTTTCCGGGAAATAAAATGCCTTTATAGACTTTGCCATCATGACCCAGCTCTATGTCTAAGTCACAGATATGGATTGGATATCCTGCTGTGCTCAATAGTATCAGGTCTGGGGAATCAAGCTAAGATCTATGATGTCCCCAGGGCATGTTCTTGAAAATTCAAGGAAAGTAAATCTGCCAATTCACATTCTAATTGTCTGCTGCCATTGAAATTCCAAATCACAATTCTGGAGAAAGTCTATTGAAAGACCTAAGGGAGGAGGGAGAGAAAGGCTGATGGCATGACCTCCAAATTAAAGATTCTCATCCCACTGATGGAATGTGAGTTGACTTGGTGTTTGGGCCACCCGACTGTGTGAGCATGCGCATGCTTCTAATTGAACCCAGGCACAAAATCCTTGAAAATGATTGTGACACCCTAACCCAATCCTACTCTTCCAGCCCTCCGCAATGTTTCCTATTTGTTTTAACCTGTAGGAAGAAGGAGGATTTGCAGATGATAGTGCCATTTCTAATCTGCTTTGGGTAAGCCTGACTCTAACATAGGCGTCCTCTAGACGATACCAGAATTCTACCTCTACCTCGCCGTATGTAATCCTTATCAGTGATGGTTTCCTCTTAGGCCCTCGCTGTTTGGTTTCTTACCCCAAGGCAAGATGCTGCCTCTATCCAGAAAAGAGAGCTATCCTGTTACTTTACTTTTTTTTAATCATATAATGAAAAACTTGAAAGACTTTAAATGAGATATTTTACATTAAATGCTAAAGCTGTCAATTAAAGTCATGGTTCCTCTCTGTGTAACCGAGTATCCTATAAATTACAGGAATCTTGTCATTATTTAATTATGGCACAGACCTGACTCGGGTGTATTTACCGTGCTCGTGTGGATTTATGTTAGCATTCTAAGAAAACAGACAAATGGGAAGGACTCTCTTGAAAAGAGAACTGAAATTGCAATGAGTAAATTAACAATCTGGTCGAGAAATCTTTGTTTTTGTCTCTCCTCCTCCCCACCCTGCTCTGATAAATCTTCTCTTTTCACCTCTAATCCTCTTGCTTTGCTCTATAGGAACCTGTATATGCTTCTACTTATTCTCCTGCTATACCTGCTGCCCATAAATACCTGTCTTTTGTATCTATTAATCAGGTGAGGAAAAGCCTATACATTTTAAGCCTCATTGCAATTTCTGAGCAGTAGGGAAGAACTAGTTTCATTTGGAGAAGCAACTCCTTTGCAGCATTTCAATATGTGTATTTGCGTGTGCGCGCGACAGTGAGCGAGTGAGAGAGCACACGATCTGTTCTTCATATATCTAGAGTCAGTCACACATTTCACATCCTCGGGTCAGACTCTCAGGTAGACTTGATGGCATTAATTCACCTCATAATCATGGGCCTGGTGTAAGAGGAAAATCTCCCCTTTTAATCTCCAAGCATTATAGTCCAAGTTAAGTCAGGAGCCCAAGGAATATACCAGAGTGTCCCAGCGCCCACTTGGGAACCCTGCTGTCTTGCTTAGCTTGGTAAAGGAAGATGTGGTGGAGGCAGCTGGGTGTGGACGGGCCAGAGAAGAAGATGGAGCAAGGAGGAGGCTATTCAGACAGGAACTGGTTGCAGCGACCTACTGAAGGGAAGAAGCACAGACCTCCTGCACCTTACCTTCCATCTTCACAGTACCTCATCTGAACCCCACCCCAGAAGGGAGACCTGGCTTAGGCTGAATAATCCTATTGGCACATACTACATGATGATTTTTAAAGCTAGAAATACCAATGGTTGGTCTTTATTCCCCTTGGAATGTCCCTGGTGTCAAAATAGCTATGAAAAGTGCCTGCATCCACTTTGTCATGAATCCAAGATTCTAGCCTCTTTCTGTCCAAGGGAACTTACCTAGCCATTTCCCTCTGAGGGCCTCTGTCTCCTTATTGGAATGGGGGCTTTCTTACCCCTAAGGTGTCCTCCAATGAAAAATTTTATGACTATACTGTTCCTTTTGGACTCGTGATGGCAAAACAGGTCTTTCAGAGGCGCAAAGACCTCATTTCAAATATGAGATGGACCGAGTGCTGTCAGAGAGGGGTGTCTGTGAGCCCCCTGCTTCACCTTACACCTGCACAATGGAAACTCCCCATTTTTCTCCCTAAGGCAGCCTCTTCCCTCACTCTTCTGGGTTCCTCTGAAGTTAAGAATGCTGGTCTGTGAGAGGCCAGCCCCACACAGACAGCAGTGTCCACTCCAAAAAACAGGCTGAATTCTAGAGCAACCCTGTTGTTCTGTCACTAAGGGGGAGCAGGAATGGATTGTTTCTTCTAAATCAGTCATATTAAACTTTAAAAGAAAAGATTATTGAGCTCTTTAAATATAAATTACTTATATTACACACACACACACACACACACACACTTTTTAAATAAACTTTATTTTTTAAGGAGTTTTAGGTTCACAGCAAAATTGAGCCAAAAGTATAGGGATTTCCTATATACCTTCTGCCCCCACCTCCCCACCCACCCACACACACATAGCCTTCCCCACTACCAACATCCCACACCAGAGTGGTACTTTTGTTAGAATTGTTGAACCTACATTGGCACATCATTATTGCCCAATGTCCATCTGGGTTCACTCTTAGTGTGCATTCTCTAGATTTTCACAAATGCCTAATGACATGTATCCTTCATTATAGTATCATATAGACGAGAGTCACTGCCCTCAAACACCTCTGCACTCCATCTATATATATCTCCCTCCTGCTAATCCTCGGCAATATCTTTACTGTCTCTATGGTTTTGTCTTTCTTAGAATGCCATATAGTTGGAATGATTGAGCTGGTAGCCTTTTCAGACTGACTTCTTTCACTTTGTAATATGCATTTGAGTTTCCTCCATGTCTTTTTATGGCTTGATATCTTCTTTCTTTTTAATCTTGGATAGTATTCTCCCTGGATATACCACAGTTTGTTTTGAAAATATGGGACACTTCACGAATCTGCGTGTCATCCTTGCACAAAGGAGTCATGCTAATCTGTGTATCATTCCAATTTTAGTACATGTGCTGCCGAAGCGAGCACGTACCACGGTTTATTTATCCACTTGCTTACTGAACGGCATCTTGGTTCCTTCCAAGTTTTGGCAATTATGAGTAAAGCTGCTATAAATATCCATATGCAGGTTTTTGTGTAGCTATAGATTTTCAACTCATCTGGGTACCAAGGAGCACAGTTGCTGGATCATATGGTAAGCATGTGTTTAGTTTTGTGAGAAACTGCCAAACTGTCTTACAAAGTGGCCATACGCAAGTTTGCATTCCCACCGGCAAAAAAAATAAGAGTTCCTGTTGCCGCACATCTTCACCAGCACTTTGCTGTTGTCAGGGCTCTGGATTTTGGCCATTCTGATGGGTGTGTGGTGGTATCTCATAGGTGTCTGAATTTACAATGACATGTCATAATGACGTAAGATGTGGAGCACCTTTTCATATGATTGTTTGCCACCCATAGATCTTCTTTGGTGAGATGTCTGTTCAGGTCTTTGCCCATTTTTAATTGGTTGTTTTCTTATTGTTGAGTTTTAGGAGTTCTTTGTATAATTTTGGATGACATTTCTTTATCAGATGTGTCTTTCAGTTTGTGGCTTGTCTTCTCATTCTCTTGACAGTGGCTGTCACAGAGCAAAGGCTTTTTCATTTCAGTGAATTTCAGTTTATCAGTTCTTTCATTAGTGTTACATCTAGAAAGTCATCACTGAATTCAAGGTCATCTAGAGTTTTCTTCTATGTTATCTTCTACAAATTTTATAGTTTGGCATTTTACACTTAGATTTATGATTCATCTTGAGCTAATTTTTGTGAAGGGTGTAAAGTCTATGTCTAGATTTTTACTTTCTTTCTTTCTTTCTTTCTTTTCTTTTTTCTTTCTTGTTGTTGCATGTGGACGTCCAGTTGTTCTAGCACCATTTGTTGAAAAGACTGTCTTATGTTCACCGTATTGCCTTGGACCTTTTACAGATTAGTGGAGTATATTTGTATGAATGTATTTCTGGGCTCTCTATTTTTTTCTTTGAGAGAGAGAGAGAGAGAATGAAAAAGTGGGGAAAGGGCAGAGGAAGAAGGAGACAGAATCCCAAGTAGACTCCATGCTTTCAGCACAGAGCCCGATGTGGAGCTCGAACCCACAAACTGTGAGATCATGACCTGAGCCAAAGTCAAGAATCAGATGCTTAAATGACTGAGCCACCCGGGTGCCCCTCTCTTTTCCTTTCTATTGATCTATTTATCTGTTTGTTTGTTTCTTGACTACTATCACAAAGCTACACTTGATTACTGTAGCTTTACAATAAGTTTTAAAATCAGGTAGTGCCAGTCCTCCAACTTCATTCTTCTACTTCAATATTGTATTGGCTATTCTGGGTCTTTTTCCTCTCCATATAAACTTTAGAATCAGTTTGTCAGTATCCACAAGGTGACTTGCTGGGATGTTTATTGAAATCGCACCAAATCTGTAGGAAGAACTGGCATCTGTAGGAAGTTGGAAAGAACTGGCATCTTGACAATATTGAAGCTTCCAATCCATGAACATGGGATATCTCTCCATATATTTTTAAGTTTAAAGAAAAATGCCATTTACCAGAGGTAGTTTATGTTTAATCATTTCAAAATTAAAATAGGCTTATAATTCTATATTTTTATATCTTGACAACTTTCCCAGATAAATATTTTGTGTACCAGCCTTTTAGCATTAGCTTGTCAGTGTTCTCTGAGACTCCTTTCTTCCCGCAGTCCTGGTGTCTGTGTTCGCTAGTGCAGAGGCTCAGAAAAGAAAATGGAGCATTACAATAGCACACACATTCTGTCTAAATGGACTGTTTGTCCCTTTGTTGGTCTTTAATACACAATTCCTTCTTCCTCACGTGCCTCCCATCTGTACCAGAATAAGATTTCCTGTATTCCCCTCCCTTCATCTTAGTCCCTGGTAGATGTGGCAAGGCCACATTATGGTTACTTTGAGGTCTAAACCTAGCTGTGATCTTTTTTCATGTTTTGTCCAGGCCACTTGAGGCTTCATGCACTAATGAGGTACTGAAATCACTGAAGGAGGGGACAAAGCCATAACTCTTTTAACAGCACACAGAATTCAAAATGGCGATAGTATTTTTTAAAAGCAAGAAGTACTGATTTGTCACTTTGCCTACTTTCTACTACTTCATCTGTACTCTTATAATTTCTTCCAATACTGTAGTTTAACTAGATGTGAATAAGATAAAAATGTAAAAGCCAGATCACATTATTTTCAATCCATGAAGCTCTCTAGTTAATAGGATAGTGTAATCGTATTAAAGCATGTTAGAGCCACTGTCTCTTATTGTATCACCTCTCTGTGTCAGCGACATGTGGGAAGATTTGTACTAGGCATTCTCAGTAGGTATACAGAAGTAAACACATCAGTAACAATGCCATAACCTGAAAACATTCTTGCAGATTGACTCTGCATAATTTTAAGCTGTGTCCTACCAAATCTCTGTCCATCCCTAAGACCTTCCCAACTGTTTCACTTGTTACACTGCCTTCTATACGTGCGCGCGCGCGCGCGCGCGCGCACACACACACACACACACACACACATTGTTCCTTCCTCTCCCAGTCTCCATCTCTGGGCACCACTTTCATGGGATCAGCATTTGAAGAGTGAAGGACAAGGCAGGTAGGGCGTCTATTCCTATTCTGCCCCAGTTCTCTTACTATTCCAGTCCATCCTAAACATCATCACCTAAATCTACACAAGCCTGGAAAATGGTACAATACTTATTAGGACACAATACTATGTCTGTGTCTAAACAAGGAAAGAAAAACTTAGCAGGGAAAAGCAAGACAAGACAATCATGAAATTTAAAGCTAAAAAAGTAAATGGACAAAGATGTGTATCTTGTTTTCGCATTTTGAGTTCAAAATTAAATAGCAGCTGATGAGAAACTATTAATTTTTTCAGTGAATAAATAAGCTATATATTTCTTACCCCATTAGAGCCATATGAAGTCAGATAAAGCAATCAGGGATGTTAAACAAACTTCACTAAGTAGCAAAGTTAAAATAAAACTTTTAGAGAGGAAAAAACTTTTATGTTTATCTTAATATTGAGAAAGGAGTAAAGATTTACTCAATAACAAAGATCTGGCAAACTACTGCGAGCTTTAAGGCCTACAACAGCTGTATCATTCCAGGGCTCAGATCCACCATGTTCTTCCAGGAGCTCCGGGAGAATCTGAGTGCTTTGGGAGATGGAGTTGTTTTTTCAGGGATGCCATTTTTTTGAGTCATGAACCACACCCAGGGCTTTGGAGATGTGTCACCAAGTTCACCAGAACTAGTGATTTCTGGATCTTTGGAGAAATGAACTTTCTTGGCACTTCCTATGCTTTTTCAAAATGTTTTCAGCCAAGTGCCATATTGATTTGATCAAAATTCATTCCTGAAACTTCATTTTCAAAGAAAACATATTATCTTTTTTGAATTTTGATGAGGTCTTCCTGGCAAGTCAATCTCATAGTTCATTTAATATGGGTATGTGATTGAGAGACTTACTTGGAAGGAGGATCATCTCCCCAGTCATGAGTGGGGAAGTGAAGGAAAAGGGTTTTTAACTTTCGGATGATATTTTATTTGGATAAAATTCTATAAAACTTATAAAACTTGTAAAAAAGTTACCGTGATAGAGCACTGTCATCTACTCTTTACCAGAGCCACTGATGGTTGGCACTTTCTGGCTGCCCCCACTCGTGTCTCCTTTTCTCTCTCAACCCCAGCCCCCACCACCACTGCTGACTTCCCACTATCCTGTCCCCTTCTGTCTCCTATACACAAACATGATATATATAGTTGGGGCTGCCCTAATACCATATACTGAGTGGCTTATAAACAATAGAAATTGATTTCTCACAGTTCTGGAAGCTGTAAGTTCAAGATCAAGGCATCAGTAGATTCAGTGTCTACTGAGAGCCCTCTTGCTGGTTCGTGGACGACCATCTGCTCCTCACATGGTGGCTGTCCTCACGTGGTAGAAGGGGCAGGGGAGCTCTCTAGGCTGTCCTTTATAGGGCATTAATCCTCTTCAGGATTAATACCTTCATGACCTAATGCCTCCCAAAGGCCTCACCTCCTATGCATCACATTGGCAATTAGGTTTCAGTGTGCAAGATTTGGGGCCACGCATTCCATCTGGCTCACTCCCGTAACTACAGTAATGTGATCCAGAGGAGGACATTCAACACTGCTGCAGTGTTTAATCCACAGCCCATTTCCAACTGTGTCCATTCCCTGCCCCAGCCATGTCCCTTTTAGCCCCCACCCCACCCCGTCTAGGATCCAGGCCAGGATCAGGCATTGCTTTTAGTTGTCCTATCTCTTCAGGAAAAGGGTTTTTTTTTTTTTAAACCTAAGTTCAATTACCAAGGATCTCGAAATCACTTCTGGCAGTGATTGCTCTGTAGAAGACATCTATAAAGGATTCACAATCTAGATGATGGAGAAGGCCACGCTCATGGCTTAAACCAAATGTTTCCAGGGTAGATGTGGTTTTATGCACATCTTTCCTGGACAGGAGGGAAGGAACCCTCCCCTGTGTGAGCCACCATCATTCCAATGCTTTAGGAGGATGAACTGGGCCGATCTTTTATTGCCGAATGAATCTGGAATTTTCTATTGGTCAGTTAAGGGAAGCTAATTGGCCATAGTGGGATGGACCATGAGGAGGGACAGAATCAGATGCACTGTCCCTCGGGGGTCTCCTGGTTTTCCCACAAGGGAAGAGGAGCTGGGGAGACTGCTAGCAGAGATTAAAGTGAGCTCAGCAAACTCGCACCATCTATAGCTCGCAAGCAAAGGCCCCAGCAGGAAGGGCACGCCTACTGTCTGAGAAGAGGCTGAGGTGAAAGCAAATGCACAAAGCCAGGAGGCCGCACTGGCATTAGAGCCCCCATCGTGGGAGCCACCCTGGGGTGACAGCCAGTGAGGGAGACTCCTTCTACTCCGGGGAGGAGGCTTTTCCTCTCTGCCTTCCTCAACGCTTGCTCCTGCGGCACCTGCCCATGCTTCTCTCCCTGGCCTGTGCCCCCTGCCACTGGATACATTTCCAATTGTATCAAAATAAATTGCCAGAAAATTTTAAAAAAAAACCCTTCTCTTGAACTTTCCCACTCATGATCTGTTCAAGGACCCTAATTCCAAGTCACTCTCTGAGTAACATTGGCAGTGAGAGGAGAGCTGCCTGGGGGAGGAGGAGGGGAGGCAGATTCTGTCCTACCACCACTGAGGGCCTCCCGCCCCAGTGTCCCCTGCCACCATCATCTAAACCCTCTGTCCCTGGCAGACTCCTTCCCCTGCGCTGGCCCCGAGTGCCCTGAGCCTGGTCCTCTGCTTCTTCCCCTCCTCATACACTCATCTCAGCCCACCTCTCTCTGGAGGCCTCTTTCCTGGCCTCCCTCAGCCCCCTCAGCCTCTTTCCCCCAGACCAAATGAGTTCACCAGTGGCTTACAAACTGAAGAGGCAAGACCCAAGACCCTGGTTAGAAGCTTTTGAAAGCATTTTTTGGGTAGAAATGTTACTGTATATGTAGGTTATGTCTATAGTACAATTTATCCTCAATGTCAGATATACTAGGGCCTAAAAGTCACTTTCTTGGGCTGACCTGCCTGTCTAACTGCCCATGGAACATAGTTGTCTAGGAAAAGCATACTGAGTTCCAGAAAACCTTCCTGTAGCACACTTTACTCCGAATCAGCTTTCTCTCCTTTATAATTGACCGTGTTCCTCATGCACTCAAGTGGATGAGATTTTCTGGATTGACCAGGTCTTTTGTGAGCCTATAAGGATAAAATTTCCTAATCAACCAGGTTTAGCTAGGTAAAACAGACCAACTTTATAATTGTTTTAATGTTTGTTTATTTTTGAGAGAGAAAGACAGAATGTGAGTGGGGGAGGGGCAGAGAGAGAGGAGGAGACAGAATCTGAAGCAGGCTCCCAGCTCTCAGCTGTCAGCACAGAGCCCAGTTGCGGGGCTCAAACCACAAGCTGTGAGATCATGACCTGAGCCAAAGTCAGACACTTAACCAGTTGAGCCACCCAGGTGGCCCAGAACAGAGCAACTTTAAAATCCTGTGAAATTCATGGCACGAAGACAGTCTCGTAAGTAAGTTGATTTTTCCAAAGTATCATTTTGGTGTTCCTGTATTCCAAACAAGTGAATGGGGAAAAAAATATCACAGTTTTAACCTAAATTTTCATTGTCCTTGATGGTGATCTCTAACCTAAGCTGGAAGGAGGGAAGTCAAACCTGTTTCTGATAGAACAGTTACAGATATTTTTGGACAGTGTAACCCTCCTGTTTGTTTGCCTGTCTACCTTTTGGCTCACGGAATGCTACCTGCTAAAATTCACATCTCTGTCATTTCCCTCTCCCCTTTTCTCCCCGGTACGCTTTCTAAACAGCGGGTCACAGAAAGTCGAGAGAGCCAGATGACTATTGAAGAGAGGAAGCACCTCATCACTGTGAGAGAAGAAGCCTGGAAGACCAAAGGCAAAGGAGCAGCCAATGACTCCACCCAGTTCACAGTGGCTGGCAGGATGGTGAAGAAAGGTCAGAGTGAGGAGGAGGGGTGGACATGCTCTTCGTGTGCGCGTGGGTACAGGTGTGCAGGTTCGGGGGCGGGGGGGCACACACACTCTTTTGCCCATGACAGGCAGGGTGGAGCGTGAGAGCTCAATTTAAAAAATCAAGCCACGGTCTTGTTTCGTTTTTCCTGTTAGTAAAGTTGCATAAACAATTTTGGGGTAGATTTTGTGAGATATTTCTACTGAACACCTTTTCTTCCTGAGTAACGTCATCTTTGAGGTAAGACGCTTAATTAATTCAATTAGTCTCACTTCAAGATTTGGCCATTTGGAAATTGAGCCCCGGTTACAAAAGCAATTGCAAATGTGTTAATGAATCTTAGTCCTTTCCCATAATTGCTTTTAAATTATTTTCATCGTCTTGCCATCTGGCAATCAGTTAACCTAAATAAGCCTTTGTCAATAAAGAACGAGCTTATCTCTTCTCTTTTTAAGAGGAATTCCTGGATCCCCTTCCATCAGACCAGAGTTCTCTGGCTTACAAAGCCTGATTTCCAGATAGGTTTTAGTAGATGTCTAATGGATATATGCGATTCTGAAGAAGTGAGATTTCCCTGCAGATGGTCATTTCTTTGCTACTGAGCCCTGGGAACTGATTTGAAGCCAAAATTGAAAGATTTCTGAAATCGACTGTTGTATCATGTGGTTAGTAAAGTCACTTTATGCATCACATGGTTATTAAAGCTGTGAGGCTCTATACCCAGTGGGAAATGGTCAAAATCTGGGGTCCCTTTGTCACCTGTATGCATAGAGCTTCATTTCCTAAGGTGCTGTTTAAAAGCAAAGTTCCTGACTTAGTGATAAAAGTGCCCACACACACTTAGAGTTCACTTACATGATCATCAGCGTTCTCGGTTCATGCTTCTCTTTTCTGGAAACCTCTCAGAATCCTCACTTATAAATAGTGCCTAACTCGTTGTAGGCTCATAATAAATATTGGGAGAAGGAAGGGAGGGGAGACCTCTACGTTTTGATTAACTCAAATCCTAGTGGAAGAAAACAGAAAATAGTATTTGTGTATTTTCTTCATCAGATCAGAGACCTGTATGATCATGTGAAACTACCTGGGCCTGAGACCCATTCCTCTGTTAACAAAAGCAGACCCTGAGGCCCACATTGGTTAGGAACTCAACCTGTCTTCCAGCTTTTAGCCCGGACTTTTATCCTGATGACTTTTTTACTTTGGTTTCTTTTTCCCTCTTCCATCTTAAAAATCATCACTACTTTATAAGCAGGCCCTTCCTACCAAATACACTGCCCTTGTCCACAATGACATCAGAGGAAGTGGGTTTGCCCTTACGCAGGTTTGGAGAACAAGGCTGGAGGAGTTCTTATCATTTTTTGCAGGCGTTTGCTTTCACATTTCTTGAATAAATCCAAGATCTTTATTCACAGGTACTATCTGGCTAGCTCAAGAAGTAATTTTTCTGTACTTTTAATCTAATGGGGAAAAAAACATCCTGTTTGTCTTCTATTTTTTACCACCTTCTGAGTTATATGTTTCCTATGTGTCCTGGGCACTTGCTGACTTGCTGTAGTGGCATCCAGCATGCTATGCTCACTGCAGAGTAAAGTAGCCCCCTCACTACAGCCACAGAGATGTCTCCCCTCCTCAGATCGCCACATACCAGCAAGTGGCCAAGAGGTGTGCTGGACCCTGGTTTTCAGAAAACTCTTTTCTCCCCCTGCTTCATTAAGACTTGGTGATATTCCTAGATTCTGCTTATCAGTACTCCACAAGGTTTCCAGGGTATTCTACGATTTTCCTCAAAGTATGCCTTTGAATAAGGGAGCTGTGAAGAGAGTAGGTGACTGGTTATTGTGTGTAAAATTCACTGAAAAGAGGTATGGGGAGTGCTTTGTTTAACACTGTTGTGTGTTTTTTTTTATAATAAGCTTTTTGTTTTAGAATATTTATTTATTTTAATGTAATTTGTTACCAAGTTGGCTAATGTACAGTGTATACAGTGTTCTCTTGGTTTTGGGAGTAGATTCCCATGATTCATTACTTACATACAACACCCAGTGCTCATCCCAACAAGTGCCCTCAATGCCCATCACCCATTTCCCCCCTTTACTGCACCCCCCCATCAACCCTCAGTTTGTTCTCTGTATATAAGAGTCTCTTATGGTTTGCCTCCCTCTCTGCTTTAAACTTTTTACCCCCTTCCCTTTCCCCCATGGTCTTCTGTTAAGTTTCTCAAATTCCACATATGAGTGAAAACATATGGTATCTGTCTTTCTCTGACTTATTGGTGTGATTTAAATTTACATGCCTTCCCCCATTAGGAAAAACACTTGTCTGTAGTTGGGATAGAGATGTCCCACCTCTGGGAGCTCTTGTGTGTGTGGCTGCCTGAACGGGGGGCAGCGGGCGCCCTGATGGTGCAGAGGGCCAGGTTTCCAGGATTGGACTTGTCTGCTCCCTTTAGAGTTCATGATCTCTGTGCTAAGGAATGGTTCCTTCTTCTGTGCGTCTGTGTAGGTGCATTCTGTGTAGGTGATGATGAGCTGCACCTGTACTGCCTGTGATACCAACTTTTTTACTTTATTATCTTTCAAGAACGTTTGCTTCCTCACTGATATAAACCTTCTGCAGATCTGGTTATTTAAATAAATGTTTAAATTTTTATCGACATCATAAAGCAAATATAGGTACCTACTGAGAAATACTTCTAGGATATCACCTAAGACTGAAATTTTAAACTACATTTCAGTATTCTTCATTAAAAGTTTTATGCTGTTATGCATCCCTGTCCAGCTAACAGGGGGAAGGGGCAGAGCAATTCATTCATTCATTTTTCCTTGTAAGTGATAGGCGCCTAGTTACATATTCTCCATATGCGCTTCTTTGAGGGATGCTGAAAGTGCAGCGTCATCTGACGATTTCATATTTATTACAAGTGAATACTGAGAACGTTAACATTTCATTCTATTCTTTATACATGCACTGGTTCCTTTCCTTTCCAATCCCTTCTACTTAGGTGAGGAACAAAGTGTTCATCTTTGCCTTTATTAAAGTTTCTTGTCTCAACCAGATACCTTCCCTGTGCTAGAATCCCTTTCTTTCATATGTCCCGAGCTTTTATGCTTTTAATAAATACATATTTTTTACTTATTTTGAGCTAGAGTGGGAGTAGGGGAGGGGCAGAGAGCGAGAGAATCCCAAGCAGACTCCATACTGCCAGTGCAGAGCCCGATGTGGGGCTTGAACTCACAAACCGTGAGATCATGACCTGAGCCGAAGTTAGATACTTAACCGGCTGAGCCACCCAGGCGCCCCACCTTTACACTTTTAAAAGATTCCCCACTCTGCTTCTTGGTAAATATACATGAAAGCATATCGCTAGTTCCCAGCCACACCCGAGATGGATGCAACCCTTCAACAATCATAGATCAATCTAAGTGTATCCTCTTCTGTGTCTTTTTTCTAAAAGATTAGCACTCCTTGGGTTATTGCTCAATAAAATCACACTCTGATGGATGCCCCCAAAGGCCAGACTGCTCCCACCTCATCCCAGCCTGCAGGAAAACTCCAGTGTCAGGGGCCACTTGCCAGCTACTGTGACACGGCCCATTCTCCACTTCTTCTGTGGGACATGGTGTAGATATACTTTCTCTTGAACCACCTCCGCCACCTCAAAGGGGCTTCAGAACTTACAACTCCATTTGTTCAAATATATTCCGAAGCCTCATGTACACTCTTATTCCATTTACACGTTATGGGCATCTTTTCTCCCATGTCTTCCTTGTAGTAGCTTCTCACCTATGGTAGTCCTTAGAAACTATAAAATTCTGTGCACATTTGCAGTGGTCCTACATAGTCCTGGCACCTGCCAAATGCACGTGTGTATGCACATGCATGCGTGTAAATTCTAGAAGTTATAAAATCTACAGTGGGACTCCTAGAGATCCATCAGGGGACTGGGAATCTCCAGCAATGATCCGGAGATACTAAATCGCTCCTGTGATGTTCTGCAGGTTTGGCGTCCCCCACCGCCATAACTCCAGTGGCGTCTCCTATCTGCAGTAAAACAAGGGGCACCACGCCAGTTTCTAAGCCCTTGGAAGGTAAGTCACCGAGACACCCAGTGTACCGGTGGGTCTCAAACCAGAAGAGTGCTTGCTAGTGGCACCTCTCATGGACGGTTTCCACTTGCCTAGATATCGAAGCCAGACCAGACATGCAGTTGGAATCGGACCTGAAGTTGGACAGGCTGGAAACCTTTCTAAGAAGGCTGAATAACAAAGGTACATTCCAGAAGCCAGAGGGAAGCTTCGGTTTTCGTGCTTAGAGTGCACCGTGATTCATATTTCAATGAGCAGCTAAGGAAACTTAACAAAACCCTGCTCCTCTCTCAAAATCTCCAAATCACAATTCTAATTGCTTCTTCTCCTCAGCACCATTGTCTTCTTTCTACCTGACTTCATTGACTCATAGTAAAAGTATGATCTCTGTTATCATTTAAAAAGGAAGAATGGTTGGGTTACCAAGGTCTAATTAACTTCAAAATGTACTAAATTGGGGACCCCCTGAGTCTCAATCCTTTGGGATGTCATCCAGTCAGGACTGTGAACTTGGTAATGTTGCTTTCATACTTGAAAGCAGGTATTACACAAAATCGACATGATCTTGGGCCTGATGAAATGTAAATGGTACAGGTCAGTTTCTAATAAGGTAGCAGCTGACACATCTTACCGCAGATGATTTCCGCATAAATATGAAATAGATATTTCAATACAAAAGTTCATGAAGAATACAAAGTAAAAGAATAATATGCAGAAATAGCCTCATCTCTTAATAAAAATGTCCAGTACTTGAAACTGATAGAATACTAAGCACTGGGAGTCACTACTATTGACACTAACCCCCCTAATAGGTTGGAAATAATACAGAAAAGCACTTTATACCAGAAACATAAAAGTGTAGTGTAATAGCTAACCTGGCAAGAAATTCAAACAATTCAAAGCTTACTACGTATCTGTAACCATGATCTAGCCCAGGGGCCAGTAAAGTAATCCAGCTCTCCACCTGTTTTTGTCCCTGAAGTTTTACTGGAATGAAGCCGTGCTCATTTGTTCATGTATTGTCAGAAGTCACTTTTGCACAGCAGAGTTGATGCATGCAACACATCATATAGCCTCCCATGCAGGGCCAAAAATATTTACTATGTGGCCCTTTACAGAAAAAGTTTTTACTGATCCCTGATCTAGAATTAGGCTGAGGCTGTCTCTGCCTCCAGTAGCAAAAGGAACAATTCCAGACACGCTCAGTGGGCTTGCATTACCTTCCCGTCTCCTACCACTTGCATAGTGCAAGCTGCTTTCAGATGAGAAGTCCTCTCGTGATGAGTCAGATAAGGCTCAGGAATCATCCACAGAGCCCTGGGCATCACTACCATGTTTCTCCACTCCTGGAACATAGGGGAAAACTCATTTTTAAGCTATTCGGAGGCATAGTCGAAGTAGTGTTTTCACATGAATCTGACATCATTTATTTGCTTCGTTTGTTCTCAGTTGGTGGGATGCAGGAAACTGTACTCACGGTCACTGGTAAATCTGTTAAAGAGGTGATGAAGTTGGACGATGACGAAACCTTTGCCAGATTTTACCGCAGCATGGACTACACCATACCAAGGAGCCACGTGGAACTGGACGAGGACTTCGATGTCATTTTCGACCCTTACGCCCCTAAGTGAGTTATTTGAGTTTCCGTCTTTCACCCACGGAGAACGATACCTACATCAGCGTTCACACAGCACTTCCACGAGGGTCTTTTCTCACTGTATCTCCTTCTGCAACCAGAACCTCATTACAGCCAAGTTGTTACTCTCCAGAGCCAGCCACGTAGCGCCGTGGGGTAGGGAAAACACGCGCATTCCAGAGCAGATGTGCGCCCAGGCAGAAGGTCTGGCATACACAGCATGTGCCACACACAGATATGTGCTCTGGCCCGTTCAAAATGATGTCACTGGATTTGTTACGTAATTGATTATTGTTTCACAGATTTTTAGGTACTGTCTCCACCCTGTAAATTTAGCAGAGATCTCTATACCTTTTACTTGACAGACTGAACCCTTACTCCTAGCTTTGAAAAATTTCCACATCAGGAAAGCAGTTATGGTATTAGGATTCCTTCACTGAAGGTGCCAGAAAGAAGCCCAAGTCAAACTGACTTCGGCAAAAGACAGGTGTGGAGGGATTTACGGGTTCACTCGCTAAAAAGTGCAGTGTGAATTCAGGTTCCAGAGGCTCCTCAGAATGAAGTCTCTCTCTGTTCCATTTTCCTTTGGGCTGCTTTGCTCTAGCCAAGCTATAATTGCGTTGCGGAAGATGACTACCCCAGCTGTCGAAATTTCGGTTCCGTGGCCACCCCAGCACAGGCAGGTTCTCTTCCCAGTTGTTCCTTCTAGCACAAGTTCCAGGTTTGATTTTCTAGGGTCCGAGCCCAGCCCAAAAGCAGTCACTGTGGCCAAGGGGATGGAAGATGCCGACTGGCCCAGAGCTGGTGTCTGGATGCCCTTTGGAGCCGGAGCCAGAGCCGGGTGCTCTTACCAGAAGCCGGGGAGCATATATGCCAGCCAGGCTAAGCCCGCAGCTACTGACCACATTTGTCTATTCCCCCCAAGTTTGTCAGAGTGACAGTTTCTTTCAGAAGTCTGTTGGTTATCGTACATTTTTCCTTAAGCTGCTCCTAATGCATTTGTTGCATATAACCATTTTGTCAGTTTTTCTCAATGTCTATCTTAAAAAAAAGAAACGAACAGGGGCACCTGGGTGGCTCAGTCGGTTGAGTCGACTCTTAATTTCAGCTCAGGTCATGATCTGATGGTTCATGGGTTCAAGCCCCACTTTGGGCTCTGCACTAACAGCTCAGAGCCTGCTTGGGGTTCTCTCTCCCTCTCGACTTTTCCCTCCCCCACTCACACATGCATCTGCATTCTCTCTCTCTCTCTCTCTCTCTCTCTCTCTCAAAATAAATAAACCTAAAAATTCTTTTTTAAAAATGAATTTTCCATTTCCCACCTTTAAATGAGATTTTGTGTATTTGCATACATGGTTACTTAACCATTTCTCATCTTCTCCCATCCCACATGTCATTACTTAAATCGTTATAAACATATATACATCTGTGTTTATGCACACACACTCACACAGAGGCTAATATTATATATAATATGATAGCACAGAGACTGTGCAGTTGGAAGTTGAGAGCAGCAGCGGAATCTGTTAGGAAACCGTGTGACTAGACCACCCATCTCCCCTTGTCTGCTCTGCCCCAGAGAGTTGAGTGTGTGTATGGTAGTTACAGTTGGTTTCATAGACTTATTTTATTTCAGCATACTCTTCAGAGTTATGGTTATTTTTCAGAAAGGCACAAAGGGCTGAGATGAGGCTAGTTGACGGGGAGTTCATAAGGAAATTGGAAAACTGTTGTGCAAAGGAAAAGTTTAGTATGGAGGAGAGAGAATTAAGTCGAAAAGCAACAGCTGGCTGTAAATTCCTGAAGTGCTCTCCAGGGACAGAAGTACATGTATGCTATATTCCAACAGGAGAATTAGGAAGAGTCCATGGGTGTGATGAGGGTGGGGAAGAACTTCTCACCCTTCAGAGCCATCCAGTAGTAGAATGAGCCTCCAGGCAGAGACCACAGGGTGTGGTATTGGGAGGGCCTCTGGGATTTTGGACCAAATGGACTTGAACCTCCCCATCTCCGAGATTCTGTCTCTGTGTCGGAGTGGCAGGCAGGAGGTTGAGTTGTAAGACTTAAAATAAAACCAGGAAATGAAATTGCAGAGACTGTTGCTTCAGGTCAGAGACCCCCAAATAAACCAGGCATGGCTAATTCGCAGACCAAGGTCGCAGCTCCACTTTGCTCCCCAGGTTGACCTCCTCTGTGGCCGAGCACAAGCGCGCAGTAAGGCCCAAGCGCCGGGTTCAGGCTTCCAAAAATCCCTTGAAGATGCTGGCAGCCAGAGAAGATCTCCTCCAGGAATACACGGAGCAGAGACTAAACGTTGCCTTCATGGAGTCGAAGCGGATGAAAGTAGAAAAGAGTGAGTATGTTGAACCACCACGCTGCCTCTGCTTGGGAACTGATGATTAGGTGATTTTAATCCTCTTTTTCTGCCTTGCTAAGGCCAATAACATGCTCAAAAGACACTCATCACATAAAAATGAGTAAGTTTGCACACACATGTACACACCTTCCTGGAATTTAGAGGCTTTTCACAGATATATTCTTATAGACTTGGTTCATTTAAATTATCCTGCTTGACTGAGTTTTCTTCCAAGAGGTCGGAGATGGATGTTTCCAGGCTTTGTAATTGAACCCATTTTCAGCTCTGTAAAGCCCAAATGCAATAATTCCCTACTTAATCTTACTCAAGACCAAATAGTTTGATCTTTCTTGAGAAAACATCCCAAACTGCTGCTTTTCCTAAGCCTAGATTTTCATATTATTAATTAACACACAAAACAATGCTTTCCAAATTGCTTTTGTCAGGAGGCTCAGGAGCCTCAGAGTTGGGGATGTGGGTTGGCTTTGGGGCGGAGGTGGTGAGTGGGAGTGAGGAGAGAGCTGCACGCTCTGTGATCCACGCTCCGCTTTCCTCAGTCCAGTAACGTGGTCTTCCACAGTTCTCGAACAGTGGTGTTCTTGGTGGGGCTAATGGCATACACAGTCTTGCTAGTTTGAATATTCTCTCTATAATTTGTATTTCCCTTTAGCACTCATAAACCTACTTCCTAAAGTTTTTCTGAGAAACACAGTATTTACATAAGGTGGTTGAGTCTTTTCATTATAACTGATTGGCTAAGAAAATACATGTCAAAACTGCTATGCCGTATGAATTGTCAAGTGGTATAAGAAAGAACCTAATCCCAGCAAAATAATTTTCTGAATTTCTGTCTAGCACATATGCTTAAGCAATTGGTTAAAGAAATAAAGGCTTACTGGCACAAATTTTAGGTACTTTTCCTCTACCTCCACTCTTGGGGGCTTGAGGATAGCTCTGTGATGATAGACACATGACACGTACATATTTGTTGGTGCACATGGAAAACCCAGTATCTTGTTATTAGAATCTTAATCCTGGGAGCGGAGCAGAAGACCTCAGGAGATTAGCTAATTGATCATTTTGCCTCCAGGAAAAAGAGTAGGACTAAGCCATCCCTGCATAATAAAGACTTTGTTAGAAGACATCTCATGGTCTTCCTTGGGGGCGCATTTGCATTAACATCTAAAGTTTGTCAGGAGGTATAACAGCTTTCAGTGGAAGTGCAACACACTAGTCCGGCTCCTGATTTTGTACTACAGCAGCTGGTTCACGTTGTCCCTCAATTCTTGTCTCTCTGCAAGGTGAGGTGTGACGTGTGTCAACATGCGGTTTAGACCTCCAATACGGGGTTAAACCCTTAGTACAGTGGCTCAACACTGAATCGTATAGACAATCAAACCTGTGCATGTTCTCCCCCTCGGGATTAACTTTCAAAAAAAAGGTAGTCGGTTCTGAATCTCTGATTGTAAACATTATCATTTCACCTGCCCATCTTGCTCCGGCCCCCACATTGTTTCCTTATTCAACCCTCCCAGTGTCCTCCAACTCCAACTTCTCAGAAGTCACACTGGCAGGTTTAGCCAGTAAAGAAAATTTCAGCAACGTCAGCCTGCGGAGCGTCAACCTGACCGAACAGAATTCCAACAACAGCGCGGTGCCCTACAAGAAACTGATGCTGTTGCAGATTAAAGGTATTTAAGGGCAGTGCAGAGGAATGGCACGTTGACCAGGGGTTTTAGTCCGATGACGTCAGGAGTCCTGACCGTAATCAGGAAGGAATGCATGCTTTTTGAGAACCTGCTATATGCCAGGCACTGTGCTACCCCCTGCCTTGTGAGCTTCCCAAGATCCCGTGAACTGGGAGATACTACTCCCACTGAGGCTTAGAGGGGTTAGTGACGTGACTAGGGTCACAGCCGCCGTCAAGTAGCAGGGCTGGATTTGCACCCAGGTCTCTCCCATTCCAGAAGCTCAGCTTCTGCTGCTGCCCCCCTTGCCCCATGAGCCCTGCCACCACACGGCCATGCAGTTCCAGATGCCCCTCAGCCTTCATGGCGGCTCTCTCCACTCATTCCTCCTCGCTGAGGAAAGCAAGGTCCGCGTGCACCAGAGAGAGGGACACAAGTTCTTGGAGAAGGAATCCAGGGACAGCAGAGGCAAATGAAGGCCACCTAGATTCCACTCCAACACCCTGTCTGTCACTGGCATGGGAGACAACCAGAGAAGCTGCAGGCTATGAGGACAGACAAGTGACAACTGCTAGAGTAATCATCAAGAAGAAGACGGATGAAATATCCTTCACTGCAGGTGTCCCATGTGTTTCTGCATGACCACTGGCCTTTTTAGTGCATTCGGAGGATAAGCGACAAGCGCAAATAACCCTCTATTCCCAAGTTCTGACCCAGAGACACTATTGTCCATGTGACTGTGAAAGGGTCTAAATCAGCAGTCACTTAGGCGAAGGTGTGGAAAGCAGCACAAAGCAGTGCCTCCCTCCTAGCTGATCCCCTTGAAGACTGCCCTTGGTTTAGAGTGAAAACCCCCAGGAGGAAGATACCATGTAGGCATGTCCTCAACTTGCAGCATATATGAAATATAGGAGGTGGGCTACGCGGAGAGAAAGAGACTGGGGGAGGAGTTACAGAGGGAAAAGGAGCATGTTTGCTAACCTTCTTGGAGGAGGGAACTTAATTATTCCATATGTGCTATAAAAGGACACCAGTGGTGGTCCTGACACTAACTAGGGAGAGTAACCTATAAGGCCAACATTCAAACCCCCTCCCACCAGCCCGCATCATGGAACTGGTATTGGTAGACAAGAATCTTTGGAATTGCAAGAGTCTGTAGCAGACATGCTTCCTGGTCCTTCCTGTGGCTTGGAGAGTTCTCCTCTCTGGGAAGATGGTGATTCTTTGCCTCCTGCCCCACAGGAAGAAGACACGTGCAGACACGACTGGTTGAACCTCGAGCTTCGTCACTCAACAGTGGGGACTGCTTCCTCCTGCTCTCTCCCCATCACTGCTTCCTGTGGGTAGGAGAGTTTGCAAATGTCATAGAGAAGGCAAAGGTTGGTATCTGAAAAATAAAAACCATTCCGTTAAGCATTTCCTTTGCACACCAATAGAATGTTCTACAGTTGCTAGATAATTCCAAGGGCGTCTCAAATTCGAAATCAAGTGAGAAGGGATGGAGTAGTATTTGCTGAATATCTCTCAAATAAGCATTCATTAGGTGCTTGGGTGGGATGTTTTAGAAGGATTATGGCCCTTCTCTTCAGATTTTAAGTCCTATTCTCCTCTGTTTTAAAAAAGGAACTGGCATATCACTTCAAAGCTGTTTGTCTCAGGTACCTATGAAACGTAGCTGCAGACTTACTGAATGAAAATCTCCTGGGGAGAAGCCCAGAGAATGGGCATTTATCAACAACTTCACAAGTAATCTCTTAAATTTGAAAACAGAATTGTTGCTCTAAAGAATCATATCTCTGGTACATTTTCTCACCTGGCAGAAAATACCCAACAACCAGTCCCTGCAGCCCCTGTGGTCACCTGGTTTTCCTTGCAGACACACTGTTTCTCCCCTCCACCTAGCCACAGGCTTGCCTACCCAGGTAACTGTGTTCCTCCCTTTTTCCAGGCCTCAGAACTTGCGAGTTTAATTCAGACAAAGAGGGAACTTGGCTGTAGAGCTACTTATATCCAAACTATTGAAGAAGGAATTAATACACACACTCATGCAGCCAAAGACTTCTGGAAGCTTCTGGGTGGCCAAACCAGTTACCAGTGTAAGTGTTTACTGTATTTCAGAGAATCACAAGACTTTTCTTACCCCCTACCTCATTCTTCTAAACCAGCCGCATTTCAGTATAAAATGTCAGAGAGTCTTATTGTTCTCATCCCAAAGCCGCCGGAGACCCAAAAGAAGATGAACTTTATGAGACAGCCATAATTGAGACAAACTGCATTTACCGTCTGATGGATGACAAACTTGTTCCTGATGATGACTACTGGGGGAAAATTCCAAAGTGCTCCCTTCTGCAGTCAAAAGAGGTACAGTGCATGGGTGCCACCCTCACTGAGAAAGTATTTTGCATGGGGCTGCCCAAGAAAATGGATAGAAAGTGGCCGAGAAGCGCTGGCCAGTGTTAGTGCCTGTTGTTGAAAAGTGACATTTTA
The DNA here is from genome assembly GCA_028646485.1 of Cryptoprocta ferox. Taxonomy (NCBI): domain Eukaryota; kingdom Metazoa; phylum Chordata; class Mammalia; order Carnivora; family Eupleridae; genus Cryptoprocta; species Cryptoprocta ferox. The sequence continues at coordinate 106,275,078 of CM053571.1, read as the reverse complement.
TTTATTTATTCACTCATTCATTCACTCATTCATGTTTTTATTTATTTGTTTGAGAGACAGAGAGAGCACAAGCAGGGGAAGGGCAGAGAGACAGGGGAAGAATCCCAAGCAGGATCCACGCTGTCAGCATGGGGCCGATGCGAGGCTTGAACTCATGAACCATGAGATCATGACCTGAGCCAAAATCAAGAGTCAAAAGCTTAACTGACTGAGCCACCCAGACTCCCCAAACAGTGACATATTTTTAAAGGATATTTACTTGTGAATTCAAACCATGACTGCCATGTTAAATATGAATATAGAATTCACAATATTGTTCAGAGCAGTCATGGATCATTGAAGGCTTTTCTGTTTTAGGCAAAATGTAATTTTTTTTTCTTTTTTTCTTTTGTATTTTCTTTCTGTATTTTTTTTCTTTTTGTATCTGTATGAGGTGATGGATGTTAACTTTTTGTGGTGATCATTTCACGATTTATATAAGTCAAGTCATTATGCCATATACCTTAAACTTACGCTGTGCTGTGTGTCAGTTATATCTCAATATAAACAGGGAATAAAATGTAAATACTCCTTAGCCCTATCTCTTGCTTTTCTATGAACATTATATTTTTTCAGTCTTGAACTTCCAGGAATAATAATAGATGCATGTATATGGAATTTAGGTTTGCCAAGAGATGTACTACCTTTTTTCTCTCGCATTGGTAAATATCTACTAAGTGCATGCATTGTCATTACCATTCTGTATTGTAAATGTTGACAAAAAGGTGGAAGACACAAAAGAACCTTACGTTTCATTGAAAAGGGGAGTACTAGAAAGGATGTAACCCAAAGCTAGATGGAGTATATGCTATGTATGGGCATTTAAATGAGAACAAAAATCACAGAAAAGAAATAATCAGAAGTAATTTTAAAGAGAAAGTGAAATTGAGCCTGGTTGGGAGTTGAGTGGGATTTGGATGGCTGGACATGAAGGCATTATTCTAGGAAGAAAGAATAGACTACATCACAGGAACGGAAATGAAAAGTAGCATTACATTCACATATTAAGGAAACACTTAGTAAACGCCTACTATAAACTTAAGTGTGGTATCATCTCTCCCCTTGAGGGTGTGGGATGGAACTGCACAGAGGAGAGAAGACCTCACTGGTCCTCAGTGCCTGGCATGTGAGAAGGCCTGTATGTATTCTAAGTAAATGAATGAACAAAGGACGGAGACAAGGAAGAAGAAAAGAAAGGAGATAGGAAGACATAGCCTAATAACTGTTTTTATGAGTGAGGAGTGTTACAGAGTTGGACAGTTCAGGACACGATGGAAATCCCACCCGCGAGGCAGAGACTAGGGGAGCAGGGCAGAGCCAGCTGGGCAGACCCTTGGATCTTTTTATGTTTGTACTGATTGCTCCATTGGGGTTTATATCCTCACCCGCTTGACTCACTGTCTGCAGGGACCCTGATTCCCCTGGAGCATGGCTTTGACATTAACCACCTCTTCTGTGCCGTTTCCCCAGGTACTGGTGTTTGATTTCGGTAGTGAGGTGTATGTGTGGCATGGAAAAGAAGTCACGTTAGCACAACGTAAAATAGCTTTCCAGCTGGCAAAGCACTTATGGAATGGCACCTTTGATTACGAGAACTGTGACATCAACCCGCTGGACCCTGGAGAGTGCAACCCCCTTATTCCCAGGTATCCCCGGCATCTGCTGACGGTGGGGAAGGGTCAGGGGATTCCCACGGTGCCCACCGACTGTGGCTCTCCAGAGGCTTTCCTCTTCATAACTGACTGCAGGGGGTACCCGAATATTCACAAAAAGAGCATTTCTTTTAGCTCCCGCCTAACTGCAACAGAAATATGGATGTTGTCATCTCCTGGACGCTGCGTTCTAGCTTGTGTCTGGAGGCAAACAAATTGTTCCCACCTGCAGCCTTCCAGGTGCTGCCCTGGCAGATGAGTAGCAATTGTTTAAGCAAATTACATGCTGATCTGAAAAGCTTCCCAGGATCTGGAATTCAGCCATGGATCCGAAGGTGCAAAAGCAACATATTTCCTTCTCATTTCACACCTTCTCAGCGTAGCTTCCAGGATTTACCATTTATTTGGCAGTAGATGATGTTTATGCCTTTTGGGAGACAGAGTAAGAGGGAGGGTGTTGTATTGAAATAATGATTGTAATGTTAATATTTCCTATGGTGTACTGGACTTTTTTAAAAAAGTAATTTTGGAGATGCCTGGGTGGCTCAGTGGGTTAAGTGTCCAACTTTGGCTCAGGTCATGATCTCATGGTTTTGAGTTCGAGTGCCGCATCGGACTCACTGCTATCAGCGCAGAGGCCACTTCAGATCCTCTGTCCCCATCTCTCTTTGCCCCTCCCCCACTCACACTCTCTCAAAAATAAACATTTTTTAAAATAATTTTGGCAAATCAGAATATGCACAAACTCTAAGAAATACAGTCATAAGAAAAGTATTTTTTTAAGGTTTATTTATTTTTGAGAGAGAGAAAGAATGCGAGCAGGGTAGGGGCAGAGAGAGGGAGACACAGAATCTGAAGCAGGCTCCAGGCTCTGAGCTGTCAGCACAGAACCCGATGCAGGGCTCAAACCCACGGACCGTGAGATCATGACCTGAGCCAAAGTTTGATGCCTAACCGACCAAGCCACCTAGGCACCCCAAGAAAAATAATTCTTACATGCAAAGGGTTTTTGTTGTTTTTCTTAACTACCAGGGGAGAAAAAGTGCTTTTAAATTATGCATGCCATATCATAGATTAGAAATAGATGTGCCACTAAGCAGCAGAGAATAAACATTGGGTATCATGCAACTGGGTTTTAATATTTTGCATTAAAGATACAACTACAACTTGCAACTCCCCTACCTAGTCTTGTTTTAAAATCAAATTATTGATTTTATTATTATTATAAAAACAGTAAAAAATCATGTCAGTGTAGGTGAAAAGTTTTCAAATCCATTTTAACGAAATGCACATTTAATAAGAAAGTGGTCCTGTAAGAACTGGTGTTTTAAGGAATGAAGCTAAGGTAGAAAAGAATATTTTATTTGATGTAATAAAAGAAACAATAACTCCAGAGCGTAAAATCCATGTGATAGATAACATATATAGCAGTGAGATCATCACAGATCTGGGAGTAGATGAGTCAGCGCCTCACCCACTGGTTTTCAACATGTCCCAGCTCAGAATCACCCGAGGAGCTTTATAAAGACGTACAGGCCAGGCCCAGCCCCAGCCCCAGAGACGTGTTCTCAGTTCATATGCAGTGGGACTTGCATGTCAGTAGGTCTGAAGAGCTTCTCGAGGGCTGTAAGGTGCAGCCAAAGATTAAGCACCCAGCCCTTCCTAGCAGAGGAGGAGGCCGAAGCACTCAGGTGTCCTGACTTAGCCCGGTGGAAACACGGAAGTCAGCAGGCAGAGAGAGCCTCACCCCCTCAAGCTCTCAGCTTCCCCCCTCCCCTGCAACCCACTGCCCCCCCTGCCTGCTCAACTCCCACCATAAAGGATCCATGTCTAAAGCTAAAAGCAAGTGCCCTTCTATAGACATCCCAGCAAGTCTGCTGAGAATTTATATCAAAGATGGTCATTCAGACATTTGCTATTGAAGACCACAGCCTTGCAAGGGAGTCCTGGATTCTCCATCGTTGCCGATACTTGGTTCCTAGAGTCCCATGAGAGTGCGAGGTGGGGGTGTTAGAATACCGTGCCTCGCCCCACAATCTCCCTCGGAACAGGCATTCTCCTTGATGTGCCGTAGTCCTGACGAGACAGGAAGTGATGGGACAGGGGTGGCAGCAGGGCCTCGGAAGCACCGTTCATCAGGCTCAGGGGGTGTATGCATCCCAGTCTCCGTTCACAGCCAAAAAGGGATTTGGAAGGATGAGCAATACCTGTGCAAACCTGCTTCAGCATGAATTTATTTCCTCGACTCTGCCTTTCTCTGTGTAATCAGTGTTCCAAGCAGTTTCAAAGTCTGAAATCCTGAGGCCATAGCAGGCCTCCAGTTTGGGCTATGCGATTTCCCATTCTGTGTCCTCTCTCTCCCTGCCTGCTGTTGTGTCTGGTGGCCAAGAAATAAATAAGCAGAAATTCACTTTATGCTCTATGACAGTATGCTCATTTTAGTAACAGAGGAGAATTTCATCCACTCCCAAAGACCGGAGAGCTTGGTTGTAACAAGACTTAACAGAATTCAGGGTGAGCTCTGTCTTCCTCCCGTCCATTCACTAATGTGACAGAAAATTGGGGAGCACTTGCAGGTGACTCTGAGCACATGAAGTAGGCAAGGACGATATGCATGTGGCTCCTGCCTTTTCCCAGCTCCCAGTCTGGTGTGCTGCCCCCAGGGGATCCCAAATGCAAGAATTTGCTAGTATGAAAGAAAAGGCCAGTCCTGACATGATTCACACCACATTCAGGCACATGGATTCCATGCAAGGTCTAGAAAGGCTTGTGAGGCTTCAGACTCAAATATGAAAATGTCGCTTATCTGACAAAACAGACGGTTCGTTCTGTATACCACAGAAGGTATACAGAGTTGTAAGGTATTGAGTGGTTTTCAGTAGCCACATGTGTTTGTTTTCCATTCCTTTCCTTTGTTTTCCCATGGCTTAATCTTGGTCCTTCTCCTGTCTACTCCCCCACCCACCCACCCACCTTTGCAGAAAAGGGCAGGGGCGGCCTGACTGGGCAATATTCGGGAGACTTACAGAACACAATGAGACGATTTTGTTCAAAGAGAAATTTCTCGATTGGACCGAACTGAAGAGACCTAATGAGAAGAACGCCAGTGAACTTGCCCAGCAAAAGGTATTTTGGGTAATAAAGTCTGAAACCTCAGGCCTTTGGTTTAGGTCCCAACAAAAGAGGCCTTGGAGCTCAAGCCTTCTTCACTGGGAGACCAGCAAATGAGTTTCCAATTATAGTCTCCCTCCAGGAGGTGAGGTAGTCCGGTTTTGTCCCCGGGGTTATAGGCATCCCATTCACTACTATGGGATGGGTATTCAGGCCTCCGCAGTCTTTCCCAAAAACGCAGTTAAACGCTGAGCCAGAGCTGGAAAGCCTAACAGTGAAACAGCAGTGAGTGGCAGGAAGTGGCTGCAGAAATGGGCCACTGAACCAACATTGTTACATTCCCTCGTAGGAAGACCCTCGGGCAGAAGCCAAGCCATACGATGTGGCGCGGATGGTGCCAGTGCCCCAGACCACAACCAGCACGGTGCTGGACGGGGTGAACATTGGCCGTGGCTATGGCCTGGTGGAAGGGGACGACAGGAGGCAGTTTGAGATCACCAGCGTCTCTGTGGACGTCTGGCACATCCTAGAGTTTGACTACAGCAGGCTCCCAAAACAGAGCATCGGGCAGTTCCACGAGGGAGATGCGTATGTGGTCAAGTGGAAGTACATGGTGAGCACCGCAGGTCAGTGAGCACTTAACATTTTCTTCGCACTGAGGCAGGGCGGCCCCAGCTCTGGGGCTGGGGGTCTAGCACCCCTCGAAGCCATTCCCTGTGTGCACCGCCTTCCCTTCAGCCGCAGACAGTGTGCCAATCTGACCATTCGCTTTGAGAACCACTTAGCAAACTTTATAGATGGATCCGCACTCTAGCACTGCTAATGAAGGTCGTGTTTCCTTAGAGACATTAAACATGCACGTTACAGTTTCTCTGCTACCCTCGTTCCTTCCCCCGCCCCGTCCCCAAAGGTTTTCTAGGAAAGTGATGATTTGCCTCCAAATGACACTTCCCATGCGGCTGTCTGCTGCTTCAATTCAAGTCTTAAGTAAAGCGTATCTGGATGATTTCGAACTGAAACCACATGGTGTAGTAACGCACAAAAGATTTATTAAAAATAAAAGAAGCTATTTCCTCTGAGGCTGAGAGCACGAACACGCTTTGCGGATCTGGTAGAATAAATACGGCCGAACCACTCGTGGTTCCTGTGGGTGAAATGTTCGGCACAATGCTCCGTTGTCTGCTCTGCATGAGAGGCAGTGAGGGAGCAAAGCCAGGGAGCTTTGGAGAGAGAACCCCTTCTCCTTGCCAGGAAGTAGCCTGTTCTCTGCAGCCCCACCATTTGGGAGAATTTGTCACAACTCTGTGATTTTGAGGTTCAACTTCTGAGCATTTCTTTACTCCTTGGAAGCCTTCTTGCTGCCAGGGCATGGCTGCTGGGAGCTGCAAGTGACGAAGGCCGCTGTCTGCTCCTCAGATACCTGCAGACATAGAACCGTATGATTTCCTTCCTAATTTATCAGAAATAAGTCTGTTAATCAACTGGCAGCATTTACTGAGCACCTACTCTGCATGTAGACACTTATGTTAGGGGGTAAGTAAACACGTCTGACCCTGGCTTCAGGAAGCACATAATAAATGACAGTAAAGCAAGTGCAGGAAGAGGCAGGCCCGTCACGGCGAGGGGAGAGCCGGAGTCTCTGAGATGGGCTCTGCTGCTGCGGGGGGAGCCCAGCAGACCGCCCGTGGGCGGCCAGTGTGGGGCATGGCCAGGGGGCTGGGAGGCTGTGCCCAGAGCTGTCCGGGGGTGCTGCAGACCTGGAGGTCCACCCAGCCCAGGGGGCACAGCACCGGGGGCTTTGCTGCACACTCGAGTTGAGTGCCTCCCAGCGGCTCCGTGAGACGTATTATGTCGTTAATGCCAATTTCTCAGCGAGGAACAGGACACCCCGATAAAGTTGCCTGCCTGAGTCACTCAGCTAGTAAAGAGCACATTAGGACACTGAGAGCCCCTTTCCCATTCATAAGGAGGCCATGTGGCTGGGAGGAAAGGGCACAGGCCCGGGGGCCGTGCAGCCTGGGTCTGAATCTCCTCTCAGGCCCTACATACCAGCTAGGCAAGGTGGGTGAAGGGACTCAACCTGTGTGAGCCTCGGCTGATGACAATACCCAGCTGAGAGACTATTATAATCGGGCCTGGCCCATGCTCACAAGGTACAGGAAATAATCATCATGATGTCCTCAGCCACAAAAGCAAAATTGTCATTATCTCCCGTGAAGATGAGATAGCATGAATGTACCCCAAATAAGCACACTTCCCCAAGAGTCGCTGTTGCGGGTCTCTGCTCGTTGGTGTGGTGTGGAGTTGTCAAGCCGCAGTAACCATCCATGCCGCTTGCTGGCAAAGGTGGTAAGAGAGGATTTAGCGGGCAGGAACCCGCTGACCTCTGGTGTTGTGCAGCAGGGAACTTCAAGGAACAAGCTTTAAAAGCATGCATAGTCCCCCTTCCTTAAATACAGGGAGGAAACTGCATGCTTACAACACAAGACAAAGGAGCAATAGAGTTTGAAATTCAGTCATTTCCTTACCTGAGCTGTTAGTTATAAAAAGAGGTAATAGTACATAAATGAATAAAACGATATCAAAGTGAATTAATTTAAAAAAAAAGTAATCTAAGATTTCTGAGGCCTTCATGGACTATTCTCCCAGAGACCCCGAAGATATAATGATTTGGCGCAGGCAAATACTTTCTGGATTTCTTCCAGTAAACACAATGTGCGTCTCACAGCCAGACCCAGCAGCGTCCATCCATATGAGCACAGTTACAACCCTGAGGAGGTCCAGCTGCAGAGCAGTAAGTTAGAGCAAGGAGCATTCGGATTCCGGACGGTCCCTCCAGGAGCAGAGAAGCATAGCCCAGTGGCATTAACAGTGGTCCCTTGGTGACCACAGTCTAGCTGCTCATCACTGGTACCCCGCAGCTGCACTTGGAACCAGGACATAGAACTTGGAGCTCGGGAAGCTCTTCTGGGACAGGGTCAGTAGACACCAGCAGCTGTAGAGACAGTACAGTCATCCTCTTGGCAGACACCGGCCGGGCTCACAGGTGCACAGAGAAGCCCCTTGAGAAGTGAACCATGGCTGCAGGGAAGAGAGACCGCAGGCCTCGGTGGGCAGTCAGTGGGGTTGCTGCAAGACCACTTGACCATGAGCAGTTCTTCACACTGTAGTTTCCTGTTACTCCTAAACACAATTAATGGTCACAAACTTCCTTTTGAAACATAATAAGACATAATGAATCAACACTTTATTTTTTTTAAGTTTATTTATTTATTTTGATGGGGAGATGGATGAGGGGGGGGGCAGAGAGAGAGACAGAGAGAGAGAGAGAGAGAGAGAATCCCAAGCAGGCTCTGCACTGTCAGCACAGAGCCCAAAGCGGAGTTCAGTCTCATGACTGTGAGATCATGACTTGAGCCAAAATTGAGTCAGATGCTCAACTGACTGAGCCACCCAGGCATCCCCGTCAACACTTTAGCCATCTGATCAAGGCTATTTAAAGGTTACAGTCCGTAAATTCTTACTGATGAAAGTTTAATCTTTACTTTGCTAAAATTGAAAATAAATGAACTAAAAATTAAGTTGTATGTAGTAATAAATTTGTGCATACTGAAGAACATTACTGAAAACTATTATGAAATATTTTAAGGAAATAATTCTATTTTAGATATATATACTGAAGTCCACATTAGAATGTTAGAGGGTAAAACACCAGTTATTTAAGCCTAAATACATATTTACACAATGTATCTAAGTGCTAACAGATTCCAAGATATGTATCAACTTCTGTGACCTGTTTTAAGCACATCTTTCCCCAGCAGACATGACTAATTTTCACTACTTTGAAGAGTGGGATTGCTAATCAAAGGCAAACTTTTGTTCTAAATTAGCAGCAATTTCCATGGAGTGGCTTCCGAATTAATTGTGAATATGCATAGCCTAGTCATTGATGGTTCCACTTTCACTTTGCCCAGTTAAAAATACACAAACTTGGGGTGCCTGGGTGGCTCAATCCGTTAAGCATCTGACTTTCAATCCCTTTCTCTGCCCCTACCCCCACCCTCCCACAGACACATGCGTTCTTTCTCTTTCTCTCTCTCTCTCTGTCTGTCTCTCTCAAACATCTAAAAAGATACACAAACTTGACCAGTTCAGGTCCACAAAAGATGGCACTGAAGGTTGTACTTAGGCAAAGTGCTGTTAACAATTATTACAATCATTTATGGAAACTGTGTATACAGTACTTTGCTAAAGGGCCAAGAAAATCAAATAAATATGGCCCTGGCCTCTTAAGAACATAAAATAAACGAGCTTTCTTCTTACCTTCAAACCTCAAGACAACTGTGATTTCGTAAATGGGACTGGAGCTAGGAAAAACTGGGTTAATAGAGAACCAGAGAATCTAGTTATTATCTTTAATTTTCAACAAGCGTGGGTGTTATAACCTGCCTTCTCTCATTGTTGCCCATCACTTTCTAGGACCACCCAGGCAGGCATCGGAGGTAACAGCCTAGTCTTCTGACCTCATTCATTCCAGAAGGGTCTGCCTGCAAGTCCTTGTCATCTTGTCATTGTCACCTCCTCAGAGAGGCCTTCCCTCAACAGAGAATCCCATTAGCACTCATCCTGCCCCGTGTCACATCTGTCGTCCTCAGAGCACTTATCAACTGTCTGAAACTGTCTTGCTCATGTCTGTTAGAATGAAAGCAGGGGGGGCTATCTGTCTTCTCATTATAGCCCTGGTGTCATGAAGCGTCCCGGGCACACTGTGGGTATGCTCAGTGAGTAGTTGTTGAATGAAGGAAAGGAGACTGGAATGCAGTATATACCGAAAAGTAGCGAGCTGAGGTCTGAAATGCTGCCTTTTTAACATGACCACTTGACCAGTTAGCTTCCCCGGGCCAGCCCTTCAGTGAGATCTGTGCACCGGGCGCTGCTAATGCAAATAAATGGCACCTGTGAGGTGCCAGGCGGTAAGGACAACCAGCACGGAGTCCTGGCTGCGGACCCAGTGACCGATAATATTGAAATCCCAGATTATTTTATGAAAGTGGTTTGTCAGCAATAGATCTCTCCCATTTCTGACAGAATCTGGAAACTTCAGAGTGTTTTTTTTCTCACTAAAATAGTTTTAACAGACTAAATTTTTCCCTTTGTACTTAAAGCTAGCCCAGCTGTTGTTTTCAGTATCTTTTCCCTACCAGCGAACCTTTTGCCAGAAAATGGCGTAATATGGAAAATGTATTTCTTTGGGAGCCGTTGGTCCTGCTCTGGCAGTCACCAGTTTTCTCTGTCACACACTTGGAGTGATCCGCCACCATCCTGGAGGATGACAAGTGTTTTTCGTAGGGTGTAAAGAAGGCTAGATCATTCTTCTCCAGTTTGGAGCCTCAGGATCGGTTAACTAGAAGAAAGGTGGCTTTTCTCCTTAGCCCCATGCCCCAAAGCTTTTTTTCTTCTTCACTCTTTGTCCTCAGAGCCCGGAGAAGAAAGCCATACATTTGCTCTGCTTTTGGCTTATCAGCTGTTTACCCTGTCCTCTTGGGTTCTCTGTGTTTGCAGTGGGAAGTCGACAAAAGGGAGAGCATTCAGTAAGGGTGGCTGGCAAAGAGAAGTGTGTCTACTTCTTCTGGCAAGGTCGGCAGTCGACCGTGAGTGAGAAGGGCACGTCGGCTCTGATGACGGTGGAGCTGGACGAGGAGAGGGGTGCCCAGGTAAGTGTTGGAGAGCATCTGCCCTGGGAACGAGAGAGCCGTCCTTCCTGGGCAGCCACAGGGTGTGTGGCCTGGTCCCCTGAAGACCCAGTGTAGTGACCGAGACAGCATCATACAAATGACTTTTAGTTCTGGTCTAGCTTCTCCAGATAGCAGGCTTGGCCCACGGCCTGGCCAGGAGTGATAGGCTCTTAAATGGGATGTTGTATCTGCAAATGGCAAATCCACAAAACAGATGCCAAGCGCCAGGCAGTGTTGCGTTTTTTTTTAAGTTTCCACTTAACGACTATTCCAGGAGTTGTAAATAAAACAGAGATGCTGTTTTCCATTTCCAAGATTGGTAGAGATTTTGTGAAGAATGGCTCCAGGGTGGGTAAGGATTCAGTAGGATGCCTCCACTGGGAAGTGTAACTTGAAACAGCCATCCTGAAAAGCAGTTTGGCTCAAGAACCTGAAAATTCTCATAAGCTTTGATCAGTTATTCCACTTATATAAATCTATCCTAAAGAAGTACCAGAGATTAATGTAAAAATTAGTATTCTTATCATCTGCATTCCTCACAGCAGCCCTCACAGCGGCCCGAGTGATTTTTCTGGAACACGTCGGATCGTGTCATTCCCTTGCTCTCCGAAGTGGTGTCCTGGTGATGTGCCAGCACCTTCGTGGTCGGCCCTGCACACCTCTCCCACCTTCCACATGTCTTCCTCGCCTTTTACCATTCCTGAGACCCACAGACCTCTTTCCGCCCACCCTGGGGCCTTTGTGCAATTTCCTGTCTGGAACATTTCCCTTGTATCCATAAGTAACTTTCAACTTCATATGATTCAGGTTTCTGTTCCAGTGTCACCTATTTTGTCCAAATCCCTCCCCATTCTCTGTCCCCTTACTAAGCTTTATTTTTTTTTCATAGCACTTACCACTATTACCACTACTTAAAACCAGGTGGTAGTCATTTGTCATTTCATTTACATTTTGTATACATTGTGTTTACTTACTTGTTATCCCTCTTTCCCTAGAAGTATGACTTGTTATCCCTCTTTCTTTCCCTAGACCCTGTGTGCTGGTCTAAGCTGCCATTATAACTTGAGGGCCAAGATTTTATAAACATTTATTTTTGCTGTTTGGACCACCTTTGCCCTGGGTCCCATCCTTTAGTAATGAAGAGTTAACTGTAAGGTTTGGGGAAACCATGATACCATGGGCAGATAATCTGGGGAATAGTTAACAATAGCATGAGGGAAGTGAACAGAGGAATTTTCTCCAGAACAGATCAGTGTTCACTTAGCCTTCTAGATTCCTAAGAACCAATCCTCTTCCTTAAAAAAATACTTAATACACATTTTCTACTGTAGACTATTTAATAATTGAAAATAATTGTTAGTTAGTGACCATTGCATTTTAATTTATCCCTAATAATGGGTAATTTCAACTGCCTTTATTTTTGTAAAGGCCATGTTTCAATCATGCCTTCAAAATCACCCTTAGAATTTTGAGTCTTAACCTCTCTAATTTGAGCATTCCATTTTTATCAAGGCAGTGAATGTAAAAACACTTCAGACATATAAAACGCTGCCACAAAATGGCACTTAATTATGCAAAATTGGCCCTGAGCTTGATACATTAACTCCTGGTGGGAAATGCTTCCTACCTTTTGGTTTGCCCCGACTGCCAGGCTCAATAAACAACTTCCTCGTTAAGGGAAAACGTCTAGCCAAAGTGAGAGTGAGTGGAGTCGACCCTAACAGATTTATGAGCAGCTAACACCCAATGGAACACAGTGCTTCCCAGGTGAAGGGGAGGCTGTGGTCAGCAGGCACAACATTCCATGAGTCGACTATGGGAATGGTCGAAAAAGAGACAGTTCTCCCTCCCCCACCACCACCCCAACCCCTCCCTTGAGTTACTAAGCGATCCGTCGTCGTTCTCACTGCTGAGAGGTAGACTTTTTTAAAATGCGTTTAAATCAATCATGTTACCTCTATACCATGGAATACCATTAAAATATCAAAACTCGTGTTTTCAAAGTCTTTGACAGCAAAGCAACCATCTTGCTTTTGTTTGGGAAAGACACGTACCTGAAAGATACTTTGAAAGGAAAGTTGTGCCCCAGACTTCTCATAGTGCTTATCTTTAGAGAATAGTATCCTCACAGGCTTTTGTGGGCACTTCTTGCGCTATTTTTCAGATTTTCTACTAGGCACATAATCTTTTTAAGGCTTTGAAAACCAGTACCTGTTACTTACTGGAATGTGTTTCCATTGAAGGTCCAGGTTCTGCAGGGAAAGGAGCCCCCCTGCTTTCTGCAGTGTTTCCAGGGGGGAATGGTAGTACACTCCGGGAGGCGGGAAGAGGAGGAAGAGAATGCGCAGAGTAAGTCACTGTCACTGTCAGAATAAGATTTGTCTCCCTCTCCTAGAAGGTGTTTTCATTCTGGGGGTGGGTGGGGGGTATTAAAGTAAGTCTCCCTTTGTACAGCTGTGTCGTCACCCCTGAAAGCCTCCTCACCTTTGCCTTACAAATCAGCTTTATGGGGAGCTCGTAGCCCCCTGCCCCCCTCCTGTGGAGTTTACTTCAGGATACTTAGGACTCTGTATACACGAGGCTGGGAGATTACTTCACCTTAAACTGAATCCCCACAGTGACTCTGTCTCTTTTTAAGGGGGCGGGGGGGGGGGGCGGATTCAGTGGGCCATCTATTATAAATTGGATGCTGGCCAACAAAAATCTCTTAATTTAGAATAGATTTAAAGAATTCTTAGCTTCAGAGCCTCTTTAAATATGCCTGTTGTGTGACTTACCTGAGTATTTAAAAATGGGTTTTCTACTTTGTGAACCTGCTTCTAACTCCAAAAGGATGTGCTTTCTGAGCCAATGGTGAGCTGGCCTCCCCGCCTGAGTCATAGGATGGGCCTGGGTGGGCCCAGGGTGGGTGGTGGTGGCTGACCACCCCCCCCCCACCCCGCAGGCGTCCTAACTCTGTGCCGCTGCTGCCCCCTGCAGGTGAGTGGAGGCTGTACTGTGTGCGCGGAGAAGTGCCTGTGGAAGGGAATTTGCTGGAAGTGGCCTGTCACTGTAGTAGCTTGAGGTCCAGGACTTCCATGGTTGTCCTCAACGTAAATAAAGCCCTCATTTACTTGTGGCACGGATGCAAAGCCCAAGCCCACACGAAGGAGGTCGGAAGGACCGCAGCAAATAAAATCAAAGAACAGTGAGTGTTGTATGTGGGGGCATCTCCCAGAAGCGGCTTCCCTGTGGGACGCAGGCTGAGGCGGGAAGGATACCCAGGGTCGCCAGTAGAAGCCCCGGTGTACTTCAACTGACTTCAGCAAGGGGTGGTTACGAACATGGTTGGGGGCCTCGGACGTTCCAAGTGGCTGTGACACACATCTAGCTTTAAGCTTCCAGTGTGAGGGCTTCCCCCACGTTCTGAGGATTTGCCTGCCTCAAAGAAAGGCAGAGTGAGGAGCGAGGGAAGGTAGGATTTTGAATTAAAAGCCTGGAGTCCGTTGTTATTTAAAGAGAGCGAATTTCAAATATCTTTTAGGGGTTAGATGCTTTAGTTTGGCCAGAGCAGTGGAAAGTTAGAAAGCAGTTAGCTAAAGAAAAGTCTGGGAGACCACCAACTGGGTCAGACTATAAGATGCCCGCTTTTCAGAGGACAGCGGTATTTCTGCATTCGCCAAGGCAGCCCCTTGCCACTGAGCCCCTGGACTGCCTGGTAGGCAGGGGATGCCTAGCGTTTCCTCAGGCTGTCACCTGGGAGGACACTGGTAACATGTGAAGCATTTCCAGGGCCACAACATGCCACCAAAGTGTAATGTGGTCAAATCCATTCTCTTGGCACCACAGCAGTGCAGGGTGGGCATCCTTCCCCTGGGACTGCTCTCACACCCAGCGCTACGAGGAGAGGGTAGAGAGAACGTGGGCCAGTGCCCTTTCAACAGGCAGAAGCCGGGGAGCAAAATGCCTCATCTCAAAACACTGTTCCATGTGCCAATGAGTGGGGAGGGGTGATAACTGGCCTTCTGTGAGGTATCCAAAGGCATCCCTGGCCCCTTGGCTTTTCCCTTTGGACCACTGAGAAAAAAACAGGACAACGAACTTGTTCATTCTGCAGCTATTACTGACCATGTACTTGGTGCCAAGGACAGATTTAGAGACTAGTGAACTAACCCAAGTCTCTGTCCCCATGAAGCTTATATTCTAGCAAGAGAGGACAAGGAGTAGTAAATATGTATGTTATATATAAAAACGTAATCACTCCCATTACAACTTCTATGTAATCAAACATTTTTCTCTAAGGGCCAAGCCAGTCCTTCTCATTGCCACGCCCCCCCCCCCCATTCATAAACCACGGAGCATGTCTTTTAGTCATTAGTAAGAATTATTTTAGTTAGGAAGAAGAGAGATGGTGAACTGATCTGCAGATTTAGTCTTGAATAATTCTGTACTGCCAACAACACTTCCAGAGCTTAAACAAACAAACAAACAAAAACTACTGGATTTTCTCCATGCAGATGTCCCCTGGAAGCCGGACTGCATAGTAGCAGCAAAGTGACAATACATGAGTGTGACGAAGGATCCGAGCCCTTGGGATTCTGGGACGCTTTAGGAAGGAGAGACCGGAAAGCCTACGACTGCATGCTTCAAGGTAATCCAACATTCTGTAGCTTTCCGTCACTACATCAGTACATATTACTATGTACTCATCTCATTACCTTATCAGTACATATTTATCGAGCATGTACTATGTACAACACCCAATGAATCAAACCTAGGCTAGGTCCCCAGAGGCCTACAGCCCAGTAAGGAGGCTAAGTAACATGCCTGACTAAGTATAATGCCAAATAAAACTCTGCTGTGTCACAAAAGATGTCCAAATGAAGGAGGCTGAGAGTTAGAAAGAAAAAAAGAGTAGTTCCACCAGGAAAATCATGCACGGCTCCACAGAAGACCCGGCATTTACTCAGAGCCTCGGAATCAGGACTTGAAGAAACGGAGGGAGAGAAGAGAGAAGCAAATTCAGAAAACCAGAGGAGCAATGACACAACGTGACCCTATGGAAAGAGATGCTTTCAGTTTGGACAGCATCCTGGGTGCAGGGACATAATGAAGTTCAGATTAGAGAACAGGTCAGTTTTGTATTAAACACACAAAACGCAGATCAACTTAAATACAGATCGACACAAGGGGAAAGCTCACGGGTATTGAGCAGTTTAGGATGAGCCAGGCACTGCCCGAGCACCAGATCTACGTTACCTCAATGCGCACAACCTAACACCACCATGTTTCTTCCGATGAGGAAACTGAGGCACAGGGAAGTTCATCAGCTTACCCAGGGTTGGACCACAGTGGGGTATACTCCTAACCTCGCAATGTTCATGAACTTTTACATAGTTCTTCTTCATGATGCATATTGATGACGGAGAATGTTTGCAAGTACAGAGAGGTTGAGAAAGAAACAAAGTCCTTTATAATCCTCTCTCTCAGAGATAACTAGAATTAACATTTCTCTGTGGGATCCATACATATCTATATTTAAGAAAATTTTGGACAGCAGTATACAATTTTGTAACCTGAGTTTTCTCTTTATTATGAACAGTTGCTCAGGTTGTTAATATCTAGACTTTTCTGGCTGTGGAACATTCCATGAATATGCTATATGCCATTTTCTACTTAACCTGTCTTTTTCGGTTGGAGAAAGATTTCCAGTTTTTCCCTATTATACAATAGAGGTATGAATAAATTTAAAACAAGTACCTGCATTTATTTCTAGTTAAATTCCTAGATACAGAAGTGCTGTGGTAAAGGTAAAAAAGATTCAGGGTGCCTATCAACAAGGGTGCCCCAAACATTGGCACCAAGTTCCATACTCACCCAGCAAAATACATAGGAAAATGTGCATTCCCCAGTGGAGATCCAGCACGTTACCTTTTCCTCTTTACCAAAATTTGGGGGGGGGGGGCCGGGGTTGGGGGAACAGCTATCTAAGCAATATTTTAACTTAATGTTTTAATTTGCAAGTACTGTTAAATGCTTTCTATATATTTTTTAATCATTTGTATTTCTACTTTGGTGAATGTTTTCATTTCTGCCTTTTTGCACATTTTTACTGAGATATTTATCTTTATCATATTCCTTTATATACTAAGGGCATTAACAAGTTGCCATATTTCTCATTTTGTCACTTGCCTTTTCATTTAGTTTGGGGCTTTTTTTTTTTTTTTTTTTGCAATGAAATTGTTCATTTTTATACTGTCAATGCAGAAATCCCTTCTCCCTTCATTCCTTCTTTTAGAATTGTGATTAAAAAGGCCTTCCCCACCTCCAAGGTCAGATAAATCTTACCTATTTTCACATGAAGGTTTTGGGTTATTTCTTGTCTTACAGTCCTTCTCCAGTCCCATCTGGGATTTACTCTGACACATATCTTGTCCTCAGCTTTGTTCTCTTTTCTTTCAAAGATCCTGGAAATTTTAACTTCACACCCCGCCTGTTCATCCTCAGCAGTTCCTCTGGTGATTTCTCAGCCACAGAATTCATGTATCCTGCCCGAGACCCCTCTGTGGTCAATTCTATGCCCTTCCTGCAGGAAGATCTGTACAGCGCGCCACAGCCAGGTACGCCCGCGGAAGGGGTCACCGTGCTGAGCCCCAGAACATACACCTCCCAGACAGCCTTCTTACTTTATTTTCATATTTACTAACCGGTTTTTATTTGCCAAGTACCCCGCCAGATAACTTTCTTAGGTTATCTCATCTCATGCTCACACCTACCCCGAAAGGAAGGGGACATCAACCATATGTTATAGTCTAAGAAACCCAGGAGCCCTTACTTAACTCACCCAAGTATGTCTGTTACAAATAGACTGAGCACAACCGTGTCAGGCCTGTAATCTCAGCTGTTCTCCCAGACTCCCCTCAGTCCTGTTGCTTCAGGGCCCGCAGTTGGCTGCCCCTGCTTCTGGAATCATGTCTGCGTTCAAGACAGAAAGAAGGGGTTGGGAAAAGGGCAGTGATGGCGGTTGTCTCTCCCTTTTATTGGATAAAGCAAAAGCTTTCCCAGAAGCCCCCAGGTGACTTCTGCTTACATCCCATTGGCCAGAGCTCTGTCACATGACCACCCTCCGCTACAAGGGACCCTGGGAAAGCAAGTGGCTGGGTGGAGAGTGGCTGGGAGTATCTGCCAAATCAGCCAAAGAACAGTGTTCTCGCCCACGTCTTCTGATTCTGAGGTCAGGGCTGTATCCGCTCGGCCCCCACCTTACGACAGAACCTGTTGTGTGCCCTTCTTCTGGTTGAGACAGTCACAGCCACCAGAGACGGGGCTGTATGGACCCGGCCAGACTCCTGCAGTCGAGGCTGAGCCCTTGTGCAGTCTCCGCTCAGCCAGAAACTCGCAGTAACCGGCCCAGGTCCCCACCTTAAAAGCTCAACAACTGGCACTCGGGTCATACTGCATATTCGCAAGTTTCTTCAAAGGGGGGCTGCTACCCACCCTCTTCATGCTATGCCTCAGGGTGGGTTATCAACCTCTTCTGGGCTTTACGAATGGGTGGTGTCTGTGGAATCCTGCAATACATGTTAGGAAAGCGGACCTAGCAAGTGCGGGAGCCCCTTTGCCACACAGAGTAAGAGTCAGGCTGACAGTTTGATGACGAGAAAAAGTGAGGAGGAAGCGTGAGAACAGTCTACTCCTTAAAGCCCAGTTCTCTCACAAAGAACCAGGAACTTAAGCACCTAGGAAGCAGTCGCATATGGGGCATGCACATCAGTGACCTGTAGGGAAAGGGGGATGTACTCTCCAGTTTTTAATAATGCTCTTTGGAGATAAATGGTGCTTATAGCCCCTTGAGTGGCCGGTGTTATCCCTCCACTCGGCACGCTGCCAATTCCCAGAAGCGCGCTGGGAGGCCTGCGACTGGGGAGGGGCAAAGGGAGAGAATGTGGGGATACATGCCACCTCTCTCTGCCCGGAGGCTTTTCCTGATTGTATGTTAAAAGGGCTGAGGCGTTGTGGACACCCTCCCTTTGGCCCTGCCAAGGGGACTCTGCACCCCCTGCCCCTGACAAAAGCAGCCTGGAGGGAGGGCATCCATTAGGTTTGGGAAAAGTGACCAGAAGCATCATGGAGAAGCCCCTGATTGTCTGATCTGTCCTTGCCCTCCCAGCACTCTTCCTTGTTGACAATCACCATGAGGTGTACCTCTGGCAGGGCTGGTGGCCCATCGAGAACAAGATCACGGGTTCCGCCCGCATTCGCTGGGCTTCCGACCGGAAGAGCGCCATGGAGACCGTGCTCCAGTACTGCAGAGGTGAGGCGTGGCGCCAGTGGGCAAGCCTGGGTCCCTCAGCTCGGCGACAGGCCTCAGCCACCCAGCAGGATGGCAGACCAGTGTTTTTCTCCCTTTGTAATTTTTTGAGGCTTCTTAATTTTGAGATTAATGCATTCCTGACTGCCACCATGAATGGGAATTCATTTTCTCTTTTATATTACTGGGCCGTCTGAATTGCTACCCTCAAGATTTAAGGCTGTGTTGTGGAATGTCCTGGAGGGGTCGAAACCCTTTTGCACTCTGGGTCATGCTGGGCCGCCCTCCTTCCAGGTAGAGCCATCCACGGTCCAGAGTGGAAATCTCCCCTAAATGGGCTGGAAGGCCAATGGCAGCCTTTATATCATGCATTATTACTTTTAGTGTGCTATCTAAAAAGAAAGATCTACCGTGAACTCATGGCTATACCATCTGCCTAAAATGTATAGTATTTTATATAAAATGAAGATGGCAGTAATTAATTTCTTATCTTAATTTTTAAGGTTTCATGGATTAGTTTCACTGAGTTCATACAGTTGATTCTCTCTTGAAAAGCTCGTCAGTAATAAGTCGCAAGGTCCCAGGAAATGTTTATGTTAGGATGGTTTATAAGATGCTATCATTAGCTGTTTAAATCACAGTAGAAAGTCAGAGGAATACTTCTACAGGTGAACACAAGAGGAAGAAAATGTCTTACCCGGAAGCCATGGAGAGAGGCTTTCTCCGATCCAGACACGTAGAAGCATTTTGTTAGAGTCAGGTCAATTACATGCAGTTTTATGCATCCTTATATGCATAAACTTAACATTTTATATAAATATCATTCATGTGTTATTATGAACTATTCACAACTTCTATTCCAAGCATAAGTCAGGAGACCCAAACGAAGAAAAGATTTCAAGGGAAATCAGAGAAAGACCAGGTCTTTGGACCCGTACCCTGGGTGTCCTGACGATGCCTTCCGTGTACCTCCAGGAAAAAATATCAAGAGGCCGCCCCCCAAGTCTTACCTTATCCATGCTGGTCTGGAGCCCCTGACCTTCACCAACATGTTTCCCAGCTGGGAGCACAGAGAGGACATTGCTGAAATCACAGAAATGGTGAGCGCGATTTCTTCCCCGTGAAGGTGGCTCCATGCCTTTCAGATTGTGGGTTGACTTTACCTTGAGGAGAAGCATCCAGTTGCATTTTCCAAGTGAGGGAATGTTTTGGTTTTCATTTACAACATTAACAAGTCTGCGTAGAATTAGCTTAGGAAGAGGAGAAATCATTTGAACTATTTTGGTAATAAATCATTTGAACTATTTTGGGATTTTTTTGCACCTGGTGTTCAAGTTCAAAAACTTAAAAGCAAAGGTGAACTTAATTACTCTGGAGAATATACATAAATAAAAGCTGCCATCTCTTCATTCTGTTCGCTAAAAATCTATTGCTTTTCAAGGTCCGTGTAAGGCGCAACAAAATCCTCTGGTTTCAGACATTAACCTTGGGTTAGAGGAGACACAAAATAAATCTGTGATGGATTAACCTGCTCAAACAACGAAGTGAATGAATGTATCATGAGTCACTCCTGATAAGGAGTGTTAACAGCTCATTAATAGTCTTTCCTGAGACCAGCTGCTGTTAGCACATGAAGCATTTATCATAACCTTTATTTACTAAAACCTATTATTAACCAGAACAGTATCATTTCCAGCCACATAGGGGGGAGAGAAAAAGCTTACTACAGTTGTGTAGAATTTCTTAAGTTGTGAGTTTTTAACATTGTTAAGGAAATAGGGGTTCCATTTCGATTTTCCTACTATGTAAGAGTGCCGCTTTTCTGGAGGCGAGGACACAGGTATTTTATGGGAGGTCTGAACGAGTTTAAACAAAGACAGTTTGCTGCTGCCTAACAGTGGTCGTGTAGGGCAAATGCCTGTTTCATGCCAGCGTCACTGCCAAGCCTCCCCCTCTCTATAAGCCAGTGGGCTGGGTCCACGCAGGGAGGAGCCGAGTAGCGAGAGGGTTCTGTTTACAATAAACAGGCAGTCCATGCTAGGGATCGCGGCGCCCCTCACCAGTACCGCCTCCTGCAGTGTGAGTTCAAGGCTGTAATTACCACTGTGTCCTGCCCCCGCTGTCGATGCCCAGGCAGCAGTGGGCTGGGAGCATCTCGTGCAGGCTGGCAGGCTTCCAGCCAGCAAGGGCGGGCTTTCTGCACCAGGCTGTGGCAATAACACAGTCCGAGTGCTCACTGTGTGCTACGCATGGCTCCAGGCCCTTTATGTGTATTTCCCCCCTTATTTTTACAACAATCTATTAAGATTCATCTTAGTATTATCTCTGTTTTCCCAGGGAAGGAGTTGAGACACAGACCCCTGAAGTAGCTTATCCCAGGTCTTAAGTGCAGGATTGCTCCAAAACCCACTCCTTGGCCACTAGTCTGGGCCATCCTTGATGAATTTGGCAACCCTGTTAGTCATTCATTCCCGCCACTCAGGAGGGCAGTCGATCTGGATTCCAGGTTTAACGGAGGAAGAGAATTTACCTGGAATAACCAATTCAGAGTAAATGCACAGAGTGGTGTTTGTTTGTTTGAAGTCTAGATTCAGCAGCATATTCTGGACACATTTTCTTACCTTTTTTCTATTATGGATTAAGAAATAGGACTGAAGAGGGCAGCGTGAATCCTCATAAGGTTATTTGAAAATACTTTTAAACAAATTCCATTATCTGAATGCTTCTAGTGTTTAGAGTTCAAATTTAATCATCTTAAACCGTAATTCACTCACGTGATATTCCCTTCTGTCCAAGGTAGCCCCAAGGCAGGATTTAATTGGTGAGGTGATCTAAAGGAGAATTGTGGGGCTTTGGGGCAATTCCTTTGCATTTCAGAGCCTGCTTCCCCTTGAGCAAGGCCCTCCGGCTAGGGCACAGACTGGACAGTGTCGTGTATTTGCAGGCGCCTGACAAAACATTTGTGCGGATGCAGGACACGAAGTTCTCTCTGCTCTCTCCTCTTCTCTAGGATACGGAAGTTTCGAACCAGATCACCCTTGTGGAAGATGTCTTAGCCAAGCTCTGCAAAACCATTTATCCACTGGCCGATCTGCTAGCCAGGCCACTACCCGAGGGAGTTGATCCTCTGAAGCTTGAGATTTATCTCACTGACGAAGACTTTGAGGTAAGCATTTCTTCGTGTGCATTGGCATTTGAGCAACACAGTTGGCTTGGGTGGGAGTCCTTTCACTCACCCACTGGGCGTTTCCCCCAATTTTGCAGTTTGCACTAGACATGACCAGAGACGAATACAATGCACTGCCCGCCTGGAAGCAGGTGAACCTGAAGAAAGCCAAAGGTCTGTTCTGAGCAGGAGAGACGCTAGAAGAATCTGTCGTCACTTTCAATACCATTGGACCAGGAACATGGCTATTTTTGCGGGGGGGGGGAGGGGGCTGGTATTTAAAAAAAAAAAAGTTTTTTTCATCAGAATTTTTAAAACCTGAAGTTACTAGCTCTACAGAGTGTCCTGGATTTGTGTATTTTGTAAATGTTTCAGCGACCCCTTTGGAAACTCTCTTTCCACGATCCAGCAGGTCATGTTACTACAGGTGTCCCCGTGTGCACTTACGTAGCTGTTTCCCGGCAGCTGCTCTCGCACTGCCCTCCCGTTCCAGCTGAGCATTGCCTATTTTTTTTTTTTTTGGAAGCAATTCTCTTTATAAAGTGTTATTTTGATAGTTTGTGGATTCTAAAATATATATATTTATATACACCATATAAATCAAATACGTATTTAACAAAGCAATATTATCCAATTCACTTTTAAGATTTGTTTTTCTCTTGGTGTCAAAATAATGTTAAAAGGTAGATGGACTTGCTTCTGTGGAGTTAGCTCTGGCACCTCTCTGTATCTTCACACACAGCTCAGAAATGTCTCCTTCGGCATTAGGTCTGACTTGTTCGGAGTGCTGCTTCCGGTGCTAAAATGAACAAAGAATTTGTACTTCCTGGCATGGGCTCCAAAGAATCTGTGCGAATCCACCTTTCTACCTTAATATCTTCCCTGAAATGTATAGTGCCTTGTTTTTATGTACAGTTTATATACAGAAAAGTTTGCTCTGCATTTTTTGATGATGGTTTGGAACATTATCTCCAATTTTACTCTAACACGGTAGATACAAAAAAAAAAAATCTCAAATTTCTAATACCTGTTGTAAACATTAAACATGTCATTTTGCGATACAGGGCTCCAAAATAAAAGCTTCAAGAATAAACACAATTGATTGATTCACATCGAATCCCGAGCATGTTCCTTTCTGCAAAATGTTCTGTTCACATCAACCTAGTATCAATACCTGGCCATTAAATAGTAACTGCTATAACTTTTAGTTTAGTTTAGGGCAAGATTTTATGGAGGGTCATATAACTATATAGACAGTTGACCCATAAAATTAGTTCCCAGCACTATATTACAGACATATTTTGGTAAATCATCATTCAACAAACGCTTTTTACCCTAAAACGATCTCCGCATCTTATATTGAGGATCTCTATGCCTTTTTAACAGGGTGCCTGGGTGGCTCAGTTGGTTAAGCATCGGACTTTGGCTCCAGCCATGATCTCACGGTTCATGAGTTCCAGCCCCACGTCTGGCTCTGTGCTGACAGCTCAGAGCCTGGAGCCTGCTTTGGATTCTCTGTCTCCCTCTCTGCCCCTCCCCCACTCACACTGTGTCTTTCTCTCTCTCTCCCTCCCCCTCTCACAAAAATAGACATTAAAAAAAATTATTAAAAAATAAAAGATTTAAAAAAAGGAATATTGAATATATAGACATTTAGGAAATCTAAAAATGAGAAAGCTCTCCTCACAGGCTCGTCAATTCATAAAATGAATTCTATAGACCTGCTATGAGTTGTTACTGCATCCTTCCTGCCCACCGACCCCTGTTTCGGTCTCTGTCAAACAGATCAGTTAACAGCACATTTGCTTTACACTTTATCACTTACTCACATGCCCATCCCTGGGACTGCACCAGGGTCAGGGGCCTATAACCCGCTCCTGGTCCCACCGCTTTGAGACTGTGATATTGGGCAGTCTCTGAACTTTCCCACCTCGATTTCCTCTGTTTTAAAAAAGGAATCAATGCCAGCTATCTCGCCCACATCATAGGATTGATTCTTGGTGAGGATCAAGCAGAAGCTCTGTGAATATTGTCAAGTGCTGATACCTGCTGGTATTTATTAATATTACTGTTACAGTAGCTGACCTAGGAAAAGCATCAGTGTTGGAGTAAAGGAGTGTAGTCACATACCTCGAAATGACAGATTAAAGCAGCATGAGTAAAACCTTCCAAAGAAATAAATGTAGAAGGGAAAAGAGAAAAGGGGGGTGCCTGGGTGGCTCAGTCGGTTGAGCATCAGACTTCAGTTCAGGTCATGATCTCCTGGTTCGTGGGTTCAAGCCCTGCGTCAGGCTCCATTCTGACAGCTTGGAGCCTAGAGCCTGCGTCTTATTCTGTGTTTCCCTCTCTGCCCCTCCCCTGCTGTCTTGTCTCTCTCTCCCTCTCTCTCAAAACTAAACAAACATTAGGGGCGCCTGGGTGGCTCAGCCAGTTAAGCGTCCAACTTCAGCTCAGGTCATGATCTCACGGTTTGTGAGTTCGAGCCCCACGTTGAGCTCTGTGCTGACAGCTCAGAGCCTGGAGTCTCCTTCAGATTCTGTGTCTCCCCCTCTCTCTGCCCCTCCCATGCTCATGCTCTGTCTCTGTCTCTCAATAATAAAAACATTTAAAAAATTATAAATAAATAAACATTTAAAAAAGAATGGAGAAAAAGCCATTCAGAGAAAGGAGAAAGGGGCATTGCCATAGGCAGAATGCAAAGAGAAACAGGGGGGGTCAGAACCAGTAGGGCGGCCAGGGGAGTTTCCAAAGGAGAGAGTCAGGGCTGCCTATGTGGGTGACCTTCAAAGCCACTCAGACCCGTATGTACCCAGACAGGAACTCTGGTTGCTAGAAGAACTTCCGTGGAGAGCCTGCTGAGACCACAGACAAGGTAGGTCGGCAGTGGTACCCATTGCCACCGAGCCATCCCATAGTGCTTTGAGGTCACGTGTATCTACTGGTTCTAAATATTATCCCCCTACGATGTGCTGTCAATCTGCTTCCTGCCTCTTCTTTGTAAGTGCGGTGCCCATCTTGCATACCTACCAACTTCCTGTTTGCCTCTTTTCCTTCTGCATCTCTTTCCTGCTTACAGAACTGGATTCTCTCTTCCTTGGCTTTTCTGATGCTTTTTCCACAGAGCCACAACTTTTGACCTTTGCATACTAGGGAAAGGACCCAGCCCAAACACTTGAATTGCTGAAGCTGAACAACCCAGCCAGTTAGGTTGCACAGGTGTTCCTGGCCTTTCTCTTCAGCCACTCCAAAAGCAACCCATCCTGGAGAACGTTTATGAAACACGACAGAGTCACGTAGTTTGGTGTTGCCTTGATTTGCTGCTTTTGAACCAAAGGACTTTGAGACAGGGGAGTGCTGTTTGTGGTGGGATTGACACAGAGCTGCAGTGGGGACACATGACATGCCACGTGTGTTCGGAGGCTTGGGAGGAATGGAGTGAATACCATCAGTTTCCCCGAGGAGCGGAACCATTGTCCCTGTTTGTCCCCCTGGGGCCATGCACAGGCCAGGGTCAGGGAAATCCTTCTCAGGGACCCACTTCTGTCTCCCCTCATTATAAACCTTTGGCCCCACCTGTAGAGCTCCCATTTTGGGTTAAATAAGATGCATTCCAGAAACAGCTTGAGAATCCATGTTGGTCTTTTGTTGTTTTTCCTCCTTTCTGATTATAAAAGTGACCCTTCTATCCACACGGAGACTTGTGCATGAATGTTCATGGCGTCATGCTTCACAACAGCCCAAACCTGTAAACAGCCCACTTGTCCACTGACTAGAAATGGGGAACAAAACGTGGTGCATCCACGCAATGGAGTACCATCCGACAACACGGACAACAGACTGCTGACCACACTGTCACGTGGATGAACTTCAAACACATTAACAAGCAAAATAAGCCAGATACAGAAGGCCACATGGTGCTTAATTCCATTTGAATGAGATTTCAAAAAAGTCATTCAGAAAGCAGACCCGTGGTGGCCGGAGATGAAGATGAGAGCAAAGGGCACCTGCAAAGGAGCACAAGGGAACTTTTGGGGATGATGGGAATTGTCTTAAACTGGGCTGTGGTGGTGGTCACACAACTCTATAAAAGTACTAAGATTTATCGTACACCTTACAGGCACATTTTATGGCATACATATCTTGAGAAAGCAGTTGGTCTATGTGAAAAATGCAAACATAATATGCCAATAATAGGCAAACATAACTAATTTAGGGATTGAAAATCATAGACGTCCCCACTGCTAACTAATTACTCGTGACACTTGCTAGGGCAGAAAGGCAGACTGTTCAGGACCATTGCAATCAGCATAGGGACCGCGGCAATGAGGTGTAGGGGAGGGAGCTTGGGCCCAGCTCCGAATACAAGGAAGAGTGAGCGTTTATAGCCAAAGTCGTGGATAGAAAATTACTAAAAAGAAACACCAGAGTAAGTGGGAACTCTGGCTTCACTGACCTAACAGGATCCATGCTGAAGCCAGGCCAGGGCGAAGAGACATCACCAGGGGATGGTGGAGAATGACGAGCCTGATCAGATAACAAGGGTGATCAGATATCGAGGGTAGTGGAGCTTACTAAACTACTTGTCAGGATTTGCACTCTTGGAAGACATGCCCAAGGACAGGGCCTAGTTGGGCTCAGAGGAGCCTGACTAAAGTTTTGGTCAAGGAGAGTGTCTTTGTCACCACTTCTCAAACAGAAGTATTTCAATAATTTGATTTCTATTCTTCTAGATGTTTCTTTGCCTCTATTAGCAGAGATGTATGCTCATACTTTTTTGAAGAGAAAAGTTTCATTTGTTCTTCGCCATCTTAAGTATCTGTTAACAATGGGGCTCTGACACTGGTTCTTGGATGTTTATCTGAGTGTGTGTGAGGTTCTGAGGCCACACGGGGCACAGAGTAAAGGCCTAAGCAGCTGTGGGGGCCCAGCCCCCCGACCCCACAACCGTTCCCCATTCCTTAGCGAGAGTGGGCAGCAGAAAGCTGGGGCCCAGAGAGAGGGTCTGGGGATTTGTTTTCACAGGTCTTCCTTGACCTCGGATCCAGAGCAAGGGCCAGAGGTATCAAAACAGGCCTTGCTTAACAGCAGTGTCGTGAGCGACTAGGAAGGTTCAAGGGGAGAAGAGCAAGTCACAGGTCAAGGTAATGATTCAAATGCAAACAACGGAAAAGCGAATAGAGGAATATGGCGTCTGACCCAAAGAAAAATCCCTACTTTACGTGTACAGAGTAAATGCATCACACTGCAAGTACTTTCTCTTTCTGCATCGGAGAAGGACCATCAAGGCTGCTTCAGACTACCTGCGATAAACCTACCACAGGAGTCAGATTGGAAAGATGGATTTGCAAGGGGAGCACATCGGAGGCTCTCTGTTCACAGGAGCACTACCACTGTGCTGTCGGTGTGGAGCTTGTGTGGAAATGGCCCCCCACCCCCGCCCCGGGTCTCACCATTCAAATGCACAGCATGTGACAGTGTATGACCTTGATCCCGGAGGATTAGCAGGGAAGAAAAATGAACGAACGGACCAGCATTCCTCTAATTCTAATAATGAATTGGTCCTCTACTGAGCTTTTCCATCATGCTCAAATGGAAAAGAGGGCTATTGGAGCAACAATGAATGCAAGCTGAAGTACTAGAAGCCAGTGTCCATGACGCCTCAGCCCCAACATTCCTTCACAGCCTCACCACAGTTGTGGGAAATGTTTTTGATGCCAAATGCTGTGGAGCTCGGCAAGCCTCTTAAGGGATATATTGAAACTGACTTGTATTATCTGGAAATTGACGTAAACTGCCTGTTATTAAATCTCCCTGAATTGCGAAGCCCAACTTTGCCATCTGAACACCATTTTAGCATCCAGCCTGAAATGGTTCTAACACGATGTGTTATCTCATGATGTGTTATCTTCGGAAAGGTAAAGAAATATCGAACAACGGAACAAGCAGCCTTCTGCCTATATGGAAGCAAAGAAAAAGAAAGTCAGTTGGGAATGACAGATGAGCCCCAACTGGTACTTTTCGATTCACAGTTTCTCCCTAGAAAACAAGCAAGCTACTGAACAGTGCTTCTGAGAACTGTTAGTCATGGTTAGTGTCAGAGCCTATCCGAGGAGGCGATCATAAAACAGGCACGCTGCCTCACCTCCTCCCATCTTCCCTTGCCTCCTCTACCACCGGCTGCTGTGGTTCCTTCCCCTCTGGACACTTGTGATTCCTGCAGGGGAGTCATTCTGCTTTTGAATCAGGAATCACAAAGGGCGAGCTTGGAGTATCATTTGCCAATGATGACATTTCAGGTCCCGGGCAGTGGGGGGGGGGGGGGCATTTTTTCTCATTACTGGCTAGAGCCTTTCCACAGGTGAGAGCTGACTGCAACGGTGGCCACATCATCTGCTGAACTGTGCTTCTGGAGTCACGCATTGTATACTCCAGACCTGTCATTATTGGCAATGGTCCATATTCACTGATGAGTGAGCACATGTATTCACTGCTCATCCATTAAAGTATCTATTGGGTGCGTGCACAGTGTAAGGCTCAACAGAGAATACAAATGTGAGTTATAGCAAGGCTCAGATTGCACAAGGATCTGGGATTCCGGAGGAAGAGAGAATGATGATGATTTACCAAAAAGTATCAGTAGCGATGCAATGGGAGTCTGTTAGCCCCTCCCTCCTCAAAAGAAAGCTAGGTGGGGTCCTGACTCCCACTACCTCGGAATGTGACCTTATTGGGAGATAATCTACAGGTAATTAAGTTAAATGAGATCATTAGGGTGGACCCTAAGCCAATAGGACTAGTGTCCTTATATGAAGGGGAAATTTGGACACAGAGGTAGAGAGAAGAGGGCCATCCAAAAGCCAAAGAGAGTGAGCAGCTTCAGAGGAAACCAAGCCTGCCGACACCCTGATTTCAGACTCCTAACATCCCTAATTGTGAGACAATACGTTTGTTGGTTAAGCCACCCAGCCTGTGGGGCTTTGTTACAGCCACGCCAGGGAACTACACGGTGCAAACCAAGTCTCCCTTTGGAGGGAAGGGGGAGGGGAAGGAATCGGGGCAGCTTTGTGGACTAAGTCCCATGGGGTATACCTGGAAGGACTGGTAGGATTCCTCACAGAAGCTGGGCATCCAACCTATCAGGCGGCAGCTCCAAACAGGAAGGTTTGGGGGGTGGGGGTGGAGAGGGAGGGCCCGCAAGCCTCCCCACTATCACACGGGCAGGAGAGGGGAATAACAGGGCCTCGAGGCTGAAATGACAGTACTATGAAGGGAGAACAAAGTTGGAAATGAAGAGGCTGATTGACCCAGGGCAAAGGACATGTTCGGGTGTGAGGATGATCTGGCCACAACACCTGGTCTCTATGATGCATTAGGCCAAGTGGGCAGCACTCCTTTCTCACAGCAACCTAGTGTGTTTGTTTCCAGGTCTGTCTGGTCTCATCTTACTTTCTTATCGTATACCATCTGCTAGCATTTCTATCTTGTACATTTATATTCACGTAATTAAAGGTATTGCTCTGTTAGATCCCTTTCTAGCCCAGTCTTCTTATAAAAATATTTCCGAAATCTCTGGCAGACAACATAGTACCTGGGCAATTTCAATTCTTCAATTTCTTCATTAACACTAACTTTAATCCAGGGTGAGATGTTTGCTGTTTATGTCCAAAGGGTCCTCTGACCGATTTATATTGATTCTGAACTAACCTGTCAGCTGCATTCCTCCAGCTGAAGAAACTAGAACTCAAAGCTGGGACTGGTGGGGGAAGGAAATATGGAAATTACAGAGGAAAACTTGAGAGTAGCCAGGAGTCAGCAGGGCGAAGGGAAGAGCTATGTCACCAGCAGGTGGCGCTGTTGCTCACCAGCTGCCATCAGGAGCTGCCCTTCTTTCGCCTGGGTCCTGACCTCTGCGTTAGGCGCTGGGGTGAGATAAGACCTTCCCCCAAGACCCTAGCTGACCCGGAGTGACCCTACCGTCACTCCCTAATTTGTTTCCAGCACAAAGAACTTGAATCCAGTGACCCTGGGAGAGGAGTCCCCAGGGTCCGGGTCTGGGTCCGGGGCTCCAGGAGTATTCCCAGAAGCAAATCCAGGGAGGCATCACAACGAGACCAGCTGTGAGAATTAACCAAGGAAACTTCCGAAAGATTGGGGGTTCTGCAGGCCAGGATGGTCTTGCCCTAAGGATCCCTCCCCCCGTACACACATTTTTTTTCTTTTTTCTTTTTTTTACTTCTTCAAATGTCTTTTCTTTGCCAGTTTTGCCATCTACAGAATGAAGGTGATACCTTTCTTAGACTCAATTAGTTAATGTCAGGAAAGCTGTCTGCAGATGAAAAGTGCTAAATTCTATTTATCAAATATTTAATTAGCCACAGTTGGGGGATGATTTGTAAATCAGCTATTGAACTTGTTGAATAACCAGAAAAAAATGGCATGAACAGAAAAATGATTTTAAATACAGGTTTTCATAGAGTCTATGCCTGTCAGGATGATGAGAGAATTTTTAAATTAGCACTCCATTTCCAGGCCCGTCTTTTGGGGCCCTGAGGAGACAGGCTCCCGCTCCACCTGCTGGCTGTGACCACCCACCCACATGCTTGGCTTCGGCACCCATGGGGCCCACCACGTTTCTGTGTCCCCAGCTTCTCTCTGTCCTGGCACGTCATCTTATCTCTCCCACTCAGGTCAGTTCCCTCACGTCCTGTCTGTCACACGCCTTCCCCTTTTCTGCCCTGGCATGAACATCGTGAGGAGGAATCAGGTCACATGGGAGACACGGGTACTTTCAAAGGCAAGACACCCAACCAGCTCAGAGTGAAGGTGACCCAGAGGCATTTCCATTGGCTTTCAAGCAACATGGCCCAGTTTGCTTTCAGATCAGAGTCCCCTGGGCAACCAAGACCGTGGTGTTACACTTGGGCACACAAGCCTCTAAAAGCGAAATCCTTTTTTTCCATGTTCATTCGCTCTACACATTTATTGAGCACCACTCTGGTATAAATGCTATCCTAGATCTGCACGTTAAAATGGGACAAATGACTGCCTTGGACTTACTGACAAAGGGTAATTTTCAACAAATAAAACCCACATACAGATACATGGTGAGCACAGGTGACATTCTAGGGTCTCTAGGAAGAGCGGTTAGACAGGCAAGATATCTATGGGGAGAAACATTGATTGGGCCTAAGAAAAGAGAGAGCAGGAGGAGGCAGAGGAAGCCTTCGATGGTGATGGACGCTGACACCCGGGAAAAGAAGAGGAGGGAGAGGGGATGTGGGGGAGCGTGCTCCAGCCTGAGGAGCGGCACTGAGAGGGTTTGGCTGGCCTGTGGGGAGCCCTGGAGTGGAGGCCACTCTTTTAGGACGTAGGCAGAAAGGACTGGGCCCCAGTCCCCCCTGGGCTGGGTCACTGGCCAGACCTGATCACGGCCTGGGAGCTGAGGAGGACCTGGAAGGCGTGGTGCCTAAAGGTTGTCAGCTGCTGCCCCCCACCCGCTCCACACGGCAGCCTCTTTCTGAGGGTGGCAGACCAGAAGGTGGCCAGGGCATGTGCTGAAGATGTAAATCATTAGATGGTCAATGACAGAACCAACCGACAGGATGGTAACACAAGTTCGCGGAAGTCTAGGAGAACAAAAAAGATGTGTGTACACAGACGCATGTATGACCCTGTACACACAGAGCAGAAGATAGTGGGAAAGGACTGAGGGAATCAGATTTCAAAACCAGTTCATGTCTCATTGGGTAATCAAACTGCTACCATTCACGATTCCTCTTTTGTACCAATCAGAAACCGTTCGCACCTCTACTGGACAAAAATCATTTGCAGTTTATCCATCTCCTCCACATTAACATGCAACATTAGAGTCTGGGCCCTAATCAGTAGGGAGCTGTGATCAGATAAGCCACCATTCCCTTAAGAAGCAGACACGGCCGGCAGGCTTACGAGGTGATGCCCTGACTGCTGTTAGGCAAGAAGTCATCATTGTGCTTCATGTCCAAGTTCCCAATAAGTAGTACTTCCTTGGGGAGCTTACATTCTAGTGGGACAAAGACGTAAGTAAATAGTTAAAGATATGACATGACAAACGCTACAGCAAGGGCCAGCTTGCAAAAGGGGCACCAGACTCAAGAGTGGGGTATGGGGACACAAGGACTCCCCAGGAAATGGCCCTCAACCTAAGCCAGAAGGGTGATTGCCTTAACCAGGTGCAGGGGGTGGGATGGGAATGGTGGAGCAGAAGAAACCAACACTGAAGCCTGCAGGGGCCACCTTGGAGAATTGCAAATAGTTTCACAGGGCTGAGGGTGAGAAGGGGGAGGTCCTGGGACTGGAGCACGTCGGGAGACTGGCGAGGACACGGCTACAGTAATGAACCATCTCATGTGCCCCGCTCTGGAATTGGGGTTCTATCCTGAATGCCATGGGGAGCTGCTGAAGTATTTGAAGTGATAAGATACAATGGATCAATGTTATTGATAGACAGCACTCTGGCTGAAGTGTGGAAAGTGGATTGGAGGGCACTAAAGCTAAAATAATAGATGTGTCATGAGGCTGTTGTAACCTAGGTAGGAGGTGATGGTGGCCCAAGCTGGTGTGACCACAGGGAAACCTGCAGATCATTGGTCACATGCTCAGGCCACGGGGACACTTGGTGAGCTGGGCTGACCTGGTCCTCCACCCATGTAGGTTACCATTGCTCATCAGAAGGCTTCTTGGTGGGCTAAATGAAGGCTGCCAGGGCCAAAGAAACATGTGGGCATCAAAGTCCTATGAGCTGTGGTGCCTCCGTGCAGGCACACAGGCTCAAAACCAATCTGACTCCCTCATTCATTCAATAAATATTTACTGTGCACCTACTGTTGTGTTGGGACCTGTCTGCACTCCAGAGATACAGATATGAACAAGACGGATGCTCTCCAGGAGCTTTCACACTAGTTGGGGGACTCGTCACAAACCATAAACACGAAAGGACTTAGTTTAATTTCACCGAGCTTCCTGCATCTGTAGCTTGCTGTGTGTCATTAATTTTGGGCAATTGTCTGCCGTTATTACTGTAAATATTTGTTTTGCTCGCTGTTCTCCCTTTTCTTCTTCTGGTGTCGTGATCATGTGTCTGTCTGTCACATTGTTTGTAATTGTCTCACAGTTTTTGGATGGATCGTCAAGCTCATTGATTCTTCACTCAGCTTTGTTGAGTCTTCTCATGAAATCATAAAAAGCATTCTCCAATGCCCAGCGTTTCCTTTGAGTCTTCCTTATCTCTCTCTTTTCATTCCCCATCTGTTCTTGCATGTGGTCTACTTTTTCCAGTAGAGCCCTTAACAAATTAATCATAGTTACTTTAAATTCCCTGAGTGATAATTGCTAACATCTGTGCTCTATCTGAGTCTGGTTTTGACACTTGCTTTGTCTCTTCAGACCATGGGTTTCCTTGGTTTTTGGTGGGGCTTGTGATTTTTTTTTTTTCCCCTTGAAAACAGGAGATGCTGTAGTGGGTAATAGGAACCAAGATAAAGAGGCCTCTTAGGTAAGGATTTATGATAATCTGCCTAGGAGGTGGCAGATTTGTCTGTTTTCTGTAGCTATAGGTGCCAGAGACTCTAGTATCCTTGAGTTTGTTTTTTTGTCTTTCCTCTTGACTTTGGGCTTCCCTAAGCACTCCTCCTCAGAAAGAAGGATGTTAGGATATGGTTATTATATTACTGTTCTTATATGGAGCCCTGTTGGCCCTGCTGGTATAGAGAAGGGGGAGAGTGCTAGAATCTTCTAAGCAAATCTCTGCCCTTTAGTGGGCATGTGCTTCTGGTCTGTGATCTTCCTGAGTGGTGAGTCAGGGAGACCAGAGGAGGCAGGGTGGGAGGGCTGCCTTTCCCCTGAGGGCAGAGAATTCTCAGTATGGAGAATGTTCTAGTAAGGTCACTAAGAATGGCTCTTCCTTTACCCCAGCCAGAGGCAGGGACCTTTCCCAGGTTTTCCCCAGGAGAACCTGGTAAATTCCTAGAGCTAAAACCCAGAAAGTCCCCAGGAATTTGTTGCTCTCGCACTAGACCACACTTGGCCTCCAGCAGTTCATCAAAATGACCAGTCAAGTGTTCCTACCAGTTCATGGGTCCAGTGGCTTCTGCCCCAGGGAATCAGCTCTTGGCTGTGATTCTGGATTCACCTTTATCTGCAGATTCTTTGGCAAGGGCTCGCCCAGCAACCTCAGTTCTCTAATGCATATAAAAAAGTCACAAATTTTCAGTTCGTCCAGCTTTTCTTGCTGTAAGGACGGGAATGACAACTTCCAAGCTCTTTACAAGGTGGAGCCGAAACCAGAAGTCTGTAAATAACTTCCTTTCAGATAGTGATTAGTGCTAGAGAACCACCTGGGGATGGGAGTTACTGCAAGATCATGAGAAGCATCTGGAAGGGCATGTGGAAGAGGTGTGAACAGGGAGGGGTGGTGCCCCATGAAGATGTCAGGGAGGGTGTTCAGGCACCAGGACAGGCAGGTATAAGTTCTTGGTACTGAAAGAAGCTAATGTGTGGCCAGAGCACAGGCAGGGGGAGAGAGGAGGGTCAGATGGAGCATGGGGGAAGACATGTAAGTTTATTCTCATTGCAGAGGGAAGCCATTACGCAGGAGAGTGCTGTGGTGTAACTTACATTTGCTAATGATCCCTCTGGCTGCAGAGGCCATGTGTCCAGGTTTGCCCAGAACAGTCTTGGTTTATGCCTTTTGCCAGGTATAATCATTTATAATGCCTCCTTTCACTCTCCAAAGTGTGTGGGGTCATACAAGTCCCAAGACACCCCCCCCCCCCGCGACTGCAGCCACAGGAAGGAGAAGGAGTGGGGACAGCCACTGTGGCAGCTGAGAAGTCGGTTGGGAGTGAATGCAGTGAAGGGGACCTGGACAGGGTGGTGGTCCAGGACCTGCAGGACTTTGATGCCCTTGGATGTGTTACAGAGATGGAACCAGTGATGGGAGGGGGGCAGGGAAAGAGGGGGGCAGGGATTCAGTCAATCATAAATGACTCAGCCCATCACCCAGTCTTGCAAACTACACTCTATAAACTCTTGGATCTGTTGTTTTGCTTCCATTCCCATACCCATCTCCCTTGTTCGAGGCTTCCTCTCTCCTGAGTTTAAGACCTGCCCTCCATGCTTGTGGGCATTTGGCATCATCCCCTTGGTGTGGATCCAACCTGCAGTCCTGCAGCCCATGTCCAGAGCACACACCTGGCCTTTGGCAGCCACACCCTTCAAATCACCTTTCCTCCATCCCACATGGAATGCTCACTGCTTGACACCCTTCCATCCTGTGGGCCACTCAGAGCCTCTGCCTGGGGTCCCCTCCTGCCATCTCTGCCAAAGGAAATTCTCCTCACCCTGTAGAGACTTTGCATCATGCCTCCTCAGTGGACACCCACTCCACCCCAGCCAGCTGTCATTCTTTTCTCTGAATGCCCAAGATCCCCAAATTTTACCTCTTTTTATGTCCATACATATTCTACCTCATAGATCAGTCATTTGTGTATCGACCCTCACCCCTCAACTAGTAAGCTTTTAAGGGAAAGAACAATGTTTTGCTGCTCTTAAATCCTGCAGGCACATCAGGAAATTCAACTCTTTGTGGAGTCGAATATATTATGGTTTTGTCAGTTTGACCCTGTCAGGTTTACCCCTTGGCTTCACCGTGATGCAATCAAGTAGGAAGTTGGTCATGGGTTTCTCACTTAGAACCAGGAATGAGATCCATGCAGGGCAGGCAGCCCATACTTGGCCTCAAGTTCACCCCTGCATTCAGGACTGGTGGTCAGAGCCAGGTACAGAAGACAATCTCACCACTCACTGGCTGTGCACTCTGGGGAACTCATTTAACCTGTGTCTAAAGTTTCTTATCTTCAAAGCAAAGGCAATAATAATACCTGACCAGGGGTGCTGGGATGATTACATAAGATAAAGCACATAGGGTGCTTAGCAGAGTCTGATATATAGGACTGTCCCCAAAAATGTAGTCATTATCAGTCAACCTACTGATGGATGGGAAGCCATAGAGAAAATCATGACTGAAGATGTTGATGGCCTTTGATCATTTTTTTAACTTAAAAAAAATGCTTTTAAATTTATTAACATTTATTTTGGGGGGGGTGGCAGAGAGACAGAGAAGGAGACAGAGGATCAAAAGCAGACTCCGCACTGTGAGTCTAAGAGCCTGATGCGGGGCTCGAACTCACAACTGTGAGATCATGACCAGAGCTGAAATCAAGAGTCAGCCACTTAACCAACCAATCCACCCACTGCCCCAAGTATTTTTGAATTTTTAATGCTCACACTTACCCTGGAGAGAGTGGGGTGGGGCAGGCAACAGTTGGTAGGTGTATAAAAGAACCCAACTCCTCTGAAGAGCAATTTACCAAGAACCTTCAAAGTGCTCACAGCATTTGACCAGCAATGCCATACAGGAGATTCGGGAAAATCTATATTATGAAATTTCACAAGGATAAGCAGAAAAGCTCATACCAAAATGTTAAGCCCAGAATTATCCATAGTAGCTGGAACTGAGAATTCTGGAATTGAGCAACTATTATACAAGGAAATATTTAAGAAAAGTTTCACATAATGTCAAAGTGTATGTAGTTAGAAAAGCATCTTTACAGGGGCGCCTGAGTGGCTCAGTCGGTTAAGTATCCGACTTCGGCTCAGGTCATGACCTTGTGGTCTGTGGGTTCAAAGCCCCGCATCAGGGTCTGTGCTACCAGGGCAGAGCCCCACAATGTACTGTTTTTCTAATTGGAAAGAAAAATCATGCTATTTTAAAAGATGCTTGATAACTGGTAGGTTTGATTATTGCAGTGCCAGAGTGAATCCAGTGTTACACATTTGAGATGCTCCATCAGTAGCTTCTGAGATGCATCATCTTGACCACATCATTGAGCTCATTGGTTCCCCTCTCTGGACCTCGGTGGTCTCACCTGTAAAATGGGGATACTAATCTTCACCTGCATGAAGGCCGGTGGCCAGATAGAGTGCTGTCAGAATGCCTTCTGGTCTCCAATCATCTTGCAGGAGCCTCCTTGGTGGGGCCACTTTTCTCGAAGTACAGATGGATGTGACCAGGTAAACAAGTATGGTGGAGACTGCGTGCTTCTCTACTTTGTGGCACCAAGCAGGAGACAATCGAGGACAAAGTCAAGGGCTATGGCTGCCCTGAGGACACCAGGCCTGCCAAAGCCAAATCTCTGGGCAAGAGTTTCATAAAGAGAAAGGATCACCGGTCTCTATCCTTTCTCCTCAGGCTGTGGCCCTGCCCCCTCTCCTTCACCACGGAGCCGTTTGGCACTGGCCCCCAGCTTCTTAGGCAGCTCTCCTTCTCTAAAATAGTTGAGGTGCAAAGGGCCCTTGGATCAGCACTCCATGCCCCTCCTGCTTCCCTTCTCCCCATGTTCACAGGAATCAGAGGAAGGATCTTCTGTTCTGAAAACTCAGGCTGGGCACCTGGGAGCTGGAATGGCAATATGGAGTCCCCTATGATCCTGGTGGGACACATGGGGTGTCACAGGGCAGACACCCACAGGTGGCTGGAATGAGCATCACGGGCACCAGAGTGACTTTCAATCAGGTGATCCTGGATGGGTCTACCCTTGAGTAAGGGTCTCCCCAAGCCACACATCAGCCTGTGCTGAGCCAGGAGCACACAGGAGACTGCCTGCGGTGCCCAGATAAATTCAGTGAGATGGGCGAAGCAGGGGTTTTTGGAGTCTGATGGTCTGGGTCAGATCCGCGCCCCACCTCTTACTGGCTATGTGCTGGGAAAATCACCCAGTCTTTTGAAGTGCCGGGTTCCCCCTTTATAAAATGAGAGTCATGGCGCCACCTACCACACAGGGTCGCTGTGAGAATAAAATCAGGCATGGAAAGTGCTTGCCCTGGTGTCTGGCACGTAGCGAGGGCTCAAGACACAGCTAGCTAGCTAGCTTTCTTATTAAGCTCTTCTTGGGGCTCAGCACTCCTGCAGGCAGTGAGGGGGGATATAAAAGGTGAAACCACATCCCCACCTCCGAGGAGGTAGGACCAGCCCCAGGAAACAGTTAAACATCTAAGCAGTGGGTGATTAAATGCAAAAGTGACTGGGAGGCAGCAATGCTATTTATAATAGCAACATGCTGGAGGTAACCCAAATGCCCAGTGATCCTGTAATGACTCAGCAAACCCTGACGCGCTGTGACAAGACAGCCCTCCCCAGATCCATTAGAAATGGCAGGCATGCCGCTGATGTCCATACATGGAAATGTGCTCCGAAACAAACATTTCCAGAAGGAAATCGCCATTTGCCATATGCACGCCATTTGCCACAATGGGTGTATATCTGTAAGGGTCAGCCACAGAGGTCACAAAGGAATTTGGGGGGAAAGGAAGTAGTTTCCAGTGTAATGCTCACCTATTATCCCCTGCCCCCAAGTGGTGTTAAAAAAAAGGGGGTGCAAGCAGGAAGTGTTGGAGGAATTCAGAGCAGGGGAGGGAGGTGTGGGGCAGAGGGCTGAGGGAGGCTTCGCTGAGAGGATGGGGTTTGAGCTCATGTGGGAGCATTTGTGGATTTGACTAAAGGAGCAGAGTTGCCCCAGTGGGACAAGTGGGGCTCCCCTCCCCAACCCGTCTCTTTGGCCAAGAAAGAGAGTTAAGTGCTATTAAGGGCAGTATGAGAAGTGGGTGCTGGAGAGCACTGGGTGGTCCCTTTCTCTCAGGGAAAGCTATTTGTATATTGCCCAATAGGGCTTGTCCACACCGGATCATGGACTTATCACCAAGTTCTCACCTGAGTCCTGCCCAGATACCTACACGTGATAGGGAGTTGGGGGCCAGGTGAGGGCCAAGATCCTGACGGATTGTGTCTGGGAGGAAAGAGGGGTCCATGCCAGGGCTCTCTCTAGGCTGGAAAGGTTGCATCCATGAAGACACACAGGAGCTTTCGAATAGGGTCTCAGAGGCGCCAGAATGAGAGTGTGGAAAGAGTTGAAGAAATCCACTTCCATCTTGCCTGGTAAGCAAGTTAGCTCACTGTACCTCACACGGCCAACCGTGAACCAGATCTCTCAGGCATTTGGGGCTTCTCATCTCCCTGATTTAGTTGATGGGGTAAGTCACCAGCTGTTGTTTGGGTCTGGCCAGCCTCCAGGGATTGGCTCTTGGATCTGGCTTTTGTCCTCATAACGTGAACCTGGCAGCATCACAAAATGTCATAAAATAGACAGTGGCACCTGACAGATGTGTGCTTGAATCCAGCCATTTAACTGTGACCCAGAGCAAGTGTTCAAACTTCTATAAACCTCTAGTTACTCATGTATAAAATGAAGGATAGTTATGTCTCCCTCCAGGGTTTGAGAATTAGCAATAATATGTGTAAATGTTTGCACAGATTAGAGACTCAGTGGGTGGTGGGCATTACCCTAGTTTTCTTGCTAAAAACATTCCTGTGATGTAAGAGTTACCACATACCAGAGACATGGACCTGTGACACTAACACAGCCTCTTCCCCATCTCCCACTTTCTCCCCTGCTAGCAAGTCCTCAACTGCCCAGATCTGGGCTTTTCCTAACCCATCCCGGGTCAGTGGTGGCTTATGCCTCAGAGATGGCAGGTAAGGGAGATAGGAGGCAGTTGCTGCTGAAGCTTCCCTGCAAATGGCTTCTATAAACCCCACAGGAGTACCCCTGGCCAAGCAGCACCTCCAGAGTGCACTAGCCACCTACAGTAAAAGAAGAAATAAATATGGTTCCTGACACAGAGCTCCTAAAACATGGAATTTCCTGACTGATAAGGGTGATAGGATTGTCTTTTGGTCTTTGTCCCTGGTTCATGACAACAGAGCTCTTATATCTCTTGGAATTTCCTGGATAATAGGAGCATCTTTTGTTCTAATGAGACAACTCTTGATGTTACCCTAGATAGCTTCAGGATGGGGCAGGTTGCCAGGTTAGACTTGATTTGAAGCCTGGAACTTTCGGCCCTTCTCCCCCAACCTCTGGGGTGGGAGAGAGGATTGGTGGCTGAGTTAATAATCAGTCATGTCTTTGTGATGAAGCCTCCAATAAAATTCCCACCAGCATGGAGTTCAGGGAGCTTCTAGATCGGGGAACACATCTATGTGGCAGGAGGGTGGCACACCCCAACTCCACAGGGACAGAGGCCCCTGTGCTCGGGACCCTTCTGGACCTTGCCTTATGTATCTATTCATCTGACTATTCATTTGTAGCCTTCCTAATATTCTCTATAATAGAGTGAAAAGTATAAATCAAGTGTGCTCCTGAGTTAGGTGGTGAGTTTAGCAAATCATCGCAGGAATCCTAGGTTTATAGCTGGTCTGTCAGAAGCATGGGAAGCCTAGGCTTTGTGGTTGGTGTCTGAAGTGGGGGCAGTCATGAGGCAATAAGTCTTTACCTTGTAGGATTTGCCCTAACTCTGGGTAGTCAGTGTCAGAACCCAACTGAATTGTTGAACACCCAGTTGTGTTGGGAGAATCAGAGAACTGATTGTTGGCATTGGTAAAAACACCACCATCGACACCAGAAGCCTGTGAGAAGTTAGGGAGACATCACAGCACACGGTCTCCTTAAGGAAAGGCCCCAGGCAGGGGCCTCTGAGAACCTTCCTAAAGACATACATAGGCCTCTGTCACATATTAGAAGAGTCCAGCTCCATCTTTCCTTCGAGCCAGGGTCACTAGGGCACTTTAGGGAATCCTGACGAGTCAGATGCTTCTAAACACTTTTTTTTCTAAAACTTGAATTCTTAATTCATTAATACTGCTGGCTCCTTAAAAGATCCTAGATTTTGTATGTGTTATGCTATATTTCAGGTTTTCAAAGGACAAAATATACTTTTAATCCTACTTTGAATCCAGTCTTTAAAGAGGAGTACAAGTTCTTTCTTGTTTTCTCAAGAGATGCCAGGGAGACCCTCAAGCACCTCTCACTACTTGTCACACGACACGACCACCCCGGCATCTGACAGAACCGTCACGAAAAGGAAAATATGACAGAAATAAATGTTTACAAAGATCCGTAAGCAGAATGCTACAATATCTTCTCTGGTCTCCACCCTGTTACCACCTCTTCTCCTGCCCAGGCATTTCCCTATTTGACTCTTCCTCAGATTGTCTCAGATCCTTCAAACCCAAATTGTCCAAAAGGAAAGTTATGGTTTACTTGAGTAAACCCTGGCTGCCAGCCCCACCTGACCGGCCCCTCCTGAGGTTCCACATCAGTAAATGGCATCAACATTCATCTTTGAGGTAACATAAGCAAGAAACTAAGTCATCTCATTTCCTTTATTATCACCACCCAAACCAACCCATCGTGGTGAATCAACCTGAATCGCTCTACATCTATCCACTACTCACCACTTCCACCGCTTCCCCCTTAGTCCAGGCTGTCTTTATCTCTCACCTGGATGACTGTGGTGGCCACCTCTTTGGATCCAGCCAGATTCTCTTCCAACCTGCTTCCTACACTGCATCCATAAGGATCTTTCTAAAAAGCATGGCTGATCTTAGTACTCCCTGTCTTAAAGCCCACCAAGGGGTTCCCATTGCTCTTAAAATAAAAACCAATTCTCTAACAAGCCTGCAAGGCCTCTATTCAAATACCCCTGTTCTCTGTGTTCCAGCCAAACTGGCCTCTCTAATGTCTCCCATGCCCCAGTGATCCTCTCAAACAGGCCTTTTGCACATGCTGTTTCTTCCATCTAGAATGATCAAATGCCATGACAACCACCCCTTCGCCTGGCTAGTCCCTGCATGACTCTTGAGTCTCTACTCCAGCATCATTTTACTAAAAACCTTCCTGACTGCTCAGTCTACATGGTTCCTTTATAACAAGTTCCCCTTTAACCTTACTCTTTCCATTCCTTAGAATACGAATCTGGGTTTGCAATTGCATAGTATTATTGTGAATGCTTCATTGATTTCTTTCTAACCCAGAACCTTAATGCAGTAGTAGGTCCTT
This sequence comes from Cryptoprocta ferox, assembly GCA_028646485.1. Taxonomy (NCBI): domain Eukaryota; kingdom Metazoa; phylum Chordata; class Mammalia; order Carnivora; family Eupleridae; genus Cryptoprocta; species Cryptoprocta ferox. The sequence continues at coordinate 106,233,091 of CM053571.1, read as the reverse complement.
AACGAATATGATTGAATGAATGAATGAGTTAAGATATTTGGGTCTTGACACATCCTTTAATAATCCAAGATTTATGACATCACAAAATAGGTCAAGGCCACAAGTTCCACATATACACAGAGATAGGTTCTTATCTGAGGTATGAGGTATTATAAAGCTGGGAATAACAAATAGGAAAGCCATCATGCAAATGTGTGGTTATTCAAAGTCACTCTCCTAGAGAAAAGGTCACAGACTAAGAGAAAAGTCAGGTCCAAGGCTTTGAGAATCAATCTAATTCTATTTGGAGAGTAAACCTCTGATTTCAGAAAGGCTGCTGCTTTGGAAGAATGGCAGGGGCATTTTTGATTATCACAGGGTCAGAAAGCACCCTACTCATATTCATTTGGACGGCCAGGGAAACTAACAACGTTGGGTCAGTCCCATGCCAAAAATATTTTTCTTGCTCTAATGCCAATACCACCTCTGTTGAGAGACCCTGAAGGGAATTTGCGTGGGGGAGGGCATAACACAATTACATAGGTCTCTAAATGAGCCCCACAGCTCTAAGGAACTGAGCACTCAATACCAAGAAAAGAGGAAATTGCTATTTATGATGATACAGAGAACAAAGCAGTGGTACCAACAGCTGCCTCACCCTGGGTTTACCAGTCATGGTGCCAAAACAAAGCAGCACCCTCAGTCTGGACTCTGGTAGGCACACAGGCTTGCCTGCACGTGCACACACACACACTTGGACAGACTCTGGCCAGCAGGCACACACACACATGTGGATGGATATGGGTGGTCCACACCCTGCCAGGGCTTCTGTCTGGGGAAATCTGGAGGCTTAGGGCTGGGTCTCAAAGAGCCACCAGCTAGATGAATGAAGATCACCAGCTCCAGCTCCCCAGGCCAGACTCCTCTCTTACTGGTTCTGCTCAAGATCGCTTGATCATAACTAGAACTGCTAAGAAGCTCCCTGAGCAGAAGTCTGTCGGGAGGGAACACTGGCAGATGCCATTTTTATGGGCTCCCTCTACCTTGCTGGTGCTGGTACTGCACTGGAAGGTGCCATTTTTATACCCTCACTCTACCCACCTAACAGTCCTGGGCAAACAGCCCACCCCCAGCCTGTACTGCTGGCATGACTCCACCAGACCAGCAGCGGAGCAGCCCTGCCCCCCTGCACTGCTCCCATGATCCCACTGGAGGCAAAAGGCACCACAACCCACACAGGGGATGCCCCTTGAGCACAAGTCACAGGGTGGGGGTTGCCTTTCTGAACCCCAAGAGCCTGAAATACGTGGAGAGACAACTGAAGAGACATCTAAGAACCAGGGCAAGGTTAAAGAATAAGGTTCATCTCCTATACAGAGCTATTCCTTCAAGATAGGGAGAGAGAACTGTTTCACATACACATAGAAACAAACACAGTCAGGCCAATAAGGAAACAAGGAACTGTTCCAAATGAAGGAACAAGATAAAATCTCAGAAAAAAAAAACCTTAATAAAATGGAATAAGTAATTTACTTGGTAAGTATATACCTGATAAAGAGTTCAAATTAATGGGGGCATCTGTGTGGCTCAGTTGGTTAAGTGTCCAACTTCAGCTCAGGTCATGAGCTCATGCCTCGTGAGTTTAAGCCCCACGTTGGGCTCCGTGCTGACAGTTCAGAGCCTGGAGCCTCCTTCCAATTCTGTGTCTCCCTCTCTCCCTGCCCCTCCCCACTCACCTTCTGTCTCTCTCTCTCCTTTAAAAGTAAATAAACATAAAAAAAAAAATGACTTCGAATTAACAGCCATAGTGATGCTCACCAAACTCGAGAGAATAGATGATCACAGCGAGAACTTCAAAAAGGGAGAAACTGTAAGAAAGTACCAAACAGGAAACTCACAGAGCTGAAGAATACAATAACTGTACTAAAAAATACACTAGAAGTAATCAAGAGCAGACTAGATGATACCAAATAGATCAGTGACCCAGAAGATAAGGTAGTGGAAATTATCCAAATAAAACAACAGAAAGAACAACAAAGAATTTTTAAAATAAGGATACCTTAAGTCATCTGTGGGAAAACAACAAGCATATTAACATTCTCCCGAAGCAGAAGGGAGAAAGCGGCAGAATACTTACTTGGAGAAATAATGGCTGAAAACTTCTCTAACCTGGGGAAGAAAACAGACAAGTAGGTTCAGGAAACACAGGATCCCAAACAAGATGAACCCAAAGAGTTCCACACCAAGACACATTATAATTACAAATGTCAAAGATAAAAATAGAGAATCTTAAATGCAGCAAGAGAAAAACAACTAGTTACAAGAACTCCCATAAGACTATCAGATTTTTCAGCAGAAATATTGCAGGCTAGAAGAGAGAAACATGATATATTCAAAATGCTAAAAGGAAGAGACTTCCAGCCAAGAGTACTCTCCCTGGCAAGGTAATCATTCAGATTTGAAAGAAAGATAAACAGTTTCCCAGACGAGAAAAAGCTAAGGGAGTTTATCACCGCAAAAATGGCCTACAAGAATTGTTAAAGGGACTTTTTAAGCTGAAAAGAAAGGATCATAACTAGAAATAAATATATGAAAAAAAATCTCATTGGTGAAGGCAAATATAGTAAAGGTAGTGGATCAAAGCTAGTATGAAGGTTAAAAGAAAAAGGTAGTAAAAAATTATAACTACAATAATTAGGTAAGGGATACACAAAATAAAAATATGTCAAAGATGTCAAAAACATAAAACATGGGGCAGAGGAGTAAAAAAAATGTAGTGCTTTTAGAATGCAGTCAAATTGAAGTGACTATCAACTTAAAATAGGCTGCTATATAAATAGGTAGTTAACTTCATGATAACCAGAAACCAAAAACCTATAATAGATACACAAAAAAATAATTAGAAAGGAACCTAAACATAACACTAAAAAAAAAAAAAAAAATCAAACCACAAGAGAAAGAGAGCAAGAAAGGAACAGAGAAAAACTACAAAACAAAACAGAAAACAATTAACAAAATGGCAATAAGTAGATGCCTATCAATAATTAATTTAAATGTAAATAGACTAAGTTCTTCAGTCAAAAGACATAGGGTGGCTGAATGGATAGAAACATTTGATCCATCCATATGCTGCCTACCAGAGATTCACTTCAGAGCTAAAGACACACAGATTGAAAGTGAAGGGATGGAAAAAGATACTCCATGCAAATGGAAATGAAAGGAAAACTGGGATAGCAATACTTAATATCAGGAAAAATAGACTTGAAGACAAAGACTATAACAAAAGACAAAAAAAGAATTACGTTATAATAAAGGGGTGAATCCAACAGAGGGATATAACATTTGTAAATATTTATACACCCCAAATAGGAACAGCTAAATATATAAAACAAATATCAACAGACATAAAGGGAAAAATTGACACCAATACAATCATAGTAGGGGACTTAAATACCCAACTTACATCAATGGATATTTTATCTATACAAAAAAATCTATAAGAAAACATCAGCCTTAAATGACACATTAGACCGGATGGACTTAATAGATATTTACATAACATTCTGTCCAAAAGCAGCAGAACACACATTCTTCAGATGCATACAAACATCCTTCAGGATAGATCACATGTTAGGCCACAAAACAAGTCTCAATAAATTTAAGAAGATTGAAATCATATCAAGCATCTTTTCTAATCACAATAGCAGGAAACTGGAAATCAATTACAAGAAGAGAAATGGAAAAACACAAGCACATGAAGGCTAAATAACCAATGGGCCAATGAAGAAATTAAATGTAAATGTAACATCAAAAAATATCTGAGTCAAATAACAGTGGAAACACAACATTCCAAAATTTATGGGACACAGCAAAGGCAGTTCCAAGAGGAGAGTTCATAGCAAAATGAACCTATCTCAAGAAACAAATTTAAAAAAATTTCAAATAAACAATCTAACTTTACACTTAAAGGAACTAGAAAAAAAAAAAAGCCCAAGGTTAGTAGAAGGAAGGAAATAATAAAGATCAGAGTGGAAATAAATGAAATAGAGACAACAAAGAAACAAACATAGAAAAGATTAATGAAGGGGCGCCTGGGTGTGTCAGTCAGTTAAGCATCCGACTTCGGCTCAGGTCATGATCTCATGGTCTGTGGGTTCGAGCCCCCGTGTCAGGCTCTGTGCTGACAGCTCAGAGCCTGGAGCTGTTTCAGATTCTGTGTCTCCCTCTCTCTCTCTGCCCCTCCCCCACTCATGCTCACGCTCTCTCTCGCTCTTTCTCTCAAAAATAAACATTAAAAAAAAAAGAAAAGATTAATGAAATTAAGACCTGATTCTTTGAAAAGATAAACACCGTTGAAAAACCTTTTGACAGACTCATCAAGAAAAAAAGGAGAGAGGGTCCAAATGAAATAAAGAATGAAAGAGAAGTTACAACAGATACCAGAGAAATACAAAGGATCCTAAGAGACTACAATGAACAAATAATACACCAAAAAAATGACCACCTAGAAGAAACGGATAAATGCCTAGAAACAGAGTCTTCCAAGACTTAATTATGAAGAAATAGAAAATCTGAACAGACCAATTACTAGCAATGATACTGAATTGGTAATCAAAAAACTTCCAACAGACAAAAGTCCAGGACTAGACGGCTTCACTGGTGAATCCTACCAAACATTCAAAAAAGAGAAAAAACTATCCTTCTCAAATGATTCTAAAGTAATTGAAGAGAAAGGAATACTTCCAAACTCACTTTAACAAGCCGGCATTACCCTCATATCAAAACCAAAGATGCCATGCATACGCACAAAAAAATTACAGGCCTACTGATAAGCCTATAAACATATTGATAAACTATTGATAAACATAGATGCAAAAATCATTGACTTGATATTAGCAAACTAATTCAACAATACACGAAAAGAATGATCAAATGGGATTTATTCCAGGAATGCAAGGATGTTCCAACTTCTGCAAATCAATCTTACATGATACATCACATTAACAAAATGAAGGATGAAAATTGTATAGTCACTGAAATAGATGCAGAAAAGCATTGCAATATCCAACACCTATTTATGATTAAAAAAAAACTCCCAACAAAACAGGTAGAGAGGAAATGTATATCTTGAGATACAGATATAAATATAGATATAGTCTATATATGACAAACCCAAAGTTATCATACTCAACAGTGAAAAGTTGAGCTGAAAGCTGAAAGCTTTTCCCAAGACCAGGAATAAGACAAGGATGCCCACCCTTGCCTCTTTTATTCAACACAGTATGGAAGTCCTAGCCAGAGCAACTAGGCAAGAAAAATAAAGGCATCCAAATTGGTAAAAGGAAGAGGTAAAACTGTCACTACTTGTAGATGACCATGGTACTATACATAAAACTCTAAAGACTAAAACAAAAACAGAAACAAAAACCCTGTTAGAACTGAGAAGTTAATTCACCAAAGTTGCAGGATAAAAAATAATAAACAGAAATCAGTTGTATTTTTATACACTAAAAATAAGCTATCAGAAAAAGAAATTAAGAAAACAATCCCATTCACCATTTTATCAGAAAGAATAAAATACCTAGGAATATATTTAACCAATGAGGTGAAAGACCTATACTCTGAAAACTGTAAGACACTGATGAGAGAAATCAAAGAAGACACAAATGAAAAGACCTATACTCTGAACTCTGTAAGACACTGATGAGAGAAATCAAAGAAGATACAAACAAATGAAAAGATATCCCATGCTCATGATCGGAAGCATTTAACATTGTTAAAATGTCCATACTACTCAAAACAATCTAATTCAAGGTAATCCCTATCAAAATACCAATGGCATTTTTCACACAATCACAACAAATGTTAAAATTTTCATGGAACCTGAATAGCCAAACCAATCTGAGAAAGAAGAACAAAGCTGGCAGTGTCTTATTCCCTGATTTTAAACTATACTACAAAGCTCTAGTGATCAAAACAATATGATATTTGCATAAAAACAGATACATGGATCAACAGAATAGAGAGCCCAGAAATGAACCCAAACATAAATGTCAATTAATCTACAATAAGGGAGGAAAGACTATACAATGGGGAACAGACAGTGTCTTCAATAAATGGTGCTGGGAGAACTGAACAGCTACACGCAAAAGAACGAAACGGGACCCCTCTCTTACACCATACACAAAAATAAACTCAAAATGGATTAGACTAGAATGTAGGACTTGAAACCATAAAACTCCTAGGAGAAAACATAGGCAGTAAGCTCCTTGATTATCAGTCTCAGTAATATTAATTTGCATCTGATTCCACAGGCAAGAGCAACAAAAGCCAAAATAAACAAATGGGACTGTATCAAACTAAAAAGCTTTTGCATAGCCAAAGAACTACCAACAAAACAAAAATGCAACACCAGAATAGAAGAAAATATTTGCCAGTCATATGTTCGGTAAGGGGCTAATATCCAAAATATATAAAGAACTCTTACAACTAAATGGCAAAAAAAAAAAAAAAAAAAAAAAAAAAAAAAAAAAGTCTACCAATTAACTCTTTCCCTTAGAGTAAATTCCTGGAAGTGAAATGGCCTGGTCAAAAGATATAGGTTTTGAAACTTAATGCCAGATTGTCTTCTCCAAGTTTCATAATGTAACAGCATGCACCTTCATGACAGTGTGTATGAGTACTCATTTCTCCAGACATTTACCATCAGTGAGTGGTGGTTTCTTCTCAGCTCTTTAATTTTAAATGCAATGGGCCAGGTTCAATACAGTGAAATTCATCTTCGGAATTCATCACCGTCCCGGGTAGCCTGCAGATACACAAAGGACAGCTCTTTTGAAATGACTCAGGAAACAAATGACATATTTCAATATGACCTGAATGCTGAAATAGGCTTTGCAAACTAAATGAGAAAACAAAACTATTTTTCTGACATATTATGGATTGAAATTTCGAGCATGGCCTCGCCCATGTATTTAAAATAACTGATTAGTCAGTGACAATGTCCCAAGCACTTCTTCCTCTGGTCTGGTATATGGACTCTATACCCTAGAGGGTCGTGTTTTCAAATATCTTTCCAACCTCTATTCTCCCACTATTTTGTATTTCTTACTTCTCCTCTAGGGTCCTGGCAGCTTTATATGCCTCACCTTAGCTGGGGAAAAAAAGGAGGGTGCCATCTAAGCCCTCCTGGAGACAACAATGTTGAAATTCTGCCATCCATCAAGGTGTGGCATCCATCTGGCCATGCATTTGCCACCTCCTTATGACTCAGGTCTAGGGAACAGCCATGGTATTTGATGCAGGAAAATACCAGTGACTCATCTTCCTCTGGAAGGCCGAGCAAGACTGTGGCACTTTCCTAAGGTGATGGTGCCTCATTTGAAATTCACCAAAAATCCCCAATGTCTCAAACAGTTCCTTCCGTCTGAAAAGTTGTATAAGATTTGTCACATTTGGCTATTCACATTTGGCCACGGCAAGTTCCAGCTCCAAAATTTAATCATCATATTGAGCAACTAATTTCTAAATTGGGCTTGTGATCAAGACTTTTATAGGAATATTAATGGCTTGAAGTTTGCAGCCAGAAAATATATGACAGCCTAGATTTTATGGCTGGTTCTAGATAATGGTGACACATTACTGAGAAATGCATCTGTTTCCTAACTCCATAAATTGAATGCTGTTTATAATAATGCAGCTAGAGCGTAACACTTTATCATAAGAGTAGTTGTCCCCATGGAAATCATTATTCAGTATATACTTGATAAACTGGTCATCATTCACAGGCAGAAGAGAAACTGATGTGGCCCGTGTTATTTACAGGAGAACGAGCAATACGTTATCTTCTTATTGGACTGATGCTTTTCCTACCAGAAGGACTACGTTGCCTCCCACGTGTTGCTCACAGAATTCTGTGAATGTCATTAGTCTCACAGGCTTTAATGCCCAGGGCAGAAGAAGAGCCATTCCTAATCTCGGAATTATTTTCAGAGGAGAACCTTGAAAAGAGGTCTTCTGATAGAAATTTAGTCTTGCACTTCCCCAAATGGAAAACCAAACAGGAAGCGATGAATGGTGATGAGGAACTTTGTTCCTCAAAGCTGGCCAGGTCACGATAGGCAAGTCACAATGACTTCGTGTGCCATTAAAGATAGGAAGACAACGGTTAACTATGATTTGGCAGATGGTGTACCACTGAGGCTAGGCCTTCCATCCTCATGGTCATATGTGTCCCCACAAGGAACCTGGTAGCCTCTCCCTGGATATTAAAATCCTTCTCAATGGAGAACAAGGCATCATTACAGGGGACAGCCATGCTGTGGATGTCACACTGTCATGCCCAGTCCTGCAAGCTCTCAGTCTTCAACCTTGGTTGAGAGCATTGCTGCCCCCAGGGAGAAGGCTGCCCTGGGCCCTGGTTGCTGATTCCATGCGCTAGCTGCATGAACAGGTGCATTGGTAATGTCCTCTGAGAACGATGGTTAGGCCGGGTGTGGGCTGTGAGCTGTCTATTCACAAGGTCTCAGGGCCACTGAAACTCTTCCCAGCTTCCAGAACTTTCCAAGTTTCTAGTAATTTAGCTTGCAGGCCACAGAGCATCCCTCGGTTTTTCAACCTCTCCTGACTCACCAGAGGAATCCATATTGAATTCATCTGCAAGGATTTTTTGTGTCTCAGCTGAATGCCCCACACTGCTGTGGGAGAGGTAGCACTAGAGAGAGAACCACAATCACACTTGTATGGTCCTTCTACGTTTCCAAATGCTTTTACAATTGTCTCGAGGTGACCTGACCAATGATTAGAGTATGAGCTCAGAAGTCCCAGCTGCACGGCTGGGTGTGCGCCCTTCCTTGGTGGCCTCCTCGGAGCCGTAAGCATCCGTTTTCCCTTCTGGAAAGTGGCCGGGCAGTTGGTTTCCTTGAAGATCAAATGAGGTAATCCATAATAAGTGTTCCTTCGATGTTGGCTGTTATCCTCACACTGTCCCGACTCCGCAGAAAGAGACACTGGGTGGTAGGGCTGGAGAGCTGAATAGAAACAGCTAGAAACCAGATGATGTTTCCACACACATCATTTCAGTTGGTTTGTTGACAACCTCCCTCCTTCACAGGTGGGGGGACTGGAGGTCAGGCAGGGTGTCTCACTATCTGGCACTACTGACATTTGGGGCCAGATAACCCTTGGCTGGAGGGTCCGCCCCATCCATTGTAGGCAGTTTAGCCTGTGCGCAACAGAGGCTGCGAGCACCATCCCAGGGGTGACAATGAAAAAATTCTCCAGACACTGCAAACTCGCCGCCCAGCTGGGAACCACTGAGGTGGGGTAATCTGTCAGAGGGTTAAAGAGGAGCACACAGCCAGGCCCAGAGCCCAAAAGCTGAAATCAATGGGGGACTTGTCCTCTGTCAGTCCTCTCAGTATCTTTCCTCAAAGGATTTAGAACAGAGTCACAGAGACTAAAATACCAGTAAGTTCTTCCTGATACTTGAGTATCATGCGAGTTGAGAAAAGAGGGCATTTGAAGTGAAGTTCCAGTTAGACAAGGACAGATGAACAGACAAAATGGAATGTGGCCTGGGTGCTACAGACCAGAGAGAAGACTGGACAGAGGGATGACCACGGGAGGAGTGGCCACTGAGGGAATGGAAGGCAAAGGCTGGGGGTGGGAGGACTTCCTGGGGCATCAGGAGGACAAGGGGCCACTGTGGGGAGGGCTGTGGGGGAGAGGACCCAGGCCTCAGGGAGCCATCAAGGAGTTTGGACCTACTGCCGAAAGAAGGCTTAGCCAGGCAATCCTTGTGGGGTGGGGATTGGAGGCATGTGCCCACGGGTTAATGTGAAGACACCTGTCTGGGACGGGACAACAGGGTCCCCTGTGACCTGAAAGAGGGGCCTTCCCTGGCTCCCACCAGTGGTTCTGACCACCGCCTGTTATAGCTGACCACGAGCAAGCTGCCTCATGGGAGAAAGGTGCATACAAACCTCGGTGAGGACCAGGTGGGTATCGAGGCACTTGCACACCCAGCACGGACCCCGTCTGGGCTGCAGCAATGAGCCTCACTCTGCTCAGAAGCTGTGGCAGATGACTTCCCTTTAAGACTGGCTGATTACCACAGAAGCCATTGTCCTTTCCCCCCCAGCCTTCCAAAGACAAGCGAAAGGTCTTTGATTAGGCCTCTTCCTGGTTCTGAGGGGGAGGTTATAGAGGTGTTTGCTCTAACGGCCATCTGGGGAGTCAGGATTTCCTGAGGCTAGGGGCAAAGGCTTCACACTCCTACTCCTCAGGAAATCCGCCCCGAGAGGCAACGAAAAAAAAATGCACCCTTTGGGTCATTGGTCTATTTTTAATGCGTGTGGCCTGACTTGGTGCTTATGCGCTTGTACCTCGGTCTACCTGTGAGAATTTCAGCATGATGTGTGTTCAAGAAGACGCTCTTAGAATTTGCAGCTCACAAATTCCAGTGGACTGTCCCTTCAGAGGTCAGACAGTGGTATCAGGTAGTAGGCATGAGAGGTACCAGGTTGGGCAACTTCTGAGAGACATTGGTGACCAGCCCAGTGAGCTGTAAGAGAGCATGCCCTTTTTTTAGTTTTCAATAGCTTAGTGACCAGACCTTTCTCCCACATAGCAACAAACCACCCACTGAGTCATTCAAAGAGCCGCTGACACATTTATTCAGAAGTACTTGCAGCTGCTATGTGCAGGGCTCTGTGTTCAACATGGCATCTCAGGAGGATGTCTGAGTGAAGAAGCAACAGAACACTGACCTAACACAACAGGGCTCGCTGGAGCTCGTGGGATGAGCTGTCACATTTCATGCAGGGTATGTGGCGCCTCCCAGGACACATCTAAACTGTGTACGTAGAACATAAACACATAAACACAGAAGGTTGGTAAGTCAGCTTAGCGGAGTAGGGGTTACCAAATTAAGTATGATCAGCTGGACAAATTCTCTGGCATTATTTCCCACTCCCAGTTATTTTCGGGTGCTGAGAAAAATGCCCGATAACTTTCTGGCCTTTCGCTGGGTGCCGTGGAGGCTGGCGGCCGGCAGAGGGGGCCTCAGGCTCATCCGGGGAACTGGCCGCATGCGTGGAAAAGAAGTGCCTGTTTGTGCTGAGTGAGCCCAGAACACACTGGAGGGTGAAGTTGATCAGAACACTGTTTGGCTCCGTCCCCACTTGCCGGACTGACGGAGCCTCAAGTCCACGATGAAGTCACATACAATGGAAAGTGCCTGGCAATTAACAGAGATTTCAAAACCAGAGGAAGGAAACTGCATGCAGGAGGGGCTGACGGGGACCAGAAAGCCCTGCTTTTCCTTAGAGCCAGCATCTGAGACGGTGCCAAGGCCCAGGAGTTCTTGCTGGCCTTTGGGAGCTCTGGCCTGGGTCTTGTCTTTGTATCGGGCGGGCGCTGGTGATCCTGAAACTGAAATTGTATATAGAGGAAGGGAGGGTAGAGAATCCCAGGAGCGGTCGCCAGGCAGGCTGGCAGTCCCCCTGCTGACTTCACCGGCCTAATTGATGACCCATCGCAGACGTTAGGAACTGGAGCCATTTGGCAGGCACACAGAAGGGGGACCATGAAGGCAAGGCTGAGTTTCCTTCTCCAGGGAGCAGTGTCTTCCAAAGGCTGAGATGTGACAGCTTAAGAAAATTAAATGTGACTGCAGCACTGTGCCTGCATTATCCAGCCCCAGCAGGCAGCCTGCGGCTTCTGCTGCCCTTGGGTCTAGAGATGGTGCCCAGAGAGACAGCAGGACAAGAAAATGCTGTGACAGGCTCGCCTTAAAGAAGGTGCTTGTCCCTCCGCTTACCAAACAGTAAAGCGGCCCCTTATCACTCAACTCAGATGAGGCCCTGCCTCTACACCTTACAGACTTAACACCCGCGGACAGTGGGGGCTGGTGTCTGCTGGGGAAATGGGCGATTCGGACAGGGGTTCTGTTCCCTCCTCCCTGAAGGGGCCAGGAGCCTGCACTCTCCTTCATGGGTATGCGAATCGTGGGCAGAGCCGTGATGGCGCGGAGAGGGCTCGGTGCCAGTTACAAGCCACACAGGACACCCCCACAGCCCTTTCCCTGTCCCTGCCCAGCTGGGCCAGGAGGGCCACGAGGCCCTGGCTGTCTGCACTCATGACCTTCTCAGGTGTGGCTTTCCTGGGTAGTCCCAGAGCCACCGGGGAGCAGAAAACGTCTGCACCACCCAGCCCTTCCCCAGCCCTGAGGGCGCCCTATCCCCTTTTGTTGGGGATATCATGGAGATAATAATCATTTATTCACCAGTCATAAAAATGATCCATGGCCCATGAGGACTCAGAGCTGAGCTGGTGAGCATCAGAAAGCAGGCCTAATCAGAAATTCAATATTCTCTACTTTTCCTTTCTATTAAGGATCAGAGTGCTCCCAGAGCTGCACCCCAGGCTTTCCCTGTGGTCCGATGAGCCCAGGAATGGGGCTGGGGGTGCTGTCGATCGGGCCGGCCCTCCACCTTCCTGGCTGCCCCCTCCATGGCCTCCAGGCCTCCCTTCCAGGTGCCCTCCCCCCCAGCCACCCTGCTGCTGCCGAGTCTCCTCCATCTCATTTCGGCACCTGCCCAAGTGGCTCTTCTCCCACTTGTGTCACCACCTCTTTACAGATCATCCAGGTCTTTTAAACAAACTCTGGGCTATTTTTTTAGGGTGTTTATAAGTAAATGAAAGTCAGGTCTAAGGTTAAGACTATTAGCTAGTTTTGCATGTCTTTCTTATTTACTTTTAAAGAAACTGTTTCGCCACTTGTTCGGACCGCCAGGACATAACTGTAAAGGAGATAAACTATGGCAACACTCTTCCTCTTTCTCCTTTCTTTCCTCCTGCTTGTCAGCAACCCCAAGAGCCCTTGTCCTATAGGAAACTGGTCCAAAAACTCTTGATGGCACACCCTTCCTGGGGGTATTGGCACTTCACAGGATAGGAGATCCCCCAGCTCCGACAAATACTTCTAGAATGGAGAGCAGCTGGGCACTGGTTCTTGGGTCCCTCACATCACAGCATTCGGAACATCCTGGAGGCCTCTGTCGCTAGTCCACTGGCAATAGCCACCCACCTGCTTCTGTCTGAGCTCTTCTGCCTGGCCTCTCCCTGCTGGCTGTGAGGCTGCCCTCCCTCCCTCCTCCTCCTCCCGGCCTGCAGCCCAAAGATGGGGGTATCCTGCATTCACCTCAGTCCTGGTCTCCACTCCAGCACATGTGGGTAATGAAACCCCAAGACCGCATGTCACAGTTTAGGAAAGATCCCATGCCTTGTGGGAGAACGCCCCCTTCCCTTCTGCTCTGCAAGGTCAGGATGGAGGCTTTTGTGTTCTCCCAAACCCTGGGCACCTCGCCCCAGTCCCCCTTGGAGGGACGTTTGGAGGGTCTATGGGCAGTCCCACGCAGCCAACGTGCTTACTAAAAACAGAGAGGCCTCTGATCTGCTGGCCTGAGGCAGGGATCCATCCGGGAGAGTCGGGGTGTTTGGGAAAGGGGCAGCAGAGGCAGAGGAGGGCAAACGCACGCCGGGTATGTGCAGATTGGGCCTCTGAGCTCTGAACGTTTGCAACTCATGGGAAAACGCCAGCCTATTTATCCGCTGGCCACCTGACTGTGGACCCACATGTACATACCACATGGTGATCTTTGCAGGGAAATTCATGCAGAAGCACAAGAGGCAGGCAGCAGGAACTACCATTGCCTGGAACCTACCCGGTGGCTGGCACTGGACGAAGGGCCCTTACTCACGTGCTCACGTGGCCACACCTACTACAGGTGCTGCGCCTGCGCAGCCGGGGTGGAAGCTGACCAACTGGCCCGAATGGGCTTGCCTTCCACCTCGCCGAAGTTTAATTTCCGCCGAGGGTCTCACGACCGGCAGGCTCCTATGGGTGAGCTGCGAGCAGCCCTGGAGAGGGGACGAGAGGAACGTTGAGCCAGTTTTTCTGGCGCCCCACCACCAGCGCATGCACTGCCACCTCTCGTGACTCTTCCTTGGGGGTCCAGCGGAAGGGGGGACTTGGCTCGGAGACTGCCAGCACCCCTCCTCCCATCCAGCGTTCCCACGCCTATTTAACCGGTTCAGGGAGGGGCGATGGGGGGAGGGGGGGAGTCAATGTTATTTCGGGTCTTATTTTCCGAAGGCTACAGCAAAGTTGGGCAGGAACATGGAGACCTCAGCATACCTGCGAGGAACAATAAACAAACGGCCGTCCTGAATGTGTTTTCCTTTCTCTCTGGGCCTCTCAGTTTGCTATGGGAACCTAATGGAGGAGCAGTGCGCTGCCGTTCGATTTGGCCTGTTTGCCCACACACGCTCCCAGCTTCCCTAAAAGTCAGAAAGGAAAGACCAACAAAACGTGCCAAAATTAGTGCTTTGGGTTCAGGAAATCCCACCTCCTGGAACCAATGGGTTAATATGGGGCCCATTGATAAATTCCAGCTGTTGTACTGTGTGCTCTGAGGCACATGCGCCACATTCCGGCCGGAGGCCATGCAATCAGGGTTGGAATGGGTAAAAAGGATAATATCTTGGGCTGTTTAATTTTTGTTCCTGTTTCCCAATGGGCCTATGCTAAAGTTTCAATTCCTTGCCTCAGCTTGGATGGGCTGGTGTAAAATTACTTTGCAAAGAAACCAGGAGAACAGTTCGTGTGAAGGTGTGGGGCAGATGGAGTTGGCCCGCACTTGACAGAGAATGAGGTTCCACTCTGAGCTGGGCCTGCCCGCCCCAGGCTTGCCCTGAATGAGTCCCAGCTGTGCAGCTTCTGGCCCGCCCGCGGCCTCCCGCCCCCTCCCCTCGTGAGTGGGGCATCCGGGAAACAGGCGGGAGAACAGGTGGGCCACAGCCAGATGCAGGCTCTGCACTAGGAGCCCCGGCCAAGTCCTGAGAGCCTGCGCGGCTCCTCAAAATCAGGCAGCATTAGCGCATTATGGAAGAAAATACTCTGGAAAGCAAACACCAAGCAGAAGAGAAGAAACCGTGGCGCATTAGAAAGTGCTGAGAACCTTCCAGGCTTCAGGTTCATGTCGTTAACTTCTCAGCCTCCTTCGCCAGAACCAGCACCAAGAGGCTTGGAGTTTTTAAAAGGAGGGGTAGATGAGAGTTCCAGGCAGAGTGGGTCTTAAGTACACTCTGCTTCTCTCCTTAGATTAAGAAATTGGAGTGAAGATCTCAAGGCCCCTCTCAGGTCGGGTCTTTCTAAGAGTGTCTAAACTTGGCAACCATGCATTTTACTAATAAGCAGCTTTCTCCAAGATGCTCTAACACATAATAGCTTCCCTTTGGCTAGTACTCAGTGCACTGGCGTCCCCAGAAACAAAAGGTTGGACACCAATGAATCCAGCAAATTATTTTTGTAATTTGCTATTACTATTGTAATGTTATTTGTAATGTTAGTACATAGACAAACGGATGCTCAGAACTGAGGGAATTTTGTTTGATCAACTGATCAAACATCTAAGCGATGCCTCCTAAATAATCGCTCCTCAAAAACTCAACAAAAAACCTTGAGTCCATCGTGCATCTATAAAAATCTCTACGCGGTGCCCTGCAGAGCATCACCATTTCAAATATTCACAAACCGGAGTCTCTCGAAGTTCTCAGCCGGTCACTCAGAGGCCGTAGCTTAGCATGACGGTCTAAGGGTTTCCACCTGAACCCACTTCACTGAGGTGCTAAGCAAGAAGCCCCTGGTCTGGGGCCCCCAGCTTAAGTTAACATGGATGGATCCAGGTAAGGAAACCCACCCATCACTCCAAAACTGACTTGAAACAGTAATGGACCAGAGGATTATAACCACAGGTTGGTTACTCTCTGGCCTTCAAAAGAGGACCAAGGACCCCCCTATGATCCTGCTGCTCCCTGAAAAAAACATACACAGTTCTTTAATGGCTGATCTTGGCTATACATGGAAGGCTTTAGAATCCCAGGGAAGAATGTCCTAAGCATAGCTCTGTGATGCAGAGTGCTATTGAAATCCTTTATTCATGTCCCACCCTCGTGGAGCTGACAGTCTAGCAAGGGAGGAATTGCTAACTGTAAGCAGGTTGCCAATAACCGACTCCCGGGGAAATGGAGAAGAGACCAGATTGTTCCTTGGCTGAGGGCAGAACAATTCCAATGCTCAGAGTTGGGATCGGGAGCCACAGTGAGAAAGTTGCTAGCTAAGTTTTTACTTGAAGTCACCTGAAATGAAGTGCCCACTGAGAGCAGGGCTTGGGGGACTGGGCTGGGTCTGTCACAGAATGGTGTTTGGGGCATGAAGGATGCAAGAGTGAGGTGGCTGCCCTAATGGAACTGGACAGCCAGAGAGGAAAACAAAGTCAAATCATTAGTTTTGCCTCCCAAGGCATGGCCTGAAATCCAGGGCTTAATTCTTGAGGGACTGAGGCACGGAGGCTGAGGCCACTGAGAAATTGCTGTGGCAATGGCAGTTTTGTGACGGTAGGGTGGCCAGAACAAGGACCCGCTGGGTGGTAAGTCAGCAGTAGCAGTGGGACCAAGTCCCCACAGGGTCACCTTGCTACCCACCCTCCTTCCTTGTTTCTGCCCTTTCTAGGGACTATAGATGTCTACACATTCTGCAAGCTACCCCCCATCTTTTGAAAAGGGATTGCAATGAAATCCCTTTTCTGTAGAAACTCACCAGAGGCCATTTCTATGCTTGAAATCCAGACACTGGATATTCCATTAATGCTACAGACATTTAAAAAGTCTTAAGGATATGTAGCAACTGGCCCCCTTCATAGGGGTAAGTAATGGAAATGTCATATCATTTGCTGTAGACTTTATGAACAACTATCTCCAAGGCTGGGCTCACATCAGGCCAGAAGTTCTATTACATACCTCCTACAGGCCCACGGTTTAGTATGCCTTTTGCACACTTCTCTCCAAGTGCCATTTACTCTGGTGAGTAAAATAGACTTACACGTATGAAACTGGAAAACAGTCACCACATAACTAAATGAGACGCACCAGGTGGTGGGTCTTCTTTTTAGACTCAGGACTTCTTTTTATTTTACTTTTTTTTTTTTTTGAGACAGAGAATGAGCGGGGAGGGGCAGAGAGAGGGAGATACAGAATCCGAAGCAGGCTCCGGCCCTGAGCTGTCAGCACAGAGCCCGTTGCAAGGCTTGAACCCACGAATGTGAGATCATGACTGTGAGATCATGACCTGAGCCGAAGACGGAGGCTTAACCACTGAGCCACCCAGGCACCCTATTTTACTTATTTTTTTTAAAATGTTTATTATTTTTAAGAGAGAGTGCGTGCACTCTCGTGAACAGGGAAGGGGACAGGGGCGGGGGCAGAGGATCTGAGACAGGCTCTGCACTGACAGAAGAGAGCCCGACGTGGGGCTTGAACCCACAAACCATGAGATCGTGACCTGAGCCGATGTCAGACACTTAGCTGACTGAACCACCAGGCGCCCCTCAGGATTTCCTTTTGTGTGTATTTCAGGACTGTTTATGTGTATACTTGTATGTAGAAGGGATCTCATATGAGTCAACTCTTAGGTTCTCAGAACTGGAAAGAACTGAAATTCGTCTAGTCGGCAAATCATTTATCCCATCCATCTGTAATTTTACATATCTTCTGAGTTACCTTAAATGCTTTCTAGAAGAAGGTGGGTGTAAATAAATACAATCAATAACACACAGTAAACGATTCCACACACGTTTGTTATTCCCTTGCGGAGTGCCCAAGAGCCGAGCCAGGCCTTGCAAGGCTGGGGAGTTGGGGTGGGAAGGTGAAGGTGGGCAGGACACAGTCGCATGGCAAGATGTGAAACAGACCCCAGACGATGCAGGGGCCCAGGTGAACCCTGAACCTGCACGGGGAGCAATGACAGCAGGTGAGGCAAGGCTTCAGAAAATGAGAGTGCTGGGGTGGTCAGGATGGTGTCACAGGTACGGGGATGAGCTGCAGGAGGGACCTGCCTGAGAGGCCCCTGCCAACCTGAATGACCCTTACAGACCCGAGTCCTCTTCGGCTCAGCGCATGCAAGTCCCTTCTTCTGCCACCCGCAGCCTCCTGAAGGTCCAGCTGAGGGTGAAGCGACTGTGTTAACGTAGAAAAACAAGAGATGGGATTTTGAGGAGATGGAAAGTTTTGGAATCCTAGGGGGCACACAGACACCAGTGTCCAGAGATTTTGGGGGGCACAGCAGTTCTCACTGTGTCCCTGCATCACAAGGGCCTGTCATCCCTTCCATGGCCCAGGCAGACCCAGCAGCTGTGGAGAAGAAGAAATCCAAAAGTCCCTGCCAACCTGCCAGGCCCTGGGATCCACACGGACATGGTCACTGAGGAAGGGGACTGCACAGTTGCCACGGACACGCTGGCAGTGAACTGGAGAGAGAATTACCAGTGGCAGTTTCTACCCGATCAAACCGACTCCACAGACCTTCTCTCTCACTTTTAGGAAACACCACCTGTCCACCTAAGGAAGCAGGACCCTCCTGAGGCCTGCGGGACACTGAACCTAGAACAGAATGTCCACCATCCCCTCTGTAAATCCCCCGGAAGTGGGGTTACAATTGGAAAGGACCTCAAAGTGGCCTTCGGAGCATAAGATAGTAGCTGTGGGTTAAAGGGACTCATATTAAGATATTGTAAGCTTTTTTTTTTTTGGATGACCTTTTTTCCTTTCACAATTAGAAAGAATTTTGTGCCTGTTAGGGTGTGGCCGTCCTTTCTGGTGCCATCAGCAAGGTTTTCTTGTGCCTCCAGCCAACACAAACCCAGTCTGGTTTGGTTTTGTTTTCTGACTGCCCACGGATAGTCCCTGCTCCCTCGGGGTGTCCCCAGGGGCCCCCTGCGCCCCCAGACACACCCAGGAAAGAAAAGGGCTGCGGACAAGCGGTTTACAGCCCCGCTCTCCACAATTCTCGGATTCAGCTATCCTCAGCAAACAGACTTTTCCAGAAGTTCCAAAAGGCTCGCAGGAGGTTTTATTTTGTTTTTCAACAATTACCAAGGAAAAGAAAAATAAATCAACCTGAGTAAAAGCAGAAATCCCTACTCGCTGAAACACATGCAAAGCAAACAGTGAAACGATACGCGCTTTCTTAGCGGCAGGACATACCCAGCACCAGAGCTGTTAAAGGTCCAGAGCTGGTGTAATTGGCCTGGTGGACATTTTCTTTAGCTCTGCGCAATTCCCCGTGCCTGTTCCTCGTTGAATAGACTTGCTCATGAATTAAGGTCTTGAAATTAAAATATATGGATCCCAAAGGGCAACTTTCAAATTACCTAGTCAGGGTGTTACACAACTACTGGTTTTCAGCAAGCAGAGCTGAGGCTACTCAACACCAACCCGGTGCCGTCAGTATGGCTCAGGCCTGTAAACGGTGGGCTACACCCGGGATGCCTGTAACTGGTAACTCAAGTTCCTGGACTGTTGTTAATGACCACTGTGTATAGTCCAGGGACAGCACCAGAAGGGGGCTCATTTAAAATTCTCCAAAGACTTCCTTCTTTAAAAATCTATTATATAATTTTTAATTTTTTTAACACTTATTTATTTTTGAGAGACAGAGCACAAGCAGGGGAGGGGCAGAGAGAGAGGGAGACACAGAATCCATAGGAGGCTCCAGGCTCCTGATGTGGGACTCAAACCCAGGAACCTCGAGATCATGACCAGAGCCGAAGTCATACACTTAACTGAGTCACTCTAAAAATCTATTATTGTAAAGGTCTCCAGGGTTTGTGTGTGTGTGTGTGTGTGTGTGTGTATAGTGTGTGTGTTTAAAATTTGAAGTTTCCCTAATTTTCCGGTAATGCATTTCTCTTCCAAGTCATACCTAAAAGATCACTTCTCATGGTAGTATCCATTAATACAAAACCGGTTTTACAAAATATGTAATATATCATTGGAGAAATCCTAAAAGATTAGCTACGTGCTGATGATATTTGTTCACTGAATAACAGGTGTTGAGTTGGGGTCTGGGGTTGAGGTTCGGCCATATGTGACTAAGGTGGGGTGAGATGGTGCCCCAGGTGAGTGAGTGACCTGCTCCAGATGGGCCCCAGGGTCCTGCCAGGGAAGGTGTGAACTGCTAGCAGCCCACCCTGATGATGCATGCGTGCTCTGACCCTGACCTCCAGATAGAAGCAGAGGGGATGCAGAGAGAGGGGCTCTCCCTGAAATGTTCTAGTCTGTGTGGTTAAGAGACAGCTTGCTCCAGACTCTAACTTCATATGCTGCATAGTCAAAGCATATGTGGCAAAGGGGAGTCCACTGAGCAAGTCTCCAATATTTACATTTGAGGAAACTCCACATTTGAACACTATTTCCCAAGTCATATTTTCCCCTAAGACGGTGGGGCATTTGGGTGGAAAGGGAGAGAGAGGAAAACTGGCTGGACCAAACTGCAGGGAAATCTAAGACTATTATGGAAGAACCACAAAGCCTTCCAAGCTCTGAAGTGTACCAGCTGGGTAAAATGATGCCTCAAAATGGGATCAAACATTTCAAGCTCAAAATGAATGCTAGATTTATTGGAAGCTGAACTTACAAGCTTAAGAAAGACTGGGTCTTGTAATTTTCTCATTTTAATAGATCAAACATGCCTTTAAAAATATAGTCATGGTGGAGGACACTTGTGGGGAAGAGCACTGGGTGTTATATGGAAACCAACCTGACAATAAACTATAAAGTTAAAAAAATATATATATAGTCCAGCTGACGGGCGCCTGGGTGGCCCAGTTGGTTGAACATCCAACTCTTGATTTTGGCTCAGGTCATGATCCCAGGAGTCGTGGGACTGAGCCCCACATCAGGCTCTGTGCTGAACGTGTAGCCTGCTGGGGATTATCTCCCTCTGCCCCTCTGTCCCTCTCCCCTATTCACATTCTCTCTCTCTCTCTCTCTCTCTCAAATTAAAAAAATAAAAAATATATAGACCAGCTGAGTCATGTAAGGCCGTGTGGCCCTGCCGTGCCACAGGGAACTGATGGGGGGAGGGGTAGGAGGGCAGGAAGAGCTTCCTCCCACCCCAGGTCAGACCCTGATGGCCAGTTCAAGAGGCCTGAGTAGGAAGCTATTCTTGGAATTCTCATCCAAATGAGCCCCGGTTGAACCCAGATCAGAGCTCCCAGAAGAGCCTCAGCTGGAGCCCAGGGCCTCACTGGAAGCAAGCAGACAGTTCTCTGGGTTCACGGCCCCTAGGAGGAGCCCTTGCGGTAACTGGCCTCCTTCACTTTCCTGTTGCAGGCCCTGGAACTGATTAGCAGGACATGAGTAATTTACCCATTAGACCACCTCAGAAGCAGGTGGGGTTCAGAAAGCAGTGGGCAGAGACAAATAAAAGTCTCCATTTTCACTCTGTGAAGGCAGCACTTAGGCAAAATGAGGGGGTTTTTAGCTTTCTTTGAAATGAAACCTGGGAGGACCGAACTTCAGCCTTTTTGCTGGCAAAGGAAAGGCCTGTGGCTGCCTCTGTGCTCCCACCCCTACAATTAGGCCAGAGGCCACGCTGCTTTCTGAAATGAGGTCTGCAGTTTAGGCCTTAGCTGGGGCCGGCTGCATCTGCCACCGTGGCGTGGGAGGGACAGGATGGCTCACTGAGGCAGCGCAGTGAGAGTGTGCAGAAACGCCCGGTGGGCAAGGTGCTGGTGCTGCTCCAACCTCGGGTGACCTTCGAGGTGCTGCTCCTGCACCCCTGCTCCGTGGTCCCGGAGGGTGGTCTGGGCGGGGTCCCTGGGCGCCACTGGAAGGTCGGCGAGGCCAGTGCAAAGTAGGCGCAGGCTCTCTGACGCAGTCCGGGTGAAGCTTGGGGTCCCAACACCAGGTGCCCTGAGCAGCTGCCCGGGTCATTCGTTCCCTCTCATAATGGGAATACCTCCTAATTTGGAATAAAAATACATGTGTTCAAAGGTATGGCCCATTTTCCCAGGCTTCCTTCATTGCCCTGATGGTTGCCCAGGGGATGGCGAGCGGTGCTGCTTCCTGGCTGGTGCCGGCTCCCACCCCGTCCCCTCATCCGTGCCAGCCACCACCTGCACCTTTCATGGCATCAGGAGGGTCCAAAATGCTGACATCTGCTCCTCAAGTTTGGTTCTAAGTGCTTTCTCAGAAAGGCGAGTGGACTGGCTCTACCTGGAACGTCCTTTGGAAAATGCTTGACATTTCTATAGCAGGGCATTCGCTCATTTAGGAAAAACTTATGCAGAAAAAATGAGGACGGGACTCCGCACCCCCAGCCCTCCCAGGAACAGGAACATTTTCGCTGCTCATCATTTGCTGCTGTCACGTTTCTACAATAGGAAGGCAGCTTTGGCCAGCGACGGGGTACTTGACGGCCCCAGCTTTTGTCCCCAAAGGAAACTTAGTTCCCGGCTCTTATATTGGCACACTCACTTTCTTTTCTTTGTAATAACTAAACTGCAGAAGAGCAGTAAAACTTTTTTACTGTTTAACTCGAGGCAATTATGATTGTGCGCCCTATAATCCAATTTAATTCAGTCACTTGAAGTTTCTGACAGGCAGAGCAGAGAAAGGGAATTTGGGGGACGGAATACAAGAAGCACGAGTAGGGGGGTGGGGGATTCTCTCCTGCACACATGAGCCCTGCTCCACGGTGGAATTCACTTGGGCCCTGACCCTAGAGACTTGGTTTAATCCTCATTTCGAAACTGCTTCTTGGGAGACAGAGGCAAACGCGCTTTCAGAAGAACAGCTGAGCAGAGAGAATTGGATGCAGTCACGCAGCTACAAGAAAAGTGTCAGGGGAGCCTACAGAGCAAGGGAAGCTATTTCCCTGGGGGTTGGTGGGAGGGTCTTCCTGTCCCTGGGCTCACTCCCATGTCCTTAGTGCTTTCCCAGTCCCGTGGTGGAGTGTGACTCCCCTTGCGAAAGAGCTCAGGGACACCCCCTCAGAGAGCTGGAAAATACACTTTCTCTAGGTCATTCCTCACAGCCTGTCTCAGCCTGCATCCCACCAGGTGCCCCTCGGCTCCCTGCTGACCGAGTGCGGTTCCTAAACTGTTGCCCCTGCCCTTCCGCGTGTGACCTTCCACGCTAGAGTCCATTAGACTGTGTCACCTTTCCCAATGAGGGCGCCCTCCGCAGCCTCATGGAACACTGGGAAGGTGCAGGCAGGCCCAGATCCGGGGCTCTTCTGTTTGTCCTCCCTCTCAACTGCTTCTGTGCAGTGTTGTCGATTTATCATCCCTCGGAGCCCAGCTTGGGTTTTCTGGAACAGAAGCGCTGACAGATTATTTGTAGACCCCGAGGATTATTAACCTACAATATTTTAATTTGCATTTAATCTAGACTGTAAAGTTACCTCAAATGAAAAGCCCTCAAATCCAGCCGGTTTGTGCGGCAAACCCAGAGCGTGGTGGGTGAGCTGCAGAGAACGTGTGCTACAGTTAACAAGGCACTAATTACTCTCGTTTGCTCCACACACAAAATTCCAGGACCCCCAAAAGTTTCCTCCCGCTGCAGCTTCAGGCTCAGGCTCAAGGTCCCATATTGCATTATCTAAGGCAGGTCCAGGTCCATCCATGCTTCTTCTGGAAAAGCTCCTCAAGGCTGGTGCCCCTTGTTCTGAAGACTGAACTCAAGAAAGAATAACATGGCTCCCACAACATGCAACAAATGATGGTGATGTCAGGATAGGAAAGCACCATCTAACACTCTTCCTTCAAAAGAGGAGAGGAGGGGAACCTGTATAGCAATTGGCCTATAGCAATTTGAAAATCCAGCCTCCAGTGCCCTACTGAGAGCCAAGGTCTGCTCCTGGGGAGTGACTCCCAGTGGCTGTTAGGAGCTGTTGTGGACAATGCCCTTAAACATTCTTCAAATCTCCCTTGTCTGAGAAAGACTATAAGGCAAGCCTTTAAGACTCCTAGAACCCCACCAAGAATATCCTGAAGTCTTGGTAAAGTCTTTTCTTTTTTTTAAGTTTATATACTTAAGAGAGAGAGAGAGAGCACATGAGCAGGGGAGGGGCAGAGAGAGAGAGAGAGAGAGAGAGAAGAGACAATCCCAGCTCCGTGCTGTCAGCACAGAGCCCTATGCAAGGCTTGATCCCACCAACCATGAGATCATGACCTGAGTTGAAATCAAGTCTGATGCCTAACTGACTGAGCCACCCAGGTGCCCCAGTCTTTCTGAAGTCTTAAAAAAGTCTTACAGGTACCTTGGGATCATCACCCTGAAGCCACACTGTACAGAGAGTGCCCTAGATTTGGTCTTTGTCCTAAAGCTATTTCTCACCATGAGACACTTTAGGTGGAAGACAATGGAAATGAGAGTCAGGATATCCTGACCCCTTTCTATGTCCTCTGAGCTCTGCTCTGCACCTTGATAGTACCTTCCCTAATCCATATCTCTCTCCCTGTAGTTTCTCCCAGGCGGCTAGAAGAAGCTAGTGGTATGTTCCATCTTCTGCCTGGTGACTCCTCAGTCAGACCCTTGAGTCCATTGGGTATCTTGTCTATTTTCCATGTGACCACAGGCGACAGTGCTGCCAAATTTCCTGTGCAACCTCCAATAACATGTTCCTCACTGCCCTACAAGCTCTCACACAGTCTCTCTGAAGTCCCTCCAGCTTTTATTAACAATCCTCTCAAGGTCCTCCCAGACTTTTTTTTTCTTTCTTTTTTTTTTTAACTTTATAGTTTATTGTCAGGTTGGTTTCCATATAACACCCAGTGCTCAGGTCCTCCCAGACTTTGCTCAATGTCTCATCCCAAAGCCAAGGCCATGTGTTAGCTTTTTGTTATGCAGCAAACCAATTTTAGATACCAGTTTTTTTTAAGTAATCTCTACACTCAACCTGGGGCTCAAACTCAGGAGTCTGATATCAAGAGTTGCATCCTCTTTTTTTTTTTTTCAAGTTTATTTATTTACTTTAAGAGGGAGAGAGAATGAGCAAAGGAGGGGCAGGGAGGTGGGAGACACAGGATCCAAAGCAGGCTCCAGGCTGACAGACAGCAGAGAGCCCAACACGGGGCTTGAACCCATGAACCGTGAGATCATGACCCAAGCTGAAATTGGACACTTCACTGACTGAGCCACTGGTGCCCTGGTACCAAATCTTATTCTCATTACCTATTGCTGCATAACAAATCACCCCAAAATTTAGTTACTTAAAACAACAATCATTTTTATGGTCTTTCTCAATTTTATGGATCTAAAACCTGGAAAGACCCACCAGGTGATATGTTTTTCCCTCCATAGGGTCAGTTGGTGATATTCAGCTGGTGGGTGGGCTGGCCAATGGGGCCAAGATGGCTTTGTTTATATAGCTGGCACCCTGGTGGAGATGGCTGGAAGGCTGGCTCAACAGAGACTGTCAAACACAGTCCTAACACGTGGCCTCTCCAACATGGCTGTCAGGATAGTCAAGTGTGTCACATGGCAGCTCAAGGCTTCCAGAATGTTCCTAGAGACTGGAAGCTGCCATTTTCTTAATGCTTGGACTTGGAAACTGGCATAACATCACCTCTGCCACCTTCTAGTGGACAAAGTAGTTCACTCATGGGGGGAGGACATAATCCCCACTTTTCATTGGGAGAATCATCAAGGAATTCGTTGCCATCTTACGTTTTCCATACTTCTTCCTGTTGCCTGGAATGACCTGTGAAGGCTGGAGTTGCAGCAGCCATCGTGGCCCATAAGAAGCTGCTGGGAAGAAAAGTCATTCACTGCAGATCAATAAGCTAGAAGCAGTTTGACACCAAAGAAAACCATCCAATCCCTGGACTGTCTACTCCTGAATTTTTAGAATGTGAGAGAAACTAACCATTCTTAAGTCAGTGCTATTTTGGAGCTTTTTTGTTACTTGCAGCCCAATACCCAACAGTGGTTTGAGGTACAATGTATCCTCAGAGTTGCAGATTGAGGAGACTGTTCTGTACCCCAACCATTCACCCTGTGCCCCACAGCCAGTTTCCTGAGGCATCACCTTTGGGGGCTGGAAAAACTCCCCTACAATATCTTCCATTGTAAAATCTCTAACTCACACCCTGCTCTCATCACTTCTTTCAAACAAACTTTCTGTCAGATTAAAATTTAGCATTCAAGGCCCTGCACAATTTGGTCCTGACCCATGTCCTCAGCCTGACTTGCCCCATCTCTTCCCCAGTGAACCCACTGGGTAAAGTGCCCTGGGTTGTCCTGCCCACAGGCATTTACGCTTGCTGTCCTCTGCCCACCCCCCAACACACATACCTGCTTCCAAATTCTACCAATTTTTCAGGAAAGGACTTAAATCTCCTTTCCTCTGTGAAGGATTTCCAGGATCACAAAGAAAGGGTTAGTTCCTTCTCTTAGACTTCTAGGGAATCATTGTCCAACCCCTCATCTGACATCACTGGAGATGTTTTGTTGTTTTTATATCCCTCATACACACACATCACAATTCTCTAACTAGACCATGAGTTGGGCAAGGACTTGCATCACAGCTCTTGGGTCTAGTATCTAGCTAGTCATGGCCAGCTTTGTGCCAGGAGCCCACCCATACAGCAAAAGCAGAGCCAACTGCTGGCCAAAATGGAAAGAGAGGGGAGATGGGGTGCCTGGGTGGCTCAGTCGGTTAAGTGTCCGACTTCAGCTCAGGTCATGATCTCAGGGTTCGTGGGTTTGAGCCCTACATCAGGCTCTATGCTGACAGCTCTGAGCTGACAGCACAGAGCCAGAAGCCTGCTTTAAATTCTGTGTCTCCTCTCTCTGTCCCTCCCCTACTCATGCTCTGTCTCTCAAAAATAAATAAACGTTAAAAATAGAAAAGGAAGGAAGGGAGGAAGGAAGGAACGAGGAGGGAGGGAGGGAGGGAAGGAAGGAAGGAGGGAAGGAGGGAAGGAAGGAAGGAGGGAGGGAGGGAGGGAAGGAAAGAAGGAAGGAAGGAAGGAAGGAAGGAAGGAAGGAAGGAAGGAAGGAAGGAAGGAAAGAAGGAAGGAAGGAAGGAAGGAAGGAAGGAAAGAAGGAAGGAAGGAAGGAAGGAAGGAAGGAAGGAAGGAAGGAAGGAAGGAAGGAAGGAAGGAAGAAAATGCAGTTCACCAAGCCAATAACGGTAGGCCCCTAGCATGCTCCCTGGAATGCACGGCCAGCCATTCTGTATTCCCTTTGCCTCCTTCGCTGGACACTCTTTGGTATGAGTCCACCTCAGAGAACTCACTGTCTCACTATAAAGCCAGAGGATGGGGCCTAAGTCTCAGCCAGCTGAACTGACCACAGCCCCGGGCAACCTCAGTGCCACTTTTTCCATTGCCTGATACTGAGCCATAAGGAAGACATCCTGGTTGCTTGGATTTTTATCACACATCAGCACATTGCCCAACATCAGGAACAAAGATCAGGGAGGACATAAGTATAGAAATGAGAATTTCTCACCTTTGCCTGTGGTTGCCTGAGAGAAAAGCCCAAGGTGCCCCCTGACCTAATGCCCTGCAAGACCCCC
>CM053571.1:105939718-106205582 GCA_028646485.1 Cryptoprocta ferox | reverse complement strand
TTACATTTAATGAGTTATTTGGCAAAGGCTATTTCTGAAATTAATTATCAATCACTTCTAATTATTTTTAAATGGAATTTATTAATCCACAAGGCTTGGGGCAATGTGTGGGGTTTTTTTTAGGGGGGGGATGAGGTTTTCACTCAGCTGCTTTGAGGATCTGCACTGGGAGGCATCTGTAGACCTGGCCAAGCCTAGACACTGTATCCAGCACTCACTTGTATTTCAAGAGCAGTGAGCAGGAGCGGGAGAGGAAGATTCCAGCTTGAGTCAATCCTTGTCCAGCACCAGTTCTTGTCCCCTCAGGCCCAGCCCTGGCCCCAGGTCTTAATAATAATTCAGCCTCATTTACTCCAATACACCTGAAAATCTGGCATCCCCAACACATGCCTCACCACAGCAGAGCAGATGCCTTCACCATCAGGAGAAGCTCAGGAAGGAAGGCCCACCAGCACGAAAGCACAGACTCAACCCTCCCTTAGCACACAGGGCTAGAGAGAGGGAGCAGGGCTCTGGCTGCTTCTAGTGCCTTCTTGGGACCCTATCATACCTGCAAATATTTAAGCTGGGGCTACAAAAGCAGCTGGCTACAAACACCCAGGGATATATCGTCAAACATCAGAGTGACAAGGCGCCGAGGCCAGTACCTCTGTCCCCGCACTCACCTGAGCAGTCCAGAGAGACAGTTGAGGGTGGCTCACCCACCAGCCTCCACCACCCTTGCTAGGGCTCACTGGAGTTGTTTTCTTGACCCAAGGTGCCCTTCACAAAGCACATACGTGTCCCCTGCACCAGGGCATTTTCTGATGAACAGGAAAGTTTCCCTCCTGCATCTGCCAAGGGTGGGATGGCAGCTTGCTCCCCAGTCCTTGTGGCCCCAACACCCATAACAGTTCCTGGATGCTCAACAAATATTGGTCCAATGATGACAGATCCTCCCAGACCTGCCTTCCAGGAGTTCTAGCATCAACTGCCATGAATGGGGGCCCCAGCCTACAACACTCTGGGGCCGCCGGGAGAGAAGATGGAAGGCCATCATTGTTTTCTCATCCCTCTCCAGCTGCCTTGTAGGCTCCAATGAGCTGGGACATTTCTCTGCTCTCCTCCATTAACGCTGGCTCGTGAGGGCAGAAGGACAGTGGCCAAGATTTGAAGGTCTTATTCCTGACCAGGCCCTGACTTCTGCAGTCACTACAGGCCACTCCAGAAAACACTTTTCCTTTGAAACAGGGAGAATGAGACTCAACGGAGAAATTTGCGGACTCTCTCTCACCAAAAAGGTCCTGAAATTCTTTCCTTTCCTGGGAGATTCTAGTCAGACAAGTCAGGGAGCATGCATGTACCTTGGCCTAGACCAGAAAGGCTAAAGGGAGCCTTTTTGGGTGGCCCAGGAAAGCCATCCCTGTCTCAGATCATCCCTGGTACAGGCAGTCCTTGGGAGGTGTACACCCTGGACCTGCCCCCAACATTGAGAGCAGCTCATGACACTGTGACTCACACAGCCATCTGGCTTACCCTGGAGTAGCTAGAAGAGATCCAAGCAAGACTTTCTAGAATCTTAGCCCTTTTGGAGCCATATGGAAGTCCCTTGACTCCCACTTTCTAGGAATAAACATCCTTGGAGTTGGATCAGTCTGTAACCTCGTGTCCTTCTCCCATGCCCTTCCCATGTGACAGGCTCAAGAACCTTTAGCTTGGGTCCTCAGGTCCATATGCTGCTTTGGTTGACTTTTTTTAAAAATGTCAGATATTTGTTGAAGTTTTTCCCTTTAATTGAGAATGTGCTAATCACCCCACAATGATTTACACTTAAAAGCTGAGTCACAACCGCAGAAGGACTAAATGGAAGTATATATTGACATCAAAGAAACTGGCCTGAGGTGCAGTTCTAGCTGTTTCTACCTGGCCATGTGACCTAGGACAGTCATGCCACTGCTTTGGCCCTGGGTCCACATCTGCAAAATGAGGGCCAGGCTAGCCCATCCTTAAGGTCCCCTCCAGCTCAGTCCAGTGGCACCCTGACATCCAGCGTTGGCTTCACCACCTCCTGCTGGTGGGCAAGTGCACTGCTTTAATGTCTTACCTCAAGGAACCCCTGATGAGTTCTGAGGTTCAATGTGGTGGCTTGTCATCTTAAAAGGGGGCCTGTTCTGGCAGAGACAAAATCAGGGACATACTAGCTGGCTCTCCTGGAGGGATGGTATCTAGTTGAGAATTACTTCTTTTAAACTAGCTGGGGCTGAGCTGACCACAACCTGAGCTGCTTCAGAAATCAGTACATGCAGAGTTAAATCTTTTGAGACATCTGCTAGAAAAACACCAAAGGGTGGACCCAGGGCTTGAGAACCACAAATTGGGGTGTTCAGGTTTAGCACAAACTCCAGGCATCCATCTCTAGAAGCAAACTGGCCATTTGGCACAGAGATTGGAGCCTGGGCCCTGCCAACACTCAACGCCTAAATCACAGTGTGCTCAGAAATGGGGCATTCCATGTGGGAGGGAGGGGTCAGCTCTCAGGCCTGAGTCTTCTCCCATTTCCCCGCAAATGGTCTGCATGGCTCTTGTTATCACCATTTCTAGCTCCATGCTCACGTTTTATGTCTTGGAGATAGTGTTTATTGCTACGAAACAATGCTCTAGCCACTATGCAAGAACATCTGCTCCACAGCTGCCACGTTCCCGGTTGAGATTTTTGTAATAGTTTGGGGATGATTCGCTAGCATAGTACATACAGTACTGAGAGGGCTATGTTCTGCTAGTCCAGGGGATTTGGGATAATTGGAAATTTCAGGGTTTTAAAGGTTGTTATTGGGTGTGGTTCTAGGGGGGACGTTTTGCTTGGTTTTGGTAGAGAAGTATCAATTGCAAGCATTTGTATATAAATGTCAGCCAGAAGAACTTTGTATAGATATAGCCTCCCACTGCCCCTGCAAAATAACCTAAGAATTATGGTTGAAAAGTGCCCGAGGTCATATAGCGAATTACTGGAATGTTCTAGAACATTCTGTGGGTAATAAATACATTGCCAGAAGTTGAGCCAGTCTCCTGGGATAGACAACAAAAGCAGGTCTTTTATGTTAAAGGATTTTTAAAAACTACTCAGAGAAAAGGGATGTTGGGGAAAGAGGTTCTGATCCATCCTTCACTGTAGGTTAGCACATCATAGTGGTTGTTACGCTAAAAGCCCTAAAAGGTTTAAATAAGGGATAAACACCTTCAATGTGTGTGGTGCCCTTGGTGTTTTGGAGCACTTTCCCTGTTAGATTTTCCTATTAGACTTGTCTTAGGGTCTCAGGAGACCAGAGCTGAGGCCTACAAACACTCGGTATCTAATTTTTTTTTTTTTTTTTTTGTTCTGAAAAATGGGCAGAGCCTTGCTCAGAGCACTCAGCTACTAAATTCTAGTGCTCCCAGCTTTTCTGGGTCTTGCATTCATGCCTGCATCCTGTTCTGGATTATGTGGCTACTGTGTGTCCAGCACTGTTCCAGAAACACGTGGTAAACAATCAGAGAAGGGCCCTGATCTCCACAAGTAACACAATACTAAATACACCTAAACAACAGGAAGAAGAAGCCTTCCAGAGGGGGCTCTGCAGAACTGACAGAAGATGCTGTGGAAGAGAGTGATGGCGGGCAGGGATGGGGGCTATTTCAGAATGGAAGGTCCAGAGAAGGCCTTGCCGACATCTGAACAAAGATCTGAATTGCAAGAAGAATCCAACAGGGGAAGACGAGGACGTCAGCATTCTGGGTAGTCCTAAAAGTCATAACATTGGGACACACTGGCCTTGTCGGAGGATCCAGGGCTTGGAGCACAGTGGCTGGGGGTGGGGGTGGGGGAACAATGGGTGTGCTGAGAAGGTAGGAGCTTGGAGAGCCAGGGTATATTGCTCCAAATGTGATGGGAACCCTCAGGTAAGTATGGGGCCATCGGGGTGCACAACTCCACTTTCCCTTCAGGATAGAGGCTTCTGGGAGGAAAGTTGTCAGCTAACAGCTTACAGCTGCAATGCCATCAAGATCCACCCAGCATTTCACCTGAGGCCATGCTCTGTTCCATGACTGACCCATACAGGAGTACTGGAGCTGGGACTCCAACATGGCGCTCCCTGCTGGGCTGGTACAGACTTCCCAGAGCAGTGCTGAGGTCTAAGGCTGTTGCTACCCGCATCTTTCTTCCTCTGTCTCTCCTTTCCCAAGTGTCAGACCTGCATCCTGGTCAGGTCTGGAGCCTGCACCCTGGAGATCAGTCAGGAGCTTCTGGGGACAGTTAAGTCTTGGTCCATGCTGTTTGAGCAGCCCATTGGACCTCTGCATGTGTTCCAAATTATCTTCTGGACACAGGGGGAATGTTGCCTTTCCATGAAACCAACTTAGATGTTACCATCAGGATTAAAAAGATGGCTGCCATTCAGGAGCACGAGGCACATGTGGGCATGGTGCCAAGCACCCTGTAACAGTCATTATTATATCCAGCCTTCCTAACAAGTCTACTTAGGGAACAAGGAGCTGGACTCAGACAGGTTCACTGCAGTCTCACAGCCACACAAGTGGTCCTGCAACAGGCATCTGTCTTTCTGGCTGTCTCCTATACAGTCGAGTCTCCTAATCTTGAGTTCTTTCCTGTCAGAAACCATGTCTGAGTCATCTCTGAAGTCTCCGGTGTCAACCCCACGGTCCTGCATATATGTGCCCAGGCAGTACGGAACTTTCAGAGTTTCTTGGGGTGCTCTGAACACTGGCAAGGGTCCCCTTTTCTGTCACAGGCCTGGCACCCCTAGCCACGAAAAAGGGCTGGGGGAGGAATCTGGGAGCCCCTGGCCACCAGGACCTGGGTGGCAGTGACCTACAGGGCCCCCTCCCCTCCAACCTGGGGGGGATAGAGAACCACCTCATCCTCTGCTTCCCAGACACTGGGAAGCCAGGGCCTCCTCCTAAAAAAATAACTTTTCTTCTCCTTTAAGCACCACTCTCTGAGCACCCAGCCACAGCTGGTCCCGGAAGCCACTGCTAGGCTCCTAGGCAGTGGCCAGAGGGCTTCAGCCCTATCCTGCCCCCGGAAGAAAGCTTGCTTGTTCCAGGCGCACAAAGGATGGGCGCTGGGCAGGGACGGGCCTTGAATGCTAATGACCTGGCAATGGGAGACCTTGCTCTGCTCAGCCCGACAATCCCACCCCTGGGCGGGCCCTGACTGGGACTCCAAGCGTGTGTGCCCCCTTCTCCAGGGCCCTCCCCCCCCACCGCCTGTGCCGGTCACGTGGGAACCCAGGCGAGCATCTGTCACAGGCAGTCCTACGTCTAAACATCCTTGCAAACTTGGACCAACAGGTCCTGCTGAAATGTGCTAGCCATCTGCTTTTCCTTCACCGTTTTTGAGCAAATTATGTTTATTATGTTAATTTATTTTACTGTCAACAACACCGAATAACACAGTTGCCGCTAAACAACATCATTATATATCTCATGCTGGCATATTACCAGAAGGTTGAGTTTTTGTTTTTGTGTTTGTAAATGCAACAGGAATAAATACAAATTGAAATGTCAACCTATTTAAAATTGAGTCCAGGATGGTAAAGCCATAGGTGCAGGCTGGTGGGGCCACTCAGCCTCCCAGGGAACGCTCTCTCCGGGAGAGGCAACAGCCGCCTAGGTAAGGCCGGGCCAGGCTGGGCCCTTGTGGGGTTGGAAGAATGAGCAGCTCTGGGCATCTGAGTTTTCCTCTCAGAACTTGCCCCTCCCTCAGAAAATCCTCCCATTTTCCAGATGGCCAAGCCAAGGGGACCAGGAAGAGCCCTAAGCACAGAGAGGGTGTGCCCTAGTGATTCACTGAGAACCACCCTAGAATCAAAACAGCCAGGCAGGGGGTGGAGCTTATAGTAATTGAGTTTTGGATTGGTTACCACCCCCCCAGAGGCCAATAAACTCCATACTTCCAGAGAGAGAGGAGAAACAAAGAGGAGAGCTGTGAGGGAGAGAAAGAGCAAGAGAAAGCAAGATGGATCTCAAAATGTACCGAATCAGTGCATTTGGCATACAGTGTACTGCTCTCCAAGAGCTCCTCAAGGCAGAGCTAACTCAGAGCTGAAGACGCTCAGAGTTGCACCATGCTGACTCAAATAGTTCATCAATTAGGTAATAAGCAACATGAGGTGACTGCAGTTCCTGGGGTGGAAACAGTTCAGGGCCTCAGACAGAGACCAGAGCTGCCTGCCGTGGAAGGGAACAGGGTTTCTTCCAGTCAGCTCACAGGGCCAACTGAGATTTAGTCTGCACATCCCAGCCTGGAGCCCACCTGGGACAGCCGGAGGCCGGGCTCCCCTGTGCAATGGGAGGGAGCTTTGCCTGCTGACCTCTCAGAAGCTGAGAAAAATCCCCAGGTGGGATTTTCACAGCCCAAACGACCCGCCTGATCAAGAGATGTGGTAGCCAGGTGGCTTCTGGGTGTCCCTGAAAATATTTGGTTTCAGAGCATGGGTCACGTTACACGGTTTAATATTGGAGGTGGAAAGGGCTGTAGCAAGAAGCTTTTGTGCCCCACTTGTCTTGCAGCCGCCAGCAGACAGCCCATAAAAACGTGGGGCTCATGTTCACACAGATGGCTGTTGGTTTTACGGGCTCGGGGAGAGGGGCAGAAGAGGATGGTCATAGTGAGGCTGTCTGAGAGTCTTCATTAAATGGGGCTCAGCTGCCAGCGACACAGAGACCATCGAGGGCCACCTGGGTCCTGGGGGCCCAATAGGGACTCTTTGTTCTCTGAGGGTTCCCTGCCCACCCCTGAAATGTGCACAGGACTCTGTTCGACCCTGCCTCCCACAGCCACTACCTCACCACCTCCTAGTCTCACCATCTGGCTGACCTCTGCCCTTGAAGGATGGCCCTTAAAGGGGCTGGCTCCTGGCCTTCCTGGAACTTGACTGTGTGTAGAGGGGGGCTCCTGCTCTTTGCTTTCTCCTCTCTCTAGGAGCCCTCTTACCCTTCGGAAAAGGTAGTAAATTAGTTCACTCTAAAATATGCCTAAATCATATCTCTCCTAGGGCATTTTCCACTTAATTGGGAGTTCAGCCTTAAATCATAGGAATGGGTTTGTTACTATGGAATGTCTTAGTATCTGACATGAAAGGAGAACCCTTGTCCTCTGTTTTCAGCTCATTCTAGGGAAAGGGACCATTTCAACTCCTGCTAGGGGCTCCTCTGTAGCCCTGAATCCATTTTGGGCACCCTGGATCTTTGAAGGCAGTCTTCCATCAGACATCGAGGATTGTTCAGCATCCTGGCAAAGGATAGGAGACGGTTGGAGAGGATGCTGCCCACAAGGTGGCGCTATTGCCCAGGGCCGTCTAGCTGCGCTCGGAACTGGGGCGGAGAGTGAGAAGTAGCTGGAGCCACGCTGGGGAAGGAAGGGGGTCACTAGAGAGTGCGGTCTTTGCTGGGTGCTGCTAGTCAGGAGTCCATCACTCAGTGGTAACCGGAGGGCGTGGCTTAAAGAACGAATCGCAAACTCTCCCACGTTATTCCCCATCTCTATTGTAAAACCCTACGATTCTCTGGTTCCAGGGGTGATGGGTCGCGGCGGGGTCAAGAACAGACTGACACTTCGAGGTCCTTGGGGGTGAGCGGGTGGGCGCAGGACACTGTTCTTTGCAGGCTGACGCGGAGCGGTGCCAGCGGGCGGACCGGGCAGCAAGCGCCATCCTGCCGGGAGGGCGTGCCCGGCGCTCCGGGGGCGTCCCGGCCCGCGGGCCCCTCCCGGCTGGCACTGCCGGTCCCGCGCGGCGGCCGGAGGCGGGGCCGGCGGCGCAGCTGCGCCCCCCCGCGCCGCCCGGGCCCGGGGCTCCAGCCTGCGCGCTGGGAAAAGCAAAGAGC
Source organism: Cryptoprocta ferox (assembly GCA_028646485.1). Classification (NCBI taxonomy): domain Eukaryota; kingdom Metazoa; phylum Chordata; class Mammalia; order Carnivora; family Eupleridae; genus Cryptoprocta; species Cryptoprocta ferox. Next base: position 106,197,719 of record CM053571.1, on the reverse strand, counting down.
GTCTCTTCCTCTTGTTGGGCTTTCTTCACATAAAGTGATTACCACGTGTCAGAAATAAACTGCTGCTTTCTGAATAATCACACACCACTCCGGAGAACAGGGACGCCGGATCAAAAAGGAAAACTATTTGAAGCCAAAATGCAGCAAACTAGTTCTCTCTCTCTCTCTCTCTCTCTCTCTCTCTCTCCCCCCCCCCTCCATTCAGGGTTGGAGGGGGGTGGATTTAAAAAACGAACACCAAAAGTAAGTCGGTATCTTCTCACAACTGCAGCTGATTTCCTGTGTAAACGAAAACCATGTGATATTCCATAAATGCTTCCATCTCTAAATGACAGGAAATGAAAACCATCATGGAAAAGGAACGCTTTGGAATGAATTCCCAGCGCAGATATCATTGGGGCGACATTTCAGGGGACGGGTGGCGGGGCGGCCTGCACATACCTGCAGGTCATTAGAGTGACTGCTAATGGGGGCCGGGCGCCTGGGAGAGCGGCCGCGAGAAATGTTTCTTCTCCGGGAGAAGCGGGGCGGCGGCGATCACACCCACGGCGCAGCACCTGACAACTCAGCTTTCAATTAGGGACCGAGCCGAGAAAAGTAGTCTTTTCTTTATGCACGCCTCGCCGGGGTCAGGTTATGACCTCTCAACCGTATTCAATCGGCGGTGGCATCCATATTCATGAAGGCTAATTAACTCTGAAAGGCCCGGCTGGCTGGGCCCTCCCCGCAGCGCAGGGGTGAGAAGGGGTGGGGTGGGGGCGCTGAGCCCCCCGCCACCTTCCCGGGCGGCCCGGTCTCTGCAGCTGCTCCCGCGCCCGCCCGAGTGCGCACATGTGCGCCGGGAGCGCGGCGTCAGGGCGGCGCGGGGACCCAGAGGGGTGAGGGGAATTAGCCGCGTCATTTGTCGCCAGCCTAGCAACACGTGCTTACTTACCCTGCTAGCTCCCGCCCCGGGGCCCAATGTGGGAAAGGGATGCTCTTTCTAAAGGGGGTTTCAGGTTTGGGGTTTCACTTGGCCTTGCAGCGTGGAGGCCTGGGGCCAAGCCCCGGCGGCCTGTGGGAGCGTGGGTAAGTCACCCCACTTCTCTGGGCTCTCCGCATTCGTTCTGCTCTACTGTGACGCCGTTGGACCAGAGAAACAGTCACATCCTTTTCACTTAGGAATAAATCCCAAGAGATCTGTCTAGCCACCACATTTTCCCTAGCCCTGAGTATTTTTAGGTTTCCCGGTTCATGACAAGCCAGGAGGTGCCTTGGTTTCCCTGAGGTGCAATGTGTGGGGTGACATTTTCTGCTTCTTCCGGTAGCAGTTGAGATCTTCAATTTCAGAGTTTACAGACTAGCGAACTAGTTAACCAAACGGAGACATTTTATGGATAGAGGAGTTTGCTCATGGACCCACAACATGGGATGCAGCATGTTCAGAAAGTTCCCTTCTCCTTCACTCACTTTTTCTTCTCTATTTCTGCGGTTTCATTTTTGTTAGCCAACTGGCTTCCTATGGTCCTGTTTCTCTGTCCACCTAGCATTGAAGACAGTCCCACGCACCGTTTATCAGTTAAATTGGCTCCATTCAACGGATAGATGAGCCAAGGGCAGCTGGTCTGACACTAGATATCCAGATTTCAGGCACACAATCTGGGATTGGCCCAGCTTGGATCACGTGCCCTGCCTTAGTCCAATCAAATGTGAGAGGAGAGTCAGTCACATGATACAAACATGGCTGCCATAGGATTGCCTCTCGCCAGGGGAGTGGGGCTTAACTGAAAGCCCAATTTCTACTAGGGTCAAGTTGATTTCCTTAGAGATAGCTCTTTGGCCTCCTGATCCAGAGCTGGCTTCACCTTACAATAAAGACGAAGTGTGGGGTTCCCTAAACTGAGTTCGGGGGCATCAGGAAGAATATGCCTGAACTCTCCCAGCATCTACTAAGGGTGTCAGGAGTGAAGACCCAGGCCTTGCCATGACCAGATAAACGGGGAAGTCAGCTCCCCTTAGAGGGACTTCTGTGGCCTGGGCCTGAGGAAGGATGGGATTTCTGGGCTGGGGCACTGGCTACAGCCCCTCATCCTACTCTATGGGGAGAGGTCTAAGTGGAGCCCAGTGCCTCCAGTTCTGAGGGAACCAGAGCCTATCTGTAGATATGACGATCAAATCAACAAATCAGACCTCTTGAGGGCACATCACATAGGAAAATGAAGCAATCAGAACTCTTAGTCATAAAAAACGAAATCTACTTTGGCTAGTTCAGCCAAAAATGGATTTATTAAGTGTATTAGGTTGGGCTAACCCTACAACAACCCCCAAATCAAAAAGTGACTTAAGCAATAACAGGCTTGTTTTTCATTCATAGCACAGTCTAGTTGGGGAATTCAAGGGCCCAGACTTTTTTTTTTTTTTTTTAATTTTTATTTTTGAGAGAGAGAGAGAGAGATTGCAGGCGGGGGAGGGCCAGAGAGAAGGGATACACAGAATCCAAAGCAGGCTCCAGGCTCTGAGCTGTCAGCACAGAGCCCGATACCGGGGCTTGAACCCATGAACCAAGAGATGGTGACCTGAGCTGAAGTCCGGCAGTCAACTGACTGAGCCACCCAAGGCACCCCCAAGGGCCCAGACTTCTTTCCTCCAATGGCTCTACCATCTTCTAAGGATCTTGTCTTCCATTGTATCCTCTGCTTCCTGCTTAGGAGATAAGAGCATGGAAGATTGTACCAGAGGTTTTAGGGACCAGACACGGAAATCTATCACTTCTGCCCACTTTTCTTTTAGTCAGAATTCAGCCCTGTAGCCACATGCAAGAGCAAGGAAGACTGGGAAAGGTGGTCCAGCCCTGTATGTGCCCAAGGACAAAGAAAAACATGGGTATCCAGCCATTCTCTTTAGGTGATTTTAGGAAGCATGCAGAGTCATGGGCTTCTCTGCCACCACCCAAAACACTTTTAAGAAAGTGTGGAGGCATCGGGTGGAATTCCCTCCTCTCTGGTTGTTGTTGTTGTTGTTGTTGTTCCCTCCTCTCTGGTTGTTGTTGTTGTTGTTGTTTTGTTGTTGTTGTTTCCCCTTCAGGTCATTTACTTTCAAATTCAAGTCTTGAATAAGAGCATTTGAAGGGCCAAGACTTCATCCTTCCCTTTAAGGGATGCTGGGAATTAGAGTTGTGGCTTTTATTCAGAAGATAGGACTCACATTGTGAGTTTTTCCTGTAATAAGGAGACAGCCAGCCATGAACAGGACAAATTTCCACCATCAGAGCCGTGAGGGGAGGGAGGCATACTGGCAATTGCAGCTCTGGCTGGACTCAGATGAAATGGCCTTGAGGATGAATTGTAAATCATTTCCAAACAGCTCCAAAAGCAGAAACGCCAAGTGGCAGAAACATAGGTTCTTGGAATCGGGAGTGGTATGAGAGCTTATCTGTCTGGTCTTCAACTTAACTCAGAAATCCCCTCTACCCAAACTGCCCTACGATCTATCACTCAGCCCCACTGAAATATTCACAGTGACAGGTGATTCAGTATTGCCTTACAAGGCAGTCTTTTGGGGCACCTTTTTTTTTTTTTTTAGAAGATTCTTTTTTAAGTGAAGCAGAAATCTGGCTTTCTAGAACTTCAGCCACTGGCTCCCGTTCTACCCCTGGAAGCCACATGGGATAAATCTGTCCTTCGTGCATGTGACAGTTTTTTAAGTTCCACCATTCTGTACTTTTTCTACTCTTCCCCAGGCTGCACATCCCTACTTGTCTCCACTTAGTTCCTCATATGCTGATCTGCTTAACAGAGCCCTGTGGGCAGAAGGTCAGGAGGATGCATCTCAATGGCAGTGCTGTAAATTTCACGACTCCTTAAAACTGTCTCAGAGAAGTGCATAAACATTCCAACCTAACCTATGGGAAAACTAAGGTGCTGAGAAATCAGGCAATAGAAAAAATCCAAGGTCCAGATCAAGACTTGAAACCAGTGTCCCCAATTCCACAGGCACCACTGCCACTGAGTCACATCCTCCTTGGGTCCATCCAAGGGCTACCCTATCTCTATGCTGGTGCCCTGGGCTCGCTTGGATTCCCAGGCCTGAGGAGGTCTGGCTTTGTGGCACTCTGATGTCCCCATGTGATGGCTATCATGTTGGCACCTTTCCGTAGTTACTACAATCAGTAAAAGACACAGCCAAGGGGGCACAGAAGCAAGTTCAATACAAGAACGTCTATGACATGACTGAATGTGTGAGTATGATGACTCAGACCAAAAAAAAAAAAAAAAAAAAGACTTCTTTACCCAGACTTTTTCTGTTAGGAAGAAGGAAAAAAAAATGTATGTCATCTTACCGAAACCACTACCTGTCATCTCTGCTGTACTTGGCCTAATGTGTCCCCGCGAGAAAGGAAGGAGCCGGTTATTAGAGGAATTACTGGTGACTATGAGAGCTGCTCTGGAAGTGATGGCTGTGATAGACATTGGTTGTGGACAAGTTCAAATGTGGCTATTTCCCAGGATGCCTCAACCATTCTGATCCTCGCTGCAAATAATGGTTCATTCCAAACGTTCTGGATGCTTTGGTGTATCCATCTATCTTATCCATTGTTTTCATCATTATAAAGGAAATGGATGTTTATTGTAAAATACCTGGAAAATAAATGCAAACATAAAGAAAAAATTAAAATGACTGAGAATAACTATGGCTAACAATTTAGTGCCTGGATTTGTACACATCTATTTATGTGTAATAATGTTAATGTCATGTGATATATATAGTTCTATAGACTTTTTCCTCATTTATGGATTCGTTGAGAATATGGCTTTAAAAAATTTTTTTAATGTTTATTCATATTTGAGAGACACAGAGCATAAGCAGGGGAGGGGCAGAGAGAGTGGAAGACACAGAATCTGAAGCAGGCTCCAGGCTCTGAGCTGTCAGCACAGAGCCTGATACGGGGCTCGAACCCACGAACCATGAGATGTTGACCTGAGCTGAAGCCAGAGGCTTAATCGACTGAGCCACCCAGGCGTCCCAAGAATATGGCTATAAGACTGAATCCCATTCCTTCTTCCTTCACTTATTCCTCAGTCAGGAAACATCATGTGTACCAGGCACTGTTGTAGGCTCTGGGGACACAGTAGCAAAGGAGACAGCCACATCAGCCCTGAGGAAATTCATAATCTGGTGGGAGAGGCAGAGGTAGGGAACTGGTCATTACAGAGCTGGTGAGTGCAGTGGAAAAGGAAAGAGCTTCATGTTAGTGTGCGAGAGAGGACACCTGGGAGTTATGGGGGGTGACCGGCAGGGGTGGGCAGAGCAGAGGTGATGGTGGTGAGGCTTCTTTGAGGAAGTCATGCTGACGCAGAGCCCTGACGGGTGAAAGCTGGAAGTGGTCAGATTCCTGAGGGAGGAGGTGGAGACGACCCTGGATGTGAGGGAGGAACAAAGGATGGCTTCAAGCTTTCTTGCTTGAGTTGTTGGGCAGATGGCCCCATGACCAACCTCCTGGTGCAGAAACTTCAGGTTGTTTCCGTGTTTCCTTTTTTTGGCTGTTAAATATGCTACAGTGAACACTGTTACCTGTAAGTCTGTGAGAGCCTCTCTCCTTATGTCCTCAGGATAAAGGAATTACTGGCTCATAAGGTAGGACATTTTTTGAGGATTTTGACCAGATCACCTTCCACAGAGGCATTCCCGTCAATAGCAATGAAAGGGCTCCTTCTGTTGCACCCTCGGCCACAGTGGCAGTAACAGTAATAACAACAGCTGAATGTCTGTGGTTCTCCTGATGTGGCAGGCACTGTTCTAAGCGCTGCACATATTTTTACTTATTAATTTCTCACAACACCACTCTGAGGCAAGTGTCCCTGTCCCCACATCACGGAGGAACTAGAGGAGACACAGAGGCTAACTAACTCCCCCACCCCCACTGTCACCTAGCCTGCCAGCAGTCTGCTGGGCAGTCTGACTCCGCAGTCAGAGTAGTGTTTTGTGGGATGTGGCCCATTACATGTTTTTTAAAATTCTGTATTTCTTTGAGCACTTATAAGTCTGACTAATCTTTTTTTCTTTTCTGTTGCGTGTTTGGACATGCGTATCTCTGTGTGCACGGTAAAGTATGTGGAATGTTTGGTGTGCTATGTCATGTGGGTTATGTGTTTAGGTATGTAGTGTCTGGGTGTGTGCGTGTGTGCGTGTGGGGAGTATATATATGTGTGTGTGTGTGTTACTGTGTGGAAGGGGTGTGCATATAGTTTGGGGTATGTATGTGTGTATGTGGGTGTTTGTGTATCTGTGTCCATTGCCCACTGACATCCACGAAGTCCTCTGGATCTAGATTCTTTAGAATCTTTGGAAACTTGAGCAAATTATGTTTCTGAGGTGGTTTCTCTCTCCCTAAAGTGGGGATAATAGACTATAGCTTTTCATTTTGGAAGAGTAGCAGGCAAAGGAGAAAGCCCCGGCCCAGAGCATCGCTCACAGTGAGGCTTGCTGCGGTCCAGGTGAGTATTCGGTCGCGGGGTTGTGCTCCAGAGTTGTGTCCTCAGCACTGTTCTTGGGCACATGCCTGGTGTCCGTTGGCTGTGAGATTCTGGTTGCACAGTGAGACATAAAGAGCAGCCCTGAGGGCTGGCCTGGGGCTGGCTTAGCTTTGCCCTGCTTTCCTCATGGGGCCAAGAGGAGAAGGGGTGCTGGCTCACAGTTAGAGGCCCTGACCTTAGGCTTCTCATTAGGTGACAAGGACCTTTGTTCTACTCATCTCTTCCTGGCCCTGCCCCGAGTGGCAGCTTTCACTGTGGGCCTTGAAGTGCCCCTTGTTCTTCTGTCTTCTGTATCTTCCTTTCCTACGCACAGACTTTGTGGAGCATTTGCTGAGAAGAGGCTACCCACATCCCGGAGACTTTGCATCTTGTCTGAGCACAAGCAACACAGGAGAGGATAGGAAATAGTAAGCAAAACCCACCCAGGACCAAGGACCCACATTCTTAGGAGATATCGTTGTCCTATGGAAAAGCTCTCAGCACTGAGTCCCATCTGGGGGCCTGGTAAAGCTGGAGAATACACCAGGGTGGCCTCAGGAAGTTCCCTTCCAGAGGGCGCTCTGGCCATCCCCGGGAGGGGCTGCCTCTGATAGCCCTGGGGATGCCTGTGACACTGCCCTGCCTGGAGGGGCTTGTCTCCAGGAAGAGCATCCCATCAAGTCTACCTGAAACCCAGGCCTGAACAGAAAGTACAGTTGTAAACCGAGTGAATCTTTTTATTTTACCAGAACCAGATGTATAAAAGTACCAGGAAAAGGGGAAGCCAAAGGTTAGAAAAATAGACTACCGCCATCAGGAACAGTGAAGTTTTATTGCCATGCTTGTCAATGGCCTGGTTTACGAGTTCAAACTCTGTGCTAGACACACGGTGCAGGACAGTGGAAGACAGAGGCACCTACTTCCCGGGAGGACAGGCGTCCCCATGTGCAAGCCCCGTGCCTCGTGCTGCCAGGGCACCCCCTGCAGCCTGGGGGTCCCTCAGTGAGGACCTTCTCTGCAATTTGGAGTTTCTCTCTGCTATCAGCCCTGTCTTGTCTATGACCAAAGTCCCGCCATTTTCTAAGTGCCCAGAGAGTGACCTTCAATTTTGCGTTCTCTGCAGCTCTGCTTAGAATGCCATGTCTGCTGGATGGCATTCCTGAGACTATCCCACTGAGCCACATTGAGGCCAGGACACGTTCCCATGGATGTGTGAGCTGGTAAGCAATTCCAAAAAAGTCAGAGCATCACCTTCTCTGCTCCACATGCCCCCCCTCCTCCGGTGACTTCCCTCCTTCCTCTGCAGGTAGAAGCAGGAGGTATCCCTTCAGCCCTCCTGCCCCCTTGGCACCCTCCACTGCTCCACACCAGCTCCTGGCCACCCTGCCCAGCAGGCAGACATGTTCCCACCAATCCCACCATGCCTCTGCGTTGGCTGTTTCTCCTGCTTAGAATGCTGTGTCCGGATCTCCACTCGTCCCCATCCTCCGGGTCTCAGCTCACACTTCGCCTGGTTGGAGGTCCTTTTGGAGCACCTTGCTTAAAACAGCAACCCCTCCCACCTGCACTCCCTACCCTCTTCCTGCCTTATTCACTGACCCCCTCCCCCATATTGTAAGTTCCCTGAGAGATTTTTGTTTTGTTTTGTTCACTGCTGTAATCCTAGTGACTAGGACAGTGTCTTTTTTTTTTTTTTTTTTTTTTTTTTTTTAACAAACAAGTCACATGTGGATTTTCTGTACAGGTTGGGTTTCCCTCCCCACTCCCATCCCTGGCTATCTAGGTGTGCTCAAGGAAGGCAATGTCAACATTAACCTGAGCTAAATGGAATTCAAAGGTGGATGTTATAGAAAAGAAATGCTAAAGATATTCCCAAATCAAACACATTATGTTGTCTGTGATCACCTATTGCTCCATGAGCACAGGAAGCCATATGGGACCCCTTCAGGCATAAGTTCAAGTCCTCTTGTGATCCAGCCCCTGCTGCAGAGACCAGTTCCATGGAGACTTATTGGCTTCGATAGGTGTGACCTGACCATACCTTGCCTCAGGTTCCTACAGTGTCACCTACCTCTCCAGTCCTGATTCTGTGCGTCTCCTATGCCTGCAGGAAAGGAGTACCAGTTGCCTGTAGTGGTGGCCATGCGGCAAGTGGGTAGTGATAACATCTGACACGCAATAGCATCTTAACTTCAACTGTGGCCCACGAGTGGATGAAGGGCAGGGAGAAGGGAAGTACTGGCTACTGCGGTGGGAGCTGATCAGTGTAGAGGCAGTGGTGACCGTAAGGGCTGAAGGGCTGGCCGGATGTTGTTACCTGATAGGCTCAGGACAGCCAATTAGCAACTCGGGGTACACTGTGAGGGGCAACAGGCCTCTGTGGCAGCATTTAAGAAGATGATGCTCACCTGTAGTGGGTGGAATTAGTAGCTTGAAAAGGTGAGAATTTACTGAATTGGGGGTATCACTCAAGACTAAGGATTCACTTCCTGGTAAGGATGCTTGGAACCAGTCCTCATGGTGTGAAGAAGGCTTTCTAAAGTTTGGACAGAAATCGTAGACTTTTGGGGGCTCCTGGGTGGCTCCGTCAGTTAGCGTCTGACTCATGGTTTCCGCTCAGGTCATGATCTCATGGTTCATGGGTTCGAGCCCGACTTAGACTCTGCGCTGGCAGCACAGAGCCTACCTGGGATTCTCTCTCCCTGCCCCTTTTTCACTAGCACACAAGCATGTTCTCTCTCTCTCTCTCAAAATAAGTAAATAAACTTAAATAAAAAATAAAATAAATGGTAGACTTTTATAGGCGAGGTAAAGATTCTGGATTATGCCCTTGCATATTATTGAGGAAAAGATTGGAAGGCTCCGGGGTGTTGACCCGATAGCTGTGATAATGGAAGACACGGTGCAAGGGGAAAAGGATTCTCTGGCATGGCATCCAGCGACACAAACATATCCTTGCTTATAGGGTGCCCTCATGCCCTTGGATCCTGAGGACAGGAATATAGTAAAACCCACATGGGATCAGGAAGCACAAGGTGAGCTCCCTGACTCATTTATTAAATGAGATACCTCAAATTTGGACCCTTCAAGCAGGAGTTGTTTTTTCTGGTAGGACGTGTGACACTGTGTATGTACTACTGTGTCATTTCAGCAAAAGCAAAGGAAAGCACATGACTGGCCCTTGGAACCAACAATTTATCACAGAATACAGTAATGCCTGAAGGTGGAAGGAACTAAGTGAATCAACACAGTGTGATCAGAGCCGAAATTCACCCCACTCAGAGAGGCAGGAGATGTGGAGCCTGGAGAGTAATCCACCCAGAGAGAGACACCCATGTCCTTGCTGCCCCCTCCCCTTGCTTTAGCATGTGAGCTCTTTATATCTCAGACATTCCATAATTAGCTGTAGAGGGACTTATTTTAGAGTTAAGCAGAACTATTGCATCAGGTTTTCTTGTTCAAACATTTGCAAACTGTACTTGACTCCTAGCCTGCCTCCTCCTTCCCCCACCGCTTTAGATGCCCAGCCCGACTCTAGCGTGTAGACGTTTCTGGAAGCTTGGCCAGGTCCTGTAAGGGTTCTCACATGGTCACTTGGTTCCTCTTGGGGCAGACCTGCTGGGAAGAGGGGGTCGGACAATCACATCGACTGTGTGCAAGGCGCTCTGGGGGACCTGTGGGGCCCCGTGGGAATAGCACCCACGTGAGATGCAGGCTGGGGGGAGGCACAGCAGCCCCTGGATGTACCTTCCAGTGGCTTCCAGAACTCCCCATGGCTATGTCCTCAAGGGAGCAGTAAACCAGTGAGCATCTCTGCAGCCACACATATCCAGAACCTGCTCTCCTCGTCCCTGCTTCCCGCAGCCCAACCTGTCAAGACAAACGCAAGGCGCCATCCACAACCTGAGATGGGGGTGGAGGTGAGTGCTGTTAATTTAATGTATCGCTGGAGACAGAGGCCGAATGTGCTGACTGAACATATTCTAATAACTCGAAGGGAAAAAATCCATATTGCAAATCACCTTACTTAGTTTGGCTTTACAAGAACTATTTATTCCACAGGACCTGCAGCACGTTTATCATTTTCATTCTCCTCGAAGCGGCATGAAACGGCACACAGATGAATTAGGGAAATTTCCCCCCTCCTGGCTATAAAAGGAGGATAGGAAAGAATGTGTACACACTAGATCCTGTGAAAATAATTGATTCAGGCGGTGGCTTTGGTCATTACGTACCAATACTCTTCACGTTTGGTGACATTAAGCAGTGGTTCCCCTCCCTGGGACTGAGGAAAAGAGAGTCATCTGTCACCCAGCCTGCAAAAGGTCCCTGTATATCCTCAGGGTGCTCAGGCCTCCGCTGGGAGTTGGGGGAGATAGGTAGTCAGAACAGGAGGGGTTTCTGGCCGCAGGGACAATCGTCAATAATGCAGGAAGGTATAAACTAAATGTCCCCCAGAAACTCAGATGACAGGGTAATTACCTGTCTCTTAGAAATACAGGGAAGAGGGGACACACAGCGTGCCTGCCTCTCTTGTGCTTGGCCCTGCACCCACTGGCAGGTTTAACCCGCGATCTGACAAGGCACATTGTTATCCCAGTTTGCAGCTAAAGGTGCCAAAGGCCAGAGAGGTTCAGTTGGCTCAGGATCACATGGATGGAAAATGGCAGAACCACATCTAAGCCCTATGACCTCAGCTCTACTTCCCTGCTCCCTGTCGGTGACACTCAGGGAGGGGAGGAGGCAGAAGGAGATTAAGATGAAGACACAACATAAAGGAAGGAGGGGGATAAGGTGGGTCCTGGCAATGAAAGAACACCTGAGACTGCATGGGATGGGGACTTTCTGGTGACAAGGGATCCTAAACCTATAAAAAGGCCAGCTCCCTAGGGTGGTCACACATTGGACTTGAGTGTCAGTTATATCTTATTGTGACTATATTTCTCAGCCCCTTTGAAGAGGGGGAGAGGAGACAGAGACATGAAGAGCCACTTTGGCCAAGTGTCACTGGGGTTTGGAGGAAGGGTAATTATAGAAAAATCTGAAATCCATAAAAACACATTTTTATGGACCTATGCATATTCTGGAGTGTTCTTCAGAGGCCAGGACAGAAGTGCCCTTGTTTAAAATTCATAATTCACAACTTAGTCATTTCAATTACATCATATCCCAAAAAAAGACCATTTTCTTTAGAGCCTAAACATTGAAAGTCTTCATTAAAATTTTGATTAAGCCTAAAAACAGTATTTTTCTGAGTATTATGGGCTGTGTCATTAATAACAGAACAGCTACTTTTAACTCCCTGGTATTTTGACCCAATTCACCAGGGAGCCAGGTAAAACCATATTTGCCAATTTTTTTTTAATATTGTTCTTTTATGTCAGATGGCATTGGTTTTCATTTGGATGGTTCTCTTTTTCTTGAATGTGGAAAGGACTTGAAAAAATTAACAAGGTAACTTGCAACAGGGCCCACTTTCGTTTTTCCTATATAGACATTTCAACTTGCCTGTCTCAAAGACAAAGTTGGAGAGACAAGACTGCCCTCCTACAGCCCCTGAAAAAGGATCGTCCGCTATTCTCCAGCCATCAAGCTAAGTGGACAAGAGGAGTAAGATAAGCTAAGAGACAAGAGGAGTGGACTCTCTCGTGGGACTGAACCTCCAGCAGGGGCTTATGAGGAGCCCATGAATGACTGTGGTATGTGTCTGGAGGTGCTAAGCATCATGGGAGAGGCACCGAGCTGTGGGAGTCACATAATGGAGAATCACATTTGGTTGAAGCATAAAACAAAACCTTACAGGAGATGAGGTTTTGAATGTTCACAGCAGCATTATTCATAATGGCCCCAAAGTGCAAACAACCCCCCATGTCCGTCAACTGATGAATGGATGAACAAAATGTGGCACAGCCGTACAAAGGAATACTACTCAGCCACAAATAGGAATGAGGTACTGACACACATTACAACTAAGATGAGCCTTGAAAACATTATACTAAGTGAAAGAAACCAGTCACAAACGACCACATCCTGTGTGATCCATTTATATGAAAGGTCTGAAACAGGCAAATCCTTAGAGACAGAGAGTAGAGTGGTGGTTCCTATGACCAGGAGAGATGGGGGAAATTGGAGAGGGCTGATGGCCAGGGCCCAGATTCCTTCTAGGCTGTAATGCAGGTGTTCTAAAACTGATTGTGAATGGGGTGCCTGGGTCGCTCAGTCAGTTAAGCGTCCGACTTTGACTATGGTCATGATCTCATGGTTCGCATGATCTTATGGTTCATGAGTTCGAGCCCTACATCGGGCTCACTGCTATCAGCAGGAGGAGCCTGCTTTGGATCCTTTGTACCCCCCTCTCTCTGCCCCTTTGCCACTCATGTTCTCTCTGTCTCAAAAATAAATAAACATTAAAAAATTGATTGTAGTGACGGTTGCACAACTCTGAATATGCTAGAAGAGACTGAATTATATATTTTAGCCAGAAGAATTGTATGGTGATTTCAATCTTGGTAAAATTATTTTTTAAAAAGGAAAAAAAGGAGATGATGTTTGAGATGGGTTTTGGAAATTGGATTGCAAATCCACAAAGGTCTTATTAGCTCCTTCCCCAGGAAATCCATCTTTAGGTTTGAGCTGAGGAGCAATAGTGCTAGAGCCACTATAAGCTCCCCCCGAAAATCTCAGGGCTTGTGAACTATTGCAGCAGGGATGTGGTTCCCGAGGCAAGCTTTGGATGTCACACAAAGGCTTCTTGATATATTTTTTTCAGCTTTACTGTGGTATAATCGACAGATAAAAATGTATTTATTTAAAGCACATGACGTGATGATTTGATATCCACACATATACATTGTGAGAGGATTCCCCCTAACCAGTTAATTAACACATCTATCACCTCACATATTTTTTTGCTTTTGGTGAGAACACTTACATTCTACTTCCTTAGCAAATTTCAACTATACACTACAGCATTATCAACCGTAGTCACCATGTTCTACATTAGATCCTCCAACTGTATTGATCTTGTAACTGAAAATATATAGCCTTTAACCAACCGTTCCCTATTCCCCTCCTTGGCAACCACCATTCTAGTCTCTGTTTCTATGAGTTTAATGGTTTTTTTGTTTTTGATCCTACATCTAGGTGATATCATGTAGTATTTGTCTTTCCCTGTCTTCCTTATTTCACTTAGCAAAATCGTTCATCTGCAATGTAACAAATAGCATGACTTCTTTCTTTCTCATGGCTCAATGTCATTCTATCATATGTATATATAAAGTTTCTTTGTCCATTCATCCACCAATGTATGCTTATGTTGTTTCCATACATTGGCTATTGTGAATAATACTTCAATGGAGAGAGTGCAGATATCTCTTTAAGATAAGGATTTTTGAGGGTGCCTGGGTGGCTCAGTTGGTTAAGCAGCCGACTTTGGCTCAGGTCATGATCTCAGGGCTTGAAAGCTCATGAATTCGAGCCCTGAGTCAGGCTGTGTGCTGACAGCTCAGAGCCTGGAGCCTGCTTCAGATCCTGTGTCTCCCTCTCCCTCTGCCTCACCCCTGCTCACACTCCATCTCTCTCTCTCTCTCTGTCAAAAATAAATAAATATTAAAAAAATTTTTTTAAAGATAAGATTTCTTCTCTTTGGATATATATACACAGAATATAGGTTGCCAAATCATATGGTAGTTCTATTTTTAATTTCTTCAAGAACCTCCATACTGTTTTCCATAGTGGCTGCCTCAGTTTATACTTCCACCAACTGTGTACAGGGGTTCCCTTTGCTCCACATCTTCACCAGCATTTGTTATCACTTGTCTTTTTGTTATCAGCAATCCTAGCAGCTGTGATGTGATATCTCATTATGGTTTTGGTTTGCATTTTCCTGATAATTAGTGATATTGAGCACTTTTTCATATGCCTATTGGCCATCTGTACGTCTTCTCTGGAAAAATGTCTATTGAGATCCTCTGCCCATTGTTAAGATGGGTATTTTGTTTTTTGCTCTTGAGTTACTTGAGCTCATTGTATACTTTGGATATTTAACCTTTATTAAATATATGGTTTGCAAATATCTTCCCCCATTCTTTAGATTGCTGTTTCCAATTATTGATAATTTACTTAGCTATGCAGAAGCATTTCAGCTTAATATAGTCACATTTGTTTATTTTTGCTCGTGTTAACTTTGCTTTTGGTGTCAAATTAAAAATATCATTGCTAAGACCAATGTCAAGGAACTTAAACCCTATGATTTCTTCTAGGAGTTTTATAGTTTCAAGTCTAGAGTTTCAAATCATTAATCTGGGATGCCTAGGTGTCTCAGTCAGTTGAGCGCCAACTCTTGATTGTGGCTCCAGTTGTGATCCCAGGGTGGTGGGATTGAGCCCTACATTGGGGTCTACGCTGAATGTGGAGCCTGCTTAAGATTCTCTCTCTCCTTCTGCCCCTCTCCCCAACTTGCACTCTTTCTCTAAAATAAAAAGCAAATCATTAATCCATTTTGACTTGATTTTTTATATGGTGTAAGATAGGGGTAAAGTTTCATTATATTATGATTGTGGATACCCAGTTTTCCTAATACCAGACAATCCTTTCCCCATTGTATATTCTTGACTCCATTGTTGAAAATTAACCAATTATATATACATGCATTTATTTCTGGGCTTTCTATTCTGTTCTACTGATTTACATGTCTGTTTTTATGCTGATATCATACTGTTTTGATTGCTGTAGACTTGTAATATAGTTGGAAATCAGGAAGCATGATGCCTCCCACTCCATTCTTCCTTTTTAAGGTTTCTTTGGCTATTTGGGGTCTTTGGTGGTTTCAAAGGAACTTTAGGATTGTTTCTTATATTTTTATGAAAAATGCTATTAAATTTTGATAGGGATAGTATAGAATCTGTAGATCATATTGTGTTCTATCAATATTTTAACAATATTAGTTCTTCCAATCAATGAACACAGATTATCTTTTTACTTATTTGCGTCTTCTTCAATTTCTTTGATTAATGTTTTTTGGTTTCCATTGTACAGCTTTCACCTCTTTGGTTAAATTTATTCCTAAGTATTTTATTCTTTTGATGCCATTGTAAATGGAATTGTTTTATTAATTTCTGTCTGATAGTATGTTATTAATCTATAGAAATGCAACTGATTTTTCTATATTGATATTTTTATACTGTAACTTCACTGATTTAATTCTAACAGTTTTTTTTTTTTGGTAGAGTCTTTAGGATTTTCTATATATAATATCATGTCCTCTGCACACAGAGACAATTTTATTTATTTATTTCTAATTTGGATTACTTTTATTTCTTTTTCTTGCCTAATTGCTCTGGCCAGGACTTTCATACTATGTTGAAAAAAAGTGGCAAGAATTCAGCATCCTCGTTTTGTTCCTGATCTTAGAGGAAAAGCTTTCAGCTTTCCACCCTTGAGTATGATGTTAGTGTGGGCTTGTTATGTTGAGGTATGTTCCGTCTATACTCAGTTTGTTGGGAGCTTTTATCATGAAAGAGTGTTGAGTTCTGTCAAAAGCTTTTTCTGCACCTATTGATTTGATCATATGATTTTAATCCTTCTTTTTATTAATGTGGTTTATCAAATTCATTGATTTGTGAATGTTGAATTATCCTTGCATCCCTAGAATAAATCCCATTTGGTCACGATGTTTAATCTTTTTAAAGTAATGTTGAATTTGGTTTGCAAATATTTTGTTGAAGATTTTTGTATCTATGTTCATCAGTGGTATTGGCCTATAATTTTCTTTTCTTGTAGTATCCTTGTCTGGTTTGGGTATCAGGGAAATTCTGGCCTTGTTAAATGAGATTTGAAGTGTTTCCTCCTCTTCAATTTTTTGGAAGCATTTGAAAAGGATTGGTAATAATTCTTCTTTACATATTTGGTAGAATTTACTAGCAAAGTGTCTGGTCTAGGACATTGTTGGCAGGTTTTGATTACTGATTCAGTCTCCTTAGCAATAATTGGGCTATTCAGTCTTCATGATTAAGTCTTGATAGGTTGTTTATAGGAATTTATCCATTTCTTCTAAGTTCTCTAATTTGCTGGCATACAATTGTTCATAGTAATTTCTTTTGTACTTAGTATTTCTGTTTATCATTTGCAATGTCTTCTCTTTCATTTCTGATTTGATTTGTCTTTTCTCGTTTTTTCTTAGTCTAGCTAAAGGCTTGTGAATGTCGTTTATCTTTACAAAACATCAGCTCTTAATTTCATTGACCTCTTCTATTGTCTTTCTAGTCTCTATTTCATTTATTTCCAGCCTGTTATTTCCCTCATCCTACTAAGCGGGGCTTAGTTTATTCTTGTTTTTCTAGTTCCTTGAGGTGTAAAGTTAGTTTCTTTAAGATTTCTCTTTCTTTTCTTAATGTGTTTACTATTATAAACTTCCCTCTTTGAGCTGTTTTTGCTACATACCATAAGTTTATTTTTTAAGTTGATTTATTTATCTTAAGAGAGAGAGGAAGCATGAGAGCAGGGGAGGGGCAGAAAAAGAGGGAGGGATAGAATCTCAAGCAGGCTCCACGTTGTCAGTGTAGAGCCCAAGGTGGGGTTTGATCCTACAAACCCTGAGATCATAACTTGAACTGAAACCAAGTTTCAGACACTTAATTCACTGAGCCACCCAGGCACCAACCCCCGCTAAGTTTTGATATCTTGTATTTCCATTTTCATTTGTCTCAAGAATTTTTTTTTTTTTTTACTTTTTATTTCTTCTTTCATATAGTGGTTATTCAGGAGCATGTTGTTTAATACCCACATATTTGTAAATTTTCCAGTTTTCTCTTTTATTATTTATTTATTTATTTATGTAAATGTTTGTTTGTTTTTGAGACAGAGAGCATAACCAGGGGGAGGGGCAGAGAGAGAGGGGTCAGAGGATCTGAAACAGGCTCCGTGTTGACAGCAGAGAGCCTAATGCAGGGCAACCGTAAGATCATGGCCTGAGCTGAAGTCAGATGCTAAACCAACTGAGCCACCCAGCACCCCTCTAGTTCTCTCTTGTTTCTTTTAATTGATCTCTAGCATCTGACCATTGTGGTCAGAAAGGATGTAGATGAAATTTAAGTCTTAAATTTATCAAAACTTGTTTTCTGGCTTAACATCTTATCTGTCTCAGAGAATGTTCTGTGTGCTCTTGTAAAGAATGTGTATTCTGCTGCTATTGGATGGAAAGTCTGATATGTCTAATATTTCTGATATGAAGTTCATCTGCCCTAACATGTAGTTTAAGTCCAATGTTTATTGATTTTTTTGTCTGTATCACCTATCCATTGTTGACAGCGGGGTGTTAGAAGTCTACTACTATAGGGGCGTCAGGGTGGCTCAGTGGGTTGGGGGTCTGACTTTGGTTACGTCATAATCTCACTGCTTGTGAGTTCAAGCCCCACTTCAGGCTCTGTACTGACAGCTGGGAGCCTGGAGCCTGCTTCAGATTCTGTCTCCATCTCTCTGCCCCTCCCCTGCTCACTCTCTGTCTCTCTCTCTCAAATATGAAAAATAAAACATAAAAAAAAGTCTGCTACTGTTGCTGTTTCTCCCTTCAGCTCGGTTAATATTTGCTTTCTATATGTAGGTGCTCTCATGTTGGGTGCATAAATTGTACAGTAGTTATATACACCTAATGAATTGACCCCTTTATCATTATTTAATTATTTCCTTTGTCTCTTTTTGCAGTTACTAGTTTATAGTCTATTTTGTCTGTTATAAATATAGCTATCCCTTTCTTTTGTTTTTATTTGCATGAGATATCTTTTTCCATCTTTTGTTTTGAGCCTATTATTGTCCTTAAAGCTGAAGTGAATCTCTTGTAGGACGCATATAATCAGGTCTTGTTTTTCTTTTATCTATTCAGGTACTATATGTTTTTTGTTTGGAGAATTTAGTTCATTTATGTTTAAAGTAATTATTGATAAGTATGGACTTGCTATTGCCATTTTGTTCATTGGTTTTTTGGTTGTTTATGATTCCCTTGTTCCCTTCTTCCTCTCTTTCTCTTTTTCTCTTGTAATTTGTTAATTTTCTGTAGTGTATTCTTTGATTCTTTCTTTATCTTCTGTGTATCTACTATAGGTTTTTGCTTTGTTCTTACCATGAGGCTTACATGTAACATATTTATAACAAAGTATTTTAAGTTGATAACAAGTTCACGTTTTATGTATAAAGCTCTACATTTTTACATACCCCAACCACACTTTGTGTTTTGAGATTACAATTTACATCTTTATATTGTATATCTAGTAACAAATTATTGTAGTTAGAGTTACTTTTAATTCTTTTGTCTTTTAACCTTTATACTAGAGATATATAATATGCAAGTGATTTACCCATTCCCATTACAAAATCAGTGTGTTCTGAATTTAATTATATATTTGCCTTTACCAGTTTTATACTTTCATATATTTATATGTTACCAATTAGTGTCCTTTTATTTCAGATGGAAGAACTCCCTTTAGCATTTCTTGATAGGCCAGCTTTTGTTTGGGAAGTTCATTATCTTGGCATTAGTTCTAAAGAACAACTTTGCTGTGTAAAGTATTCTTGGTTGGCAGTTACTTTTTTTTCTTTCAGACCTTTGACTACATCACCCTATTCCCTTCCAGCCTGGAAGATTTCTGCTGAAAACTCTACTGATATTCTTTATGGAGTTTCCCTTATATGTAACAAGGTGCTTTTCTTTTGCTGCTTTTAATACTTTTTGCCTTTAACTTTTGACAATTTAATTATAATGTGTCTTGGTGTGGCTCTCTTTGAATTCCTCTTATTTGGAACTCTCTACACTTCCTGGATCTGGATGTCTGTTTATTCCCCCAGAGTAGGGAAGTTTTCAGCCATTATTTCCTTAAATAACCTGTCTGTCCCTTTCTAGCTCTCTTTTCTTTCCTTTATAATACATATATTTGTCTGTTTCATGATGCTGCATGATACCTTAAGGTATCTTTATTCTTTCCAATTTTTTTTCTTTTTCTCCTCTAATTAGATGAATCTCACTGCCTTGTCTTTGAGGCTAATCACTTAACTTTATTTCATTAAAATCAGTTGCTGGACATTTATCATGTTCTTTTTTTGGAACACATTCCTCTGTTTTTTAGTTTTCCATAACTCTTTGTGTTTGTTTCTGTACAGTAGATAAAACAGCCTCCTCTCCCAGTCTTGACAGACTGGTCTCACATGAGAGAAGCACCTCATCAATCAGCTTGGCTTGAGCTCCTGGTTGCCTATCAAACTTTTGTGATTGTTCAAGCTCCTGACATTGTTCCTAGTTACTTCTAGTAGTTGAGAGTGCCAAGACCTGTCAGTGTCTTCAAAGGGGAGGATCATAGTCATCACCTAGAGGCTGGACTCTCAACTGCAGCTTATAAAGCATGCAGTCAAACCCCTTCCAAGGAAAGATTGGGAAATGGGCATTTTGCCTTCTCCCTCTGCACTGTGCCCTGGGGTGATATAGCCACAGTGAGTGTTCAGGTGCCCAACTATTTCTTTGTTTGCTATAGCCCTATGGAACTCATGAGTGCAAGCCCCATTGGCTTTAAGAGCTAGATGACTTAGGGGCCCATCTCTCAGGTGGCAGCCTTTAAAGTTGGATCACTAGAGGTATTGCTCAAACGCTTTGATCCTCAGGGAGAATCTGGGAGTTGGCAATTCCCTCTCAATTGAATGACACTGTGCCAGAGGTAGGGTTCATGGTAAGAGTGTGTCTCTGCCCTTTCTACTCATTTTAATGTGAGTATTTTCCCAATTGTCCAATATGTAGGGGTCACTCAACTAGTTTCTGAATCTCTCTCAGACAGAATTGCTCTGTGTGTAGCTGTAAATTTGGTGCACCCAAGGGAGGAGGGAAATTCAGGAGTCTCTGTGTCACCATCTTGGCTGGAGTTCCACAAGCTTCTTTTAAAGCAAGTTAACAGTCTCTCTTTTCTCCTTTCTCTCATTCACACAGCTACTGGCACCATTTTCCATAAACATAAGTCAAAGTCACAAGTTTTCCACCTGGCCCTATTGTCTATATAAAGTTCTATAGCCTTCAGGGCCCTTTAGCATTGGGAGGCAGTAAACATCTCTCTTTCTCAAACATGCCAGTCATTTTCATGCCGTGTGCTGTATTTATGCTGATCCTTCTGACTAGAATGTCTTCTCTGGGTAAGAAATCACACTCAACACCTAAAGAAAATTGGACTCCCAGTTCTCCTGATTGGAATTGAGCACATGTTCCTCTTTGATCCCACAGTAGTTATCTGCTGTCTCCATTGTAGCATTTATTTCATTTGGCTTTTGTATTTATTTGTATTCCTTTGCCTATAGTAGATGCTTCATAATGGCAGATATCATTCCTTTATGTTCTTTGGATATTGATTGGATGTTACTGGCACAAGTCATGAAACTCAATATTATGAGAGATTCACATTTAATAAAGCACAGACCTTGACTTTGAGAAGTTTCAAGTCCATATTCTCAATATGTGTGGTAGAAGGAACTCTAATATCTAAAGTATAACAAGAGCCCTTACAGATCAATATGAAAAGAATGAACATCCCTATAGGAAACGAAGGTAATTTCAGATGCTGCTGGTGTGAGTATCCAGTCACCACGTTCTAGAGGGAAGTTTAACAAAGCACATTTAAAATATGTATCAACTTTGGTTCAGTAATTCCACACTAAGTAATTCCACACTAAGGAGGTTCACCTAAGGAAGCAATTAGGACATGCACCAAGATTAAATATTATCGTAACTTAACATCATTATGGTAGAGCAGGGTGATTTATAACATTTTAAAAAATGAAAATAGCACATCCATAGAATAGAATATTTTGCAAAAATAAAAATCATGTACAGGAAAATATCTAGGATAAAATATGAAAAATGGAGAATGCACACAAAAACCTGCTTCAATACTAAAGTGTATCACCAGAAGAGGTATTTTAAGTTTTAAGAATTGTATTTCTTAAAATTTCCAATAATGACTACATGTTTTTTTTAATATCAGAAAAAAATTGGAAGAATATTAAATCTAAAAGGAGAGTTAAGGCACATACTGAAAGGGCCAGGGCTAAGATTCAGCTAGTACACACCAGTACACTCCAGTAAGTCCAAACGTAGCTATAATGACTAGTGGCCATTTGATTGGTTGGAGCCAGAACATATGAATCATTAACAATATTTAATACCACCATGCAAATAACTATGGTCAAAGGCAGAAAGTGACACATTTCTTAAAGTCTATATAAACTGTTTTAAAAAATGACATTCAATGAAAAGAATTGCTCGAAAACTGTTAAGAAAGGAAATGAAATAGACCATCATACTTGAAAGGCTTTTAGAATCACTGAGCTTAAATCTGCAAAGAATCTTAAAGATTAGCAATGTCACAGATGGAGAAAATAAGGTTCAGAAGTATTCACGCACTCACCTAAGGTCCAAAATATAGGGTGGTATTATGGGTTGATTTGTGTCTCCTCACGCCCCAAATTCATACATTGAATTCCTAACCACTCCTCCTCCCAGTTCCACAGAACATGACCTTATTTGCAAACAGGGTCATCATAGATACAATTGGTTAAGTGAAGATGGGATTATTAAGTTGGGCCCTAATCCAATATGGCTGGTGTTCTTATTAAAAAGAGAACTTTGAACACGTAGATGTATACACAAAGAGAACACCATGTAAGCGTGAAGGCAGAGATTAGGGTGATGCTTCAATAATCCAGGGATTCTAGCCAAGGATTGGCCAAAGATTGCAACAAACCACCCAAAGCTGGGGAAGAATCTCTCACAGCCTGTGGTAGTAACCAATCCTGACAAGGTCGTCATATTGGACTGTAGCATCCAGAATCATGAGACAACGGATTGTGGTTATGTTAGCCTCTTGATTTGTGCCAGTTGGTTAGGGCAGCCCTAGCAAACAACTACAGGTGGGAGGCAGACCTAGAATTCAGGTGTGCTGACTCCCAGCCCAGTGCTAAGACTTTGAACATACCGCAGTTGTTCTGGTAGAAGTTTCCTGACTCAGTGAACTTTTGGACCCATTCTACATGGACAGTATTCCAATCTTCATGCTCAGGACAGAACTTGTTTTGAATTCCAAGCCAAGCTGATGTCGGAAGTTGGACTGAAATTGAAGGGTCAGGAAGAAACTTATACCTCTGGGGTCCACATGTGGCTGGAAATGGGTGCTAAAGATCCCCTTACCCAAGTGTGAGGCCTGACACATGCAGAACCTTGGCTACGTGATGCAGCCTTGAAAGGATTTAAGCTGCCCTTGAATGTATGATTTTCTAATTAAAGCTAAAATGGTAACTTTGCAATGAGCACCTTTAACCCAGGAACTTGGCTGCTCTTCTTACATTTCTCCCCCAGGCACAGATGTCTGAGGCCAGAACACTGGGTCCAGGACTTTTAATTCAATCCAGATTATGTGTTGAGTATGCTTACCATGAAGGCAAAGAGAGCAGCTATAGAGGATAGTGCCTGGCTTGGTAGAGCTTAGCCTCTGTGCTTAAACCAGGCGTACTCCCAGGAGGATGGGCTACAGTTGTCTCACAACCCACTAAACACATAGGATAAGAAGTCGAGAAGCATAAGGTCTTGTCACCAACAACAGAAATTGGAGACCTCCTGCCCTTGTCAAGCCTCACAATACTGTTCCATGTTCAGCACCACCTGGAACTCAGAAGTCCCTGTAGACTCAAAAGGTCCAGGTAGTTGATGAGGTTCATGTCTAAAAGGCCACACTGAAATGCTTACTCTTTAGGATGAAACAAGACAAAGGTAGTAGATAAGCCCCTAGGACTCCATTTCTTTAACTGGAAGTTAGGAAAGCAGGCAAGGCATCAGCGAGGATCTGGGGCTCTCCAGGTTTTCAGCATCTGGGCTGACGCTGGCGGCCCTGTCCCACCCAGGCTGGAGTCCAGCAGAACCTAGTCCTGCCTCAGGCCCTGCCTGCATCACCCAGAGAACCAGCCTCCTGGGGCCCAAACAAGACCCATGCTAATTGTTTTATGACCCACAGGATCTTTGAAAATGGAGTATTTCTACAACGCAGCTTTAAACACAAACAACAGACTCTCTGGAAACCACTGCCTCAAGCTGTATGAGGCATAAAAAAAAAAAAAAAAGAACAACCCACAAATTTAAGTCCATAATACATTTTGAACATAGTTTGTGGTTTTAGAGTCACTTTAATCTTTTTTTCTCCTAAACTCCTCCAAAGATTTGAGCATTAGCTGAGCCAATGCACAGTTGCACTTCTAAGCAACCAAACTTGTAAAACTAGGCTCTGGATCCTTGTCCACCACAGCTTTGTAACATCTCCAAGAGCAAAAGGTGACATGATACATTGAAACAGATCCAAATAACCTTTGCTATGTTTTGTGTCAAAGAGCTGCTTCATTAAAGTCAGGGTAAATCAGTCCATTCAATGTCTGTCAGCCGTTTTCCTTCCCATCTCCATATGCCAGGTGGACACAATCAAGTCCAACAGTCCTAAAGGCTGTGCTGTGTCCACCCAGGGTCTCCCCGGGCTAAGCTGAGGTGACACTGTCACAGACTAAGGGGGACACACTGTGCCACAGTGTCTTGTGGCTGCTGATGGATTTCCCATCACCAACATTCATCGGACTCATTGGACCCCACATACTGGGCTCTTGGAATGTGGTTCACCCACACCTGATGGGACAAGGCATCTTTTCTTGTTTTCTGTTGTTGTTGTTTTTTTTTTTCAAAGTCTTGATTTCAAACAGGAGAACTGTGTCTCCAGCCTTGGCCTTTATTCTTCTCTTTTCTGAGTGAAGCCTGAGACTCACAGGCCAAGGAGGAGAGCTTTGCAAAAAAAAAAAAAAAAAAAAAAAAAACTGTTGGATAAGGAACAATGGAGTTAATCTAATCCCAAAGATCACAAGCTAATCTAAGAGTTTCACACATTTCAATAGGTGTGAAAACATGAACTTTGTGTTGAGTTCATCTGTGCACACCATAGGGAGAGAGTCCAGCCTTTGGAGTCACATGGCTTGGGTTTGAGCCCTGACCTGTTGGCCCACTGTCCTCACACCAGGCAGGATGAGGCTCCCTTGTAGGCAGACATGAGGGCGTGTAGGGAAGGTCAGGGCACTGCAATGTGAGAGCATTTGTCTGTGGTTTTACAACCACACCAGTGTCTCCATGAGGAGACCTTTGGGAGTTTCATTTCTGCGCATCTGCCCCCCCTGAAAAGCACGGGACATGGGTTTGGGCTTTCCTAGCTGTCTGAGCAGAAATGCCACAGAGTCACACTGGGAAACAGATCCCAACAAAGCGACACCACTTCTATTGTCTCCGATCCAGCTTGTCCACCTGTCCTACAGGTGACATCCAAGGACAGACACCAGTGAGTCTCTTGGTCCTTGTGACTATATAGCTGTCTAATTGGCTCTGAATCCTTTGGCACACGAGCACACACACACACAAAGGGGAGAGGGAGGAATTCCAAGAGAGTGTTTTGGGACAGGGAGTGAATGGGATGAACAATCTGGAAGGCAGAGCAACAGTGCCAGAAGCAAGGAAAGAGGTTTCTATGAGAAGAGAGGGGAGGTTGAATGCTGTAAGGAGGTGCAGAATGATGAAGACCAAGATGAGGCCACAGAACTGGATGAAAAGGAGGTCCTGCTGGCGGGAAAGACTGAGGCCGCGCTACCGTGTCTGAGGAGGAAAGGAAGGGCCAGAATGACAACCCATGGACAGTATCCCAGCACGAGGAGTGGAGAGAGACCAGCCACCTGCCAGGAACCCTGAGTCTCTGGTGAGGAACAGCTCCCTTCTCCATTCCCTTCCATTCCACCTGGTGGTGCAGAGAGTGCCTCTGTCTCACCCCAGTGGGTCCTCAGCACTCCTCCATGCTGACTAATCCCCCCTTTGGAGTAGAGAGCAGACCCCAGGCTTAGGGGTACTCACAGGCAGCTCAGTTTTGATGACCCCATTTTGTTTTTATTGCATTCTTTAAGGTTATCTTCTATGTATGGCAAATGGCACTATTTTTCCCATTTAGCACTATAAAAAGAAATTTATTTATAAACTAATTAATTCAAGTAAAACTGAGTCCATTTAAAGGAGCAAGACTGAGCAAAGAGCAGACTACAGGTGGCATGTGGATATGACACAAATTATTAAGATAGTATGTCACGGTGCAAGGACATGGCACAAATAATATCCATGAAGGAGTGAAGTTGGTCAAGGCTCTGGAGGAGGGACAGCCCTGGAGCCCAGGTCCAGGGGCTGGCGTGGCTCCTTCCAGAGAAGCCAGGACAGAGGGCCCGATTTGTCTGGTGGCACAGCTTGCTGTGAGAACTGAACTTGCCTTGGCAAAACTGCCTGACAGGATGACCAAGCCAAACACGCTATCGGTCCATGTCGTTTAGAATCTGAACTTACCCCACTGGGGGTGTTTGGTGGCTGCTCACTGCTAACACGATAATACTACCAATATAGGAAGTGAACTAGCATAAATGCCAATATTGTGGCCACTTGGCCTGGTCCCCAGGTCTGAGGGATACCTGACAGGATGGCTTCAGCCCCTGAGCCTTTTCATGGACATCCTGGTTTGCTGAACTGCTTTTCAGGCCTCAAGATGCTAGAGAATGAACAACAGAAGAGATACGCAGTCACTGTTCTGTCACATAGATGAGCAGGAAGAACCAGGTCCGTATCCCTACCTGGTGAGGAGCAAAGGGAGATTGTGATTTAATCAAAGGAAATCAACTCGGCAGTAACACTGTGCAGACACAAACAGAATGAGGGATAGGTCCGTCTTCCTTTTTCCTTCTTGACCCCATAAAAAAAATAAAACACACATGTGGGGAATGTAAACTAGCTTGTGCTGTTACCAAGTAGACTGCATTCAAATTAAGGATGAAAATCTAATGCTTTTTGAGTCTTTTATTGAAAAATTTATGATGTTCTGAAGACAAGATGTTTATCATTCATTTTCTCCCTCATTTACCCCAGGAGAATCCAATCACTGGTTACTGCTTCATGCTCCCTCGGCAGAGTCCCAGGGTCTCCACCACAGAAGAAAAACGGTTAAAACAACAGGCAGCCTGTGGGATTTGCCTTTAATTAAATAGTCTAGGAGGCAGGAATTAACTTACAATTTGACCAAAACTAAAGCTCGAATTTAATTGAATCCACATTATGTCAGCTTTCTTTCTTTCTTGTTGGCCTTCTCTTGGTTGCTGCTTTCTTCTCTTCTGACCCCTGACTTTTGGCCTCCAATTTGGAGTGGTTTCTTTTAGAAAACATTTAGAAAAAGGAATATATGGCAAATATATGGTTGCTTCTGGAACATTCCCCAAGTCTGGCCCCAAAGAGTCCTAGACAGGCCTGGCCCTTCATGATCCCCCCAGGACTACTGACTCAGTGAGGACAGACTCCATGAGGACAGACTCCATGAGGACAGGCTCCGTGAGGACAGATTCTGTAAGGGAAGGCACCAGGCTGGCATGAAGCCTGCTACCTCAACAGGCCAGGGTGCTGCACAGATCAGGACTTACCAAAATGAACACTTGGAATATGTATGGGTTATTGTGTGTTAGCATATAATTATACTTTAATAAAGCTGTGAAGGAAAAGTGGGGAAGACAAAGGGAGGAGGGAGAGGGGCAGATGAGGAAGAGGACGGAGAGGAGAAGGAAGAAACCCTGCTCCACTGCAGCTGCCTGAGCTGACTCAGGGACACACCTGCCCACCCTCCACCCCTGACCTACCGTGGACCCGAGACCACTCATAAGATGGGCAGATTGCACAGGCCAGAGGGGCTGAGAGGGGACAAAGAGCTTGGGCTTTGGAGTTCCACCGGATCGGAGTCCAGCTCATTCACTTATTTGTGGGCCAACTTTCCCTCTCTCTCTCTGTCTCTCACTCTCTCTCTGTCTGCCTCCCACCTAACATCTTCCCCATCACACAGAAGACAATCAATCTGGAGTCACACCTCCCACCCAGCCATGGAGCATGGGGACAGTTAGTGGCTCTGTTCTCCCATGCTTACTGGCTCTGGAAAGGGGGTGGCTGATACATTCCTTGTTCAGAATTAAAATGTCCAGACTTTCCAGGAATTGGGGCCTGAAAATGCAGATGAAGAGTCAGCAACAGAGGTGGACAATTACAGCAAAACCCTTCTTCATCGCTGGTGACATAATAATGAACAATATAATAATGAACCTGGTGATGACAGAATCTCCTAATTATTAAGCTCTCCTGGAGCCAGGCACCTTTTTTGCACTATCCCCAGTCCTCCCACCTTCCTGCCATGTGTGAATATCCTCATTTTCCAGATGAGGTGGTTGAGGCTTAGAGAAGTCGGTTAATGTCGCTCAGTCAGGCTGGCGGTGAGGATGGAGATTAGATTGGAGGCAGACAAGGTCAAGGAGAGGAGCTCTAGGTGCCTGAAGCTGAAACTAGCCTTTGTGTAAATCCACTGATTCTGCTTCTTGAGAACTTGGCCTCCATGGGCCCCAAATACAAGAAGTCAGGGATGTTTTGCTTAGAGAAAAAGATGGAGGTCGCTTCCCAGTGTCCTTGCACAGAGGGTGGGGATGAGAGTCTCTTCATGCTAAGTCCCTTTGGAAGAAATCGATTTCGGTGGGTACTTCAGGGATGGCTGAGGTCACTGGGACAAAGAGGTGTTCCGCCCTGACAGTGGACGTGAGGGAGGTTTGCATTCTTGGGCCTGGAAGTGTAGACCACGAAGGAGTGAGTGGCGTGCCAGGGGCTGGATGAGACGTCCTGTCAGCTGTCAGAGTCCCTCTGAGCTTTCTGGTCCCACCTGAAGTCTAACCAAGCTGGGAGCATGATTCTGGAAGGGAGAAAGACTTTCACAAGTCAAGCTTACTGCAGCCCTAGCTCAGGCCAGCACAACGAGTGACAGCAGAGCCCCCTCACCACTGCCAGGTGGTGGCACTGGAGGGAGGGTGGGGGCAGACGCAGGGGGGTATCCTTGCAGAGGAGAGGGCTGTGTGGTGGACACAGGCTACTGTTTCTATGGCATACGGGCATGTCCTGTTATACAGACACTAGGAGAGCACGGAAGCACACATCTTCCCCAAGGTGAAGAACGCAGTCAGACAGCCCTGCATTCAAAGCTCAGTACCATCACCTCACAGTCATGGGACCCAAGGCAAGTTAACTAACTTCTGCTTTCCTCATCTGTATAATGGGGGTAACACCACTGCCTCCCTTTCAGGCTTGCTGCAAACACGACAGAGACAATGTCCATAGGATTGTTGGCACGGTGCCCACCCCCCAGCCAGTGCACCATCAACAACAGCCTTTGAAGAATAATATCATGCATGTCATACTTTATGGATTTTGAAACCTCCTTTTCTTTTATCTTTATTACAACATTAGGAGGTGGAGATCATTACACCCATTTTACAGATGAGGAAATAGGGTTAAATAACTTGCTTCAAAGCCAATCTCAAGACCACTGTTCATTGCACTACACCAAAATTCTGTTTTCCTTTGTTCCCTTTTTAGTTAAACCCAAGTGTCACCTGTAAATAAGCCCTCCTCCCTTCCAGCCTTCAGCAGCCACACAACAGGCAGCTTCCTTCTCACTCAAGATCGGTAGCAGCGTCCCTTTGCTTGTTGCTCCTGGCTCTGGGGAGACCGGCCGTCTGCTGCCCTCCGCTCATCCAGCCACCTTTCATGTACAGGAGTGGGCTTTTTGTCTTCACTCCTGTCCAGCTCTTATTAACTCAATTAAAATGCATTCTGCTGCTCCAAGGTATAAGTGAGTTCCAGTGGCTGGTGATTGTCTACGGAAAGAGGCATTTAGAGTAAAAATAGTCTTCTAAGTGGCTTAAAGGCTTACTGCAGAGTGGAAGGCCAGCTTTCATCATTAGAGGTGTGTTTGCAGGGCAAAACATGGTGCCTGTTCCATCCCCTGTAAATGCCACATTGACATCAAAATCAAGGAAGTGGAAGTCTGATGATGAAGTTCACCAAGAGGGGAGCAAGCGGGCAGCTAGGTGCTGAATTGTATAAAGAGGTTCAGCCTCCTTTAGTTACGATGCCAGGATCCAAAACTCCCAGATCAAAAAGAAGGTCAAATGCACTCACCACTCCAGAGGGCCCGACAGCATGCCCCGTGCAGCAGAAAACGTGGTTAGCCGACAGTCCGGAGCCAGGGATCACCTTGACCTCCTTCCCGCCTGACATTCCATCTTGACTCTTCTTCTCTATCTATACATTTTAAGACCTGGCTGTAGTCAGAGGTCACTGCATTAAAATTGTGCTAAACAAAAGCTTTGCTGATGTCTTAGAATTTCTAGGGTGACCTAATTCCCTGGGTTTGTTTTTCATGACTTTTCTGTTTTTTTCTTCCTGTCTTGTTTATAAGAGCAAATCGCTGGACTGAGATCAAGCAGTTCAGGGTGCCAAAACCCAGAGAGGCTTCAGAGGCTCTGAGTGCCATGCAGAAAGGCCTCCAGGCACAAGCATCACCCCCACTGGGGGTGGGGCTCTCTGGGGTCAGCCTGCACCCAGGCTCAGCAAGGCTCACTGCCCAGGGTACACAGCAACCACCTCCCTGGGGCTCCCTCAGCAAACTGTCCACAGCTCCAGTTGGGGGGGGGGTGTCACTTATCTTCAGGTGAGGGGCAAGGGCTGGGGTACAGTTGACTCTCACTGGTGTCCTATAGAAAAAGAGAAAGCGTTTGTGGGTGAGGTGCTAGCCAGAACAACACTTCCTGCCTGTTCTTACCTCTTTTGAATGCTTCCTACTTTGTGCTCTGTTTCTTGCCCCAACCCTCCCCTGGAAGGGAAGAAGGCCCCCTGTGTGTTTTTATCCTGCAGTGCTCAGAGGTCAGAGGTAGAGAATGGATCACCCCTGCATTAGCTTCTGCTCTGAGCTCCGGAGACATACAGCCTTCAGGATCCCTGGGACCTTGATGGGGTGGGATTACGTCTCCACCCTCAGCGCAGAAAATGAGATAAACACCATGGGAGATTGCTCAAGATCACTGAGCTAATAAACGGAGAAGCCCCTATAGAAACATAGATTTTTCTGAAACTAAGTCTAAACAGAAGTTACCAGTATATCAAAAAGTTTAAATTGCAGTATTTGGTCTTTCGGTCATACTTAAGTGGCGAGATTATTTGAAAGAACCTGATGGTGACTCCTGTGGGGCCCATATTTAATCTGTTTGATAGACCCAGGTTTTTCTTTGCGCATTCCCCTTGCATGGGGCTAGCTCCTACGGATTTGGGAATGAAAGCCCTGACCAAACACCTAGAGATTCTAGGTGCTTCTAGCCCAGCAGCTCATTTAATGCATACCTTCATCATCCTCACCATCATCATCATACTCCACCCCTGTTAGATGATGGGGACAAATAGGCACAGAGTCTTAACTTACCGGCCAGAGCCCCCTCAGAGGGGAGGTGGAATATTGATTTAAACCCAGGAACTCCAGTCCATAGTGTCTGCATTTTACTGCTTCTCCTGTCTCTTTTTAATCAGCCCTCACTTTCCCCAATATTTCCATGGTGAGGAGGGGCACAGATTCAATTGTACAGAGGATCTGCCCATGCTGGCTTACCCTACTGGGAGCTGCAGCTGGGTTGGGAGCCTAAATTCCAGACTCATTGTCAAGAAGCCTCATCCAGGAATTTAGGATGATCAAATGCAGAAGGAATATTTAGGAGTAAATCCATTAGGCCGGCCTCCCCCATTTTAATGTGCACATAAATCCCCAGGAGACGGTGTGAAAATGCAGATTCGGAGTTGCAGGTCTAGATGGAGCCGGATGCCCCATTTCTCACAAGTGCCCAGGTGATGCAGAAATTTCTAGTCCGAGCACCATGCTTTGCACAGCGTGGCCTGTTTCCAGACAAGATTCCAGGGGGTTTCCTGAAGAAGCCTCAGGGGCTGGCCTGGAGTTGTGTGAAGGGTTTTGAGTAAGATTTCCTTTGAAAAAGGGGTTTTCATGCTTTGAAAAAAAAAGTTTGAAAACCACAGCCTTAAATTTAATACCCCATACATTTGGAGATACTTACTAGAATGTGTGGTTAGAAATTTCTGCCCCCAAGATCATTGTTTTATATACTCTGCTGACTCAGGGGAATCAGCAGCCATATTTGGACAGCTGGCCTCACAGTGACCTCCCTGCTACCTAATGGAAAATGTTAAAGGTACTTTACTTAGAAATAATTATATTTACATAGCCTCTGTGGTCTCTCTCTCTCTCTCTCTCTCTCTCTCTTTCTCTCTTTCGTAGATGCTTGTAGGAGAAAAGAATACTCACTTCTGGAATTCATCAGCTCCAGCTGTTTACTTCCATTTGAGGCCATAAACTTATTTTTTCCCCCTGTGGTTAAGTTTCTTATGGGAGAGGGGGAAGGAAGGTCTCTAACATGCAATTATCAGAAATTGTTACCCTTCTCTCAAAAAATCACTCAATCTGTCCCAAAATTTGACTGAGAGCTCACCACCAGACCAGAAGAGAAGAGATATGGGGGAGGGGAGTATTGAGCTGGAAGGACCTTAATATAATCCAGTGTCTTCCACCATCTCCAGTTGTATTCTTTAAGAAAAGGATTCTGTGATCAAATAAATCAGGGAAATGCTGGGCTAAACAAATTTGTCTCCTGTAAGCCTGTAGTACTCCAAAAGGCAATAGTAGTCTGCAATGTTGCCTAAATCTCCTTGATCACAGAGCCTGCTTTTCATTGAACATCACAAGGAACACTTAGAATTCCATGGAACCGCATTTCTGGGACCAAGTGACAGAGCCCCAGCTTTAGAGAATCTAATGAAATTCCCAAAGCTGGAGGACATCTGCCCTTGTTGTCTGGTTCTCAGAAAGAGCAGACAATAAGACAGTTCACATCTGGAATTACAATTCTGGGGAGTTCCTGCCTAAGACTCTGGAGTGTGACGGCAGAGGCTGAGGCAGAGGGCCACCCCAATGGCCAAGCGCTGCTTGTACAAGACTGGGGCTGGGTTCCATTCCCCTCTGTGTCTCTAGGGTGGCCCACAGAGAGCCATCTCTAAATGTGGGTTGGGCTGGATGTGAGGGGCTCACAGAAAGATGGTGTGGAGGGCATAAAGGAGGAGGTACTCGAGTCAGCAGATGTGGGCAGCTCCCAGGAGACCAGGAAGAGTGGGAGAGAGGCCTGTGGGCTATGGGAGTTGGGACTCTGGAGAAAGCAAGGAAGGTTTCAGGTGGGCCTGGCCCAGTGCAGTGGAGATCAGCAAGTCACTAGGATCCCATTCAGGCCAAGATTGGGCAGGACCTTGTTTTGTGTCTAGTCCCCTTCAGCTGCCCTGAGCCTCATTTTACCCATTTCTCAAACAGGGTTTTTTTTTTTTTTGTCCTAAAGACATCCCCAAATATGATGGTACATTTGAGACAAGCTGGGTGAACTTAGGTGGTACACACTTTTTTATTTTAATAGTTATATTTTTGTTTTAACATTTATTAGGAAAAAAATGTGAACTAGAACCTCAAACCTATGCTGTGCCCAGCGTTCCTACATCGAAGGAGGCTGAAGCACCGGGGCCTAGGGGCTCCAACCTTTGCTCAGCTCCTAAATTTTATACATATGGGAACAGAAATGACTAAAATGCAAACAGGTTATGGACGCCCAGGAAAATTCAGAATTCCCTCCATGGAAGAAGGCCTCCTGACGGTGTGAGGGAGCTGGTCCCTGGGGCCAGAGAGGTGTGACTATGAGGTCACAGGCTCACTTTGGCACCCTGAGCCCCCCAACTTCCCTCCAGTCACCAACCAGGGGAGGGCTGAGTGGGACAGAAGCTCAGATGCTCTTCAAAACAGCGGCCATTAACCTGTGTTCCCTTAACAGAGGACTTCACCCGTCTGTTCTCCTGAGTCTTTGAAACCCAGATTCCAGTCATGGGCTGCATCTCTCCCAGCTATTCCTGATGGCCCCAGAAGTGACAGGTGCCTGAGGATGTATGACAAAGTCTGGAGATGAAAAGAAAATGCCAGAATGTGTGCAGTTTCCATCCATCCAGTTGCCTTACAATCTTTGGATTCCAAGGTCCAGATTTAATTCACAGGATGGTATTATCTTAATTCGTACAGCTCCCAAGTACATCTTGTGAAGCTGTACTTAAAGGAAAATGTAAGAGAGTGCTCCTTCAGTG
Organism: Cryptoprocta ferox; assembly: GCA_028646485.1. Lineage (NCBI taxonomy): Eukaryota > Metazoa > Chordata > Mammalia > Carnivora > Eupleridae > Cryptoprocta > Cryptoprocta ferox. The sequence continues at coordinate 106,164,071 of CM053571.1, read as the reverse complement.
AACTCAAAATAGGTCTCCAGTTGACCCTTTAATGCTGTAGTTTAATGTGACACAAGACTCTCTGCAAAGCAAATGGCCAGGCTTAAATAATGTAAAACTTTCTATTTTCTGACTATGGCTCCAACCTGGCTTAGGCAGGAGGGCTCTGCCCATTCATCACTCTTGTTCAGGGAATAATAATAGCCATTGGGATACAGTGAGGGCTTGTTATGTGCGAAGGCCCTATTCTAAGAACTTGACACTTATTAACTCATTTAACCCCATGAACCAGGGACAGTTATGATTCCCATTTTAAAGATGAGGAAAGTAGGGGTGCCTGGGTGGCTCAGTCGGTTGAGCATCTGACTTCGGCTCAGGTTATGATCTCAGGTTACGATCTTGCTCGTGAGTTCGAGCCCTGCATCAGGCTCTGTGCTGACAGCTCAGAGCCTGGAGCCTGGTTCTGGTTCTGTCTCCCTCTTTGCCCCTCCCCCATTTGTATTCTCTCTCTCTCAAAAATAAATAAACATTAAACATTTTTTAATAAATAAATATAAAATATGAGGAAAGTAAAGCATGGAGAGCTACTGCCCAGGGTCACATGGCCAGTATATCACAGAGCTGGGCTTTCAAACCCTTAACTGGGACACTGTTTGCCTAGAGAAAAAGTTCGAAACCTACATCCTTTCTAATCACATGCTCAAACCCAGACACCAGATATGTGGATTTCCAGTCAATAATTTTCACTGTGGATTGAGGAGACCAAAAGCTTCCTCTAGAACAACCTGAGAATCTAAGAATCCAGAGGGATCTCTAGGTACTGGGTTTAGAAATGTGACTGTGAACCAGAGGAAACTTGACCTCAGAACCAGCTCTACAGTCCAAGCTGCCCAGTGGGGAGAGGACAGGAGAGAAGGAAGGGGGAGATGGGGAGTTGAGAGATCCTTCTTGAATCTCTATCCCAGGGTCTGATGCAGGGGAGAGAGCCAATCCAGCTCTTGCAATGGGAGCATCCTGGGAAACCCATGAATGGGTACAAGGGGATTGGTGGGAAGCCAATCTGACCTGCTGCTTATCAGCCCTGCTTATCAGGGAGTAACAGGGACCAGTTTGTACAGAATGGTGAATTCTGTACTGCTAGTAATGTGGCCTTTGGACGTGGAATCTAGGTAGGCCCCGAGAGCCACACTGAGCACACTGGTGTCTGCCTGGTTGGCAGCATGTGTGTCCATGTGGGTCAATATACAGTTTCCTTCCCACTCTGTCCCCATGTAATACCTGGTTGCTAGGCCATCAGTGATGCTCCTAGCCAGGAAAAACCCCTATGGACAAGACAAAGTAGGCTGAGAGCCTGTCTCCTAACGCTATGGGAGCTGGCAGAAGGCCAAACAGATCAGCCAATGCAGCTATGAACAAGAGACTTCTCCAGACCTTGGAGGGTAAAGTGGGTTTAAGCTCCTGGGCTCTGGGGACTCAGCCTCAGGCCTCTTCTTTTCAGCTCTTTGCAAGTTTCTTCTAGCCATGCCCACCCCTACAAACTCATTCTAGCCACACCCACTCTCCTGTAAGCCTATTCTAGCCACATCCACTTCCCCCTGCTGGCTCATTCTTGCCATGCCCACTCCCCTGAGATCAGTGCTCTACCATCTCTAAGTTGGTGATCCCAACCTTCCATCTCCAGCCAGCACCTTCTTCTAATCTCCTGATGATTCATACAACTGCCTGCCTGACATCCTGACTTGGATACTTACGGGGTATCTCAAATTTCATTCTGATCATCTCCATACTAGACCTACTCTTCATCTTGGCTAATGCCAACTCCATCCTCCCCGGCACGCAGACTAACAACTCTTGACATTATCCTTGATTTCCTTCTTTCTCTCACGCCTCACACCCAGTCCGACAGCACATTCTGTAGGTTGTCCACTCAAAACATTTGCTCCTCACTCTACAGTGTGCGTCTAGATCCAGACCCGTTTCCCACGTGGATCGTTGCCCTGGCCTCTGTACAGTCTCCTGGACTCTCCCCTTGCTTCTCGCTTCACAGGGCGTCCACGTGGCAGCCCAGCGAGCCCTCACCATGTGAGTGGGGTTACAGTCTCCTCTGCTCAGAGCGCTCCAAGACCCCATCTTGCTTGGACCACAAGGCCCCTGACCTCTGGCCTCATGTGCTGTTGCACTCCCCTCACCCTCTCCAGCCACGCTGGGTCCCTTGCCAGTCCCAGAGGGCCCTTGTCCATCACTTCCCAGATATCTGAAAGGCTTGCTTCTTTGCCTCCACTTTCCTCTTTTAATTGCCACCCTCCCTTGAAGCCTTTTTGGGTCACTCTGTTTATAATGACCACCCCCACCCAGCCCCATGATGTTTCCTCTCTCCCTTTCTTGATTCTTTTTCCTCCACAATAGTTTCCCTTTCTAATATTTGCTTTCACTGTCTACTCCCTTCACTGGGTGGTAGAAGTCCTTGGGAGAAGGATTTTTCCCGATGCCCATTACTGCTATATCTGGGCACCTAACACCTGCCACTTAGTAGGTGCTGATGCAGGTTTGTTCCCTAAAAGCCCTGCTTATCTGGGGCGTAATGAAGACAAGTGCTCTTTCAACAGAGGCAATTCTTACTATTGGGATTTACAGTTCTTAAACTGAAGACCTCAGCTATCTGGCCTCAAGTGTTTCCCAACTCCCCAGGGAGCTCACTTAGGCACATATTTCTGCATCTCAGCTATGAAGGGTGGGAGGAAGGTGGTCAACTGGGGAAGTCTGAGTTGTGATACAGGGACTTTGCCCTCTTCTCGCTGGGAACTTAGGAAGGCCTGGAGACTAGGAGCCACACCGAGAAGCAGTCAGGTAATAGGAATGGTTGGAGGTTTGATAACCACAGGCTGGCAGGTGACCGGCTGGAACACTAAGGTCAGCCAGGCAGGTGAGAAGCACTTGGACCCACCCAGACACAGAGCAGGCCGGACCCTCTGGAGTAGTGTGCGTGTTGACCCGACTGCAAGCTTCTGGAGGGCAGGGCCTGGCCTTGGCTCATCTTCTCTGCCCAGTGGCTAGCTCAGAACTCAGTACACAGTAGATAATCCTTACATGCTTGTTAGGCAAGTGAAACAGTCACCAAATGGTGTCTGGGTACATTTCATTTACACATTCCTAGCATGGGCAAAACCTCTGTAGGGGCACATGTGTGGAAGCTGTAGATCCCCCCAATTTTACCTCGTGGTTGGTTTCTTGGGATCCACCAGTTCCCTTTGAGGTAAGGCCGCTGTGTCTGCTACAGGACCTTTCAGAGTGGCTTACTTCTCCACCCACCCTGGGTAACCCATGGGGCACACCCTGGAAACCAGAAAAACAGTAGAGCCCTGCCTGTCCCCAAAAGAAAGAATTACATTGCTGCAAGCAATTTGGAAAAGAGAAAGGAGCTTCGAAGCTCAGACCATGCAGAGGACATGAGGAAAAGTGCACACGAATCTGCATTCGCCAGATTTCCTGCACTCATCCCCTAATGGGGCGATCCCCATTGCATCTTCTCTACCTTCCACGGAAACACTCTCCCCTTCACAACTTACTTGCAGCTTTCCCTCTTCCTGATGACTTATAGCTTTGATGGGGTAGGAATCAAACCTGAGGCTTGAAGTCTGGGGCATTTTCCACCAGTGGGCAGTCACCTTTGCAGGGGACCAAAACTGTGACCTACCTGTATTGTGTAAACCAGGACAACCCCCAAGTCCCTCCCAGTCTTTCAGATTTCCATTCCTTGAGTTCTCCAAGCAGCTTTACCATCAAAGGGAGACCGACGCATCAAGAGACCTGTCCCCAGCTTAGAATCCCAGAGCCCCTCAAAGCGGTGATGAATGGCTCCATTTTGCGTGACAGCTCGTGGACCACTGGAAAACTCAGCTACATTGCGAGTAAGGAAATTGGAAAGAATGTCGGTCTTCACTGGGATTTAATATGACAGATTTCTGGCTCTGAACTTGGATAAGATTAACTCTTCATTCTGAAGGAAAGAAGGAAAAAAAAAAAAACTCCACCTCTCTGAAATAGCGGTTTAGTGGAAAAATGTGCAGCTTTAAAAGTGTCTCAGGCAGTCAGATTTGCACATTCCCTTTTTTCCGGGGCTGCATATTTTCTGTGTCTGATAATATGTTTGTTACACCTCCTTGGTGCCAGGGACACATACAGTAAATTGTCAGCTCAAACCATGTAATCTCTTAACCAGAAGGCTCCAACATCTGTTGGCCAGTTGTTGCATGGCTGGATCATTAACATGGCTTCTAATTTTACTCTTTGAATTTAACATAAAAAGTTTTAATGAGCGTATGTAATTCATACTTTCCAACTTCAGAGAGTCCTGAAAGAGAAACCTATGCTTTTATAATCCAAGTCTCTGACGTAGACGGTTTTATTTTTAAATCCCACTTCCTCCCCTCCCCACCCCCTCTGCCCATGCACAAGTGTATTATAAAAGAGACCAGTTGGATGTTATCTCCCTTTCCAAGACATGCATTCAGATATTTGTCTAGAGTTTGGTGAAGAGCCCTTTTGACTTTGGGCTCAGATGATATGGCAGATGTGCTCATTCTTCATTTCAGTATTAGGTTGTGTTGTGAGCCCCCATTTATCCATCTATAAAAACAGATTAAAAATTGGCATAGGAAAGACAACCCCTGAGTCATGTTGAGAGAATTCAGTTTTAAAACTTGCTCTCCCTTTCCTGCCTGTTTTTTCTGAAATGAGCTGGGGTTAGTAATGGTTTGTTCCTGCCAATTTAGTTCACTTTTCCCATTTCCTCTTCTCTGGGTATGCCCTCAATCTCCAACCTAGAAAGTGACTGCGTTGGATTCAGTGCAATTTGAATTGACCTTTTTATTCAAAGACTTGCCTCCGTTAATATATTTTGGGGTATTTTTAAGGAACAAACTCTAAGAGGCAAGCAGAAATGTTCAGTCCAAAGCGTCCCTTGAACACTCACTCACTAGGGCTGCATTTTATCATTAACCAACTCCTGGTCAATTTCAAAAGCAATCCCCGGATGAGTATTTGCCTCCTGTTTGGGGTCTTCTATACTGAAAGCCTGATGAAGCTTTAAGAAAAAGTCCCAGAAGTAAGTTTGTTAGTGTGACTTATTAACTCCTGCTGGAAGTTGTGCAGCTGTTATGCAGACACACATCCTTTTCTGCCAAGTGCATTTTATTCGCTCCCACCCAGGAGAATGGGACAGCAATGCCCGTCATGAATGGCCAGAGTTAACAAAGCAAACTCCTTTTGTTTGTTACAGGAGATGAAGGGGTTGGCTTCCCTTTGATTCTTTCAAGTTTACCCAAGTTCAGAAGTAGGATCACAACACAACACATGTGTAGAGAACCATGTTTCAAATACACAACATTGTCTCAAATGTGTGAAGCTGATGAATTTGACCCAAGTCACGATAAGGTTCCTCCGTTCTCCAATAGATATGTTTTTTTTTAATGTTTTTTATTTGCTTATTTTGAGAGAGAGAGAGATTGGCAGAGAAGAGGGAGGCAGAATCCCAAGCAGACTCCCCACTCTCAGCGGAGAGCCCAGTGCAGGGCTCAGTCCCATGAACCATGAGATCTTGACCTGGGCTGAAATCAAAAGTCGAACTCTTAACCAACTGAGCCATCCAGTTAACCTCTGTTTTACGCTGGGCACTTTCTGGGCTCCAGGAACATAGTAGTAAAGCAGAACAAAAGTATTTATATTCTAGCATGGGGAGAAAAATGATAAGCCAATAAAAGACTTGATTAATGGCAGTGAAATTTTTCTTATTGAAGAGCTGAAAAATTTTTTAGATTTTTTGGGGACTAGAGATTCATAACTTTTCTAGAATTCTTGGGAAATTTTGCCTGTGAAACATATTGTAACAGCTAGCAGCCAGTGTTGGGGCCAGTGAATGGGGTGCTGGCTCTAGCCGAGGGGTTGGACGACAATGGAGAACAGTCTAGGGAGAATCTCGTCCAAGGACTTCATTGTGAAGTGAAGAAACAGAGGTTTGCAGTAGTGGTGTGTGGGAAGTATCACCACCAACATTTGTTGTCTAACATTCTCTAAAGAAGATGGAGGAAAGGAAGATGGGGAAAGTAACATAGTAAAGGAGGGAGAGGATGGGAAGTGGGGGGAAGAAAGAGGGAGGAGGCAGGGGGGAGCAGCTTGGGAGGGACCTCAGGCATGGAACCAAATCCTGCTGGTTAACTGGGAAGGGCAGGGCTAGCTTCCACCTTCTTCAATCAATGGGACACATCTGGCTTCTTTGTGGCGAGTTTCAAGGTTGATGTGGGTTATTTCAGTTCTTTTTCTCCCTAAGCTCTTCCCTCTGTCCCTGGCGTGTTAGGGGGCAGCCTTTGGCAGGAAGAGCCCTGTGTCTGAAGGAGCATAAATAATGCAGGGGTTGTCATGGTGTGTGTTTCAGTGGAGGTAAATATGGAGGCCACGCAAAACCAGGCAGCACACTGATTAGTCCAGTGCCCTAGCTGCTGAAATGTATTGAGCTGCTTCCTTGGAACATTTTACATTTTTAGCTGAGCGCATATTTGATGGCTCTGGTTAACTCATTGCTGACCAGCTTTGCTTCCCAGAAGCAGAGAGGGGCAGGCCATGGGGAGGAGAAGGAGACAATTATATGGGCTCACATTGGGAAGGTCCTGGGACTCTGTTAAGCCACAGAGAGGGGTCCTCCTCACTCTGAATATCTACCACACTTTTTGAATTCCTCTAAGAGGGCATTGACTGAGATGTGAGGGATGCGTACAGGGAGGAAAGAGAAAGCTAAGGAAAAGGATGACCTTGCTACATGGGTGACCCACAGTCAACCTCCCTCATCCTCATCCCGTCAGCATCCTCCTCTGCCCTCAGCTTCTGGGACAGCTTAGCTTTGTTAATGGTGTCATCATCCATACAGCTCCTCCAATCCCTACCAAATCCACTTTCAATCCTTCCAACCTGTGTTGTCCAATATGGTAGCCACAAGCCACACGTGGCTATTTAAATTATTAAAAAATTAAACAAAATATAAAGTCAAGTTCCTCAGTGACATTTACATCGTCTCAAGTGCTCAAGAGCCACATGTGGCTGGTGGCTACCAGTGGGACTCTGCAGATTGAGAGCCTTACTCCTTGCAGCCAATTCTACTGGACAGTGCTTCTCCAGGTGCACTCTGTTGGCAGGAAAACCCACCTGTCTTGTCTGCGGTTCTCCCCCTGAATCCAGGCATTGTTGCCAGAGGAAGTGACTGCTTCCCTCAGCCCAGGCCTCTGCCATTTCTGGCCTGGACTAATGTCATAGCCTCGTAGACACTTTCTCTTGAACCCCGAGGTTAGCCTGCCCCCCACATGAGTATCCCCACAGCACACTTCGGTCTGAGTGCCCTGCCTTCAAGACCTGCAGCACTATTTCCTCCCAAGGTCATTCCTCCAGACCCCACTCATTGTCACCCCCCTTTGGCCACACTGTCACCAGGAGGTCACTCCTCTGTCCTTTGCTCTCTGGAAGCCCATTATTTGGTGCAGGAGAAGCCACGTTTTTGTTTCCCTCCCTTCTGGCTGTGAGCCCTGTCTGGCGCATGGAAAGGTTCAGGGGCTGTAGGTAGAAGGCTGCTCATGAGGGAGGGACAGGATGCAGGCACAGATGGGGAACACCAAGTCTTCCTTGACTGGGGTTCTCATTTCCATAGGCCTGTGGCCGTGATCATCAGCCCTGGCTGCACTTCCGGATCCCCTTCGGGCCAGGGTGTGTCAGGGTGGGACCCACCTGGGTGACATGAAAATTACCCTCAGAGATTTCTGGTGCCACCAGAGTGGGGAGCCTCCAGCTGTGGGCAGGAAGGAAGGGCTGCTTGCTTCCAAGCCCCCGACTGTCGGCTGAGTTCAGCTGCTGCCTTGTGGCCGGAGATCTATGAGGAACAGACACGGTGCATTTCGGTCCTTATGCACGAGGCGTTGTGGAACAGAGGAAGAGCGAACTGCAAACTGGAAGCTGAGAACCTAGGTTCTCCCTCTGGCTGTGTGACTGAGGACAATCACGTCCCCAGGTTGTGCACGTTATCTATACATTCCCTTCTTACTTACAGAGTCAAGGTCTTAGAGCATCGCTGTTCCGCTGGAAATTGTCAGAGATGGGGACGGTGATGGAGCAGGATGCGCAATGGGGCCATGTGGACCTGGATGGCCCTGGTGCCTCCCAGGTGTGGGACAGAAATGACGTATGTGTGTGAATGTACACACATGTATGAGTGTATACATGTTTGTGTGTGTGAGTGGGCACACGCATATGAGTGCATGTGTGAGTGCAAAGGTGTATACTGTGAGAGTATGAGTACACAAACATGTATGAATGTGTGCATGTTTATGTGTATGCATGTGAGTGTGTCTGTGTGAGTGCATGTACCTGTGTGGTGTGCATCTGTGGGTGTGCATTTTCCAAGCACATGTGTGTGTGAGTAGATGTGGATATGCATGTGTCACATGTGTGGATGTGGATGTGCTAACAGACACGTGTGAGTGTGCACGCACATGTGTGAGTGTGTGTACACATATGTCAGGAACTGGAGAGAAGGTAAGTAAGGCAACAGACTCACCCATGGCCCCGCGGGCCCTCGCCCATCATCCTCTGCTGCCGGTGAATCACTATCCCACACCAACGTGAGGTCAAACCTTAAGACCTGGGTTGGGGGGCGCCTGGGTGGCTCTGACTTCAGCTCAGGTCATGATCTCACAGCTCGTGAGTTCGAGCCCCGCGTGCTCGACAGCGGGGGCTCAGCTCAGAGCTGCTGGCAGCTCAGAGCCTGGAGCCTGCTTCAGATTCTGTCTCCCTCTCTCTCTGCCCCTCCCCCTCTCATGCTCTGTCTCCCTCTCTCTCTCAAAAATAAATAAACATTAGAAAAAAAAAAAAGACCTGGGATGGATTCTGAGGAGAGGGTGGGCTGTGGGGACTTTGCAGGAGAACCAGGGCCTGAATTCAGGGGACCGTTTGCAAGCACAGCAGAAGAACTGTAGCCAGGAGCAAGCAAGCAGGATGCCGTGCTCTAAATGACACAGACCTGGGTCTCCCTCTTCACTTACCCGCTGTGTACTCTTAGGGAAGGAAGTTCCCTAGCTTTGTGAGTCCCTCATGTGTGGGCAGGGTAGCCGTGACACTTACCTGAGCAGGCCGAGTGAGGCTCAGGGAAGAGGAAGAATGTGGCGTGGCTGGTTCAGGGCATGGCATGTGGTACATGCTGGCCCAAGTGGGTGGGGGGGTGCTTGGAAAGCCTCCACCTCCTCAGAGGCGGCACCTCCAAGCCATACAAGGTGCCTGGTGTAAGCTCTGCCCGGGGAGGCCCCACCCAAGCCCACGGCAGCCCCACCCCCCAGGCAAGGCTCCCTGAGCCAGAGAGCTCGGCTCCAAATCAAGGTGCTGGGAAAGACTTTCCAAGTCCTAGTGGCCTTTGAAAAAACCTAATGAACACTTCAGAGAGGAATTGGATCTTGCTGATAGACTTTGTCCAGGCCAGAACTGGGCTTTGGAAGTGGTGCCACCTCAGACCCTTCCCCTGCTCCAGGAGTCCCCCGAGCCCAGCCTTTTCTCTCAGTGGAGCGTGTCATTACAGCCACATGTCACTGAGAGAACCACAGACACCAAAGCTGGACCGTTCATAAGGAAAGATTCGTGTATTCAGGGCCTCTGCTCACTGCCCACTAAACGCATGGAGAGATCCTATCGGGGCCTTCCAACAGGAGCCTCTGGGAGTCTCTTCTGTTGGGCAAGATGAAATCCTCTTGCAGAAAATTTGTTCTAGATGCAAGCTGGGGGCTCCACATTATGGGAACATCTGATTTTGTCTGTCTAGCATGCCTTCCTCTGGGGAGCCATTTCTCCAGAGTGCATGTACTCGTGTTTGCTTTGGGTGGGGCTCTTCCCATTCTCCCCATGCCCCCTGCCGCACACTGGCCCAGACCCAGCATGTGACCCGAGCTTCGGCAGTGACAGTTACGTGACCCAAACCCATGACCAGGGTTCCCCAGGTCTTCCCCAGGACTTTTGCTGGCCAACTGGGAAAGCTGTTTCCCCTTCTTATAGTTGTGAGATATAAGCCTTGGTAGGTTTGGGTCTGCCAGTGTCCATCTTGTCTGCATGCAGAGTCTGTTTGGAGAATAAACCTCATAAAACCAAGAGTGGAACAAGCCACGGAGCCTTGATAACATCGTCTGGGGACCTGGAAGCGGTTGTCTGTCTCAACTTTTCAGCACCTGGCCCACCTCCCCTTGTTTTTTGGTTTGAGGCGGTTTGAGCTGAATTTCTGTCATTGGCTAAATCACTGATCACTAGGAAGCTCACTGCAAAATGGCTGTATTTCTAGCCCTTGGCAAATAATGCCAAACCGTTAAAAGATGCAAATGGACAATTTGGAAGGGCTGAGATAAACAACTGTACATGACATTGGCCAGTGCAGCATTCTAGGGTAGGATCAGTATCTGGATGGGAAAGCTGGAAGAAGAATGGATGGAAATTGAAGTGGGGATGGAGGTGTGGGCAAGGAAGGGGGGGCCCTGAAGGAGAGGGAGTGAAGACATACCAGCTTGGCCAGACTTGTTAATCTGTGCATCACCAGCTGTTCTGGGGTTGATGGCTTAGGTCCGGGATGATTACAGTAGAGGATGTGCCTCTTCAACATGACTGCCAAGGAGCCCTGCTCTCTCCTCTCCCCTTCTGCCCCTTCAATCTGAGACCTCCCATAAATCCAATCACCTGGCCAATGGACACTTTTTGGGCACCTCCTATGTGCCAAGTTGAAACTAGGCCACGGAGATGCAGAAGATACATCCTCAGAAGCTCATGGTCTTGTAGAAAGAGAGACACATAGAAATATCCATTATAACAAACATAATAGCAAACATAACAAATGACCCAAGTGAGCAAGTTTTAATGTTTAAATAAATACACAAAAAACCCCACAGAACGTTTGCTTCAAAGTACCATCACCAGAAATGCAAAATTACTGCAGAAAATTACTCAGGAAAGCCCAGGGAGTTTATTCTCCAGAATCAGCAGGAAGAGAAAATTACAAAGCTCCATGACACAAGTGAGAAACCATTCCTATCATCCCTCTCCTCTCAAGACTAGAAGAGAAAACTTGCAAGTCCGTCTGGAAACCACCTCTCTTCTCTTCCCTCTTTCCCTCCTCCTCCCTCGTCCCTTGTCCTTCCACCTCCTCCTGGCAGCGGGCATGCCCCAGAACTGGGGTCTTCCTACAGGCAGGTGCAGGAGTGCACAACCACCTTGGGGCAGAGGTGAAGGCCAGACTAAAGCAGTGTGTGAGCAATGTTGGGCTACCTCAGTTCAGATGACAGGGGTTGAGGGCACAGAGTGACAGAAACCTCACAGATCTTTCCTCCCTGATCCCCAGTCTGGGCCTGTGCCTGCTCAGAGACCAAGACTCTGGAAATACCTGCAGACCAATGGAGTGTGCGGCTTCAGGAGAGAGGGTGTTCTTGAAGAGGCTTGAGTATAACAGGCTCTTGGGTTTGAATCCAGTAACAAGTACTTGACAGCAAGTTCTTAACCTCCCAGTGATTCAGTCCCCTCGTCTGTAAAGTGGGCATCATAAAAATACCTTGCTCCAGAGGGACATAGTGAGGTTTAAAGGAGCTGATATATGTAAAGAGCTTAGCCCAGTGTTTGACACACGTTAGATGCTATACATCTTGCTAGAATTATATCCAAGGCTCTTGAAGACCAAGCAGAGGTAAGACCATCTTCTAATATGAAGAGTATGATGCCATCCCTTATGAGTAAGAGTGACTATGTGGCCGGGAATGACAGTCACGCTGGCCACTGCCAAAGTGAGCGATTCCCTTAGTGTTTATTAAAAAGCCCTGAAATACCAGTACCAAATGGGTGAACAAACCCAGACTGTTGCTGGGGACTTTGATGGGGAAAGGATTAACTCATTTTCAAGTGCCTTGGCTTCATCCCAACATTATTCACTTAGCTGAGAACTGCCTTTCAACACCAGCCTGGTGAGAAAGACCAGGAAGTCTGAGCACTGGGGGAGGCATGACGAGAGGAGAGGGGATGACGCGGATACGTTACAAAGACGTTGGCACTGTTCTCTGTTGGGTTTCTTACTTGGCCAGACACCTAATTGAGGCACAGAGACACTGGAGGGTTTCACTTTTGTGTTTAAGAAAGGGCTGCATAATCAGGCTTATAATCAGCCAATGAAGTCTCTGTTGGGGAGTGGTAGCTTTCACCTGCTTACTTTTTCCAAGTACTTAATAGTGATTATGGTGGTCTCCCTTTATCCGTGGAGGACAGGTCCCAAGACCCCCAGTGGATGCCTGAAACCACGGGTAATATGGAACCCTGCATATACTATATTTTCTCTTATACATATATATACCTATGATAAAGCTTAATTTACAAATGAAGCACAGTTAGATTACCAACAATAAAATAGGACAATTATAAAAAGTTACCATAATAAAATTTATGTGAATGTGGTCTCACTTCCAAAATATTAATTGTGCTATACTTACACTTCTTGTGGTGATGTGAGATAAAATGCAGACGTACGTGATGAGATGAAGTGATGCGAATAACATAAGCATCTTGACATGGTGTCAGGCCACTATCGACCTTTGATGATAAGCCAGAACTCTACCTGCTTCCGGAGCCCAGGTGACGGCGGGTAACCGAAGCTGTGGAAAGTGAAACTGCGGATGAGGGGGCAGCACTGTATTATGATTTAAATACTTCTCTTGGGACGCCTGGGTGGTTCAGTCAGTTAAGCGTCTGACTCTTGGCTCAGGTCATGATCTCCCAGTTTGTGTGATCGAGCCCCACATAAGTTCCCCGAAGCCTGTTTGGGATTCTCTCTCTTCCTCTCTGTCCCTCCCCTGCTCACTCACTCTCTCTATCTTTCAAACAAACAAAAACAAAAAACACAAAAACACAAAAAACAATTAATAAAATAAATACTTCTCCTCTAGTACCCCCAAATATTTAAGTGCAACGTGTTAAGAGATGTTCCCATGCCAGATCTCTGAGTTTCTGCCTAATGTGCTTCTTTTCATATGTGAAGCCTACACCTACAGAACTAGATGGTTCTAAGTGTAAACTTTTGATGATCTGCCTGATCTGGGTGGACTTACTTATGATGTGTCTGTGGTGAGACAGGCCAAGGGGCTTTGTCATGGGACCTGCTTTAACAGGGACATGTCAGTAATGCTGGCATTCGTCGTGTGCCTGCAGGGAGTATTGATAGGACATCCTTGATGTTGTCATAGTGAGAGGTACACAACTTCACCATGCATTTGGTTTATTCACCAAACTGTCAGGTGTAGTTTATGTCCAGTGTTTTCTTATTTTCTCTCAGCTTTTAAGAAGAGATAGTAAAATGTGAAGCTTTGATTTTTAGGAACGATATAGGAGCCACCCTAGAAAGTTAAGTAGCTGAGAATTATTACTAGTGGTCGTTGAGTACTTACTGTGAGCTCGGATGGCATTAAGAGCTGAACATCCAAGATGAGCTACCCCAAGTTCCTTGCTTTTAAGGAGCTCAGTCTGCGGCACCAGTAAATAACTCTAGCCAGAATGAGGGGAACGAAGCCAACATCTTCAGAGTGCCTGCCAAGGGGCTGGGCTGCTCTGCCGCCCCAAACAACCCTCCGATGAAGCAGGATCACCCAAATCCTACTGCTGAGGATATGGGGGCATAGAAAGGTGAATCGATCTCCAGCCCCCACTGAGAGTAAGTGGTGGAGCCAGAATTCAAACCCAGATCTGTCTGGCTCCCAGGACTGTGATTTTCCAAAGGACCATTCAGCCTTCCAAGGCACCTAGGGTTCCAGAGCAAGGGGAGGTGGGCTCTGTCTAGAGACGCCGAGGAAGGCTTCCTAGAGAGAGGGTGACATTTGAGTCGCAGAATGAGCTCAGGCTCTTTTCCCCTGACATCCATCTGGTTGAGCCATGGTGCTTGCCCTGGGAGGAGGCTGGAGTGTGAGGAGGACGCTGCTTCCCACTGCATTGGCCTCATGGATTGGGGATGCTACAAGGGAGGTGAGGCACAAAAGGGGCTTCTGACCTAATCCTTCCCTGCAGCCTAGAAAGCAACGAAGGCCATGAAGCCTGGGGGCCCAGGCCCTGGAGGAAGGAGACGGAGGCTGAGCCGCCAGACCGGGGAGCTGGGGACGAGCATTCCTTCCTAGCTGCTAATTATGCACTGTGGGTCACCGGCCACGGTGAGTACAGGTGAGTCTTAAAATGATCGGCAGAGGGGAGAGGGCTTCTTTGCAGCATTGACAAGTGACCTTGAGAGATGAGAATCTTCATAAATGCCACACACATCACTCAGACTCGTGTCACAGAACTGCCATCATCCTGGTCAATAACAGCTCTGGTTTGGATGCTAAAATGTGCCCTGCACTTTTAATGGGCTCCTGGCATGTTTGGCCATGGAAGAATGCTCAGCTAATTGGTTGCCTGGGCCCCTCATTTCTGCTGAGGAGCTGTGAGCAACTAGAAAGGCACCAGGATGCCCAGTTAGACCACACAGCATGGCCAGTGGCATCGTCTCGTGGGTACAACGGGGGTGCTCCCTTGGTAGAGAGGTGCCACCCAGGGCGGGGAGCAGGCAAGGGCTAGAGAACCAGCCCCAAGAAGGTTCACTGTCCTGCGTTTTGGCGCAGTCTCTCCCAAATGTCAACCAAAAATAAGAAACAAACAAGCCCAAATCCCCCAGCACATATAGCCCCTACACAGGACTCACCTTTAGGATGCAATTAAGCAACCTCTGGAGCTCGCCTCTTGGGGCCCCTTTAGACACTCCAGGGATAGTTTTCTGGGACGTCAACAAAACACTGACCTGATGGCCAGTATAGACAGCCCCAAAGGCAGAGCCGCCGCAGTCCGTATAGGAAAAACGCATTTGAGATGCAGGTTTACAATTTCGTAAGGGAGACCTCCCCGCTTCGAAGGGTCTTTTTGGCTAATGTCTCTGGCATGACCTGGTGGTGGATTTCTAGCAGCTGTCCTCTTCGGTATTGATACCAGTACCATTCCTATCTGAAATGTCTTTTATAATTGTGTAATTACACACCTCATTTATCCAATTGTTAAGCCAAGAGACAGATTAAATATTAACAAGTGCTTGGTTCTCCGGCGTCATTAGTTGGAACACAAGCCTGTAATCTCAGGTAACACACGATGGTAATTATCCTTCACGTTCACACTTAGCTGAAAAGTGCGAGCAGTCAATCCAGATAAGGTTGCCAGGTAGAAAATGCATTGCCTTTAAATCCTGTTTTATCTCCGCAGTCTGGAGAGAGGTGCGTTCAGCCGGGCTCGGGGGTTTGAGCAGAAACCGGCCCTTTGCTGGGTAATGGCTGCAGGAGGGAGGCAGGACGGGTGTAACAAACAGCTCAATTCCCACACAGCCAGCCCTCTCCAGTCATAAATCCGACTGGGTTTCAGAAGTTATAATGGGATTTTCACCCGAAGCACCAAGATGGAGAATCTGGTTTAGTGTAAGCATCCCTCATTTCAGAAAACAGTGCTGAGCCCAGCAGAGTTTGCCTTTGTGGTCCCCCGTGGGCCCAGCAGCGACGGAAGGCGGTGCTCCAGGCCCATGGCTCCCCTTCTGGACCCCCGGCCTGGCCCTGCCCCTGGGGCAGAGACTGCAGCCAGGCCTGTGAAGGGCCGTGCCTGAGCTGGCTTCCTTCCAACTGGCCCTTCCCGTCAGGCCACCACGACCCTCTCCAGAGGCCCGCAGCTTGTCCACCCACTTTTCCTCCTCTGACCCATTCTCTGACCCCTTGATTGAAGTCCCCCTCACCCACGGTGCTCCGCACACTCTAACTCCTGCTGGTGCTCTTAAGCCCCAAGCCCTTGCCCAGTGGTGCCTGCGGGTGGGAGGGAAGTATGGAGCTGAGCTGCTCTCACTTAGCAAGAGCCTCGGGTCTCGGGTGGGTCTGGCTTTCCAGGCTGCGGAACAACTGGGATGCTTCCGTTTGCAGATGTGGCAGCCTGGGAACACAGTCAGCGAGACCCAGTGCTCTCTGCGTGCCCCGGGCAGCCTGACCTCCCTCACTTCCCTTCCAGGGTCCTCAACAGGAGCCCTCCTGGCCCACATGTTGTGTTCTGTCTTCCTCCTGCCCCAGGCTATCGGGTGGTAATTCAGTCTTTGTTCAGGAGCATGAGGGGACCGTATTGCTGAGGGTGCCAGTCTGGAACCTTCCAGGACCACAGCTCAGATAAGGGGGAGGACGGCATGGTCTGTCCAGCCCCTCAGGCTGTCTCCACTTAGCTCAGGAGGCAATGACCTCCCTTCTGCCCCCAGGGTGGTGCTGGCACACATCTGGAAGGTGATTACCTTGAGAAGGATCCTGAAACCACATGTAACATCTCTTTGTACATACAAAGGATATGCTTTCATGTTCTGCGTGGCTACAAATGAGACAGCATTAATGAGAAAGGAGCTAATTATTGTTCATGTCACATTTTTTTTTTTAAAGATTATTTATTTTTGAGAGAGAGACAGTGAGCAGGGAAGGGACAGAGGGAGTGAAGTCCTGACTTTGGCTCAGGTCATGATCTTACAGCTCGTGGGTTCGAGCCCTGTGGCTTTGTGCTGACAGCTCAGAACCCGGAGCCTGCTTCGGATTCTTTGTCCCTCCCTCGCTCTGCCCCTCAACCACTCATGCTCTGTCTCTCTCTCTCTTAAAAATAAATAAAAGAGAGAGAGAGAGAGAGAGAGAGAGAGAGAGAGAGAGAGAATCCCAGGTAGGCTCTGCACTGTCAGCACAGAGCCCAATACAGGGCTTGAACTCACGAAACCATGAGATCATGACCTGAGCCAAAGTCAGACGATTAACTGATTGAGCCACCCAGGTGCCCTTCTCACGTCACGCTTTTAAAAAATCACCACTTTTTGCTGAACTTTGGGGAAATGTCTAGAAGTATTTGATCCCATGTTAAAGATTTATGAATTCATGGGCAAATGTGAGGAGCAAAAGGAGAAAAGAGAGGAGCAGATTGAGCAGAGATGATACTGGTAGGGAACCCTCCAGGCAGGCGGGGAGTCTGGGGTGTCAGGAAACTGGGTGAGGGGCTGGCAGGCTCCTTCAGACTTCGTTACAATGGCCTTGCCCTTGGTGGTATCTCTGATGCTGTAAACCTGATGTCTGACTGCTTTGCAAATTAATTGTGATAAAAGAGGTTGGCCTCTATCTTACATGTCAAAGACCTGCTTTTTAGGTCACAGAGGAAAATGCAAGAAACAATCTCCTTTGTAAAACAAACATTCTGTATAGCAAATTTGGGGCTGGCATTTATTGCTTCGCAGGGCAGAGCTGTTTAAATCC
This sequence comes from Cryptoprocta ferox, assembly GCA_028646485.1. Taxonomy (NCBI): domain Eukaryota; kingdom Metazoa; phylum Chordata; class Mammalia; order Carnivora; family Eupleridae; genus Cryptoprocta; species Cryptoprocta ferox. The sequence continues at coordinate 106,146,735 of CM053571.1, read as the reverse complement.
CCCAAAGCAAACAGACTGGCAACAATCCTCCTGGGAAGAGAAGGCAGTTTTCTTCTGACAACTCATTTGCTCAATCTTAATTATCCTGGAGGTTTGGGTTGTTTTTGTTTGTTTATTTAATACCAAAGTCAGGGGGAAAGTCAGACGGAGTGAAATTACACAACGTTCCACTCTCTAGAGGAGAAACCCAGGACATTAAAGTTGTTTCCATAAACCGTCTGGGGAATCATTAAAACTAACTTTAAAAATAAGGAGACTTGATCAATGGCCCCTGTTTGCTAATTTCTGATTTGACAGCTTATCTAAGGATTTGCTCCTGCATTCAATCAGCCCAAGCCCAGGTCTGCGGGAAGCCTTTCTCCCCCTTCTGACGTTTAAAACTGAGGTTTCATTTTCTGCTCCACAACTTCTTAGCTCCCCACCCCTTTGTGAACATCAAAGTGTCACACTGGCTTCCTTGCCAGGCCCTGGCCGCCCCGATGCTGGGGAAGCATGCGCAACTGCCCCCTGTGGCCCCTGCCTTTGTGGATTTTATCATTTTTCTTCCCTGTTTTGCAACCGTTCCTGGGGAATGCTTTCTCACAGCTGGCAGTAGGCACTGAGCCCCAGAGAGCTGACATGCCTGCTTGAGCCATGCCTGAAAAATGTGGCTCATCTTACGGCTGCAGTGGGAAAAATGCAAGAGTTTAATTGGTTCTGACTGCAGAATTCAGATCATCGTTTCCCCTGGAGGTGTGCATTGCAAGAAACAATATTACCAGAGCCAGATTCTTTCTACACCGCTGAAGTTAATCAAGTTCCAGGATCATTCGAAATGGGAGAAATGAAAGAGAGCATTTGAACATTTAATTACAATATTTTGTAATTGTTAAATGACCAGCAACATTACAAAATGCTCTTGGTGACCAGATGCAGGATGTCTTTCTGTGTGGGAAAGCAGAATGCCCAGCAAAAATGAAGGAATCGTAGGCACCTTTTCTTCTCTTTAATCTTTCCCAAAAGGGACCCATTCACATAGATAATTTGACTTGATTGTTTTTAATTACATTGTAAACATTTCAAAAAAATCTAGGATAAAGGTGAACACAAGTCAGTTGGTAATAAAATTCAGGCTCCAATTCTTCTTGGATGACAGATGAAATGAGTTTAATATATTCTTGCTCTGTGGAAACCACGGAGCATTTAAAACTGCAAACAACTGAATTCAATTAGCAGACCTTGTTCAAAATGGCCTGGAGAACTGGAGGGCAAGGAACTCCAATTATCCACCCATTGTAGAACTGGGAAAGCATCACACTTCACGGCTGATATGAATTGGTGAAGAAACAATGTAAAATTGGTCCCTGTGTTTTTCCATCCGGCCATATCTGGCAAGCAGATCCACGAAAAGATTCAGCTGTTAATGCTTTCAAGCCCTCACCTTACATAAGCCCTTAATTCATCAGAAAGATATAAAAGCGGAGAAAATACATTCAGTGTTGAAAGATGAACTACTAACTGCATTGCTTTCAAATGCAAGTGAATCCCAACGGTAAAGTTCAATTCCAAATTTCCCTCCACTAATAAATCACAATCAGCAATTGCTGGTGGGTCTGTGCCCTCCTCACCATCTAGGAAGCGTTAGTGGCTAGGAGAACCCCGTCCTGGGCTAACTTTGTGAATTGGTGCCGGCTTCTACTTTGGAGAAGGGAACATCCGTTTGTTTTCTGGAAGAGTAAGCCTTCACCTCAGTCAGCGTTCGAGGGATGCATTTTTAGTTGCTTAGTGGGGCCATTCCTTCCACTGCCCTGGAAATGCATACATTTCATTGCTTCAGCTGGTCAGGAGCGGAGCCCTGGCAGTCACCTGTGCTGACTGCTGGTCATTCCTCTGTTGAACTGGTTGTTAATCAAGCTCTGGAAGAAACAGCACGAGGCCCTTGAGATTGAGGAGCACAACTTACTTAGGAAACCAAGATCCTTCACGGGTTTCCTCACCCTCCATGGTGGGATGATTTGGACAAGGCATTGCACTTGCATTGAATTTATGAGAGTTGACTGTGCTCCGAGAGCGAGGGGGGCTGGGCAACCTGGTGAGAGGGAGAGCCCAGAGCTCCAGGCCACACAAGGGGAGAAAGGAGTTGGCCAGGGCACCAAGCGGCCCCCAGAGCCTCCCCGCCGACCTCCGAGTTGGCCTGCTCAAGGGTGGGCAGAAAGAGAGGGTAAGCAAGGGATTAAAGGTCATTGCAAGAAATTAAGGCCTCCCTCCCACTCTGGGGCACAATAAAACACTGTGTCGCTGTTTGAGGAGGAGGGCACAGCCTCGTGTGAGTGGAGTGGAAGCACAGCAGGGGCCTCTGAGGAAATGACTCCCTTGTTAGTGGCCACGTGTGAGGGGGCAAGTGAGCAGGTGGGCAGACCAAGGGCTCCGTCACCAGAGCAGAAGGCAGGCAGGGAGGGCTGCTAGTGGGGAAGCAGATCAGGTCCAGGTGGCATCTCAGAGCCAGAGATGAGCTGGTTGCGTCCATAGTCCCTAGACAGCCGGGACATGTCCAGGTCTGTAAAACCACGGTTACACCGTCAATATTGGCCTGAAAGGGGAGAAATACGGCAGTCCGTGCAATATGGGGAGGGGTGAAGCTTCTGCATGCTACAGAGCCAACAGACTTTTAAGTGTGTGTTGATCTTTTCTGTGTCCTACTTTAATGGTCTTCTGAAAGAATTGTCCACTTAAGACATTTTCTCAAAGATGTTGGCGATGAACCTGACAGAAAATACCGGGATGACTTAAGGATTTGTGGCTGGCTGTACTGGCACCAGCGTCCAATCGCACTTAGTGGGGAATTGGCAGGTATTAGCTAACAACTGGGTGCCATTCCGATCAAGGCGTAAGGTTTAACTCCAACCTCACAACCTACTCATGTCACCTGAGACTCACAGGGTCCCTGCAAATAGCACCTCCCAGCCACAACGTGTCAAAATAGAGCAGTTAGCTTGTTTTTTTGAATTATGGGCACACGCTCGTACTTCAGGAGAATTATCTCTTTCATCTATCCCCTCGATCTGCTCTGCCAGCAACTGAAATTCAGTGGCTTCTTTCCCGAAAGACTATTAATGCCAGCCGGTGCTGGAGGTCTTACTGAACTTATTTTAAGTTCCTTGTTGTTCTAGAAGGCATTCTGCTATTTCCTAATGGAGTGCCTGTGACCTTGGAGCCCCAAACACTTCCTCATCCCTGGAAGGCAGCAAACCTTGGGTCAGCACAGCACGATTTCCTTCCTACCTACCGTCTCAACTTTTTAGCGCATTGTACAGTATTGGGGGCCAGAGGTTTCTCCTCTGGGACTGGCAACAATGAGGCCAGTTAGTGTCCATTATGGCAATGGATTTTGTGATGTGGAAATTTTCCCAGCTGTAACTGGACTGAAATCTCCAATGATTCCCACAGGACCCGGAAGAGCATGAGTCTTCTGTGAAACTGGTATAAGAATCCCCTCTTCAACCATAAAGGCCCTTAGAGTTACAACAGTTATCGCCATAATTGTTGTTTTCCATGTAAGATGGCGCACATGCTTCAAGTAATATTTCAGTGCACTGATGAAAACCAAAGCAAAATGAAAACATCCAATCAGTGGCTAATACTGGCCAATTTTCTTCTCTCCCACGGCCTTTTATTATCAATGAGAGAGCCAAACTCTCTTCTCCTGTCCATGTGCCTGTAGAAAAGTACAGCATAGCAGCACCTCCTAGGTAAACTCATCTGACTGAGCAGGCCAGTGACCCCGGAGCAGGCAGGCTGGGTGTGTGTTTCTTCATGTGAGTGTGGGCACTCAGGAGCTGTGTGTTGATTTGGAATATCCCCAGAAGACCTGTGAGGAGTTCCATAAACACTTTTTTGGCAACTTGGGACCCATTTAAGCTGCTATAAAAAGGGGAACCAGACCTATTTTCTTCAAGCCAACACAGAAACTGAAAAAGAGGGACCTCTGAGGAATATACATGGGGGGATGAATTAACTAGGTGTTACCTCTGAATGGTTTGGACCAAGTGACAGCCAAGTGAAAAGCGGAATTTTCCTCATCACAGTGGCACTGTGTGTCTGACATGGGGTGGGGGCCACTAGCATTTGTTTGCATCAGTTAGAGCCTTGGCCTAATTTCAGAACGTCTCCTTGAAGAGATTATGGAAGGATAAAGAAAGAGGCCCTTTCTTTGACCATATTCTACCATTGTGACTCAGTTATACTGCAAGCCTGGCAAACGGCAGAAGCTTCTCTAGGAAGTGAGGATGGGAGGAGAGGGAGTGGTCATGTTTATATCTTCAGAAAACTGGCCAGGGTAGGCTTCTTAGCCTAGGACAGGAGAGACGGAGCAGGCAGAGGGTTGAGGAAGTCTGTTGGTTTGAAAGCTATCTTTTGCAGTTGACTAGATTTCTGCCACATCATTTTATGTGACTGAGGGTAAGAAATGAGAGATAGTTGCAAAACCAACCCAAACCCCGAGTCAGCAGCTCCAGTCAAGTGAAGCTTTGTAAAAGGGTTGCAACCCCAGTGTCTTACTGGGGTGAGTCCCAGCTAAGCAGCAATGTCTCTTGGTTCCTGAATGATGTCCTTGTCCATTTCCAAAGCGGCACTCAAGAGCCACCAGGGAGTTGCTGGAGAGGCACCAAAGGCTTTCGTATTGGCCACAGGGTGTCCAAAATCCCCAGCGTTAGTCATCCATTTGGTCTGAGGTCACCCTTCAAAGGCCTATCGAATGCATATTTGTGCAGAGAGAGGAGAGTCACCCATCATGCCTCTGGCAGCATGGACCTGAGGAACTGGGTGACAGTCCAGAAAGGCCAGGAGGGCATAGGGCTGGGGTCAGAAAATCTGAGGTCTACAGCAGTGTTATTTCAGATTGTATTTTCTCCTTAGTGGGCCATGAAATCAATTTAGTGTGAAGCAATTTATTTATTTATTTATTTATTTATTTATTTATTCATTCATTCATTCATTCATTTTTGGTTGAGGGTAAATTTTATTTATTTATTTTTTAATAATTTATTGTCAAGTTAGCTAACATACAGTGCAGTGTTGGCTTCAGGAGTAGATTCCAGTGATTTATCACTTACATATAACACCCAGTGCTCATCCCAACAAGTGCCGTCCTCAATGCCCATCACACATTTTGCCCACCCCCATCAATCCTCAGTTTGTTTCTGTATTTAAGAGTCTCTAATGGTTTGCCTCCCTCTCTGTAACTTATTTTTCCTTCCTTTCCCCTATGACCTTCTATAAAATTTCTCAAATTCCACATATGAGTGAAAATATATGATATCTGTCTTTCTCTGACTTATTTCACTTAGCATGATACCCCCTAGTTCCATCCATGCTGTTGCAAATGGCAAGATTTCATCTTTTTCATCACCAAGTAGTATTCCATTGTGTGTGTGTGTGTGTGTGTGTGTGTGTGTGTGTGTGTATAAAATATCTTCTTTATCCATTGATCAGTTGATGGACATTTGGGCTCTTTCCATAATTTGGCTATTGTTGATAGTGCTGTAATAAACATTGGGGCACATGTACCACTTTGAGTCAGCATTTTTGTCTCCTTTGGATAAATTCCTGGTAGTACTATTGCTGGGTCATAGGGTAATTCTACTTTTAACTTTTTGAGGAAACTCCACACTGTTTTCCAGAGTGGCTGGAACCAGTTTGCATTCTCCACATCCTTGCCAACATCTGTTGTTTCTTGAGTTGTTAATTTTAGCCACTCTGACCAGTGTGAGGTAGTATCTCAATGTGGTTCTGATTTGTATGTCCCTGATGATGAGTGATGTTGAGCATCTTTTCATGTGTCTGTTGGCCATCTGGATGTCCTCTTTGGAAAACTGTCTATGCATGTCTTCTGCCCATTTCTTCACTGGATTATTTGCTTTTCAGGTGTTGAGTTTGGTAAGTTCTTTATAGATATTTGATACTAACCCTTTATCTGATATGTCATTTGCAAACATCTCCTCCCATCCCATTGGTTGTCTTTTAGTTTTGCTGTTTCCTTTGCTGTGCAGAAGCCTTTTATCTTGGTGAGGTCCCAATAGTTCACTTTTGCTTTTATTTCTCTTGCCTTCAGAGAACTAGAAAGACAGCAGCAAAGAAAGCCCTAGGCCAGCAAAAGAAGAGAAATAATAAAGATCAGAGCAGAAATAAACAAAATAGAATCCCAAAAAATGGTAGAACAGATCAATGAATCTGGTTTTTTGAAAGAATAAACAAAATTGATAAATCACTAGCCAGACTTCTCAAAAAGAAAAGAAAGAGGACCCAAACAGATAAAATTATGAATGAAAGAGGAGAGATCACAACCACAGAAATACAAACAATTTTTAGAGAATACTTTGACAAATTATATGTCAGCAAACTGGACAACCTCGAAGAAATGGACAAATTCCTAAACACCCACACACCACCAAAACTCAAAAGGGAAGAAATAGAAAATTTGAATAGACCCATAACTAGTAAAGAAATTGAATCAGTTATCAGAAATCTCCCAACAAATAAGAGTCCTGGGCCAGATGGCTTCCCAGGGGAATTCTACCAGATATTTAAAGCAGAGTTAATATCTATGCTTCTCAAGCTGTTCTAAAAAAATAGAGACAAAAGGAAAGCTTCCACACTCATTATAAGAAGCCGCATTACCTTGATTCCCAAACCAGATAAAGACCCCACTAAAAAGGAGAATTACAGGCCAATACCCTTGATGAACATGGATGCAAAAATTCTCAACAAGATATTAGCAAATTGAATTCAACAGTATATTAAAATAATTATTCATCATGATCAAATGGGATTCATTCCTGGGCTGCAGGGCTGGTTCAGTATTCACAAATCAATCAACGTGATACATCACATTAATAGAAGAAAGAATAAGAACCATATGATCCTGTCAATAGACGCAGAAAAAGCATTTGACAAAATACAGCATCCTTTCTTAATAAAAACCCTCAGGAAAGTCAGGATAGAAGGAACATACCTAAACATCATAAAAACCATACATGAAAAGCCCACAGCTAATATCATCCTCAAGGGGGAAAAACTGAGAGCTTCCCCCCGTGAGATCAGGAACATGGCAGGGATGTCCACTCTCACCACCTTTGTTTAACATAGTGTTGGAAGTCCTAGCCTCAGCAATCAGACAACAAAATGAAATAAAAGGCATCCAAATTGGCAAAGAAGAAGTTAAACTTTCACTTTTTGCAGATGACATGATACTCTACATGGAAAACCTGAAAGACTCCACAAAAAAACTGCTAGAACTAATACATGAATTCAGCAAAGTTGCAGGATATAAAATCAACGTACAGATATCAGTTGCATTTCTATACACCAATAATGAAGCAACAGAAAGAGATATCAATGAATTGATCCCATTTACAATTGGACCAAGAACTATAAAATACCTAGGAATAAACCTAGAGGTAAAAGATCTGTAATCTGAGAACTTAGAAAGCTTATGAAAGAAACTGAAGAAGACACAAAGAAATGGAAAAATGTACCATGCTCATGGATTAGAACAAATATTGTTAAAATATTGATACTACCCAAAACAATCTACACATTCAATGCAATACCATCAAAATAGCACCAGCATTAGTCACAGAGCTAGAACAAACAATCCTAAAATTTTTATGGCACCACAAAAGACCATGAATAGCCAAAGTAATGTTGAAAAAGAAAACCAAAGCTGGAGGCATCACAATCCCAGACTCTTTAGCCTCTACTACAAAGCTGTAGTTATCAAGACTGTATGGTACTGGCATAAAAACAGACACATAGACCAATGGAATGGAATGCAGAACCCAAAAATGGACCCACAAATGTGTGGCCAAATAATCTTTGACAAATCAAGAAAGAGTATCCAATGGAAAAAAAGACAATCCCTTTAGCAAATGGTGCTAGGAGAATTGGACAGCAACATGCAGAAGAATGAAACTGGACCACTTCTTTACACCATACACAATATATTCAAAATGGATGAAAGACTTAAATGTGAGACAGGAAACCATCAAAATCCTACAGGAGAAACAGGCAACAACCTCTTTGACCTTGGCTGCAGAAACTTCTTACTTGACATGTCTCTGAAGGCAAGGGAAATAAAAGCAAAAGTGAACTATTGGGTCTTCATCAAGTACCCAGCCTTTAAAAATAAGTTAGAACATAGTAAAATGCAATGTGCATTATTATGTACACAGTATTATTTTTATGAAGTCAAACTTTCATCTGGATTGTAGGAATCTGCATCTATATGTGGATCCATGTGCATACTGGGTTAAAAAGCTACCTCTCTCACAGTGGATCACTGTCTGTGTGGTGCTGTTTGGCAGTAGAAGCGAAGCTGAGGTCATCTGTGTGGGCCCCAAAGCTCATGCAGGGGAAGACAAATTTTTCTTCCTTCACCGTTTGGCTGAGGCCTTCCCGAAAGAGAAGAGGAGAGCTACAGCTTAATCTGATAAAGCCATTTTTTCGATTAAAAAACTAAAATGTAGCGATGTATTTCAGTAATGCAAAAGTGTGTTCCTCCTTTCCATCTCTTGGTACCCCTTTCCTGAAATAACCTTCCAGAAATTTTCTGTGCATACACAAGCATCTATAATACATCTATCTCTTCTCTTTCTTTCTTCTTCCTTTTATTTATTAAAAAAACTTTTAAGTTTATTTATTTTGAGAGAGAGAGACAGAGAGAATGAGTGGGGGAGGGGCAGAGAGAGGGAGAGAGAGAATCCCAAGCAGGCTTTACATTGTCGGCACAGAGCCTGACACGGGGCTTGAACCCACACACTGCAAGATCATGACCTGAGCCAAAACCCAGAGTCGGATGCTTAACTGATTGAGCCACCCAGGCATTTCCTCCTTTTAAAAAGCAAACGAGAGTGTGCTGTACACTGTTCCTTACCTTGCTTCCTTCACACATTATGTAGTTCAGCTCATAAAGTGCTACTTCAGTCGTTTACACTCTAGATGGTATTCCATCATACGGTGTGCTGCAGTTTTGTGAAACCAGATCTGGTGGACAGTTGCGTAAGTTTTCCACTGATTTTCAACAGTGCTGCAGTGCACATCCTCACCCACCCACCTGTGCACTTGTGCATTGATATCTATAGGACACATTCCCAGAAGTGGAGTTCCTGGATCAAAAGGTCCATGCATTTTAGATTTTGATATATGTCAGATTTCATTTGCTCCACTGTGATTGTACCAAAACATCACTGGCATTTTGCGGTGTGGGCACTGGATCCAGGAGGCGTGCTACCCTCACAGTGCCCTGTGGGGGCTTTTCATCATCAAAAAGCTCCTCGTGCCACATCCTGACACAGTGGACTGCCCTCTTGCTTCCCCCGTCCCCACCCTTAAGAAAGAATAAACACCATTCAAAAGACTTCATCTTCTTGGATATTTTAACTTTCCTTGGGTGTAACCATTGTCCAAAAGGCTTGGCTCCATGAATGTCTTATGAAAAACTGAACTATGCTTTAATTTGGATTACACTAGGAAAAGGCAGTGTTTTAGTTTCCTACGAACATATTCTCAAATATTACTTCCAGATATAGCCACAGCTTTGGGATGGTTATTCAGCGCCTATGTTTGAGCCACCTGGACCTCTTCCATGGCCAAATTTTTGTGCTAAGATCTGCGTAGCAACTCAGGCAGTGGTCAGATCAGGTTCATTGCTGTTTCTGCAAAAGCCCATAGAAGATCTAGTGGTTTCTAGCTGAGACTCCTAGTTGGAGATTAAAATCATATTTAATGACAGAAGGTGAAATCTTTAACTTGAGTAGTGCTTAGTGGCTGTTTGACGTGTCAGAAATGATCTATCATAATGTCAATTGCTTGCAATTTTGTTTTTGGAACATACCAAAATAGGTAATACAGCCGTCCTATTATAAGCAAATTCTTTGCTGCTAAGCTAACCAAGGTGGGGAGGGGGTGGAGAGCAATTCTGAAGGTGGGAGCAAGTTTCATACAAACAAACCAACAAAATCCTGATTAGCTTCCGATCAAAATTAAAATAATCTTTACTTCTCTTGAACTCAAGAGAAGTCACATTTGGTTTCCTTCAATAGATAGCAGTTTTTCCTAGGGTTAGGAAACACACTGAAACATTTTCACACTTCAGAGTAAGGAAAATGTGATGTACCACTAAGCTAATGTCTGTGTGCTGTAAACAACTTTAAAATATGCTTGCAAAACTGTGGCTATAGTTTTATTATGGGGATATCCATGACCATGACCAAATAGGAGATACAATAAACATTTCACCTCAAAAGGAACATTCTCGAAGAGATGGATATCGTTAAAATATATATTGGATTGCACCACAAGCCTAGATAAGCTGCTGATTGTTTAATGTCAGGGCAGCCTGTATAAAGTTGAAGCTAAAAGCCTGGTCTGTTAAATCCCAGTTCATTTCTACTGGGGCATTGTTTCTCAGGAGCTCAAAGGAGGAGACTTCATAAAATATGTACCTAACAAAGCATGTCAGCAGCTTGAATGGAGCAAACCAGTCCAGATCCGAGAATTCTAATAAATAAATGAAGTTGAGCATTTATTGCCAACAATCATGTCACTGGGGCCACAGAAAACTGGAGCCGTGCAGCTGGGAGGCGGGAGCGTGGAGCCAGAGAAGGTAATGGAACGCGCCCAGGTTTGATTATTTATGGTGTGCTGATGAAGAGACAACTTTCCATATGAGGAACAGCTTAACGGAGGAATAGGCAAGCTAAACCAGGAAGAGGTCCTGAGAAAGAGAGAGAAACAAAAGGGGACATGAATAAAAATGACAGCTAATAAAACAATACAAATCTAAAATGCTGTAACTTTCAGAAATAATTTAGGGCCAAAAGAAAAGAAAAAAGTCTTGTTTTGCTGGCTTTGGGACAATTTTCCAAGAAGCAAAAGACATTAAGCAAAATGAGTGTGCTGGATTTAAGACCAATTTGCCTCTATGCCTTCCTAGCTGGAAGTTTGGTTACTCCGAAAGCTGGCTTTATTCGTAAAAAGGGAAGTGACAATTCCATTTGTATTTAGCTAATATATCCAATTTTTCAATAAATGTTTATTGTACATTATTCCATGTCAGGTGCCGGACCCTCTGGGGCTGCTTGCTGAATGGATGCAATTCCTACCCTCAAAAGGCTTATGGTCTAGTGTGGGAAGTGGACACGTCCACTGTCAAGTTCAAGACCCTGGGGTGAGCGCTGCAGTGCTGGCCAGATCCAGGCCAAGAAGGGGCAGCCTCGGGGAGAAACACGAGGGCCAAAGTGGAGCCCGGAATGGAAATAATTGAATTCCACTTTCTGTGTAGATTAAATAAACACTTGGCAAGCCTCCGTGCACTCCACATCTCACTTGGATAACTGAAAAATTAAAATACACTTCTAATGCAAAGATGAAAATTTCTATGGCTCTCAGTAGGGTTTTCATTTTTGAATTCTGGACTTGAGACTTACCTGAGCTGTTTTATTTTTAAAATTATTAGTATTATTATTTTATTTTTATTTGCATTTAGTTTATGCAGAATTTACTCCTGGGCCATATGTTTTTGTTTCTTCAGTTTCTTCTGGGATCTGGGATGTCTTTTTCTTCTGAGCAAACATCTTTTTTTTCTTTTTCTTTTTTTTTGCAACCCCCTCTTTTGGTTTAGTAATAATCTGTTCTTTTTCAGTAAGGATCATCTCAATGTGGCAGGGAGAGCTCATGTATGGGTTAATCCCACAATGAGCCCTGTAAGTCCTACACCACATCGTGGGGGGCTTTCTTCACCCAGATGAGCTCAATGACCAGAGAATCTACAGCTAAACCCTGAAGTTCAGCAGTAGTCTGCATTTTTAGAGCATCTGCAGTAAAAATTCAGCATGCTTTTGGGCCACTGACCTGTGTCCATCCCCACTGTTTGGCCTGGGTACACCTACCAAATTCACCATCATAGCGACAGAATGGCACATATTGCTTTTGCAGTGACATCTTTCAGGTACTTTCAGGTACTGTCATGTGACATCGCATATATGCATATAAAATGAACATGAAGATTTGAATCTCCTCATTTGTATGATTTCGTAAGGTTTTCTGGGTCAAGTGGATAGTGGACCACTTTCAGAGATCACCTCCGGGCCGCTTACCTGAGCTGTTTTAAATGGTCTTTCTATGGTGTAACAAATCTCCTCTCTGAGGCTGGACAGAAGCATAATAAACATCAGCCCCCCGGCTACTGCAAAGCCCAAGGCAAGAGCACTCTTACTGTACAGATGAGGGAATGGAGCCCCGGACATGGAGCAGCACATTTCTACACCTCACTGCCCGTGGGTCAAGGATGTAGGTTGGGACCGCACCAATAACACGTCTGTGCCCACGGAAGGCTCACCAATGAAGACCCACTGGTTCATCTATCTGAGCTGTTCCCAGAGTCACTTTAGCTGAATGACCCTCCCTTTCCTTCCTGCACCCCAGGAGTCCCTCTCTGTGCCATTCTAGTTGAAGAAGTGCTCTTAAGGACCAGAAGCCCCTTACCGTAGGTGGCATCAGGACCTTTCCCGCTGGAATGCAGGGGAGTGCTTCTAGAAGCTGAGAACTAGAACATTCTCTTCCGAATGAACCCACACACACAGGCATCCAGTGAGACTCCTCTGCACTGCACGTTTCCTTCTCTCGTAAGAGCTTTCTTAAAGATGAGTGTTGACCACCTCCCAAACCTACGGTGCAGGCTCCTGATGAGAGGAGGATCCAGTCAGGGTGCCTCATCATGAGCCAGTCACACCTCCCTACCTGGGCTCGTCCCCCATTCGTAAGTCTCTACTTTTAACAGGCTGTCTATACCCTCAGGGTTTTGTCCTGGCCGGTAAGAATCTGTGGTTTTAAACACCAGCTGTAGGCTGGGGGCCAGAACCTGGAGGACTTTAAATTTTCCTTTACTTGCTGTGTGGATGCACTTTCCCCGACACCTCTGCCTCTGTACACACTACAGACCCCCTCCTCTGCCTTAGCCGACTGGCCAGTATTTCTGAAATGCTGCTTAGAATCTGAGGACTGAGTGGTCTACAAATTATTTTATAGTTTGAATTCAAGTTTCATGGCTTGAATTCAAGTAGTATTCTTGGCTTATCTCACTTGCAGTGCCTTCAGACCAATCTTCCCAAAAGGTGCTTCACTGAATGGTAAAGTGGTTTCATTACTAACCCAGTTCTAAAAATATCAGAGTGAAGGTCTGATACAATCTCTTTCACACTGCATAGAGGGTGATGATCGATACACCATGGCAAAATCTTTCAGAGATTTCCACTCTTACCCTCATATTCTCAAATTTATAAAACTGTTTGCAAAAAGTCAAGAATTGAGTTTTCCCTTTCTGGAAAATTTGAGCCAAATTGTGCTTATGAACACTTTCTTTTAAAATGAGACCTTAAAAAAAAGGTGACTTAAAACCCACTAGCTTATCAATTCGAATTCAGTTCTTCCTGCTTCAGCAACTTCCTGTAGCACAGAAACATGCTATGACGACGCTTGGGCCACGCTTCAGGCAGACGGGGCTGGCCGCATGCACAGTACTTTCACCCAGATGCTGAAACTTCAGTTGGACGACTGCTCAAACTCCCCCGTTCTAAGAAAATGATTTTGCATCCGGTATGGCCAGGAGCTCCAAATGGCAACTTTTCTGATTCCCAGGAATTTAGGAGGCCATCATTTACTCTTGGCTTTCAAAGAGAACCGTGGGCTTGAAAGGCACAGTTGCATCAAAAATCGATCAGCTAGCGACAACCCTGTGAAACTCCTTGGGAGGGAGGGCAAGAGGTTCAGACACCTAGCCATCTGGGCTGAACTGTCTAGCGCACTTCCCAGGTTGTAAATTTCCTGGCCCGAAAGACTATTTGAAAAGAACTTTTAACCAAAAAACTGTTTTTTTTTTATTAGCTGAAGTACTAAACAATGCTTGATTACTTTGATATGGGACACTACAGCTGTAAGACTTACCAACATCTAATCTTCAAGGCAACGTACATTTAAGAAAATTGCAAAAGAAAAAAACGTAAGTCTTGGAAACATGGATTTTAAATTATGGTAGATGAGAACCTTATTAAATGTACTTCTCTATAGCCTATTCAAATACACCAGAGAATTTGATAAATATCAACACTATATATGTGGCTGAGACTGCATTGACTCCGCCACCTGGAGATTTATCGCACTTGTCGGTCTACCTAAACAGAAAACAGCTGAACAAAATGATATACGCACATGCTCAACCACGCTGAACACTGTATTTGAAGAACAGCCTATAAAAGCTTTTACATTTCTTTCTCCAAATTTTGATCTTTTTCTTTATTCTCAAATAAAGTCTAAGACAATGGTTAGTACATAGACTTTTAAAATACAACTGCATATGATTAGAAAAATATACATCAAGGGCATATATATATATATATATATATAGTAGGAAAATAAAACTATGTACAAAAATCACTTGTGCTCATTAATGCTGATCCTAATTTGACTTTTATAATTAAGCACCACCATAAAAACACAGGGCTTTGAGAGAAAGGGAAAGCAAGCAAGCAACATTCTCTTTACCCCCACTGCCAAGATTTCATTTCTCAGTTTCCCCGGGAAGTCCGGTCACCCCCTGGCTAGAGAGTGCATTTAAAATCATCCACAGCTTGGGAGGGTCCTCACAGTTGTGCTCCTGTTCCCAGTGCCGGAGGACCTCTTCTTTCCTCGCCAGTGTCTGTGCACAGAGGACACAGTTAAAGCCTGAATGGGCCCCAAGGAGGAGGCTGTGGGGGCTGGGACCCTCGGAACCCCGGGGGGCCGCCCCTGGCAGCTCCCTGGGTCCCACTTGGACTCCTTCCATTTTCCTGAGTCTTTCCACATCACTGTGATGATGAAGGCACAGCTGCCTTTTTAGTTTAGGAAATGCATGTAAGTCCTCATCAGGGGGACAACGCTTGACCAGCTTCCTTCTCTCCGAATGCTGTTTCCAGAAAGGAGTGGCGTGTTTCACCAGTTCTTCCTGAGCTCCTGTGCTTCCTGGTAAGATCTCCTCTTGCAGCCGGCCCTGAATTTCCTCTCCGTGAACGTAAAGTAAATGAAACTTGATTTCAGCAAAAGACGGAGCGGTGATCTGACAGCGGCCACATTTGATTTGTAATTTGACTTCGTCTGCCTGCGTGAGGAGGAGGTCTTCTTCCAGGCTTGACTTGTTTTCCCTGGAAAGGGGGAAAGCCGTCAGAATAAGAGTTCATGCAAAACACAACGGGAACTTCTTACCAGCTGAACTTTTCATTCAGCTGCTCGTGTTCAGGGATCCAAAACACAACCAGTGAGGCGTAGTACGGGGAACGGGGAAACAGCACACGGGAAGCACAGGCCACTGTGGACACCAGTTGTCACTCCTGCTTGGGGTCACACGGTTCTCAAGCCACCAGCCAGTTAAAGAGTGTTTCCCTTTCTGTCTCTTCCCCAGGGGAGCTAACTATCCTTTGGTTACCAGATAGGTGTCATCTACTCCAGTCAGATAGTACCAAGTGAGGCGCCACAGGGACCCGCTATGTTCGGCCACACCACCCGCTGCTGTGCTTCCTAAACTTGAGCACGGAATGCACTTGGAACAGTTTACCTACAAATCAAAATGTACTGCAGAAAACTATTCAGAAGAGAGGTTTCTTTAGGGCCGCTGCTAGATGCATTAACAAAAGGCACAGACGTCTCTCAGTGGATAGGAACGCCTGAAGGAAAGCAGAGAAACTCCAGAAAAGCCAGGAAGACATAGGGCAGGCACCCCTGATTTTAAAATGAAGGTGGCAGTGAAAGCCAAAACTGAATAGAAAGTGTTGAGAACAATTAGGACAATTAAGAATGACGAGGGACGGAGAATCTGGAGTTAGAAAACGTTTCATCTTCATGGTGCTAATGACAATTCATTTCAGTGAATCTCCCTCCATCATCCAGTGGAGAGTGGGCAGACTGAGGGGGGGGCGCTTTCCCTGGGAGACCCACTGCTCTAAGCCTTGGGTTAGAACTACATAGCCCGCTTGTTCATAATGCCAGACATCAGTACCTGCACAAGGCAATGGTGACACAGGAAATGCTAATCTGGCCTGACAGGAAAACTAGGGCACACGTAGAGGGCTGGGTCTGGGTCAACATGGGGGACACGGACTCCCTCCCATGGGTCAGACTGTATCTGGGGCAAAGAATGATGTTTAGATATAAACAACTGTGGCCACGAGTTTGGGAACATCACTTGTAGGGGGTACCAGGAACTACCTACATGCAGTGATTCACTATTTCATATTTCAGAGGCAAGATCCCCCTCTCACTCTGTTGTCCCCCGCTTACCGCAAACTGGCGTCTGTGCCGTGGCTCACTGGGATTCGAGGAATTAAAAATCATCACTGCTCAGAAAGCAATGAGAAATGAGATCACTCTTCACAGACCTGGAGGAAGAGGTGGCGACCTCCCGAAATGTTAATCTGAGGGATGTTCTTACAGACCCATCTTCCTGAATAGGAAATCTTGCCCTGTTCTCCAAATCCAAGCACCCCTTGCTGCCAGGCCTCTGTCCCCTTAGCACTCACCTCTCCACCGGTCCCTCCGGCCCTCCCGCGGTCAGGCCTCTGTTCTTTGACACATCCCCTGACTGCCTTTCGCCGGGTGAGGGCTCCGTGCTGATGACAACCCGGTGCACTTCTTTTAAGTGGCCCAAGTAGACCCTGACGTGGCCAAACACTTTTGCACAAAACTCACAGCACACGAGTTTCTTCAGACGGTTCTCCCCGTGATGGAGTTTCATGTGTGCACTCAGGCTGCCGGAACGTACGTAGGCCTTGCGGCAGAGCCGGCAGCTGTAAGGCCGTCTGTTAGTGTGTGTGTTCATGTGGTCCCGGAGGTGCTGTTTGAACTGGAAGTGGTGGTTACAGACGTGACACCTGTGCCACGGTTTCTTAATGCCCGAGAGTCCGTTTCTCAGCGCAGAGCCGGACTGAGAGGAGGTGCCACTGTCCTGCTTACAGCCGGGATACCTAGGAGTGAGGGGACTGCTTAACAACAAGTCCTGCCCGAGGCTGCCGGGCGTTGGGGGCTGGAACAGGCCTGCAGCAGAAGTCAGGGGAGCCAAAGCGGACATAACAATCACAGGCTTGGGCATAATGCTGCGGTATTTCTTCAGAGCCCCTGGTTTTTGGTCACTGGATTCTTGCGGATCAGCTTTTACTCTTTCTTTACTATCTTTACACTTATTAATGACACATTTCCTCCTCTTTCCCTGAAATGCCAAAATTTCATCTGGTACCTTTCGTCGTCTTCCTCTTCTCTTTGCTGCCCCGCCGGTGAGTTTTGCTTTGTGGCTGAGATCCGGTCTGGTGGCCACACAAAAGGTGCTTTCACAGGGGCTCTGTGGCGCAGGTGTCTTGCCGAGCATGTTGGTGGCTGCAGTAGGGCGCTCTGGGACAGAGGGCGCCTTACCACAGGCTGCCCCGAGCCCAGGCCCGGAGCTGTCTGGGAGCCACACCTCCGCTGCTCTCCTGCTGGCATAGGGCAGGATGGGCAGTTTACCTCTGGGGACTGGAGAGATCAGCTGAACCGCGCTGCTGAAAACGGCTGGTGACAAAATGGTCATGGCTTTTGCAAGATCAGCTTGTTCTCTCCATTTTCCACTGGCAACAGCAGAAGGTTTACCGTAGGTTTCCTCGCGCACCATGTTTGCTTTCCCTGGAGTCTCTGTGAGGCCCCTCTTGGCTGAGGGCTCCTCTGGAGTGGACACCGTCGGGGTGGCAGGACGGTTCAGTTCTCCACGGCTGTTGGTCCCTGGGGGTGGAGAGTCTCCGGGGCCATGGCGGTGGGTCAGTGCCGCTGTGCTGACGCTGGCTGGGCCTGGGTCTAGTGACAGCACTTGCTCCGATGGACCGGGTCTGTGTGGGGGTTCGGGAAGGTCAGGTGGGGAGGTGGATGTTTGAGTTTGGGCAGGAGGTATGCCACCGCCACTCTCTGAGGAGCTCCGAGCGGGTTTCTTACTTGATGCTTTGTTATTTCTCAGGGGTTGGTATCGGGGAATAGGCAGCTTCAGGTTTTCAGGCAGCGCTAGTCTGGGTTTCTGGATTGGCTGAGCGGAGGGGACAGGTGGCAGAGCGACGAGAGAAAACGTCCCCTCCTGTCCAGCAAGCTGCATCAGAGCGTAATTTTGGGTGGGCACCCCCAGGGGCTTGGCGTTGATGGAGGGCCCGGGATTCACCTGGTCAGAGAGTGATGGTGAAGGGCACGACAGCGGTCTGGGCGTCAGGACTCTGGGCACGAGTTTCGGTGCAATGGTCCTAAAGTGACTCTTACTCTGCAAACCCTTCCCACTCTGAATCGTCCCAGAAGAGATGTTTGATTCACCTACAATGACAATGGCAATATAAAAAGTCACTCTGGTGTAACTGTCCTAATGTGGAGAGGGCAAACAGGCAGCATTTACTCTGCCTGCGATGTGTTCCCAGACTCACCCTTGCCCTTTTGGGTAAATGCCTGTGTTTCTCAAGACCCAGCCTTAAAAGTTAACTCCTGTCCACCTTCCCAAGGACAGATTATTCTCTGCTATGGTTCCAAAGCCCCCAGGATAACATTTACCACTTTCCATAATAACTTATCTGTTTGTGTGTCTCTCCTATTCAATGCAGAGCTTCTTAAGAGCTGAATTCTGTCTTTCCCAACCCATATTCCATGTCCATCCTCTCCACGTACCTACTTCCGATTCTGAATCTCCTTTCCCGACCTCCCGAGCTGCAGGGACTGTCCTCTGGCATGTTCTGCTGTCTGTTTCATTTATTTTACGAACATGTATTGTTTTTCCTATTGAACTTAAGCTTTGTGAGGGTAAAGGCTCTCTATTTAATTCAGATCCATATTTCCCAGTGTATCTTCAGTGGGAAACAAATGTTTCTTTTATCAAGCTCATTTCTCACTGGCTTTCAGGACACACCATCTGACCCACTGGCTGGTGCAGTCTGTTTTGCACAGTGGAGGAATTCCAGACTGAATGCTAGCTTTGTTGCTGTTTCCCATGTGACTTGTGAATTTCTTCTCACACCTTTCAAACTGTTTATGTGTGCTTTTGCAATTAAATCACCAGTATTAAAAAAGCTGATGTGACACCTTAAAAAATGTTGAATAAAACAAAATGATACAAAATGATAGGATACAGAGACAACATAAAAAAGGCATAAATCACATAAAAAGCATCTGCTAGGGCACTAATAGATACAATTTTAACTGATACAGTAACACTTCCTATTCCCTATTTACTAGGTTAACTGAAGACCAAGTACAACTATTCTAAGAGAATAATTAAGGCAACATTTCAATGTACTGCTTCTAAGAACTGAATCATCTTTTATTCCCTGAGACCTCAAGGTTCGAAGGCCTGGCTGCAGTAAAGTTCCCTTTTTCTAAGTTCCTCATTTTAGCCCAACTTTACTCCCACTCATGCTTGCTGGGTACCTATACTATTCTAAGGACTGGCTATGACAGGCCCACATTCCCTTTCTAAAACCTTTGGGGGCAGATACATTTTGCAATGTATACTTTAAAATTTTAGAAAAGTAGTAAGATGCATAAACCCAATGTTATATGACACCCAGCCGGGCCTGCAGAGCACCCAATTTAAACCTACCACCACTTCCGTAGCAAAACATAGGAGTATTCACAAAAAGTGGGACAGATGAAGAGTTTTTAAAATAGTCTTGCTCTGTTCAGGTTTTGCCTCTGAATGAGTTTGGTACCCAACTTTTGATCACATTTTGTTTTCTGAGCTTTTGAGATTCTGGAGTTACAGATGAGGGACTGAAGTGCACTTTGAGGGACAGCAAAGATACACAGATGAACAGACACAATTTCTGCCTTTGGAAGCTGGCAATCTATTTCAATCTACTGAAACATACAAAATGTTTAAATCAGCCTAAATTTTAATGTCTGCAGTTACTGAACTAACAGTTTTGGCAGAAAGTTGTTTCTCTTGGCAAAAATGACACTCCTCGCATAAATAAGTAGCATGGTAGGAATAGGTTGAAATGTATATGGATCAGCTTATTTTAGAAAGTAATCCCTTTCTGGTGAAGAAAAAGTATGTTAAAAACATGTTTCATGTGGTGGCTTGCACTGGAGTAAGAAGGACTAGCAGTCTGGAAAAACTGAGGTCAGGAGAACTGTGGGATCTGTTCTTACCCTCTTTAGTTTTGTTACCACGAAGCTCATGGGTGAATGAACATCACAATAGTCTGTTACAGATCCTTCTTCTTCCTACATACTTTTATTTATCTTTTGGTTCTCTATCTATAGACTTTAAATTTAAATGTCTTTCATTTTAAGCCTTATCTTCTCATCTTTGTGGAAGAAGTGCTGAAGTCAGTTGTAAATAAATGTTAAATCGAGATTGAATTTATAGAAAGCTTAGCATTATTGATAGCTTTTGGTTGCTTAAAGACAAGGCTTATTAAATAATTACATTAACAATAATAATGGTTAACAATAATAATGGCA
This sequence comes from Cryptoprocta ferox, assembly GCA_028646485.1. Taxonomy (NCBI): domain Eukaryota; kingdom Metazoa; phylum Chordata; class Mammalia; order Carnivora; family Eupleridae; genus Cryptoprocta; species Cryptoprocta ferox. The sequence goes on along the minus strand of CM053571.1, from coordinate 106,126,218 downwards.
TCTACACGACAAATCGAGGATGAGGAAGAATAGAAGGGAAAACATCTACTGCATACTCCCAACTGACTGAGTACAAAAGAACTGAAGAAAAGCTGCTTTGTCCTTGATAGGTCATAAATCCTCTTGAAGTAATAGGTGACAATAATACATCACAGCACAAGACCCAACACCTCACTCATTTGTTCAAAACTGTCCAATTGCTCTTCATCTTGGAGCCAGAGCAAAGTCCTTGCAATGAAAGGCCCTCAGCTCCTGGGAACCTCTCTGACTGACTTCCTTTGTTCAATACTCTCCAGACGCAGTGGCCTCTTTGCTGTTCCCTCCACGTGCCACACACCCGCTTTCTCGGTCTCTGTACTTGCTGTGTTCACTGCCAGGATGCGCTTCCACTTTCCAGATACATGCCCAGTACTTGCTGCACCGTTTCTTTCCAGTTTGGTCAAATGGCTTCTTCCTGGGGAGCCCTTCTCTGACTACTTTCATTAAAACTACCCCCATCCTGAACTTCCCTCCTCCTTTCCAGTCATAATTTTCTCTATCACATTTGCTCCATCGTACAGATGACATCATGGGCCACTGCCTTTCATCACTGAAGTGGATTTCTTGAGGGCAGAGTTTGTCTATGTCTCCAGGGTCCAGAACAGTGTTGGGCATGTGGCAGAAATGTCATAGTTATTTGCTGAATTTGTAAGTGGTAATTAAGTGATTAATGGCTGAAATAAAGAAGTCATAGACTGAGCCTAGAAAATGGTCTAAAAAGAAGAAAAGAGGGCCACAATTTAAAAGTGACTTTTAACATTTCCAAGTTTCTAAAATTATAAAAGAGAAGATATAGCTCCAGAAAAAAAATTTTTTTCTATTTAATTTCTGTGCTAGAGTAAGAAAATGGGTTAGCACCATGATAAAACCCTTTTGTTTATTAAAAAAAATTTTTTTTAAATGTTTATTTTTGAGAGACAGAGTGCAAGTGGGGGAGGGGCAGAGAGAGAGGGAGACACAGAATCCTAAGCAGGTTCCAGACTCCGAGCTGTCAGCACAGTGACTGACGTGGGGCTTGAACTCACAGACTGTGAGATCATGACCTGAGCCGAAGTCAGATGTCCAACCAATTGAGCCACCCAGGCGTCCCTAAAAGCCTTTCATATAAAGGGGATAGGTGAGGCCCTCTGACTAACCATCTGAGGGAGTAAGGGAACAGTAAGTTATGCTGCTGGGGTACAAGACAAAATAGTCGCAGAAACAAGCAAGTTCTGAAGAAGAAACTGCTTTAAATAAAAAACAGACATCCATAGAGGGGCAAAGCAGGGACTGAAGAGAGGAGACAACTGGAAATGGAAAAACTGAACTGCAGAAGCAGAGGACGGTGATGTCAACATGAAGAAGAGCAGAAATAACAAAGACCAGAAGGTACAGCTGAAGCAACAACTAGTGGTCAAGGTCGCTTCAAAGTCTCTGAAGATTTAAGTTGGGAAGGGGCTTCCTATGTTTTATGACCAAATGTAAGAAAGCAACCTTCTGACAGTAAAGGTTTCCAGAAACGAAACTAGATATATTTTATAGAGCCATCCAAAAGGGAGCGAGCTAATTATGATGCATTTAAAGTTAATGTGCTTGGATTGATCTTCAAAAGTTTCTATGTTATAGTGGAAATAAAATCATACAGGAAGAGCAATGCCATTAAAAGGAAAAGGAGGCCGACTCTGATGCGGGAGCAAAGGAAACCCCCTGGGGGTAACTGGTTGTACCAGCAAGGGAGAACACCGAGCAGTGAGCAGCCTGGGCAACCTGAAAGAGAGTCCTACGTGAGAGGTATGATGACTGCCAAACAGAGTCAACTCTCAAGTTTGCTGCAATTCAAGAAAGTGGATCCTGGGGTAGAAAAGTTGATCAATTGTCTTCATGATCACCAATTACAAAATAATCACAAGAAATCTCTGAGGTGAAAGATAAGGCCTTATTGGATCAATGTAACCTACTCATGCTGGCCTGGATCTATCAGGAAGTACGGACAAGGGTGAGGGTGTCCACAAAGGTGGTGTTGCACCCTCTTCCCCAGAACCATTAATGATGGAGTAACAGGTAACGGAGTGATGCATTAGAAGAAATGTATGAGGCAGGAGAAAGAGGGCAAGATCCCAAAGTAGAAGAACGACCCGAGGAATTACTTAAATATGTCTGTCAAGCAATAGGGTGCTCGTAAAGTAAACATCCAACCATAGAATGTAATACTATGCAACAGTAAAAAAGGAGGGTAGGGTAGACTGATCTGGAATATTCTCCAAGATATGAGATGTATAGATTATTATTATTGTGTTGGATTAAAAAAATAGTGAGGTACACACACAGATATATTCCTAATAGGCACAGAATATCTCTGAAAGTAAACAAAAGAAACCAGCATCAATAGTGGCCTTTGGGTTGGGGGGGCGCAGGAAACTTAGAAGTCAGGATGGGGCATGTGCTTATTTCCCACTGAATACTCTCTGCGCCTGGCACACAGGAGGTTCATACATATCTGCTGAGTGAATGCAAGGAAAATGAAGTTTCCCTTTTGAATCAGTTGTTAAAAGGGGTACCTTTGGGGAGGTCATGGTGGGTAAGTGTGTGTCTGTGCATAAATGACTGTGTCTACATTACACGCAGAGCGTCTTCTGTTTTTTATTTTCCTTGCCTATTTAAGGACAAGAATTGCTAACGATAAGGGAAGTAATCTAATAATCTGACAGGCCGTGCATAACTACCCCCCAAAGTTAAGCACTGAGAAGTATTAGAGCTCATTACTTCCCAAGGACAATGGGAGTCCTGAGAATTGTTCCTGCAAACACTAGGCTCTTTAGGAGAAAACGAGGCAATCTGCAATAAAGGTCAGTTATGCTAGAATAACCACAGGTTTGATTTTTTTTCTTTTAAAGTAGTTTGAACAATAGGAGTCCTTAGAGAAGCTGAAAATGCTGTTAAGGTTTTAAAGCTCTAAAACACTAGGATGTGTGATTGTAGGAAGTCTTTCTTATACAGACTTGTGTAGCTACCACAGTGGTTTGCTTCACGCACATTTACAAGGTCTCCCCAGATGGTGTGGTCTACAAGTCCTCCCTGTCACCTACTGAATTATAGATCTCAAAGAAGTGTGCACTAAATAATGAGAGGTAGAAATTTCCAGTGACATTCATAATTTCTGGAAATCCTGCAAAATTTCCCATAACACAGTTAAAGAGACTCACAGGACTCTCAAGCACTAAACATGGACTTTTATTAACTGAAAACATAAAAGGCTCACTCAGTAAAATTAATTTTGTGCAATTATACAATGTGAAACTTAATATTAGGATTTTAAATATGGGCTGTTTTTACTACATTAAGTGTATTAAAAAAACTATTTTGAAAAGTGACATTTACAGTTGGTGAAAAACTGATAGAACTGTGGATTACAGGGAAACATGGGGGCATACAGTCCTTATTATGGGCTGGAATCTGTGCTCGGTCTTTTAATTGAGCCCTCACATAAGCTTGGCAAATAAATATTATTGTCCCCCTTTTACAGATTAAGAAAAATAGGACTTGAGGACATTAAGTAATGTGCCAAAGTCCACACCATGCAGATCTGTCCATTCCGATCTGAAGCAATGACCTTCCTCTCCTTCATTCTCCCCTCAAAAGGGCTAAATTATATACAGTTGTCCTAATTAACTCCAAAATACAGTGTTATCTCTGAATTTTACAGAGAGACAAAAAGGGAAATTTGAAATAGAAATGGCTTGTCATCCGTATTCCAAAATTTCAATTACCATTAAATGATTCTTTCTGAAAGCCCACTTGTTAGAGAGAATTCATGAAAAATTAATAGTCATTTGAGGGTAAAAGCAGATTTTTTAAAGGCAAATTTGCCCTTAACATCCATAGGCCTCTGACAAGTCCAGTAAGGTTGCCAGATAACAGTTGGTTGGAGACAGTGCAGTGTGTGTCCTCCTCCTCCTCCATCACCACCTGAGGACTGGTCTGATGGGTATCCATCACAGGTAGAGACACAGAAGGCTAATGGTACTCCGTGGCAGCACACAAGCCAGCTCGATCGCACTGTCTCACATCAAGGCCGGCAGAGATGATACCAAGAGATAAGTATCATCTCTTGGTATCACGAGGGCAGGCAATTCTCTAGAAGGCTGCCCACAACTCACTCCCTCACTTCCATTGGCAGAACCACGGCCTGCTCTATGGCTTCTCAGGAAAGTTGTTCCCACTCGTCTCTTCGTTAGTTTGGGCCCAGTTCCATCACCCCATCTGTTGGAGCCACGGGCCTGCTGCTGAACATGGAGTGGTGAGCTGGCAGAGACGAGAGCCTCTGCTCTTGAAATGGGCCCCCTGGACCTCGGCTCAGAACGGAAGTCCTGCCAGAGTCTTAGCCACAAAAGAGCCAAAAACTTTTAGATGTTGTTTAGGTTTTAATTTTATTAAACCGAAAGACCCTATTTTTAATTTCATTTGTTGGCACCCCTGTTCTCTCTCTCACTTGGCTTTCTAATGAGAAATTCCAGTTGGGGTTCAAACTGTTTCAGAACATGGTCTCTGGTTCAAACAAATATGGTAAAACCCTGGAGAAGCAGGAGATAAAAGAAATGCCTCATAACAAGGGAGCTCAGCCTAATTTTGTTGAAAACCCTGTAAGCACGTTTAGCCGCCGCCGACCTTCTCCCCAAGGCACCGTCCAGGTGCTGCAGGGAGAGTCCATAGGAATTTATGGAGCAGTGACTACACAGCACACTGTAAAATGTGCTGGCAAAAGGCACCAGTGTTTTTTTGTGTCTACAGACTCAGGGTGCCATTTCTAGTCCGCTTATCTGTAGCACTAAGACCTCCTCGAGTCAGTACATCTAGGACCCAGATCTCTGGCAATCTGATACCATACAAAGGAAATAAGCACTTCCCGATCCACTATCTTGTATCCGGAGCCCACTTTTGTCCATTCTCCTTGCACACTTCCCTGCTCTGCAGAGCTGTGCTCTTAGCTAGGGCCTTCTCCTTCCCTCCTGTAACACCACCAGTGATATCCAGGCACCCTCCTTCAGGACATGCCTTTGAGAGCTGTCTTGCCAAACAGCGAATTCATTCCCTAGTTCAGCAAGAAAGGGAATTCTTGTTTTCAGAGCACCAGAGTTTCTTTATTTCCTAGCACTTATCAAATACTTTACATGCACTATCTCCTTTAATCTACACACACACACTCACACACACATACACACATACACACACACACACACAAACGAGTTAGAAATTACTGGTATGTACATTTTATAAATATTTTGAAGCTGGTAAGTAACAGTGCTGGAACTCAAACCTTGGCCCAGGTGATTCCAAGGGCTCTTTCCACCTTTACATGCCAACTGAACTTTTATGCTTGGTTAGGGCCGCTATCATGGTCTCTAGTGGAAACATGGTTCTGGGGTTCAGACAGATGTGGTTTCAGCTCCTGGCTCTGTCATGTGACCTGGGAAATTCACTCTCTGAGCCTCAATGTTCTCATTTACAAAAACTGCATAAGAGTATGTTGCTGCAAAGGTCACGGACAGGATTAAAAGAAAACAGTACCCATGAAGGTGTCAGGATAGTGCCTATCACAGTTAGATGCTCAGCAGACATTAGTTCTTCACTTTCTCTTGACAAAAAGCAGGAGATTCCGGACAGTTATTTTTGGTGGGAAGAAGGAAAAAAAGCACAAATCTTGAATGTGAATCAGATGGAGATAGTACTGCATCCTTAAACTGATGTTTCTTTGTTGAGAGGTAAATGAAGGAAAGAGGGAAGAAATGGCTCTAACTTGTGAATAATGGTCCCCCTAAAACTGTAAAGCATTTTTTTCGTGCCTCTCTCCAGCCACCTAGACCGCAGCTCAATCTTTCCTACATCTGATCTATCCTATCACTCTTACTCCCTCTGTCCCTAAATTTTACATCCCTTTGAAAAAGTGCTACTCAGATGAACAGTTACAGTGAATAGGAGTTAACATATGTGCATTTTAAAGAGCTGTTTCATGGGGACACTCCTCCCTGCTTTTATTTATACTGAGTACTGATGCTAATTGCTGTTGTTCTCAACCCTTGTAGGGAAGAAAGTAGCTCCCCTAGCAGACTTTCAAGGGGTGGGCTGAGCCCAGGTCTCAGTGGCCCTGGAAGGGAAGGGGCCTAGGGGAGAACAGGGGACACTGGTCACAGCTCTGCAGCACTGTGAGAGCAATGGCCATGTAATTGTTTGATTCAGGAGGAAAAATAAATGGACTCTCACAGAGAGTACGGGCAAGTCCACCACAATTCTGAAAGCATGTTCTTTTAGATTTCAGTATTTTTGGTGAGAAAATCATAATGAAGAAAAAAGTTTAAGATAGCTTGAGCACAGAAAGAGAAGTTGGGCACTGAAAGAGGAGCCCACAAAACTGAATTAATTAGACATGTAAATGTATCCGGATGCAAGAGGAAACAAGCATTCTTTATGGAAGAATTTAAAAGCCAATTACTTAAAATGTTAATGGCAATACAAGGAAAAATAATACAGCACGGTTTGTTAAGTTCAAGTAACTAATTATTCTTTTGGGGCCATAAATTCATGTTCCAAATGAAATGAAAATTTAAAAAGTGTTATCATTTAAAATACATTTTAATAATCCTCAATTTCAATGAATTTCTCCTTCATTTTAATTATCAGTCCTTTTATTAGTTCTTATTTCTGGGAGGACTTTTTGATTTCCAGTGCTTCTGATGAAAAGCAGTTGAAAACTATATGAAATCTTTTCATTTTTAATATTTAGGAATATAAAGTATTAATCTTTTTGGCCAAAAAATGATAACATGACAAGGTTTTATTCATTATTACCAAACAGTCAATTTTGTATCTACCCAAATCTAAGAATGACTAAGTAGCATGAAAATTTAACTAAAAGCTAATGATCTATGGGGGGACACAAAGAAGACAAATGGAAACTTTTGAAATGCCTTATTAACCCCATTCTCCCATTCTTGTTCTTCTTGTTAATATTATTAGAATTATTAAGATTCAGTTGGGTCACAGAGTTGAAATTCAGAAGACCTTGATAACTGAACTTCATCAAGGTAAAAACAGCAAATCATTTCATTTGATGTCCTATTGCTCATAGCAAATACCTGTGCACAGTCTTTCCAGGAGATTCCGACATTTCCTGAGTCAGTTGTTTTTCAACACAATAGGTGAGCAAGGAAATATCTGTGAAAGAGCTTTAGAGAGCTGCACAGAGGTCTCACAGCAAGAACTCTTCCATGAACAAATTAAAAATGGGCCCCTTCTTTTCAATCTTATATTTTAATATCAGTTGGAATAGTTAAGTATCTGGGATGAGTAACAAGATGACAGTTAGTGAGGAAAGCCTTTTCCCTGCTGGGATAAACAGAAAGATAAGGTTTCACCATGCGAATGTGCAGTCAGTTGGAACAATTAAACCAGGACACAGGAAGAAAGTTCTTGCCTTTGGCCAAAATACCAGGATTATGAAACCAAAGTGGTAAAGATCACCATGTTTCAACACCAGTATAGTTAATGCAAGGGACTGGAATCACAAAGATATTTTTATTTTTATACTGTGATTTCAAAAGTAGATTTAGTTTATAGGATGGGCATTTTTAAGGAGTATGCAAACCACCTTTTTAAAAAATGAAATAATTGTTCCACTGCTTTATGGGACAGTTTTGCAGATGTTTTATTTTCACTTCTGATTTATCTTCAACTCACAGTGATTTATAACACTTTCTGCTGCAAGTTCTTCTATACCTCAGCTTTTATGTCAAACACTTCATGATTTGTAAGTGCAAATACACAGGACTACATATTCCTTTGTCATGTGCATAATTATTCCCTAAAACTCCTGCCTGGTAAGTCTTGACTGTTACTTATTTCTTAGTCAAGATGCACCTTGAGTAACATAGAGACACCACCTATTAAAACTGACACACTGAAGAAAATTAAAAAAGAGAAAATGAAGTCCCAGGTACCCACTGGTACTGAGGTAACTGGATTAGCAGTGGTTACCTTTGTGGAGCTGACCAGATAGGTTTGTTAGTTAACTAGCAAATACAGATTCTGAGATACCGCTAAGGTAATCAGATGCTGATGCGAGCTACTAGAGAGAGTGAAATCATCAGAGTTGGAAAGCTGTGGGACCACTTTGGAATCCTTTTCTTTTGAATTCTGCCTGGTTTCTCCTCCATCAACACCTTTATTGCTATGTGGAAGGCAATGACAAAGTGTGGTTGAAGGAACACGTACTCTCATCTATGCCTTAGAAACATGTAAGGGTTAACTCTCCATCTTCCCTGAAGAGATTTGGTGATCATGCAGTCCACCTGCATTCCCTTTTCCTCAAGGCACTGCACATTTGTCTGTGTGTACCTAGGTTGTCCCTGGTTCTGGAGCTGGTGTAATGGCTGACCATCCGTGGACATTCCTAGTACATGGTGGGTTTAGCACACAGCTGTCTTCCTACAGCACCTACCCCACCTGGCCTGACACTGTACCCTCCACTCCCACTGCTTACTGCCTAGTGCTGAGAAATCCAACTGCTGTGAACATTAGGAAACAGTACAAATTTAAAGTTTCCAGTGTTGAACTGCAGACCTATTCCACAATCCTCCCCCCTCTCTTTTTTTAAATCCCTAACAGACTCCCTTAAGTTCCCCACTGGAGCTAGCTCAGTTTCTCTCATTGCTCTTCCAAGGGTCTCTCCCTCTACCCAACCCCCACCTTATTCCTTTCTCTCTTGCCAATGATTTTCGGCACTGACCTTGCAGTGGACTGAATGTCTGTGTTCCCTCAAACTTCGTATGTTGAAATCTTAATGTCCCAGTGTGATGGTATTAAAAGGTGGGGCCTTTGGGAGGTAAATAGGTCATAAGGGTGGAACCCTTATGAAAAGGATTAATGCCTTTATAAAAGAGACCCCACAGAGTTCTCCTGCCTTCTTTCTGCCATGTGAGGATATAATGATAAGATGACAGTTTGCAACCTAGAAGGGGGCTACAAAGGAGAACAGAATGCGTGATCCCAAAATATGCTGTTGGCAAATGGATTATTTTGAGCTGAATGTAATCAAGATCCAGAAGACTCCAGAAAAACTTTTACCTCTTCTTAACTACCTAAGGGAATTTTGCTAGGGGTCCTGGCTTAGAGAGAGAGCTATTACCAGAGAGAACTTTTATCGTAATGCCTTATCTGTATGGCAGGGCAAATATATAATTACCAAATATCTGCTTTTCTTATCATCCTATGAGTTACCCTCCTTCCCTTTGGAGCCCAGGCCCCTATCCTGTTCCTTAGCTCAGGGTGGCCTTTAAGCCTCAACTGTGTGACTTGTTTTGTGGTCTGTCTTTGTGGGGCCTCCATTCATACATAATTAAATTTGTTTTTTGCCTGTCCTATGTTAATTTGATTACTGGATCAGCCAAAGAATCAAAAAGAGTAGAGGAAAAAATTTTCCTCCCCAACAGCTGTCACCAGAATCTGACCATGTTGGCACCTTGATCTTGTACTTTCAGCCTCCAGAACTGGGAGAAATACATTTATGTTGTTTATAATAAGCCACGTATTCTATGGTACTTTGCTATAGCAGCCTGGAGTGACTAAGACCTCATGGAGAAAAGAGAAGTGATCAAGTAGGAACTCATTTACTATTCCTTCTTTCTCTTTCTAAACTCTCATATGTTAATTCTGTAACACATATAAATTTACCTATTCTGGGGTAAGGGAAAAGGAGGGAGAAGCACTGTCACTCTAAATATACAACTCATCCACCTCAAGTCCTGAGACATGAAAATGTGAAAAAAATGTGTATTTTAGAATAAGGAAATGGGAGTATTCCCAACCCCATTCTGCATCCCATGCTTCTCTCCACATCATTCGTGCTGGCTCAGGGATCCACCACCATGAGTGAGCTTCCAGTCTTCCCTGACTCCTATCTAGAAGTACCTGCTCAGCCCCATGAAGTCACCTGCTGTTTCTTTCTCTGCTTTAACTGTCCTTCATTATACTGAGATTCTATTATCTGTCTCCTCCTGCTAGAATATAAGCTCCAAGAAAGCAGGAGCTTATTTCGTTCACTGCCAGGACCTCAGTCCTTAGAGCAGTATCTGGTACACGGTAGTCACACAATATGTTATTTACTAAATGAGTGTATTGTCTAAATCAACTGTATTGTCTTGCTTTCTCCTTTGCTTTTGCTGAACACAAAGATATAAAATCCTAAATGCCAATAAAGGTTATTTGGGCTCTATCTCCTCTTCAAGCTACTGCCCTATCTCCTTTTTTGTTTCATGAGAAAATGTAATAGTAGTTAGTATATTTAGTCCTTGTCTCTACTCCTCAACTTCTATCCATCCCTCAATCCCCTACACCCTAAATTCCATTGTGAAGTACTAAAATGTCCTTCTGTTAGGAGTCAGATTGGATGCTTAATCTATTATATCTCACTTAATCTGCCACCAACTCTTAATATTAACATTTCCAATCTACAGACATGGAAACTGAGTATTTCTTGTAGGGCACAAAGGTGGTAAGTGAAAGTTAGATTTGAGCCCAGGTCTGTCTAGCACCAAAACTGTTCCTCTTCCATTCCAACACACTGAACTTATTACTAAGGTGTTTTGCAATTTATCCATTCATATATCAGTCTCCCCCAGTGGCTCTCACCAGTGCCACATAATCCATCTCTATGTTGAGAAAATAAAGGTATTTTCTGACTAATCTTTTCTAATCAGAGAATGTAACTGTCAAGAGAGAGAGCGAGCCTTCTTCTTTTTTTAAATGTTTATTCATTTTTGAGAGACAGAGAGAGACAAAGTATAAGTGGGGGAGGGGCAGAGAGAGGGAGACACAGAATCTGAAGCAGGCTCCAGGCTCCGAGCTGTCAGCACAGAGCCTGATGTGGGGTTCGAACCCAACTCACAACCATGAAATCATGACCTGAGCCAAAGTCGAACGGTTAACCAACTGAGCCACTCAGGTGCCCCAGTGAGCTTTCTTTTTCTAACAAGAATCCATAGCATGGTTGTTTGAGAGGCAGTTAAAATACAGAGTGCTTTCCTTCACAGTGTCCTGGGTGTTAAAATCTAGGCTCTTGCATGGGTGGCCTTCTTTTACAGAACTTCAAGCAGGCTCACATCAAAATAACTTTTTTAAAGCAATGATCACACAACAAATTTAATGGCACTTTTGTGATGTCCAAAAATGAAGAAAAAATCATTACAAAAATCTTTTATAATTTTAGAAATAAAATACATTTTCTAATCCCACACCACCTGCTTCTAAAATTGAAGTAACTGAAGCACACTGGGACTGAATGAAAAAGTATAAAAATGCTGAATTTCTGAATTCCTCGTGTGGCAAGTCCTACCTCTTTAATAAACCTGATCAAACGTCAGGCCTATGGTTTGGATCCGGGGAATTTTCCATTTTTTGGTGGGGTGGAGGGAGAGGGAGTTCCTCAGGGAAAAGCAAACAAATTCCATTACATGTAAGAAGTAGAGCAGAGGTCTGGCTTTGGTTCTTCCTTTTGCTACTGGAAAAGGTCTGAGCAAGATAATAATCTTTATTGCCCTTTACTTGCTTCCTTTAACAAGAAAGGATTACATTGGACCATCAGTTCTAAATGTGGTCTGAAAACCCTGGGAAGTGTCCCAACACTCTCTTCTCATATTAATAATAAGATTTCATTTGCCTTTTCCAGTGTGTTGACCTCTTGCATACGCTGCAGTGATAGGGCAAAGGGGAGAATTAGGTAAAACCGCGCTGCACCTTAGCCTGAATTCAGGCAGCAGCAGCAAACTGTCCACTTAGCCATATTCTTTGCCAACACACTCTCTCAGTACAACACGGAAGCAGTCCAAAACTTTAGTTTTACAAAAACCATGATCCTTATGTGCCTTTTTACAATTCTGTGTGATGAAATGGTTCACACTCGTAGAGCACTTCTGCTGCACACGGAAGGAAGACGGTTGCCTTGAGGAAATGCACTTGTGCCACTGAGTTGTGAAGCTCAACTAGTGGCTTTTGTCATGGAATACTGTTTTTACTTGAAAGGATATCTGACAGACACATGTTGAAAGGGCACGGTCAAACTTAGATATCTGGCAGACATTTTCTCAAAAGTGAACAGACAGAGCTTGTCACTATAAGAAGAAAAAATGTCTGATGGTAACCGTTGCCCGTGATAAAAATTATTCTTTCAAGTGACAGTTAGAATTTGGGAAATCTTGAATCCATCACCAGGAGGTTGAAGCTTCCAAATGCTTCAAGATTTTTCAGATGAGATTGGTGGTTCCATTAACAAATAGGACTTCTAGAATACTGGATAAAAGGATGTATAGATCTGCAAACTCAAGAAACGTTCCCCACTCCTGCCCCCCAAATACCCAATACATGATGTTACACAGATGGGTAAAAGACTCACTCAAGCGTAAGACCAAAAAGTAACAGAATACAAGAAGTACCTTGACATGGTTTCAAATTTCACATCACAACTGAACTTTAAGGGGTTACTTGATTGGTTTAAAGTCAGTTATAGTTATCAGAAACATTTTGGAGTTGTAGCAAGGAAAAATGTACACAATTATCTGAAAAGGCTATTAATATGCTCCTTCCATTTCCAGCCACTGTAAAGCTATATTTTTTTTTACAAACACTTCAACATAAAGGACTTATCACAACATACCTAATGTAGACTAACCAGATAGGAGACTCTGACATTTTTAATGAAGCTGGACTTTAAACATATTTAAACAGAAGTCAATGCCAGTCTTCTCACTAATAGTTTCTAATTACATAAAATATGTCATTTATGTTAAGCTATAATGATTATTTTAAAATGAATTCACAAATACATATATTTTAAGTTTATAATCTCTATTATAATAAATACTAATGGATAATATAATGGACATAAACAAATGTTCTTTAGAGTCCTGAAAGTTTTATGAGTAGAAAGGGGTCTTGAAACTAAAAAGTTTGAGAACTGCTGAACTAGATGAAATCTAATATCCCAGCACTTTTGAGATTCTATGATTTTTTTTGTTGTGTGTGTAAATGAGAACAGAAGATAAAATCTGGAAATGTCTAGCTTCTGGCAGTTTTTACTTCCTTCATTGTTGTTTCCACTGAGAATGTAATATGGCAGATCTATAGGACAGAGTTTTGAAAATAAAGCATTTAAAGGAAATTTATCCTAATAAAAATATCAGTTGTAATTTAAATATCAGTAGTTGGAAATGCTAGAATCACAGATTAAATAATAAAATGCTTGAAAAAAATCTTATTAAGGTGTAACACTTCAGAAATTTATTTTACCTTATATTCATGGAATATCTAATAAATTATATTTAAACTAATGGCATTTGTGCCTCCCCTTACTTTTAAGAAATGTCATCATGAGATTTTCTTGGTGGTATAAAATCATTTTACATTATTTTATCGAAATGAAACTCATAAGTTTTTGTTTCTAGTGTAAGTTGGATGTTGGAATTTCTGTAAACAATTTTAGGATCTTGGTGCCAAGTAATTTATGGATGAATAGTATGTTTATTCTATTGAAGCATTAAAAGATGTATGCATCTTTCTTCTTAGTGGTATTAGACCTTTACAAACATGAAATGCCTAGTCTACATTTCTGGCTTGCATAGCATCCTAAATGCCTCTGTCAAACTTCTCTGCTTTTATCCCCACTCAACTCATCACACCAACCATCTGCATAAATAAAGATGTAAGCATCTGCTATATGGCAAATGGTCTCAGGGGCAGATGTTTCCACCCTGTGTTCATGTCACTGGGGCTGGATACATTATTTGAACAGATGTACACAATCTGAAAGTGTTGTGTCCCTCAGTGAAATGTCTCCAACTGCTTTCTATCAAAGAACATAAATGCTATTTGCACCTGCATTTATGTTAATAATATAAAGGCAGCAGGGGTACTGACAAAGTAGAATGTAATGCTATGAAATATATTTGCATGGTTAATTGGAGTTTCTGAGAGGCTCTGCTGCCAAATGGCCACACTGACATTGATACATGCCTGAGCAGACTATCTGATTTTTAACCTGCTTTTTAAGCAGGTGGAAATATGGCTATTTCAAACAACAAAAATACTCCTAACCTCATTTACTAATAAGAATATTCCAAACTCTAGGATTTTATCTCAAATAGGAAAGTAACTTCCATTATAACATCTACCTGGTAAGTTTTAGGCCACCCAGGTCATTTCCATTGTGCTCTATGAGGAAATTTCTGTAGGTATGTGTGTGTTTCCATTTGTACTTCTGTCAACAGCATAACGTAGTATTAATCCATAGTGGTGTTTTGCAGAGGTTATTACACTGGAAAGTTCCAATTGCCAACATTAAGTATTTAACCAAAACCAGCTTGAAAATGTCAATTTGTACTTGGTCTGCAACACAAAATGGTACCAAAAGTCTAAGAACAGTATTTACACCACTAGCTAAGATCAAAATGTTTCCATATGAATGTCACATATCTGGAAACAAAACATTTTCGTAATATGTAGGGAAAGTTCCCCACTCCCCTCTAATAATGAGGTCATAAAGCCATGTTAACCACTAAAAGCAAAGCATCAAATTATAGTGGTTCTCCTTGCTACTGTGCATTAAATGTGAGGGCTGAAGAGCTATATAATTGGCGATAATAGTTGTATTCATTCATAGCTTTACTGAGCTAAGAATTTGTGGTCTCTTGCAAATAATATATTTATTGCTTTATTAACTTGACACTGATAATCTCAACTTTGCACAAAATTCTTATATCTGAGTTAAATGTTACCCAAAGTAACTTATTCTTTGTTACTTTAAAAGGTGCACTGTATACAGTTGGTCATTTGCAGATTCTGTATGTACAAATTCGCCTGCTTGCTACAATTTTTTGCAGTCCCCAAATCCAAATGATGACCCTTTCATAGCCATTTGTGAACATGCACGGGCAAAAAAATTGAGTCACTTCATGTGCACATTCTCAGCAGTGGCTGATGCTCTGCCTTGTTTCATCTCTACCCTTACAATGACAAGTGTCATTTTCGTGGTCTACAGTGTCACATTTTTCTTATTTTTTTTTCCCTTTTGGTTGGTGATTTCACTGTTTAAAATAGCCCTAAAGCACAGTGCTGCTATGTTGTCCAGTGTGCCTGAGTGTAAGAAGATGATGATGTGCTTGCAGTAAAAATGCATGTGTTACATAAGCTTTGTCCAGGCAAGATAATATTGTGTCTGCGAGTTCAAGGTTAAGGACTCAACTTAAAACTACGTTCTGTATCAATAGTTAATGAAAATGTGTTGTAACCAGAGGCTCACAGGAACCCTAACGCTGTGGAGCAACAGTTCAGTATTAGCCAATTCAGTGTTTGTGGTGACTTTATAGAATGTGACAATTGTGAATGATGGGAATCAACTGTATCTCATTTGGCTGTTCTAGAGCAAGAAATAATATCCCCATTTGAAAGATGAAAAGACTGAGGCTCACTGATTTAGCCAAGATCACAGAGCCTAAAAGGAAGGGGGTAAGTAAGGATAAAAATAGCTCAACGCTCCAGCTCTTAGTTAAGTATTCAGTCTTTCACCAAACTGGGAGGGGAGGAAGAGAGGGAAGAAGGAACAAAAAGACAAAAATGGGACAGGAGCTTAAGAAGCAGCTTTAATACCATGTTGGAAAGAGTTAAACTGTAGTTAGATAATAATAATGGACAATTTTTAGGTTAAACCCTCATAAAAAGTGAACTGCTCTGATAGGCAGCAGCCTTCACTGAACTGGAGCGTAACAGCAGAGCTTAGTTTGGGTTTCCTTTCCCCCCCTGTGCTCTTTGCTCATGGCCTCTCCAAAGGCAATAAATATTTGCTAAATGAACACACAGACTTAGGAACTCCACCTTGGTGTCTCATCAAGAACCAAAGATTAAAATGTTTTCACAGCATCTAAGTCATATGATATTTTTGAAGTTGAGTTTAAAGCATTTTCAACACAATTTAATGTATATATGAGAAGCCACTACATGCCAAAGTGCTTTCAAGGCTGCCAAAGACAAAAATATTCATCAAGAAGTTTATAAAGAACTCGGTACCAGGAGTCTAAACTAAGATCATTTTTCTAAACTTAAAAGAAATATGAGTATTCACTAGTTTCCCGAGAGTTCCTTGAATTCTAACATGCTATATTCACTAATACCAGAATGTTTATGTCTGGTTGTAAGTATATATTTTTAAGTCTTTATATTTTTATAATTATCTTAAAAGTATTTTATTAAATCAGAAAATCCACGGTTGTTTTTTTATTTTTGGATCTAAATCTCAATTCATATGATACATAGTAATGGCTATGACTGCAGTTAAATACTGTACAGGTTTTGAAAATTAGTAGGGGTTGACAGTGCGTATTTAACTAACTGCAGTGGTTCCAAAGGGGGTCATTAAGACCCCCTTGCCTCAAAGCATCTGCTGTGTTCTCACCCTGCTTTATTATTAGTCTCACTGAATAAAAATAGCACTCACAATTTGGAAATTATCTTTAAACAATGCAAATGTGTTCAGACAGAGCTGAGAAAAGTGTTAGAAGACCCGTATAAGAATACCTTTCTACTTGTAACAGACTTGCCTAATAAATGGCAAAACTAAGAATTTTGAATGACTCCAGTAAAACTGACCCTCCCTGGGCTTAAATGAAGACTCTTTCCTACCCAATGAACAGCAGGACTTGTTTTAACCAATTATGCGAAGGCTTAAAATTCATCCTGCCTTCTCCAAGGTGCAAACTTCAATCCTTAACTGGCATCACCACAGTGAACTGCTTTCTAGCACACAGCAAACATAAACTGTCCCTGTGAGGGACCCATTTGGCAAAGCTGCACATTTGTGTGAGTTTCCTTATCTGGCAAGTAAGTACATTCCTGTGTGTTTTCAATCACTGCAGTGGTTTTGTCTGTCAACAAATTTAAAGTAGAATTTACAACAACTGTAGTTGGCCTTTTCCTGTTGTTTTCGTGCCTTTTGTATTTTTAAAAAACATATTTTATTATTTGCTACAATTTGCTATTTTCTAACACAAAATACCTGTCCTTATATTTCTATTATCTTATTGTTGAAAACATCAAACAAAAAGAGATATTTCTATTGTCTTATCATTTGAAAATATCAAACAAAAAACCAGAAAGTTATGGGAAATCATAAATCTTATCCCCAAATCCTGAAAGCATGAGAAGATAGAAAATTGTAATGAAGTAAGTCTAATGAACTTCTGGAGATTCTATAATACATTCACACAGAAAGGAAAATGATGACACTAAATTATAATGGAAAAGCTTTTAATACAGTAGAAAGTATCATTAGAGTAATACTACAATATTAAATCTCTTTATCCAAAATTCGAAAACATTTAAATAGAAGGCACTAGAATTTCTAATTAGTTTCCTCTAGTTCTTTCCCAGCTTTAAACCTATATCCGCTGACCCCTAAATTCCACTTCTTTGTCTTCTATACATGTGTTAATGTCCTGAACAAATGTCATCTCATCTGTTATGCTTCCTGACCAAAACGTCAGCCTCAAAACTTCTGGCCTAACCAAGTGTACTGTCAGCCATGTTCTCAGAGTATGTCATACTCACTTCCAGTACATCATTTGTCATGCGTTATTCTAGTTAATTACATACATGTCTCCTCTTCTAATAGGATTTTGTATTTTGTAAAAGCACAGGATGTCTGATTTATCTTTGGATTGCTCCAATCTTTGGATCTGCCATGGTTCCTGGGTAAGTATTACATTGGTGTTCACTAAATCTGCTTCCACCACTGAAATAACAGGAGATAGTGTGTGATGCATTGGATTTACTTAAGCCCCACAACTCTGTCCCGAATTTCATACATTAATATGTATGATATATGTGCATGTGTGTTTACAAGTCTGAAATTTAAAAGTTATCATACTTTACAGGTAGCCATCAATGGTGTGTTAAATAAATTACTCAGTATTTAATTAATGACATGTGCCCAGCACATTTCTCATGTCACATAATTGATTATATTTGATGACAGAAATATAAACTAGTATGTCTGATCAGAGAAGAAAAAGGGGAATAATCTAAAATTAGAATTAGAAACATTCTTTATAGATTTACAGTGTGACACAAGGGCCGAATAGTGAGTTTTGGATTTTGATAGATCTGGGTTCGAATCTTAACTCAGTCACTTAACTGATTGGTGATCTTGGTAAAAGTAACCAATCTCCCTGAACCTTTAGACTAAAGATTATATCTAATTTATGGTGGGATTAGATAAAACAAAGGATATAAAGTTTTGGGTAGAGTGACTATTACCCTGGAGGCACTTGATTAATTGAGCTCTTTTCATTATTCTTTTTCTTGGTTAAATTCTGGGTCGGAGGCTTAAGCACCTTTGGTCCCAGAAAAGACTGACCAAGTATCTACTAGACCTACTGAACTCCTAGCTAGGCTTGAAGGGTCTTATTTTCTGGCCAAGTCCATGGAGGTAACTACGCTTATGCAACAGCTCAAGAAGTATACAAGACAAAACAAAACAAAACAAAACAAAACAAGCCTTGATGAGAAACAAAGTAGGCAGGAGGTTCGAATGGTGACATGCTTTACTTCCCTGTATCAGCCAGAAACTGAGAGGCTCCTTGCTTAATTATTCACATAGATTTACAACCTTTTAGAGATGGAAAAGAATGCCTAGTAACCCTGGCTTTACTAATGGAGAAACTGAGGCTTGAGCAAAATAACTGGTCTGAGTTTCCACAGCTGGTTGGCAGCAGATGAGGGAAAGGAGGGCAGCTTGACATCTGGTCCAGTGCTTTTCCTTGTAAGCAGTCACACCTCTTGAAGGTGCACCCATGTAACCAGATGAAGACGGTGATACCAACTAGGACACTAAGTTTCCAAACTGTGGATCAGTTTACCTACCACTACAGAAATCTTCCAAAGGATATAAACCAGAAAACCCTCACAGGAAATGCACACATTTTATTTCTAGTTAGGGTTGTTCTCCTCTCTCTCATCCCATATCCTTTCATGCCCTCATGTTTGTGGATGGATCTTGTGTGAGTTTCAGACACTTTTACTGTCCCTTTGGCCAAATGTCTCAATGAGAACTAAGCCAGAGGTCTGCTCTGTGTTTACGTCCCTTGGGTCACCTTGGATCATGCTTGGCCTTTTAAGGCCAGTAGGCACCTGAAGCAGGAGGCAGCCATGTTCATCTCACTGTATCAGCCTCCACAGATAGAGGGGGGCACAGGTATTGAAAACAACCATGAGGGGGCGCCTGGGTGGCTCAGTCTGTGCTGACAGCTCAGAGCCTGGAGTCTGTTTCAGATTCTGTGTCTCCCTCTCTCTGACCCTCCCCCACTCGTGCTGTCTCTCTCTGTCTCAAAAATAAATAAACTATAAAAAAAATTATTTTAAAAACAACCATGAAGAGCAGAGCCAAAATCATCTTATAGAGCCCACTATGCAATTTGGAATATGCTAGGTGATTTACATATATTTTTCCTTTAATATCTATATGATCTACAGGGTAGTACTTACTATGTTCATTTTATAGATTTATAGATGAGAAAGCTGAGGTCAAGTGATGTACCTAAGACATGCACATCAGGGGTAGAACTGAGTGTCAAACCCAGACTCCATTCTCTTAACAGTTACAATGTTGCCTTTCCTTTTGGTAGAGAGATCAAAGAGTGTCTGCTTCTGTTAAGGATTCTTTATAGAAATTACACTATAATTATCAAATGTCTATTGTGTACATCAACATTTTCCTAGCCTTCAATCCCAGTTTGTCTCTCTATTCGCTGTTATGTCTCTTCCCCGAGGAAAGACCAATTTCACATCATTAAAGACATTATTTTTCTCACAAACATATCAAAACTTCTCTTCTGCATAGAAGAGAATACACAGGGGCCGGTGAAAGACTTGAATTCTTTCTAAAGGTTTCCTTTACAGTGAAGGAAAGTTAATTACTCTTCATTCAGAAAAGACTCTATTTCCACCCATAAACTGCTTTTCTGAAAACTCCAGGAGCTCTTGTTAAAAAACCATGATTTTCTTTTTTACAAATCATATGGTGCTGGAGAATGGTTTTTCTTACGCTTCTTTTGAAATGACTATGGGAAGAAACAAGTCAAAGAAATGTATAAGTGAATATCCCCTCTCTCTACATACCTCTTGTATGTGCATGTGTATAAGAATATATATACACATATGCAGTCTTCTCACTAAAACATATGTGACTCGGCTTCACCAAAGCCAGTACTCCATAGTTTCATTAGACATTTATTGGTGCCAACTAAGTGCCATCTAATAGGCTGGGCTCTGTGAATTTTGTGTGGGAGGAGCTGACCCTGCTCTCAAGTTCTTAGTCAAGGATACATGTCTGTATATACACTTCAGTAATTTACCAAAGGAAATCAACTTTCCTATATAATTAGGATTTTGTTCTTAGTTCCTGGAAATAAATTACCTATGGTCAGAGGACAGTGGCATTGAATGTATCAGTTAAAACTGTTTATAATATATACATGACCATTTTCCTCAGCATGGTTCATCTTACCTTGTTGATCTTTTGGTGGTACTGATAAAGAATTCTGCATTATGATGTATTTGACTTGAATAACAATGTCCCTAAAAATAACCAAGCACAAATAATAATTAGAAGACAGTTCAGATGCCTTGTTCATAGACATGAAAAATATAAATTATAAGCTCTTTAAAAATTCTTCCTATTTATAATTGTAGGAGTAGTAAGAAATGGACTGAACTATCAAAAAACTAATGTTTTTATTTCCTTCATTGTCATAGAGACAGAATTTTACTGAATGTACTAATGTGGGCAGCAATGACACTCTGAGAGAGGAACTGTATTAGCACCTCTGCCCAGAGAAGGCCAGAGAAATGTGAAAGTTTGCAGAACTGAGATCCCCTAAAAATGCCCTGCCAGATAATTATGTTTCATATACTCTATTTAAGAAGAAATAACTAAAATGTTTAATATAGGTAAAGGCAGTATAGTTGCAATATACTCATTTGATGAAATATAATTCGGCCATTAAGATACAATTATGAAGATTATGTAGCACAATGGAAAATGCACTGAGTGAACACCCTAAATGACATACACCGTAGGATTACAACTAGATAAAAAACAAAGGTATAGCAAAATGCATGACAGGCAATATGTTAAGATGTGTTTTGGCAATGTGTTTGTTGAGGCATTACATGTGTTGTTGCCTTTAATTTAGCTATTTTCCAACTTGTCTATAATACAAGCTATTTTCCAAATTGTCTATAAATATATATTCAAACTATTTGAATATAAAAATAAGGCAATTAAAGACATTGAAAAAATAGGTAAATATCTTAAACGCCATCAAACACAAAAGTGTTTCTAGCATGACACCAAAGACAGAAGCCATGAAGGTAAAGACATGAATTTTTCTATTTAAAATTGTAAATGCTTTTAAATAGAAAATTGGCCAAAATTAAAAGGCATGACTTCTGCTATAGCCAAGATTGAGTTAACAGAGTCCAGATTTGTCCTCCTGGCTGAAACAACCAAAAATATAGACAAAATATGTGAAACAGTATTTCAAAACACTGGACATCAGATCACAAAAGACCTATCTCCTGGGAGACAGGAAACAAATGAGATGAGCCCTATGGCAATGTTGTAGGAAGGGAGAACCCTGGTGGAGATTCCCAGAGTAATGGAGAAAGGAGAGCTGTAGAAAGAGAAAGAGCAATGAAGAGGGTCTCCATGAATATTTGCTTATGTACTGCTCAGCACATGCAAGTGAAGAAACTACCTTTGGTCAGGAGAAGATCCAAGTTGCTCAACACTCACAAGTGGGGCAGGAATATTGCCTATTGCCACCAGCGAGACTGAAAACACCCCTAATTGAGGACATCAAGTAGAGCACAGAAAAGGGTCTTGCTTTAGTAAAGGGAAAAATTTAATTAAGCCCTACACCAAGCATTTCTCTGGTTTCTTTTGTTTGAGAGAGAGAGAGAAGGAGACAGCAAGTGCATGTGTGTGAGTGCATGCAAGGGGGGTGGGGGCAGAAGGAGAGAAAAAGAGAGAGAAATCTTAAGCAGGCTCCATGCCTAGCGCCGAGCCCCACATGGAGCCCACCATGGAGCTCAATCTCATGACTCTGAGATCATGACCTGAACTGAAATCAAGAGTTGGATGCTTAACCAACTGAGCCACCCATGCGCCCCTATCTGGTTTCATATAACAAATCTTAAAGCAAGACTGAAAAGGAACAAACTATTTCCAAGTGTCTTAACTGTGCATTTAGAACAAAACTCAAGAATATTTACAGACCTACAAAAATATCCATCACACAAGGTAAAATTCATAATATTTAACATTTAATTAAAAATTATTAAGCATTCAAAGAAGCAGGAAAACATGAGCCATAATACAGAAAATAATCAAAACTGACCCTGAACTGACACAGATGTTAGAATTAGCTGTCAAAGTTCAAATTGTAATTAAGTAATAACTGTATTTCATATGTTCAAAAGTTGAATATAGATAGGAAAGATATTAAAAAGACCCACATAAAATTTGCAGAGATGAAAACTATAATATATAAAATGAAAATACATTTGGATGGGATTAACAGCATATTAGCCATGTCAAAAAAAATATGTTAGCAAGCTTGAAGGCATAGTAATAGAAATTTTCCAAAAGGAAACTCAGAAGGAGTAAAAAAAGAGAAGAAAAGAAAAGAGAGCAACTTCAAGCAGCCTAAATATATCAGTAATTGGAGAGGTGAAAGATGGAAAGACAAAAAAAAAATCATTTTAGAAATAATGGCAGAAATTTTTCCAAATTTGAGTAAAGCTATAAACACATAGATCTAAAGAGCTCAAAAACCCACGAAAACTATACCAAAGAATACTGGTCAAAAATAGTGGGGAAAAAAAGTTTTTTAAAGGCATTCCCAACATATCTTATGTATAGAGGACTTCTTGTTGGAAACAATGCAAGTGAGAAGACAGTGGAGCAGCATCTTTAAAATACTGTAAGAAAAAAACCCTGTAATCTAGAATTCTATTTTCAGAGACAGTATCTTTAAAAAATAAAGGAGAAATGAAAGATACTTTTGTAAATACAAAAGCTGAAAGAATTCATTACAAGTCCACTACACTATAAAAATGCTAAACAATGTCTTTTAGGTAAAAAGAGTAAAACACTAGATTAGGATATGGATCTATATGTAGGAAGGAAAAATACTAGAAATGGGAACTACATGGTAAGCATACAAGGTTTTTATTCTTAATATTTAAATCTCCTAAAAATATAACTATTTAAATAAAAATAATTAAGAATGCAATGTGGGGTTTATAACATAGGTAAAAATGATATATGATACCAATAGGATCAAAATTGAGAGGGGAGTAATATAAGTATATAATTGTAAGTTTCTTTATTATCAGTGAAGTGATATAATATCACTGGAAAGTAGATTATGGTAAGTTAAACATGTATATTATACATGTGAAAGCAATACCTACAGTCACTAAACAAAGAATTTTAGATACAAAGCCAACAATAAAAAACCAGAATCATAAAAATATTCAGTTTTTCAAGGGAAAATGAAAAAAGAATAAAACAAATGGGAAAAATAGAAAAAATTTAGCAAGATGATAGATTAAAACCTAATCATATCAACAATAATATTAAATATAAATGATCTACATATTATAATAAAAGATAATACTTGGATAAATATGCAAGGCTCAACTACATGTTGCCTGTGAGAAAGGCACTTTTAAATAAAATTTTTTTTTAATATTTATATATTTTTGAGAGACAGACAAAGCGTGAGCAGGAGAAGGGCAGAGAGAGAAGAAGACACACAATCTGAAGCAGGCTCCAGGCTCTGAGCTGTCAGCACAGAGCTGGATGCAGGGCTCGAACTCACGAACTGCTAGATCATGACCTGAGCTGAAGTCGACCACTTAATCGACTGAGCCACCCAGGCACCCCAAGAAAGGCACTTTAAATATGGAGATACAAATAGATTATAAGTAAAAGAATGGAAAAAGATATATAATGTTAGTAGTAGACAAAAGAAAGGTAGAATGGCTATATTAATATCAGAAAAAGTAGAAAACAGAACAACAAATATTAGCAGGCATTAAGAAAGTCTTTCATAATTATAAAAGGTCAACTCATCAAAAAGAGACAATAATCCCAAATGTTTATGTCCCAAATAACTGAGCTTCAAAATACATAAAGCAAAAACTGATAGAGCTGCAAGGAGAAATATACAATAATTCATAATCAATAATGAGACAGAAAATCACTAAAGATATTAGAGGTCAAATTGACCTAACTGACATTCATAAAATATTCCACCCAACATAACAGAATATACATTGTTTTCAAAGCACATGAAATATTTATCAAGACAGACTATATTCTAGGCCATAAAAACAAGTCTCAGTACACTTATGAGGATTCAAGTCATATAATGTACTTATGTACATTATACTTATGTACATTCAAGTCATATAATGTACATATGTATATGTACAGAATATACAACATAACAGAATATACATTATTTTCAAAGCACATGAAATATTTATCAAGACAGACTATATTCTGGGCCATAAAAACAAGTCTCAATACACTTATGAGGATTCAAGTCATATAATGTACTTTTATGTACATTATGCCTTATGTACATTCAAGTCATATAATGTACATATAATGTCAGAGAACTCTGACCACAATGGAATTAAAATAGAAAACAAAACAAAACCACAAATACTACCTGGAAAATCTCTAAATATTTGTTCATTAAATCACATACTTATAAATAACCTATGGGTTCAAAGAAGAAATCAAAATAAAAATTATAAAGTCTTTTGAACTGAGTGAAATGCAAACACAACATATCAAAAAGCAGTACACAGGGAGAAACTGAGAATACTAATCATCTCTTTGAGTAAAGTAGATCTTAAGTCAATGACCTCAGTTTCTACCTTAAAAACCAGAAAAAGCAAATTTAACCAAACGTGGAAGAAAAGAAATAAGAGATTGGAGAAGAAATAAGTGAAATGAGCAACAGAAAAATAGATAAAAATAAATTAAATCAAAAGCAGATTTTTTGAGAATATCAATAAATTTGATAAACATTTAGTTTAATTAATCATAAGAAAGAAGACACAAATGACCAATATCAGGAATGAGAGGTGACATCACTATAGACACTAATGCTATTAAAAAGATAATAGGGATCATTACAAACAACATTTTGGCAATAAATTTGATAAATAAAATAAACAAATTCCCTGAAAGACACAAACTACCAAAGCTCACTCAAGAGTGAGTGACTCATAAGAGACTCTTAAATACAGAAAACAAACTGAGTGTTGATGGGGGTGGGGGTTGGGAGGTGGGTTAAATGGGTGATGGACATTAAGAAGGGCACGTGTTGGGATGAGCACTGGGTGTTATATGTAAGTGATGAATCATTGGGTTCTACTCCTGATGCCAACATACACTGTATGTTAACTAACTTGAGAATAAAAAATAAATAAAAATAAAAAATAAATTTTAAAAAATGAAGTGAGACTTATATTTTCAAAGAAAATGAATTTTTAGTTAAAAATCTTCCCTCAATGGAAACTCCAGTCCCAAATAGTTGTTTTGATGAAATCTACTGAATATTTAAAGAAGCGATAATACTAATTATATACAAATATTTCCAGAAAATTGAGAATGAGGAAATTCTAACAATCTAATTCTGAGGCCAGTATTATACAGATACTAAAACCAGACAAAAAGCCACTGAGAAGGAAAGAAACCTCCAGACCAACATCCCCAATAACGTCAATGCAAAAATTATAAGCAAAATTTTAGACCAAAGACACTACAAAAAGAGACAACTACAGGCCAATATCCTTGATGAACACAGATTCAATAATCCTCAACAAAATACTAACAAACCAAATTCAACAATATTTTAAAAAATTATTCACCACAAATCACGTAAGATGTAGTCCTGGGATGCAAGAGTGGTTCAATATTTGCAAATCAATCAATATAATATCTCACATTAACAAGAGATAGGATAAAAACCATATTATCATCTCAATAGATGCAGAAAAAGCCTCTGACAAAATACCATATTCATTCATGATAAAACTTTTAACAAAGTCAATTTAGAGGGAACATACCTCAACATAACAAAGCCCATATATGAAAAACCCACACCTAAACATCCTACTCAATGGTGAAAAACTGAGAGCTTTTCCCCTAAGATCAGGAACAGGACAAGGATGTCTACTCTTACCATGTTTATTCAACATAGTACTGGAAGTCCTAGCTGCAGCTGTTAGATAAGAAAAAGAAATAGCAGACATCCAAATTGGTAAGGAATAAGTAAAACTTTCCCTATTTGCAGATGACATAAAACTGTATATAGAAAATCCAAGACTCTACTATTAGAACTGATAAATGAGTTCAGTAAAGTTGTAGGATACAAAATTAATATACAGAAATCTATTGTATTTCTATACACTAATAATGAAGTAGAAAAAAGAGAAATTGAGAAAACAATCTATTTACAATCACACCAAAAAGAACAAAATACCTAGGAATAAATTTAACCAAGGAGTTGAAAGACCTGTAAAACTTTTCTGAAAACTATAAAACTTAACTGATGAAAGATATTAAAGACAACACAAACAAATGAGAAGATATTCCATGCTCATGAACTGGAAAAATTAATATTACTAAAATCTCCATACTACTCAAAGTAATCATAGATTTAATGCAATCCCTATCAAAATACCAACATTTTTCACACAAGTAGAACAAATAATACTAAAATTTGTATGGAACCACAAAAGAGTCCAAAGCACCAAGGCGATCTTGAGAAAGAACAAAGGTAGAGGCATCACAATTCCAGATTTCAAACTATACTACAAAGCTATGGTAATCGAAACAGTATGGCAGTATCACAAAAAGAGACACACAGATCAACAGAATAAAGAGCCCAGAAAAAACCTACAATTATATGGCCAATTACTGTAGGACAAAGGAAGCAGGAATATAAAATGGGGAAAAGACTGTTTCTTCAATTAATAATGTTGGGAAAACTGGACAGCTATATGCAAAAGAATGAAACTGGGTCACCTTCTTATACCATACAAAAAAAATAAACTCAAAATGGATTCAAGACCTAAATGTGAAACCATAAAACTTCTAGAAGAAAACATGGGTAATAATTCTCTGGCATCAGCCTTAGCAACATTTTTTCCCTCAGGCAAGGGAAACAAAAGCAAAAACAATTGGGACTAACACCAAAATTGTGCTTTTTGCACAGCAAAAGGAACCAACAAAACAAGGCAACCTACATAATGGGGAGTGATATTCACATGGAGACTCTGAGGAGTATTTTTGCAATATGCATCCTAAGCCTTAAAGTTCTGCATTCCTTTTGATTCTGACCTTCCTTCCACTTCAGAAAGTCATCATGATAATGTGCAAAGCTATATTGCCATCCATCTTCATTATCATCATTTTTATTACCTTTTTAGAATTCTTCAGGGTGCCATACACACCAAATGTAAAACCTCTAAGTAAATTAGGATACATTTTTACAATACAACTATTACAAACAATGTTCTTTAAAATACTAAAAATATGAAAAATGCTTACCATACATTTTTGTATGAAAGGGGTTAGTTACAGAGAGGTATGGTTCAATATTTCTCCCCCATATATGCATGAGAAAACTACTAAATATTAAAAGGGGCTATTTCTGAGTAGGGGATTAATTCCTATTTACTTTCCTTTTTATGTTTATGGATATCTAAGTTTCCCTAGTGAACAAATACTATTTTTGTTATCAGAAAAAAAAAAAAAGAAAAAAGAAAAGTCTTTGGATTATTGCTCTGGAATGCTATATAAGGAGTGCCATTAAAATAATTTTACCTGTACCCCCAATATTTTGGTATTTCAAGTCAAAAATTTGCTCAAATGGAGTCTAATGCCTTCCTCTGCCACATAAAGTACGGCTGTATTTAACTCTATACTTTAATTATGGAAAATGAATAAATTAAGTATAATTTATGCCTAATTATCAGTAAAGAAAACTTATGAATAATCATAATCTTGCATCTTCTAATTGAATAAAAGTGCATTACATAAATGTGCTAGAGGAAAAGTTGCATTAAAAATTCACATAAGATCTAACATTATTTTTCAAATACCATACAAGCAAAGTCAATATGCCTCTTTACTCAAGGTACACTGATCTAGTACTAGCAGGAAGTGTGTCCTTCAGAATATATATAACCTCTGATAATTATAACCTGGCTTTTCTTTTTAATAATTTTTTAATGTTTATTTATTTTTGAGAGAGAGAGAGACCGGAAGAGGGGCAGAGAGAGAGACACACACACACACACACAGAATCCAAAGCAATAAGCTGACTTTTTTAATTTGAATGCTGAAAAGTATACTAAGTAGAAAAATCTATCTGAAAGGAAAAAAAAATGAGTGCAAAGAGTAATGTCATCAATTATAGCATGATTTAATACAATATGCTTTGTAAATCACTCACATGATTACTTTTAATTTTAGTTAATACGTCATATTTAAAGAGTTGATTAAAAATGAAAATTAGGTGAATTGGTTATTTGAGAAGTGACAGCTTGCTGGTTCTGGAAATGGAAATCTCCCATTTATTCCTAGTTGAAGGAACCTAAGGCAGATAGTACCTGGTCTTTGTTATCCTACCTTGCCTTAAAAATGAATTTAGACAAAGAACCTTACACAAAATAAAAAATCATTTGCTCCATGCTCAACAAGCTTATTAACATTAACTCATGGTGTGAATGTGTGTTTCATCACATGCTCCTTTGTGTGTATATGGACAACAACCAGAGCTGCAATGTGGATGTTCATCTAGATAATTATTTCTAGGGAACTATTCCCTAGAGAATAAAACATTGTACACTTCCTGCCTGATACAGTGTCATTCAGATAAATGCCATAATATAATAAATTTGGCCAGGAGAACTTGGAATATGAAAATATTTAAAAAGGTAATAAAGTCTTGAGTAATTAACAGACTCTTTGTCCATTAAGATAATGTGCTTGGGCAGCTGCTCGTCTCTCAGGCCTTCCTCTAGTTCTGATTCTACTGTGACTTTTGATTTTCAAGTATTGGACAGTGACTATCGCACAGGTTTTAGGTTGGAGGTCAGAACCAGAGTTGGTGAATCCACAGATGACAGCTTCACCACACTAACTGTAACTCTTCCGCACTGAGTGCTTACTGTATGCTGGACCTACAAGTTAACTCACAGCAACTGTCATCTTTCAAGTCAAGAAACTGAGGCTCAAAGAAATTAAGTAACACGTGCAAGGTCACTAGGATGAGCCCAAATTAATTTCCCCAGGTGTGTCTGATTCCTAAATTCAGATTCATAGACACGCTCATGCTCTCCTGCACGCAGATTCTCCCTCCCTCTCCACCCCCCCTCCCCTTTTTTTTCCTCTGATGCCCCCAAGAACACACACACAAGTGTGGATCAGGTCAATGGAAATACTACATAGAATGTTCTTGTGCTGGATCCTAGAATTGAAGGCAAATCAGTGAAACAAAGAACTTTCTCATGACTACTGACATTCAGCTATAGAACCTGTTCCACAACATGCTAGATGACATATTAAACTCTTGTCACTGAAAAAGTTGAGGAAGAAGCTGACTGAAGCTTTTTTTTTGTTTTTGTTTTATCAACCCTAAGAATACATAATGTACACCTTAGGAACGTGGCAGGAAAGGACTGAAACAGGTTGTGTAACCCCAGACAACATATAACTGAAAAAGCCACCTTTCTTTTCTGTATTAAGGAAAGGAAAACGGTCATGACACAGAGGAGGAGAAAAAGGAACTGTTTGAATGAACTTGTAATTGTGAAGTATTCGATGCTGCTCTTGTCCTTTATATACTTAGGATTGTTTGGAAAAATTTAATGCACTTGTGAATGAATTTTCCTAGCTTGTTTTAAGTAATTTCATGTGCTCATTATACTTCACCATTCCTTTTTTTTTTTTTTTTACTTAAAAAAAATTTTTTTACATTTATTTATTTTTGAAAGACAGAGAGAGACAGAGCACAAGTCGGGGAGGGGCAGAGAGAGAAGGAGACATAGAATCTGAAGCAGGCTCCAAGCTGTCAGCACAGAGACTGACCCGGGGCTCAAACCCACACCCTGGGGGACCATGACCTGAGCCGAAGTTGGACGCTTTTTTTTTACTTTTCAAATCAACTTAATTGAGGTATAATTTACATATAACAAACATATACCCCACTGAGTATCACATTCCTGTTTCCTATTAGGGGCCTGGCTGGCAGGACCCAGTGCCCCTTCCAGGGCTAACTAATCTGGGAGAGGGCAAACAACTCCCTAGGAACATACCTTCTATATGCAAATCAACCAATCCAAAGTCCACATCCCCAACCACCTCCATTATCTTGCTGTCACATAACTTGCCCATATTCTGCCTCCCCCCACCCAGGGCCAGGTTCTAGACCACTAGGACCACCCTACAGCCTGAACTGCTAAAATCATTCAAACTAGCCAACCCTAAACTTTTATCTTGCCCTGCCTTATCTTTCCCAGGAAAACCACAATAAAGGCTCCAGGCCATGCTTTCCCATAGCTCCTTCTGTCTCCTGACCAGCCCTGGAACTTCCCAGTGTGGCCACGTTGGATGGCATGTTCCCTTCTCTTAGGGACTATAAGTAATACACTCTTCTTTCAAAGGTAGTTTTCTCTGTGTCTTTCACCATACCATACCTGAACAAATCCCAGATATATTTTAAGAACATATAAAATATTAATATCACTTCAAAAAGTTCCCTCATTCCCTGAAAAAGTTCCCTTGTGCTCCCTACAGTCAACCCCCATTCCTCATGACAGGGCCCAGGCAATCACTGATGCTTTCTGTCACTATAAATTAGCTTTGCCTGTTCTAGAATTTTATATCATTACATATCAATCAAACAATACGAATTCTCATGTTGTGTGCATCAAATCATCCCACTCTCTTGCCGAATGGTATCCATACACCCACTGATGGGCATTTGCATTGTTGCCAGTTTAGGGGTATCATGAATAAAACCACTATAAATATCTGTGTCCAAGTATTTGTGTAGATAAATGTGTTCACATCTCTTCGGTGAAAGCCTAGGAATGGAATTGCTGGGTGGTATATTAAATGTATGTTTAACTTTATAAGCAATTAATTAATTGCTTATTTTCCAAAGTGGTTTTCATTGATTTAAAAAACTACCTCTTCTAAGCAATGATGGAATTCATGTTTTTTGAGATCTTTACATAAATAAGAGGACCCAAATACCTTAAGGTTCAATTTTGTTAAAATAATAAAAGCTTATAGTACATAAATTCTAACAGTAGCATTCATCATTCACTCAGTTATAATAAAGGCTTATTCTTATCTCTGCCCTATTTTAGAAACAAATAATAAAATTCTCAAATTGGCACTAAAAGATTATAAAGGCTGAAAGAGAATCTACAGAATAAATTTGGATCCATTTAGGAAATTCTTAGTGCTTCATTAATATAATGTATTAATATTTGACAATCTCCTTCCTTCTCTAAATGGCTGCATACTGCTAATGAGTTCAATAAGAAAGCCCCTCTTTAAATTTAGATATTTCTGAATGTCAGCCACTGAGAGAGTCAAGTGCTTTACCGAACCATCCTGAGGAACTAATTTGTTTAAGATCCTCCAAGGCAACTTCTTTTCTACTTAGAATTGGGGGAACTTTGGAAGTACAGAGTCCTACCTCCCCTAACTTTTTAGCTGTGTTGTTAAGGTGTTCTCACCAGATGCTCACTACTCTTTCCCAAACCAAAAACCCCTAGACTGACCCTTAATTTTGAAGACCAGTTCCAGCCCAATCTCAACGAGTTAAATGCAATGCAATGAGTTAAAAGTTGAAAAGGATCAGCAAACTGAGGAGATAAATGTTTTTAACTAAAACTTCTTACTGTGTGCCCTTGGAGAATCATTTTATCTTATTTCTGTTCCAGTTTCCCCAAATTAGGAAGGGAGAGATTATATTAATATTTGTTGGCTGAAGAAAACATTAAACTAGATCTTATGTATCAAAAATACATTGTAAAAAAAAGAAACTATTCAAAAAACAGTGTATTTTGTATGTTAATAAAGTTCTCCAGGATTCTTCCAAAAGCTAGAAATGGTTATTGCTATCTTTGGCATTTCCAAGAAAAAAAAGGGAATATACCAGATCATATTTAGAAACACAAACTACATTATTTCTGACTGTAATGTCTAATCATTTACCCTCATAAAGTGCATGTATACTAGAGTTCTTTCACATGTGCTACATGTATGACTGAATGAGGCAGAATGTTTGGGAGGGCATTTTTCCACCTCAGTCAAAATCTGTCCAGGAAAATATGTTCTAGCCTGAGGCCTTCGTTTCTTTTCCCTTCACAGGTTTTCTATATAATTTCTTCCCACTCCTGTGGCTCTAACTACAACTCTAAATTTATATTTCTAGTTTCCAGGTTCCAGGGTGAAATGTTCTCTGTTTATTACATATCTCCACTTGGCTACCTGCAGACGAAACGTAACTCCTGTTTCCTCTAAGGTGTTTTTCAAAGTTAACGCTTCTACTCCAAACCCATTACTGCCTTAGTTCAGGTCTTGCCGCTATTACAACAGCTTCCTAAATTGACTTCCTATCTCCCGGCTTCTAGGTTTCCATCTTTCCAGTCTATTCTTTGTGATAGAGCTAGAACTATATTTCTATTTTTCCTTTATAATGAAAAAATTTCTATTTTATTCAAATTTGTTAAGTAGAACTGACAGATAAAATTGTATATGTTTAGAGTGTATAATACAATGATGTGACATATGTGTGCTTTGTGAAATGATTACCACAATCAGGTTAATGAACATATCCCATCATCTCACATAGTTACCTTTTGTGTGTATGCATGTGTATGTGTGCTGGAAACACTTAAGGTCTACTCTTTCAGCAAATTTCAAGGAAACAACACAGTATCACTAACTATAGTCACCATGCTGCACATTACATTCCCCAGAGACAAGCACTTTGAATTCTCAAAGCTGATTCTTCAGGTATTTCTTCTCCATATCTGTGGATAACATGCTTATGATCCTACTTCCTGACTTTTCTGTTTTAGGCAGTATCTATTGATGTTCCACTGTGGAGAATGAAGATTTAGCTCAATTTTTCTCCATCAACAAAAATCTTGCTTAATAATTATTTTTTATTTTTATTTTTTTAATGTTTGTTTATTTTTGAGAGAGAGCTAGCAAGTAGGGGAGGGACAGATAGAGAGGGAGACACAGAATCCAAAGCAGGCTCCAGGCTCCGGGCTATCAGCAGAGCCTGATGCAAGGCTCGAACTCACAAACCACGAGATCATGACCTTAGCTGAAGTCGGATGCTTAACCAACTAAGCCACCCAGGTGTCCCATAATCTTTCTGAGTATAGAACTCCAGGTTGAAATTTAAAGGTGTTGTTCCACTCTCTCTTGGTTTACAATGTTGGTGTTAACAAATCTGAAGTTATCTGTGGTCCTTTGGATGCAGTCTGTTTTTATTTTTTCTTCTATGGAAACAATGTTTAGAAATTTCACAATAAAGTATCTCAGCATATTTTCATCCATTTGTCAAGCATTTGGTGGGCCTTCTCAACCTGGAAACTCCTGTATTCAGATCCTGGGTTATTCTATTATTTTTCTGAGATTTCCTAATTTACTTTTCTCTGCTCCCTTCCCACCACTGCCCTGAATTCTTATTATTCAGGACAGTTACACCTTTTTCCCCCCTTTTCCTATGTCTCCTCTCTTATTTTTGCTCTTTCTGGAAAAAAATTATCTTCCAGTGTTTCAATTGAGTTCCAACTGTCATCTTTACCCAGTGATTCCTGAATGGTCTTTTACTTTTATTTTTTTTATGTAATCTCTAAACCCAATGTGGGGCTGGAACTTACAACCCTGAGATCAAGCACCTCATGCTTCACCTAATGAGCCAACCAGTCACCTCCCATAAATGGTGTTTTTAATGCAAATCTGATTGTGCTTTTCCTAGGCCTCGAGTCCTTCAGCAGCTCCCTGTGGTTCATAAGAAAAAGCCCGACCTCTTTCATACAGCACACTGGGCTTCTACACACTGGCCTGTGTGGTCATCCCACTACATTAGTAAGAGCTGCACCTCCAAAGCTGGCCAAATAGGTTCCCTCCTATGCCTCCACGATTCTTCTCTCCCCTATCTTGCTACATACTTCTTACTCAACTTCTTCTGCAGTGTCCACCTGGCCAATCCAAGGCATTTTTGATTGATTTATCCATTGTCTTCCAACACACACTGGCTCTCTCTTAGCAGCAGTATCTGTTTAAATCTGTCTGTTTTCCCCTTAATTTTATGAGTTTCCTGATGGCAGGGACAATGTCATATTTACCTCGATATTTCCAGAACCTAGCAGTGACTGGTATGCAACGAGGTTTAATAAATGTTTATTGAATGAATAAATGTCAGCAGTCCTATAAAATCGACAGTGCTAGGAATTAATTAACAATACTTGCACAGTTCCATCTAGTGCTTTTCATACCATTGAAATCTTTTAGTTTGCAATAGTAAGTTTCTAAAATTCTGAGTAATTTTTTTTAATGAATAGTGATTTTCAAAATCTGAGGTAATGTCTTTTTAATTTTTCCATTATTACACTTTTCCATAACCTAAAGTGACAGATAGTTGTCTAAGTTAATTTTTTCAGTAGTAAATTTCCTTTGATCATTGACTGATTGCCTCCTTCTGTTTTCAGAAGGACTGAAACACTCCTAAAGTGACTTAAAAATTATCTTATGTAACTTTAAAAAAAAAAAGTCCTACTTTCTATTTCTCAAGTGCCTGGCTTAGGGCTTTTCAGATAGATCAACAGTGTTATCACCTACAGATAACAAGTCCTGGGAAACAATGATTCCCAGCATTATCTGTAAGTGCAATACGTTGGTGCTGTGGCTTTTCTGTTAAAAGGCCTCTGTGCATTTTAGTCATATTTGAAAAGACCCAAGTTTTGGCAAGTTTTCACAAACAGGCATCCTTCTATTCCTTATTTATTCAAATGTAAAAGATACAAATGTAAGAAAAATATTTGGGTGTTTCTACATCAACTAGAACATCCGCCTGGATTCTCAATGCTAAAAGAATGAAGTTGTTCAGGCCAGTGAGGTTACCATCACATCACGATGCAGATGAAATCACTGCACAAAAGTACGCCATTTGGTAATAAATGACACTCATCAGTAAAATAAATACATAAAATAAAGACGCTGCCATTTACACATTCATGATATAGATACACATTGTGCAACTTCATTATTTCATTCCCTTGGATCATTCTGGCTGGCAGTGTTTCAATCAGTTTAGATTTAATTCATTACCTTGAAATAATCACGCATCTCTACCATTTTTGCTCTTCTCTTGTCTACAAGCAGTGATATAATCATCTTTAGAAAAAGCAGGCTGACAGAAAATTGATAAATTTCAAGATCATTTTGGATTCCTCACATTCATTTTCTCTCCTAAATCTCACCGGCTGCAAAGCACCATGGAGCTTTGGTTTCATCACCACACCCCAGTTCTGCCTCCTGCGTCTCTACCTGTCTCACCTCCTCAAAGCCCTGGTAGTAAGATCCGTTTCTCTCTCAGCCCTGCCCCCATCTTTAGCTTTTTCTTCCTTCTCTACAGTGTGTTTGCATTACATTAAAAGCTTTACAATGACTGTTTCAATTAAAAACACATCACTGATATCCTGCTAACGTTATCCATATTTTTTATGTTCTTGTGGGTGTGTGAGCTGCCACTAACAAATGATTCTGGTGATTTTTCTCCTTTTAAAATAATTCACACTTCATCTTTTTCCTGGAGCACTGTTCAGCATCAGCTAAATTTTTGTTATTCCACCGCCCTAATGGCATTGGTCTAACACTCAAGGTTATCATAAAATGGTTATCTCCAACATGGAAATAGCTAAGTAAAAATGAACAAGTCTCCCTCTCATTCCATAACCGCAATCCCGCCCCCTGCACCCTCCAGAGGCAACAATCCTTCACACCTATGTGGTTCTCCTTTCAGAAACAGTCTGTGTGTATATAAGCTAACACGTGTAGAAATACGCTTTACCCCTCTTTCTCCCCTCCCCAAATCTGAGCAGATTATACAAGGTGCTCTTTTTTCACTTAATATATTTTCAAGAGCTCTCCATATCAGCACTTAGGGATCCTCTTCATTCTTTTTAAAGGCTGTAGAGTATGTCATTGCACAGACTCACTCTTATTAACCAGCCACCCACTGGCTGACAATGACATTGTTCTCAGCCTTTTGCTTTCATAAACAAAGCTGCAGTGTGCCTTCCTACACTTATATCTTTGGTAACATGTGCAAGTCCATCAGTAGGATGAAAGCACAGTAAAGAATTTCTTAGGTTGATTTAAAATTTTTGTGGATTTTATCAAATCATACTCAAAGAAGTTGAGTTTGTTTCATGCAAACAATGCATGAAAGTGCCTCTAAACTGCTATTTGCAGAAATTGCCACAGGAATTTTTCACGTCAACTATCCAAAAGCTTCAAAGACATTTTTCTCAACTCCAGCTGAATATAAAAACACTGCTCTTTGTTGAAATATACAAATACCGACAATAAAATGAAAACCAAGTTTCACATCTCAAGGATTTAGAAAGGTGATTGTGCAAAATCCCTGACAGACTAGAAAAGCGAAAAAGAGTTGGTTGGAAGAAAAAGCGCTGCTGCCCAGCATCACCCAAAGGAAGTGGGTATTAATGTCACGGACCATTGCCCATTAGTTAGTGTCAGTACGCTCTTGCTATGAAAAGACAAAGTGATTTCCTAATTGAAAAAGACAAACCAGGTAAAATATCAGGTGGAAAACATCCTACATATTTGAAAAACTAGGCTTTTAAAAATGGTTTTCTTTTCAAGACATTACAGAATACACAGGTATGGTTTTAAAGGATAATTTTATAGTGTAAAAATGGTGCTTCGTCTGACATGAAATGATGTCCTGACTGAGGGGCTACCAGCTGAGGATCAGGTGAACCCAATTAACCCAATTTTTACTTGTCCGTACTAAGTGATTTCTTTTAGATGTATACTACTCCCTAAATCCTTTAGGGTACAACATAGAAAACCATAAACAGGCTATAAAGGTCATGACATTAATTTTCCTGTCATTCTCATGCTTTAAATAGGCATCAGAAAACTAAAAAAAAAAAAAAAAAAAAAATCTCATCCTCTGGGAAGGAAGGCAAATCTGAAACTAATTATGGTAGTTATTATTGTAATACTATTAAATTAAACACTGTGACCCAAGCTAAATTTATCTTGGTAGCTTTTGTTAATGAATAAAACTTCCGAAATGAGATTACTGCATCCTCTCATAGAGCAAAATGATGCACCAGAGGACTAGCTGAACAAAGGAATCACTCAAAAACCTGAATTTTCACTCACCTACAGCTTAACTAAAAAGTTTAATAAGCATACATGGAATATTTTTACATAAAATGCTCTTATCTCTCACAGAGCTTTATTTAAAAAGTAAAAACTTCACGTGGGCAGAATACGAGCCAACAGTCCTATCTGTCATGGGCAGTTTATCTCCACGTGGTTTCTGTGATCCAATACGTCTTGTCTCCTATTTTGTGAACTAGGGACTTGCTGGTAACTATCAGTATTTATTTATACCTAAAAGAAAATGACATGTGTGAGGGGAGTATCTCAGTAGCTTCTTTCTCTGCTCAAATTTCTACAATTCAAAGTGCTTTAGGTATTTGGAGGACAACATGGTCCAGAAGCAACATCCAAGCTTAATAGTTTCCTGGTAGTTCAGGTTCCTGCCTCGTTACCAACACTGGGCCTGGGCTCTCGCTGGGAGAGGAAGCCGTTTGACCTGGCAAGTGGGAAGTATTCGCCGTCTGTGTCCTCGAGTGCCCCAAAGCTGGAATGATTCCCCATGCAGACTCTGTTAGGCTCTTTTAATCCTTTGCAGTGCTGGGGGAGAGATGAGGGCCGAGGACAGTGAGTGATGCGTTTGGGTGGGTGGGAAGGAAAATTAGGCAAGAAGAAGGGGTATCAACATCTGCGTGAGACTAAAGAGCTGGGGAAAGATGAATAGGTAGCGATAACAAAAGAAAGAAAAAGGCAGTGGGAGGAAAAAGGAACAGTGGCAATATTATTTTAAAAGGAGAAATGGTATGTGAAGGAAAAAATCTCTTAAATTCCAGTTTCTTTAAATATCTCAGAAGATACAGAAAACATTTGAAGAGTGTTCTTCATACACTCTATTGCAGTTAGTAATGACACGGGACTTTCTGTGCATTGGTGACAGTCTCAATAGTCTCAGGACTTCTGACTAGTTGTTAAATGATTTTGTTGCCCATCAGCTGTAATAGCTTATTAAAACTTAACTTAAGGGGACTAAAATACTTTAAGAGCATCTTTTATTTCTCTAAATTTGAAAGTTAACCTTAGCATAAGATTCTCTAATTGTCTTTGTCTAGAGGTGTTAGCTGACGATGAGGAAGTACCACATCAGAAAGATGTGAGAAAAATCAGAATGCAGAAGACTAACAGAGAACCATTTTTTCTTGCAAGGGTTACTACAATGGCTTCTTGTGGTATGCAGGGATTCCGAGTCAAAGGTGGTGATTAGAAGTGTCTCCTTCATCTTTTGTTTTCATATATTTGACAATATTCCCATAACCTATTTCTTTACAATATATGGATCCACATCCCAAATTGCCCTTTGTACTCTAAACATGTGTATTTTCACTGGAGCTGATGAAACAGTTTTCATGTTAGTTCACGCTGGCATTGCCTGGCAGCCACCATTCCCTTTGAGGAGGCAGCCATGTCTGTTTGTAATTATTTGAATGTCTCATTATATTCTGCACTAATTAAAATTGGTAGAGCTCAAAAGATTAAAAGTAAATGTGATTCAGAGGACACCAAAAGTACAGCAACAAAAATAAAAATGGACAATTTGTACTGCATCAAAATTAAGAACTTCTGTGCATCAAAGTAAATAATCAACAGAATGAAAAGGCAGACTGCAACACAACAGAAAATATTCATAAAGTATATATCTGATATGGGAGTAATATCCAGAATATATAAAGAACTCCTATAACTCAACAACAACGATGACAAATAATCTGATTAAAAAATGGGTGAAGGACTTGAAAAGACACTTCTCGAAAGATGATATATAAATGGTCAACAGGTATATGAAAAGGTACTCAATATCACTTATTGTTAGGGAAATGTAAATCAAACCCAATGAGATGTCACCCTACACCCATTAGAATGGATACTGTATACATAAAAAAAGAAAATAACAAGTATTGATGAAGATGTGGAGAAATTGGGAGCCTTTGTGCATGTGGTGGGAATGAAAAACGGTACAATTGGTTTAGAAAACAGTATGATGGTTTCTCAAAAAATTAAAAAGAGAATTATCATGTGATCCAACAATTCCACTTCTGGATATATATTCAAAAGGTATGGAAGCAAGATCTTGAAGAGATATATGTACACCCATGTGCATTAGCAGCACTATTAACGATAGCCAGGGAGCAACATGAGTATCCATTAATTGCTGAATAGATAAGCAAAACACTGTATACATATACAATGGGATATTATTCAACCTTAAAAAAGAAGGAAGTTTTGACACTTGCTACAATATGATGAACCTGGAGGACATTATGCCAAATAAAATAAGCCAGTCTCAAAAGACAAATACTGTCTGATCCTACTTGTATGATGTATCTAGGGCAGTCAAATTCATATAAACAAAAAGTAGAATGGTGGTTGCCAAGGGCTAGAGAGACAGGGGAGATGAGGATTTATTGTCTAATGGGTATAGAGTTTCAATTTTGCAAGATGAAAAGTTACAGAGGTTGGTTGCACAACAATGTGAATATACTTAACACTACTTATGGTTTTTTTTACCACCATTAAAAAAAAGTAAATGTGGTTATACTAGTATTACGAAGAGTAAGTCTTATAAAACAACATAAATGTAGGTAAAAATGGCAATCATTCAGGGTGTTTATGTGGGCAAATCTTTAACCTTTATTGGAAGCATACTGGCTTTCAGCCAGGCATATATGTGTTCAGTTGTGAGGAAAAAATAATAGAATTAAAGAATATTTACAGAATATACATTATTTATACTAGACACAGATATATGTCCAAAGAAATCATGCATTAAGGAATTATATAATGTTTTACTAGTTCTCTGGTGACAGAATATCTTCTTTTATAGTATCACACCTCTTTGTATTTTTTTGAGGAACAGAATTTGTACAAGTTTAAAT
The DNA here is from genome assembly GCA_028646485.1 of Cryptoprocta ferox. NCBI lineage: Eukaryota > Metazoa > Chordata > Mammalia > Carnivora > Eupleridae > Cryptoprocta > Cryptoprocta ferox. Next base: position 106,085,691 of record CM053571.1, on the reverse strand, counting down.
ACTGCCTATAAACAGGAAGTACTAGACTAGGGCTCCTCAGGCTACAGGCTATGAACATACCCACTCTGAAGGTTGGGTTGATCTGGTTCATTTCAATTTCCCCAAACACTTATCACCCCATGTTCCCTGCTAAGTGTATCAGAGAGGCAGGGGGTTTCTAGGTCAGATTTGTTCTGTTCGTGAGGTTACCTTAGTATTAGCAGCTGACAAAAGACCTAGTGTTACAGGGAAAATGCTTCAATAAATAACCTCTTTTCAGCTCCAGGTTGGCTCTGGCAGGGGTGAGTCTGTCCCTCCTTCAATGCACTGCCACCTCCTTCCCACTCCCCAGGCTCTGGTACTATCAAAGTTGAGTTGAGAGAATTAAGTTATTAACCCATGTGGTTCTAGATTAAAATAGCCACAGATGTCTCAGAGTTTAGCTGTAAACCCCTCAATTAGCTTTGAGATTAAAGCAGCAAGCCCATTTATGCTTGGGCTCCTCTAGACTTGGGTCTTTATTCACAATACGGACAGTGAGACAAGCAGACAAGGGGTGAGGGTGGGTGGGAGGCAGTATTCTCCCACCCACATGCAGGGCCTTCTCTTGGGAATATTCAGTTACAGTTTAAGGATCTAAATAAAATGATGACAATGATTGTACACCTACAGATTATATCCTCCAACAATCACACCGCATGAAATCCAAAAATGAAACACAAACTAGTGAGAAATCTTTTCTCTTTTCAGTATACACACTCCAACACTGGTAGTACAGAATCAATTGGTTGCTGCTGTAAATTCACTAAGCATTCAGTTTCCCTGTAAATGACTGTGCAGGGAGTTAATTTTAGTCTGACTAAGCAAAGGCATATAAAAATAAAAGGATGATTTTAGAGGGTAAGGAATTGCTAAGGGTAGCCACTCTGGAAAGAAGAGAAGTGGGAGGCAGTCACACTTGGGAGGGAGACTGACCTCCCATTGTGTACTCTTTTGTAAATCTTTTGAATATTTTATCTTGTGGATACACTACTTAAAACAACATTATCAATGATAAGATCAACAAAGGATGAATCGATCTAGAGAAACAGGGAGTTCTCAATAAACAATGGCAGGGAAAAACGTCCATGAAATAATCTTAAGTGAAGCAAAATGTTGAACAGTGAGTATACTCTCATCTTATCTGGGACTTGGGCTAGTAGAACTTCCCTTTTTACTTTGTACATCATGTGTGTGTGAACGTGTATACATTCATTTATACAGTGCATACATAACCACATTACCATCTGTTTAATAATAAAAACAATAAGTAATGGTTCTAAAAGAGAGGAAGAAACCATAGATTCTACTCTAAAAATACATAACTGTTCAAGAAGTACAAATGGATATATTGATTTTCAAGTAGTAAATTAACAAACTAAGTGATAGTCTTATCACTTTCTGTATTTTTCTCATTCCAAATTCACAGTGACCATTACTATCAATAAATAATTTCCTGTCAGAATCAAATGCACAAGGTTCACCAATCAACCATCTAATATCTATAATAAAGAGCAATTAGTAGATTGTGCCTACATAAGTAAGAGGGACACTAGATATAATTTCTTAAAATTCTCCCATGGTCTAGGTTCAATTAGTCTATTTCCCATTGCAAAATTCAATTCTCCAACACTGTTCATACTCATATACTGATTTAATGTCTATCTTTCCTCATAGACTCAAAACTCTTCAAGGGCAGGGTCCAGGTCTGTCTTGTTCTCATTAGCCCCAGGGCCTTGGAGGGGGAGAAGTCTTCCAGAAGTATTTGACAAAGAGACTTTGAAAGAGATAAGCTCAAGTTCAAGGAGTTGCAAGATTTATAGATAATCAAGGGCAACACAGATCCTAAACAAAGATTATGTAACCAACCAAACGAAAAGGATCCAATCATAGTTAAAAAATAGTGTAAGGATAGAAAAAGTTATTTGCCTAAATCACTGGTCTAACAAAATCAAAGCATATGTTCTCTAAGCACAATTGCCAAAAGCTTCCAGAGTTTCGGCGATATTGTAAGTATTAGGCTCTGAGTCACAAAGCCAAAGCCTTGAAAAAAATAACCACAAGTAACTTCTGAAATGGGATTATAATACTATAGGCTTAAGGTATGTTATCACTAAAAACTTTACTTCTCTGAATTCAGATTCTTTTGGAATTCATTTTGTTTCAAGAATCTTTTAGAAAGAATTAAGATCCTTAAACACACACACACACACACACACAGACACGCGCGCACGCAGCCATACTTTCATTTTGACAATTCTTGAGAGAAATCCAAATCTTAATACTCTTTACTGAATATATATGGTTTTTGGCATGTCTATACTTGTGTAATCTACTACAGTTGAATTAAGTCTACTCACGATCTACTTTCAACACAATTTTAACCCAAGTGGAAAGTTATACTTTTTCTAAATCAAAACAAAACAAAACAAAACTTCTCTGGCCACAAGGATAACTAATTAAAGTCATATGCCTTCTTATGCAAGCTTACATCTTTTGTCAAAGCAAGACAATATAAAAGGCAGGAGTTCATTCATTTAATCAATATAACTAATGACCCCACAAGCCAGCCATTAGAAAACTTTTTCTGTAGAAGGCCATATAGTTAATATTTTCAGTTTTGTGGGCTCTATGGTGTCTGTCACAACTATTCCTTTCCGCTGTTGTAGCATGAAAGCAGCCACAGACAATATAAATGAATAAATGTGGTCATGTGCCAATAACATTTTTTCAATTTATGGATACTGAAAATTAAATTTTATATAATTTTCATGTGTCACAAAGCATTATCTTCTTTTGATTCTTTTTTTCAATAATTTAGGAATGCAAGAACTACCCTCAGGTTGCAAGCCATACAAAAAAAAAAAGGCCCAATTTGGCCTGGAAGCCATAGTTTACTAACTCCCGACTTAAACGAACTCTTTAATAAACCTTGTTTATACCACTGGCTAATCATGTAACCTTGTCCTTAGTCCACCAAAAAAGGCCAAACAACAAATGAGATCAACAAAAACAACCATAACTGAATTGTAACATCTTAATTTAAAGATGGGAATTGGCTATTTTATTGGTGTAACAACAGTGGCGGCAACTAACATTACTATGTAGGTATTTTATGATCACCATTTTACATATGAAGAACTAGGCATAGAGTGGTCAAGTAATTTATCTAAGCTCACACAGCTAGTAAATGGTTGAAGCTGAAGTTTCAAGACAGGCACTGGGTTCTGCCGTTAACCACCTCAAATGCCCCAACCTCAAAAATTTGTCCATTCTTTTCTTGGAGTTCCCATTTCAATGACAATTTTCAGAAATTAAAATGCACAATGGAATAAGCACATATGGAAAACAATGTAATAATATAGTTAATGCCAATAAGCAAAGAGCTAATCCTAAGGTTGAGCTGATACTGATAGCAAGAAAAATGGAAACTTGATTCAAATGGATTCAAGCTTCAGTATTCTCATGGAAAAATCGGGAGCAATAGTCTCTGATGCCTTCCTGTGTGTATTATGGCTGATAAGAACAGACATTAGTGAAAATGCCCCAGAGGAGGGTTGCAAAAGACAGGTTGTTAGGATTTTCTCTAAATGACTCTTGATTCTCCTAATTTAAATTTGTCTCAAGCTTTGCTGTAAACAATGGCGTTTATAGATTTATAATGTTTCTCTTATTACTTGTACATTAGCAATGAAACACTAATAAAAAGGGAGTGCCTTTCTTGCAACAGTTACAGTATAACTTAAATCACAAGTTATTTGTAGATCTCTTTTCTTTGTCAGGTCTTTACCTGTCACTTGGTTCTGTACTGACATTCCAAATCTGAGTGGATGCCCAATAACTATCTCTTCAAGGGTCATTTGAAAAACAATCTGAGGGTACAGACTAAAATTTATTTCAGTGTAGTCTTAAATTGCCAAAGTGGCTTTTAGAAATTATAATAAAACACTACCGCTCTACGTAACTGCAGAATAAAAACATCTTTGAAGAACTTGACATTTTAAGACTTTGGCTGGCCAAGGAAATAAAAATTGCGAAGACTGAATTCATTCCAATTATTCCTCACTGGAAGGTAGTTACTTGCCAAAAAATTATTTCAGAGTCTATTTCCATTACTTACATCAAAATGAAGAAACTTAAGTGACAGATGATCTCTACAGCACTGGGGATCATCAGCAAGGCCAAGTACATTTAAGACACTGAGGATGTAGACTAGGACAAAAGAGACTCCTAGAGAAAAATTCACCTGGCAAATATAAAAAAATTATTTGTCTAGTTTTCTCATTTTTTAAACTTACCTGACATATTCGCTATTAGTAAAACGAGTAGTTCTATACGACATGACTGCCTTGGTAAGAAAGCACTTTTTCTTGATGGAAAAAAAAAATCCATTCATGGTACTTGAAGTTGTTCGTAACAAAGTACATACTGAAGGAATCTCTCTGGCTTAGCAAAGGCCCTCCAACCCATTCATAGCAAAAAATCCAACATGTAGGAATCCTGCCTTACACCTCTCTCCTTCACTTCCCAGATCTAGGCTTTCACCAAATTGTGTCAATTTTACCTCCTAAAAAGCCTTTAGATACATCCATTTCATCTCATCTCCACTGCCAACTATAAGGTACCAGTTGCTGTATCATTCCCTCAGAGACCACCAAATTGAGCGCTCTTGTAGCTGTTTCCAACCCTGCTCCTTCTCTAACCAATATGGCCACAGTCATGTTTTCAAAACATAAACAAGAATACGCCATCCCAGAATGGAAACCATGAGAAGCCATAGCACATCTGTGAGGTTTTGCAGTCCAGTCTCAGCCTGCTTCTCAGTTTCACCTTGCACTCTTCACCTCACTTTCTGTGTTCCTGCCACACTAGCCTTCTTTCAGTTTCCTGAAGACAGTATGGCTCGGGTAGTAGAGTCTTTACACATGCTGGTTCCCTTCCCTGTGATGCTTCTTTTCTTCTTGATACCTTGGGTTTATCCTTCAGATCTGAAGGCAATATCAACTCTTTAGGGGATCTGTCTGACCTACTCTGGCTCAGATACTCCTATTAATAATCTCAGAGAACCCTGTACCTTTTCCCTCGGAGCACTTACCACAATTGTAATTTTACTTAGGTAATGTCTAGTACCCTCGATGGAGAAGAAGCTCTAGAAGGCAGGGGTCATATTCCTTTGTCTTCATTTGGTACCCTAAGCATCTGGCACAATAACAGAATGCCTAGGAGGAGCTCGGTTAATATTTATTTGTATTTGTGATATAATTCACATCCCATAAAATTCACCCCTTTAAAGTGTAAACTTTGGTTGTTTTATAGTATATTCACCAAGTTATATAACTATCACTACCATCCAATTCCAGAATATCCCATCACCCTAAAAGGAAACCTCATACCCATTAGCAGTCACACTGCTTGTCCCTGTAAATCCTTAATCTGCTTTCTGTCTCTATAGATTCACCTATTCTGAAAATGTCATATAAGTGGAATCATTCAATATGTGGCCTTTTTGTGTCTGACTTCTTTCACTTGGCATAATGTTACAGAACGTACCAGTCATTCCTTTTTGTTGCCAAATAATATTCCAGTATATAGATGTACTACATTTTGTTTAACTAGTTATTGGCTGATGGACATTTGGGTTGTTTCCACTTTTTAGCCATTATGAATAATGCTTCTATGAACATTTGTGTACAAGTTTTTGTGTAAACATATTCATTTCTCTTGGATAAATACTTGGAATGGAATGGGTATATTCTGTATAGGTATAGGCTGGGTTATAAGGTAACTCTATGCTTAATCTTTTGAGGAATAGCCAGGTTTTTCCAAAGCAGCTGTCCATTTACATTCCCATCAGTAATAGATGAGGTTTCTAATTTCTATATATTCTTACTAAAACTTTGCCCATTTTTTTTTATTATAGCCATCCTAATGGGTATGAAGTGACTAGAGTCACTGTTCTCTAGTGACTGTGATGTTGAACACCTTTTCAGGTTGCTCACTGGCAATTTGTATATTTTCCTTGGAGAAATGTTTAACTCCTATGCTCATTTTAACACTGGGATTTCTTTTTGTTATTGACTTGTAAGAGTACTTTATATACTCTCAGCGCAAAGTCCCTTAGCAGAATATATGATTTTCTCCCATTCTGTGAGATGTCTTTTCACTATCTTGAAAGTATCCTTTGAAGCACAAAAGTTTTAATTTTTAACTTACCTACTTTTCTTTTATTGATCATGCTATTCATGTCAAACTAAGAAACTATCACCTAATCCAAGGTCCTAAAGATTTCAAATTATGCTTTCCTTTCAGAGTTCTATATAGTTTCAGTTTTAGCTCTCACATAGATCTTTGATCTGTTTTGGGTTAATTTTTGAATATAGTGTGAGGTACGGGTCCTTTTTCATTCTCTTTCCTGTGGATACCCAGTTGTTCCAGGACAATGGTTGATAAGACTATTTTCCCCATTGAATTGTCTTGGCACCCTTGTTGAAAATCAATTTACCATACATTTAAGGGTTTCTTTTGGACTCTCAATTCTATTCCATTGATCTATATGTCTGTCCTTTGGTCAATACTACCCTATTTTGTTTATTGTATCTTTATAGTAAGTTTTGAAGTTGAGAAGTATGAGTCTTCCTTTGTTCTCTTTTTTAAGATTGGTTTGGCTATTATGAGTACTCTGCATTTCCATTTGAATTTTAGGATAAGCATGGTAACTTCTACAAAAAAAATGACAGCTGGGATTTTCATAGAGATTGCATTCAATCTGTTGATTTGGGGGTATTGCCATCTTAACAATGTTAAGTCTCCCAAATCAAGGGGATTAAGAGGTACAAACTTCCAGTTGTAAAATAAGTAAGTCATGGGGATGAAAAGTACAGCATAGGGAATATAGTCAATAATACTGTAATAATGTTTATGGTGACGGATGGTAACTATACTTATCATGGTGATCATTTCATAATGTATATAATTGTCAACTCACTATGTTTTACAACTGAAGCTAACATAATACTGTATCAACTATACTTCAATCTAAAAACCATAAGCTGTCTCGCAATGTATTTCTATCTTTAGTTTCTAACAACGTTTTTGTTATTTATTTTTTTTAACATTCATTTTTGAGAGAGAGAGTGCAAGCAGGGGAGGGGCAGAGAGAGTAGAGGGAGACACAGATGCAGGCTCCAGGCTCTGAGCTGTCAGCACAGAGCCCGACAAGGGGCTCGAACTCATGAGCTATGAGATCATGACCTGAGCTGAACTTGGACACTCAACTGACTGAGCCACCCAGGCACCCCTCTTAACAACAATGTTTTTAAACTTTGGTGTATAAGTCTTGCATTTCTTTGGTTAAGCTTATTGCTAAGCATTTATTCTTTTTGATGCTATTTATAAATATAACAGTTTTCTTAATTTCACTTTTGGATTGTTTATTGCTAGCGTATATAAATACAATTGATTTTTATACGGATTGTGTATCTTTTAGCCTTACTAAACTCATTCATTAATTCTAACAGTTTTTTCAGTTGATTCCTTAAAGTTTTCTATAAACAGGATTATACCATCTTCAAATACATAAACTTTTACTACTTCTTTTCCATTATGGATGCTTTTTTACCTCCTCTTCTTTCCTAAATGCCCTGGTTAGAACCTCTAATGCAATGTTGAATACAAGTGGCAAGAGAACACATCTTTATGATCTTCAGATCTTAGGAGGAAAGCTTTCAGTCTTCAACAGGTATGATGTTAACTGTGGAGATTTTGTAGTTCCCACCTTCTTCTACATTATTGAATATTTTCATCATAAAAGGAACATGGATTTTGTCAAATGCTTTTTCTGTGTCTATTAAATGATGATCAGGTGGCTTTTTTCTTTATTTTATTAATATGATATATTACATTGATTGATTGTCATATGCTAAGCCAACCTTTTATTTCTGATATATATCCCACTTGACTTTTTTTTTTATTTTTAAATTGATTTTGAGAGAGAGAGTGAGAGCAGGGTAGGGACGGAGAGAAAGGTAAAGAGAGACTCACAAGTAGGCTCAGCGCTGTCAGTGCAGAGCCCCACATGGGGACCAACCTTACAAACTGTGACTTCATGACCTGAGCCAAGATCAAGCGTTGGAGGCTTAACCAACTGAGCCACCTGGCCTTTGTTTACAATCCTCTTTATATGTTACTAGGTTTGATTTGCTAGTATTTTGTTGACAATTTTTGCATCTGTATTCATAAGTAATATTAGTCTGTAGTTTTCTTGTGTTATCTTTGTTTTGGCATCAGGATATACTGGCCTAATAGAATGAATTGGGAAGTATTTTTGTCCTCTTCTAATTTTTAGAAGACTTTGTAAAGCATTGGTATTAATTTTTCTTTATGTCTTTGATAGAATTCACAAGGAAAGCCATCTGGACTTGGGCTCTTTTTTTTTGTTCTGTGGAAACTTTTTAAATTATAATTCAATCACTTGTTGTAAGTTCAGGTTTTCTACTTCTAGAGTTAGTTTTGGTAACTTGGTAGGTTTTGTCTTTTGAAAATTTGTCCATTTCACCTAAATCACCAGATAACATTTTGGCATACAATTATTTCTAGTGTTCCTTTATAATTTTTTTTTTATTTCTGTAAGACCAGTAGTAATGTACTCTCTTTCATTGCTGCTCTTAGTAACTTGGATGTTCTCTCTCTTTTTTCTTGGTCAGTCTAAAGGTTTGTCTGCTTTATCGATCTTTTAAAGAACCAACCTTTGCTTTCATTGATTTTCTCTATTTTTTATTCTCTAGTTTTTAAATTTATGCTTTAACCTTTATTTTTTCTTTCTCTTTGCTTTGGTTTGCTCTTCTTTTTCTAGGTTCTTACGGTGAAAGTTTCAATTACTGATTTGTGATCTTTTTTAAAAACATAGACATTTAAAGCTATACATTTCTCTCTTTAAACACTACTTTCTTTAGCTGCATCTTATACATTTTGATATGTTGTATGTTAGGTTAATCTATATCAACGTATTTTCTAATTTCTCTTAGGATTTCTTCTTTAACCCATTGGCTATTTAGGAATGTGTTAATTTCCACATGCTGGTGGGTTTCCCAAATACCCTTCTGTTCTTTATTTCTTTTTAATAATTTTTTAACATTTCTTCATTTTTTTGAGAGACAGAAAGAGAGCGTGAGTGGGGGAGGGGCAGAGAGAGAGAGAGGGAGACGCTGAATCTGAAGCAGTCTTATTTCTAATTGTATTCTATGTGGTCATACTTTGTATGATTCCCATTCTTTTCACATTCATTCACTGAGCCTTGTTTTATAGGCTATAGTACATTCTCTGCCTATAACAGAATTAGAAATAAGTAACAGAAGGATATTTGGGAAATCTGAAGAATGATCCATATGCATTGAGAAGAATGTATATTCTGCTCTTGTTGAGTGGAATATTCTACACATATCTCCTAGGTCTGGTTAATTTACAGTGTTGTAATGGAACCCACACTGTTCTGATTCATTCAAGAGGGTGTTCATCTTTTTATTTGTACATCGTTCCATTTAATATTACCCTAATAGTAAGAAGTATGCACAATAAAGTTCTCTATTTGGATCTGCTCTTAAACACATTTGTCCTAAAACTCTAAGAAACAGCAAGACAGGAAAAAAAATGTAGCTGTTCTGGGTTTCCTAAGTAATCGCAAACACCCTGCAAATAAAAATATTATGAAATGCGTAGTGAAATGTGAAAATGTTATTTCAAAAAACTAATACCAAAATTTAGTTTGCCCAAGCAATTTCTTAAAGAATATCCTATCACTTGATATAGCCAAAATAAATTTATGACAAGGAACTTCATTTATGAAATTTATACTCTGGGAAGTCATATCTATTAAAGAGTATTTTATTTATTTATTTATTTATTTATTTATTTATTTATTTATAATGTTTATTTTTGAGAAACAGAGACAGTGTGAGGAGGGGAGGGGCAAAAAGAGAGGGAGACACAGAATCCGAAGCAGGCTCCAGGCTCTGAGCTGTCAGCACAGAGCCCGCTGTGGGGCTTGGAACCCACGAACCATGAGATCATGACCTGAGGTGAAGTTGGATGCTCAACCAACTGAGCCACCCAGGTGCCCCTATTTTAGACTATTTTAAAGTAGGCCTTAGGAGGCAAATCTGACATCCACATCAATGCACAAAAATTATATGATATTTTTATTATGTGATGTCTCAAAATGTTGAGAAAATAAAATTTGTTGACTTTCTTCAAATTCTTAGAAAACATAATTAAACTATCAAACTTAGGAGAAAAACACAAAGCAATATTTCTATATCATGAATGTCATATGCAGTTACAGTAGTCATCATGGACCACAGGACTGAATCTAAAAACATGTTACATCATGTCTTTAGTTTTGATAGCCACAGCACAATATAGCCACATAACTATGGTACATATAACAATAGGGATGCAAAGAGATTTTTGAAACTGTCATCATGACCAAATAAAGGTAATGACAGAGTAATTGGCATATTTATTCCTATTCACAGTGTGCCTGGCTTGATCTTCTTTCCCATTAGTTCTTGAGGCTCCCGTTCAACAAAGTGCTTTTGGAGAAGCAAGGTCCTGGAGCTCTCTGTAGTCTACCCATGCCTGGGACACACTGGATACAGAAAGACTTAAGGCCTTCCTAGAGCACAGATACAATGTCCAAGAGTGGAAAAGAAGATTCAACTGAGGCTATAGGCACAGGAAAGAGGAAAGATCATATTTAAAGTGGTCACAGATAACAGGAAATAAGGAATCTCAGAGAGAAAGATGAAGAACATTAGTGTTAATGAAGGCAAGAGCTGATGGGTGCATAAGAGACAAGCAGACTATGCTTCCGCAAATGCCTGGATCCCTCTAGTTCTCCAGTATGTGTCTAGAAGAATCTGGTAATGTCAAAACATCCTTTTCTCCTCTTCCAGCAAAAAGCCTCCTATAAACACAGGTGGGAAATGAGGCGAAGATACAGTAGAAGATGGCAGTAGGCACTTCTAAATCTCATCAGACTGATAACAAAAAAAGAAATCTATTCAGTAAGAAATATTCTCAGCATGGGTTTGGTAACATGTTGGGTGGAGAATCATATCTTACAAAGGGAGCAGAGAGGAACTTTATCTTCTAGTAGTAATATAGCACTTCTCTTTGAAAATTGTTGGTCTAAACAATCTTCAGTTGTACTTTGGTAAAATATACTTAGATCTATGGAAACACATTATCATTTCACTCAAGAGTATTCTTGATAAAAATAAAATATAATTTTTAAAGTATCTTTTAAAGAATTTTTGTGTAAACACTATTTTTCTTAAGCCAATTCTAAAATAACAGAGTTAACCTTAAGCTATTGTATTCAAAGTATCTTTCCTATCAAAAATCAAGACTGAAATTTTTTCATATACTCTAGAACTGAAATCATCCAAGGGAATCACTACAAAAAGTATCAAAGTCTTAGAGTAGTAACATGGCCCCAGTAAATAGAAATTTTCACAATTTAAAAAATATGAACTGAGAAATAAATATAATACATCAATTATGATTCACAGTGCTCAGCTACATTAAATCAATATAAAGTTTAATTGGGAAAGAGAAAGAATTCTCTTGGCAGGTCAAAAAGGTGGGTGTCACTATTATTTCAAATAAGAACATTTATCTATGTAGTAAAGCTTTGCAAAAAAAGTATAAAATTTTATTAAAAATCCCTGATCAAATAAAATGTGTCCCACAGAATCATTAGAAGTGCAATATCTAGCACTTTTCCACCTCTTATTTAGTGAGCATCTGTGGGGCACACACTGAACAGCTTGCTTAGATATATAGGTTCTGTCCTTAAAAAGCTAGTTGAAAAGTCTTGCTGGTGAAGAAAGGGTCTTCTAGGATAAATAAAATGTAAGATAATATGTGAACCACCAGAAGATTCTTTCAATGAAGGCATTTAAGACAACACAAATGTTGTTTTCAGCTCTGAGGAATAAAATTATAAGACATTTAAAGTATACAATGTAATTGTGAAAGAATCCCCCCCATCAAGTCAGTTAACACATTGTCACCTCATATATGTAACCCCACCCCCCTTTTTTCTTATGCGAACATTTAAGTTTTCTACTCTTAGCAAATTTGAATACTATACTCCTACAACCCCTAGCAGCCACTTTTCACCTTTCTATTTTGTCTATGTGTTCAACTTTTTTTTCTCTCTTAGATTCCACATTTGTCTTCCTCTCTCTGGCTTATTTCATTTAGCATAATGCTCTCCAGACCCATCCATCCATTTGTTGCCATAAACGACAGTATTTCCTACATGCATATATGTATATGCATGTGTATTTTCTCCTATCTTGTCAGTTTTTATTAAAATGTGTTATTCATAGGACACAGAATTATCTTTCTTTCTTTCTTCCTATTGGAAATATATCTGCAGTATACAGGTAGCAATTCATCTGGTCTTGGTATGAGAAGACAGAGATGAATCCAATCTAAATGACTAAAAGGACACTAAAAACTTAACTATAATTTTAATTAATAGGTTAATTGCAAGATTAAAAAAACTTTTGAACTGCTATTTTAATTACCTTATCATGTTATGTGTGTGTATGTGTGTGAAAACTAAAAATCAAAGTAGATTTTGATGAAATACCACTCAACAAGAAAAAGGAACAAGCTACTGATACATGCAATAACTTGGATGAATATCAAGGGAATTATACTAAATAGTCAATCCCAAAAGATTATTTACTCTAAGATTTCATTTATATAACATTGAAATGAAAAAAAATTGTAGAAATAAAGAACAAATTAGTGGTTGCCAGTGGTTAGAGATGGGAAATTAGGGTAGGTGACTGTGTTTATAAAAGGGCAACGTAAAGAATCCTTGTAATGGAACTGTTCTCTCTCTTGACTGTGGTCGATACAAGAAAGTACACATGTGATATCAAGTTCATAGAAACTAAATGTATACATATGCAAATGAGTTCAAGTAAAACTAGGGAAATCTGAATAAGATTGGAATTGTATCATGCATTTGAAATGTATCATCTGGATGGTATTCTAGATGTTACCATTTTGGGGAAAATGTGTAAAGATTACATGGGGGTACCTATTATTTCTTATAACTACATGTGAATTTACAATTATCCCAAAATTAAAAGTTTAGTAAAAATAGCTTTAAGAGGGACATTCTCAGAGATAGTTATTAGATTATCTATCCATGACTACAGATTTCCAATTTCTTTAAAGCAGTCTTCCTCCAGTTTATCTACATTCCACTTCAGTTGGTGTCAGCCCATGAAGAAAGGCAGATTTAGGTAGACAAAGGGAGAAATGTCTTGAGGTTGTAAAGGATGCAATAAAAACATATTAATATTATAAAGAGTAGATCTTAAAATCTACTTGAAAGTTTGAGATCATAATGACATAAACAAGTATTTATGACCTAAGAAGAACTGCCTCCTTTTGGTACTTTGAAGTATTTAAAAAAAAAATCACATAGAATTAAATTACAAAGCTAACACACTTGTTTATGCAGCTGGTCTTTTTTAAAATTGAAGAACTTTAAACCTACAATTCTAATAGGCTTACTGGTGACACCCCAATCCTTTGAAAAATAAATGAAATATCATAAATCATCTGACAGTTCTTAAGTTGAGATTTTTATCATCACTCAGATGCTTTAAAAATAAAAAGCAATATGAAAGCACAGGATCTTGTTTTGTGCCTTATAAAGTTTAAGAAAGAAAATAAATCATACTATTAAATGTCATTTAGAACCCTAACTTCAATACTTAGGATTGAATTGGCATAATATTCTTGGTCATTCCTATGAGAATTCATGCAAGTAGAGTAGCTTTCTTACAAAATATTTCAGAACTCTGGCACTTCCTGTGATAAATGAAGCAATAAGGCTTTGGAATTGCAATTGGGTATATTTAAGTACTTCATATAGGCAACCAGACTGTCATCTTGCTGGATATGTAGCACTATGAATTTATTATTTGGCATCCAAAGAAATGTTTGAATACTTATAAAGAATAAAGGGTTGGGGTAAGCCCTTTTACTTTTAAGCTACAAATTCAGGACCACGTTAGAGTTACAGAGTTCAACCTTCAGTTTCTGGCAAGTTGATTTACTAAAAAATATTTGCAGATTTTGCAGGAAATGTTGAAATGAAAAATCTATAAACACCTCAAAAAATGTTTAAGATTCAACAGAAGAACAGTAAGATCTACGTGTTAGCCACAGCATCCTGATAATTTTTATCATAGCTAAGTTTCAAGGAAATAAATTATGGGAGATACTCTCCATGAGCTGATTATAAGGCATATTTATGACTGGTCAATGATGAATTCAACTGACATTACAATTCATAAAAGTATGTCTTCAGAAATCCCCTGGAGTAGGATTAGGGGAGTGAGGTTAAAGCTGATCCTGTATAAGATTGTAACCATTTTAGATTTCAGTGGTTTTTAAATTCATTTTTAAGATATAGCTATCAAAATGGTAGCCTCCAAACAAGAACTTAACTAATGTCACATCCCTATCAGGCTGTGTACAGGCGTTTGATAAACATCTGAATAAATCGCTAACTTCTTAAATTTTGCATATAATATTGTTATTAATGAAGAATTCTTAGATTAATTTTAAAATGTAAATTTTATTTCTCATGAAATTATTAAATATTCAATATATCAAATAATATATTAACATGTATAAGTTACAAAGAAAAATAATAAAATAAGCAATCTTCCCACTAGCCACTTTAGGAAATAAAACATTACTAGTAACTTTGAAGTTGCCTTTATGGCCTTTTTCATTCCTATTCTAATCCTCCTTGCCATGCTATATACTGAAATTGTTGTCTTTGCTTTCCTCTATAAGAAATGTATCCCTGACCAACATATTATGTAATTTTTTAAGTTTTTGGGTGAAATTATATTGGTTGGAATCAGATTGTGAGTATTCTTATGTTCATGTGATTTACCCACGATATGTTTGAATATATGACAATTTATGCCTTCTCCTGTTGATGGATATCTGAGTTCTTTGCAATTTTCTAGGGATACTGTCATATATATTTCTCTGTATACATTTACAAGAGCTTCTATGCCTGATAGTGGAACTGTCTGGTTGGTATATGCTCAAGTTATAAGATAAGTTATAAGTTATAAGATAATGACAAGCTGCTTTATATGGTTGATGCAATTAACACTACCACTGGCAAGGGTGAAAGAAAGAGGTCAGGATGCTCTACTTCCTTTCCAACATTTTTGCCTATCTGGTGGATATAAAACAGTATCTCCTTGTGATGGTTTTATTTTAGTGTTTACTTATTTATTTTAAGAGGGAAAGAGAGAAAGAAAAAGAGAGTGAACAAGAGGGAAGGGCAGAGAGAAGAGAAAGAGAGAATCTCAAGCAAGCTCGGTGCTGTCAGTGCAGAGCCCAACGCAGGGCTCGATCTCAGGAACTGTGAGATCATGACTTGAGCAGAAATGAAGTTGGTTGCTTTAACAGACTGAGCAACCCAGGTGCCCCTCTCCCTGTGACGTTTCTAAAGTTTTTTTTTCTTTCTTTTGAAGTAAAATTTACATAAAATAAAATGCACCAACCTTAAGTGTACCATTCCATAAGTTTTTACAAATGTATATGCCTTGTAATCCAAACCATTACCATAACCTCAAAGAAAAGTTCCTTCACAATGCTTCCCAGTCAATTCCTCCCCCATTCCCTAGACACAATCTATTCTTTTCCCTCATAAAAGTTGTTTATTCAAGAACTTCATAAAAGTACACTAGTACTGTACTGTATATATTCTGTTGTATGAAGCCTCAGTTAGTGTAAGATTCATCCACGTTGTTGTAGGTATAGTACTTTGTTTCATTTTATTGGTGAGTAGTATTACATGACCACAAAAGTCATAAGGTAGTATCTGATTTTTTTCCATTAAAGTCTACCTTTTACGTTTAGTAATATAATCCATCTCAAATTAATTTCTGTGCATGGTGCAAGGTAGAAATTGAGATTTTTTTTTCCATATGGATATACAGTTGTTTCAGCACTATTTACTGAAAAATATTCCTTTCCCATTTGGGTTGCTTTAAGTCTTTGAAATCAAAATGACCAAATAACTGTGGGTCTATTCTGGCCTCTCTGTTCAGCTGCATTTATCTGTTTGTTGATCCTTACAGCAGTACCACACTGTTTTGGTTATCGTAGTGTAGTGTTGCTATGAAGTCAAGGCCTCCAGTTATGCCTTTATGACTGTTTTGGATATTATCAATTTTTTACATTTCCATATAACTTTTATAATCACCTTGACAATTTTATTTAAAAAGACTGTGTTAATAGGTTAAAGGTAAAAAGGTAGGTATTATGTTCAATCTGTAGATTAATTTGGAGAGAACTGTCCTCTAAATGAGACTTCCAATCCATGAACATGTCATCTCCCTTCACTTATTCAAATCTTCCTTAATTTTTCAGTAATGTTTTATTGTTTCCAATGTACAGATTTTGCAGGCTTTTTGTCTAATGTATTCCTAAATATTGTATACCTTTATTAAAAATGGAAAATGGGATTATTAATAATCTCAATTCAAAAATACTCATTATTAGGGCTGCTCCACCATATTTGGAAATATGAAATACATCAAAATTCTGAGCAATTCTGTTTAATAGTACGTAGTACATTCTTTATATTAAGATAAGAATTTCTAAAAATGTGACAAGAATTCTACAGCTTGGCAGTAAAATAGAGAAGTAGATAGAATTCAAAGCCATACATGCTGGAAAGGGGATGAGAAAATTTCTTTAGTCCTCTCTCACTTTGAATATATTCTGTGATAGGTCAAGAAGGGAGTTAGATATAATCACTTCTGTCTAGGGTTGTCTAGAGTCTAGATCTTTTAAGCTTAGACTCTTTGTTACCTTAACTATTCCAATGCCAACTCTTTTTTGGCTTCTGGCCCATATAATCATGACGAAGGGCTTCAGGAACAGTAAAGCAAGAAGTATTTAGCTTTGAGTTTTGAGAAGATGTAACAGTTTTTTGTCCTCTGCTAAAGACAGGCCTGTATCCAAAGGCTCTTAGGTTTCCCACTTGGCCTTCTTTCTATTGCAACTTGTTTGTTTCACTTCTTCCACGTCACAATTATTCCTTTTCCCCACTCTCTGCTTCTTCTGGCATCAGTAATTTCATTTTCCACATCTTCACTATCTGATTCTTCAGGTATTTGTATTTATCAGGATCTGAGAGTGAATGGATCAAATTCCTCCTCATCACACCAACCCTAAAAGGTATCCCTCTTGGCTTTCCTTTTATTTTTACGTTTTTATTTTATATCCAGTCAGTTAACATAATGTATTAGTTTCAGATATACCATATAGTGATTCAACAATTCCATACAACACCCAGTGCTCATCATGACAACTGCATTCTTTAATCCCCATGAGCTACTTAACCCATCTCCCCACCCACCTCCCTTCTAGTAACCATCAGTCTGCTCTCTATAATTAAGAGTCTATTTCAGGGTGCCTGGGTGGCTTAGTTGGTTGAGCAGCTGACTCTGGGTTCTGACTTGGGTCATGAATCCAGGGTCCTGGGATTGAGCTCCGCATCAGGCTCCATGCTCAGTGTGGAACCTGCTAAAGATTCTCTCTCTCTCTCTTCTCCCTCTCCCACACTCACACTCTCTCTCCCTAAAATCCTCTGCCCCTCTCCCATGCTCACGCTCTCTTTCTAAGATAAAAATTTAAAATAAAAGTCATTTCTTGGTTTCTCTTTTTTCCTTTATTGATTTGTTTTGTTTCTAAAATTCCACATAGGAGTGAATCATATGCTATTTACCTTTCTCTGACTGACTTATTTCACTTAGTATACTCTCTAGCTCCATACCTGTTGTTGCAAATGGCAAGATTTCATTCCTTTTTATAGCTGAAAAATACTCCCTTGTATATATACATCACATCTTCTTTATCCATTCATCTATCAATGGACTCGTGGGCTACTTCCATAATTTGGCTCTTGTAAATAATGCTATTATAAACATACAGGTACATGTACCCTTTAGAATTAGTGTTTTTGTATTCTTGGGTAAATACGTACTAGTGAAATTACTGCATCAAAGGGTAGTTCTATTTTTAACTTTTTGAGGAACCTACATACTATTTGCCAGAGTGGCTGCCCCTAGTCTTCATTCCCACCAACAGTGCACAAAGGTTCCTTTTATACATATCCTTGCCAACACCTGTTGCTTCTTGTGTTGTTGATTTTAGCAATTCTGACAGGTATGAGGAGATATGTTATAATAGTTTTGATTTGCATTTCCCTGATGATGAATGATGATGAATATCTTTTCATGTATTTGTTGGGCATCTAGATGTCAGCTTTGGAGAACTGTCAGTTCATGTCTTCTGCCTATTTTTTAATTGTATTATTTGCTTTTGGGGTGTTGAGTTACATTAGTTATTATATTTTGGATAAACCTTTATTCGATATGTCATATGCAAGTATCTTCTCCCATTCTGTAGGTTGCCTTTTACTTTTGTTGACTGTTTTCTTCACTATGTGGAAGCTTTTTATTTTGATGTGTCCCAATAGTTTACTTTTGCTTTTGTTTCCCTTGTCTCAGGAGACATAACTGGAAAAAAACTGTTTCAGCCAATGTCAAAGAAGTTACTGCCTGTGTTCTCTTCTAGGATTTTTATGGTTTCAGGTCTCACATTTACATCTTCAATCCATTTTGTATTTATTTTTGTGTGTGGCATAAGAAAGTGGTCCAGTTTTCCTGACACCATGTGTTAAAGGGACTGCCCTTTTCCCCACTGGATATTTTTTCCTGCTTTGTTGAAGATTAATTACCATATAGCTATGGATTTATTTCTAGGTTTTCTATTCTGTACTATTGATCTATGTATTTATTTTTGTACCAGTATCATACTGTTTTGATTACCACAGCTTGTTAGTCTGGAATTATGATGCCTCCAGCTTTTCTTTTCTTTTTCAAGATTGCTTTAGGTATTCAGGATTGTACAAACATTTTAACAACATTTGTTCTTCCAATTCATGAGCATGGAATGTCTTTCCATTTCTTTGTGTCATCTTCAATTTCCTTCATCAGTGTTTTGTAGTTTTCAAAGTACAGGTCTTTCACCTCTTTGGTTAGATTTATTCCTAGGTATCTTATTATTTGGGGTTCAACTGTAAGTAGGATTTTCATAATTTCTCTTTCTGCTACTTCATTATTGGTATATAGAAATGCAAGAGATTTCTGTAGCTGATTTTGTATCCTGCAATTTTACTGTATTTGTGTATCAGTTCTAGCAGCTTCTTGGTGGAGTCTTTCCTATATATTTACTATCATAAGTTTTATTTCTTCCTTACCAATTTGGATGTTTTTTATTTCTTTTTGCTCTGCTTGCTGTGACTAGGACTTCCATACTATGTTGAGTAAAAGTGGTGAGAGTGGTCATCCTTACCTTGCTCCTGATCTTAGGGAAAAAGCTCTCAGTTTTTCCCTATTCAGCATGATGTTAGTTACCTATGGGTTTTTTATATACAGCCTTTATAATGCTGAAATATGTCCCCTCTAAACCTACTTTGTTGAGGGCTTTTATCATGAATGGATGTTGTACTTTGTCAAATGCTTTTTCTACACTATTGAAATGATCATATGGTTTTTATACTCATTCTTATTGATGTGGTGTTATCACATTGATTGATTTGTGAACATCGAACCATCCTTACAACCCAGAAATAAATCCCATTTGATTGTGGTAAATAGTTTTTTTACATGTATATTTGGATTCAGTTTGTTAGTATTTTACTGAGGATTTTTGCATCATGTTCATCAGAGATATTGGCCTGTAGTTCTTTTTTTTAGTGGTGTCTTTATCCAGTTTTGGTATCAGGATAATGCTGGCCTCATAGAATGAATGTGGAAGTTTTCCTTTCTTTTCTATTTTTTTTTTTTTGGAATAATTTGAGAAGAATTAGGTTTTAACTCTTCTTTAAATGTATAGTAGAATTCACTTGTGAAGCTATCCTCGATTTTTGTTTGTTGGGAGTTTTTTTTGATTAATGATTCAATTTCTTTGGTGATTATTGATATGTTCAAATTTTTTATTTCTTTCTGGTTCAGTTTTAGTAGTTTATATATGTTTCTAGAAATTCATCCATTTCTTCTAGGTTGTCCAATTTTTTGGCATATAGTCTTTCATAAAATTCTCATAATTATTTGTATTTCTGTGGTGTTGGTCATTTCTGCTCTCTCATTTTTTTTGTTTGTTTGAGACCTTTCTCTTTAGTTCTTTGTAAGACTGGCTAGCGGTTTATCGATTTTATTGATTTTTTTAAAGAACCAGCTCATTTCATTGATCCATTCTACTGGTTTTTGTTTTTTGTTTTTTAGTTTTTAATATCATTTATTTCTACTCTAATCTTTATTACTTCCTTCCTTCTGCTGGTTTTAGGTTTTGTTTGTTCTCTTTCTAGCTCCTATAAGTGTAAGGTTAGGTTGTTTGAGATTTTTCTTGCTTCTTGAGATAGGACTGTATTGGTATAAACTTTTCTCTTGAAATGCTTTTGCTGCATCCTAAAGGGTTGAGACCATTATGTGTTCATTTTCATTTGTTTCTACATACTTTTTAATGTCTTCTTTTATCTCCTGGTTGACCCACTGATTAGTAGCATGTTATTTAAACTCCACGTATTTGTGGTCTTTCCAGAGCTTTTTCTTGTGGTTGACTTCTAGGTTCATAGCACTGTGGTCAGAAAAGGTGCATAGTATGACTCCAATCTTCTTGAATCTGTTTAGGCTGGTTTTGTGGGCTAATATGTGATCTATTCTGGAGAATGTTCCATGTGCACTTGAAAGAATGTGTCTGCTGTTTTAGGGTGGAATGTTCTGAATATACCTGTTAAATCCATCTGTTTCAGTGTGTCACTCAGAGCCATTGTTTCCTTGTTGATTTTCTGTTTTGATGATCTGTCCATTGATGTAAGTGGGGTGTTAAAGTCCCCTACCATTATTGCATTATTAATTCATTCATTTATGTGTGTGATTAAGTCTTTTATGTATATATAGAGCTTCTATGTTGGGTGCATAAATATTTACAATTATTATATCTTCTTGTTGGATTGTCCTTTATTATTGTATACTGTCTTTCTCTCTTGTTACAGTCTTACTTTTAAAATCTATGTTGTCTCATATAAGTATTGCTACTCCAGCTTTTATTTAACATCCATTTGAATGACAGATGTTTCTCGAACCCCTCACTTTCAATCTGCAGGTGTCTTTAGGTGTAAGCAACATATACATGAGATTTTTTTTAAATTCATTCTCTCACCCTATGTCTTTTTATTGGAGTATTTAGTCCATTTCTATTCAAAGTAATTACTGATAGGTATTTATTGTCATTTTATTACTTGTTTTATGGTTGTTTCTGAAGATTTTTTCTTATATTTTCATGTCTCGTGTTTTGCTGATTTTCTTTAGTAATATATTTGGATTTTTTTTATTCTTTGCATATTTATTAGTGGTTTTTGATATATGATTACAATCGGGTTCGTACATAACCTCTTAACTCTTCCGCAAATAGCAGTCTATATTAAGTTAATGACTGTTTAAGTTTGAACCTGTTCTTTTCTCCTCCCTTCCCAATGTTTTAGGTATATGCTGTTATATTTTATATCATTTTTTCTGTATGAATTCCTTGGTTCATTTTTTTACATATTCATTTTTACTGCTTTTGAGTTTCCCACCTTTATACTGTCACTTTTGGCCTTTCCTTTCCAAAGAGTCCCCTTTAATATTTCTTGCAGGGCTGGTTTAAGGGTCACAAACTCCTTTAATTTTTGTTTGTCTGGGAAACTTTTCACCTTTCCTCCTATTCTGAATGATAGCCTTGCTGGATAGAGTATTCTTGGCTGCAGATTTCCCCATTCAGCACTTTGAATATATCGTATCATTCCCTTCTGGCTTGCCAAGTTTCTGTTGAAAACTCTCCTGCTAGCCTTATGCTTTTTCCCTTGCCAGTTACTCACTTCTTTTGTCTTGCTGATTTTTAATTTTTTAATGTATCATTGTATTTTGCCAATTTAATGACACTATGTATTGATATGGGTCTGCTTTTGTTGATTTTGATGGGCATTCTCTGTGCCTCCTGGATCTGGATATCTGTTTGTTTCCCAAGATTAGGGACATTTTCAGCTATTATTTCTTCAAATAAATTTCCTGCCTCCTTATGTCTATCTTCTTCTTCTGGGACTCCTATAATACAAGTGTTATTATGTTAGATGGAGTCACTAAGTTCCCGAAGTCCATTATCATTTTGCATAATTCTTTTTTCTCTCTTTTGTTCATCTGGATTACCTTCCATTACCCTGTCTTCTAGGTCATTAATTTATTCCCCTGCTTCTTCCATCCTGCTGTTCATTCCATTAAGCATGTTTCTCATTTTGTTTATTGAGCTCTTGATCTCTATGTTATTCCTTATCTCTGTGTTAAGGGTTTCACTCATATCTTCCACTCCTTTCTCAAGTCCAGTGGCTATCCTTATGATCACTGCTTTAAATTCTGTCAGACATGTTACTTATATCTGTTTTGCTTAGATCTCTGGCCATGGCCTTGTCCTGTTCTTTCATTTGGGATAATTTTCTCTGTCTCCTCATTTTGTCTGCTTCTCTGTCTGTTTCTATGTGTTAAGAAAGTCAGCTATGTCTTCTACTCTTGAAAGTAGTGACTTTATGAAGAAGAGGTCCTGGATTGTCCTGCAGTGTAGTGTTCCCTGTTCACCAGAACCTGGCATTTTAGGAGACTATCCTACGTGTGTTGTTTACACTCTGCTGTTGTGTCTGAGTCACTTTTCCTTTCAGTGCACTCGTTTGCACTGACTCTCTACCAGTTGTGGCTGTGTTTGCTCTCTGTGGTGTTAGTAGGAATCAGGCAGGCCAGCTCTGAGGCGTTGTACCAGGGAACTTGGGAGTGGAGCAGTGATGTTAGCAAAATTTACACTGGGCCACTAGTCCAATGCTGAATCCGCTGAAGTGCTGTAGCAGGTGGGGTCTGTGCACCAGGGCAGCTGGGGGCATGAGGCTGGGCATGGTGCAGTGGTTGAGTACAATGCACACTGGCAGCTATGCACCCAGTGGCTGGGCAAGGCACTCACAAGGCTTAAACAAAATTTGCCCTGAGCCCAGGGCCCAGGAAGCAGGCTTGGAGTGCATGAGTCCTCAGGAGAACTCATGGATGTGGTACCTGGGGTTTGTGCAGCACTGCCTCCCATAGATGCCCATGTTTATGCAGGCAGGAAAATGGTGCCTGCCAGCTCCCTCATTTTCAAAGATGTCCCCCAACATGCTCTGAAATCAGTATAAACAGATCTGTCTCCTCTTTGCCCCTGGCTTTGTGTTAACTGTTTTTATGTTGCCTCTCTGTGTAGGCTGCTATCTCTTTAAGGGTGGAGACCCAGCTACCACTCACCCTCTTAGCTCATCCACTATTGAGTCCACTGACTATTGAAGCTCCAGGTTCCAAGTCCCACTGGTTTTGCAAACTCCTGTAATTCAGCCTCTCTGGCTTTTAAAGCCAAATGCTTTGCCTTAACTTTCTTCACATACTCTTCTTAGTCAAATTTATCCTCAACCTGAAGCCTTTCTTTTGCTTTATTAAGGTTGGTATTGGTATGATCCTCTTCCTTGGTATCTTTCACAATACATTTCTACATTGGTGGCCACTGGCTAACTGATTTCCCTTCATCAATAAACATTGTTTTCTTATTCACTTAAAATGTATCATTACTTGCTTTCTGTGATTTGATTTCTGTGCCTCATCAGTATTAGGAGCAGACTGAGTTTGAGGCTTTTTGTTTTTACTACTTTTCATCCAAATTCCCCTTCATGTGTTTTCTCTCTTCCTCCTCCTCTTCCCTTTCTTCATTATTAATACCACTGGCCAGCTTGTACTCTTCTTTTGCTTCTGGTCTTTTTATAGCTTACTGAAAAATGGAAATTTTCTCACGGAAATATACCGTGATTCTACCTAATCATTGGTGAGAGACAGAGCCCTAACTCATTAGCAATTCTTTGGTCAGTTCTTTCTACATTTTCGGAAAATATGTTATGCATGGTGTCACAGCAAGACCAAAAGACATAGCACATTTGGGTAAAGGTAACATTCAAATCCAATCTTCATCATTCATCACATATGAATGAGGTAGAAAACAAAATACCTTTGAGTTCTTTCTTCTAATCGCTGATCTTAGACTAAAAACAACTCCAATTCTTTTCTTTCTCCCCTCTAGATATCTATAAGTTTTTCTAGATTGATTTTTATTTCCTTCATAGGCACTTTATTTTCAAGAAGTTGCTATACCATCCTTTTTACTTCCGAGAGAAGTAAAGTTAATAAACCTTCATCATCTACTTGGCAGGTCTATCTGCTTTGTGAATATGAGCTGCTATCCTCCGGGCAATCAAACTGAAGAACCCAATTCACAGCTTGAATGTCCAATACCCTGGCTGCAGTATCAGGAGCAAAGAGCACTGTTAGCTCTCTTGCAGATAAACTTATTGCAGACTTCCATTTTTGTCATCTGTTGCTGTCAACCACAGAAGTCAATAGAAACCAGAGTATATAGGCAGCAGGAAACTTGATTTAGACACTAAAAGTCTTTGCAACTGATATATATATATATATATATATATATATATATATCACACACATACACACACACACACACACACACACACACATATATATATCCTACATTCCTTTTTGAAAAGCCATCTGAAAAAGTACTTTCTTATCTATCTGCATGTCAGTAGATAGATCATTACAATAATTTTTAGATCACTATGATTTCTGGCACATAACTCAGCAGGATGAGAAAAGTTAATAAATGATACAGTACTTTTTCAGATGGCTTTTCAAAAAGGAATGTAGGATACTTATTTTTTACCACAGCTCACAAACTATGTAGCTTTGTTCCAAACTGACAAGGGTGGTATATTTTTTATTTTCTCACCAACCCAAACATATTCGGATTTGTCCTAACTTAAGCATACAAGACCTTTTACAGATTTGATTTATTTTACCTAGAAAAAAGCAAAATAAATGTTTCTGGGGAAGATTTTTTGATAACATCATTCATAGTATAGTATCAGCAAAGTTGATGCCTAAGATTCTACCTTATCATGAACAAACTTTTGGAGACTGGTATCATGAAAACTTATGGCTTCATCCTTCCTACCAACCAACCAGTAGGAAAACAAGTATATTTATGTGGTTGCTTTTCCCAAACATCTTGTCTCAGATTCTTTCTATCAATGATGAGACTACTGAAAAGTCATGATTCTTTCCTATTTCTTGGAAAACCCCAAGGCCTGAGAAATAGATCAGTTCTTTCCTACCTATTTTTTTCTTGAAAATCTTTTAAGTATACTCCATTGTATGAAATCTTGCACTGAATGAAACCTGAAGCCAACATAATTTCCTGCCTTATAAATAACTTGACCTATTTGCCTGGTTCCCCCCCAACCCAAAATCTTTCTTGACTTCTGAAGTCCAGCAACTTTACTAAAAAGGCCCAGTATCACAGTACGCCCTTTCAAGCTTCAGATTCTAGTTGTCTTTTATTTCAGAAAAGCTTAATCTCTAAGCATTAGTTTTGCTTCATTAGCTTGGGTAGTGTGTCTACAATTATATATATAATGGATCTTCTCTGCCTATCTTCTGTATCAGTAGTCAACGAACCGAGGTCCACTGGGGCTACATGAAGACTTTCCAAGAAATATGTGCACAAAGATAGTGTTAAGGCAATCAAATTCCAGATCTTCAGCTTCCATCTTTTCTACTACTGATCTTTCTAGAAATGTACCTGCAGCTAAGGTATCAAGCCAGCCTCTTTCTCATTTTCTCTTCCCCTCCTTCACAGTCATTTTCCCCACTTTATAAAAGAAATGCAAACTATTCACTAATCCTATCTAGTGCATTTTTCTGGAATATAAAAGCTCTCCAGGATGTCAAACATATAAATCCTCCCTTTAATCAAGGCAGTACGATAAGGATTTATTCTTCCCTCATCGTGTACATATACAAATAACATACATGTCTTATTAAGAAATAGAGTATGTGGGCCTATGCTAGTGTAAGTTCAGATATATAGTAGAATGGAGAAGTAGTGAGGGCATTTTCACGTAAGGACCTTACATCTTCCATACTCTTATTATTGTAAAAGAATCATCTCAACTTTGGAAGACTTCAGCAAATACAAAGCAAAGAAATATTGAAGGATACAGTAAGATACTGTATCCAGGCAACGCATAGTAAGGCTCTGTGCCTTATCTACTTATCTATATTAGAATTAGAATTCAGCTGTGTGATCGTTGTCATGGAGACATACATTAACATATTTATTTGAGTTGAAAAGTCAAGGTGGACTTTTACTCACAGAGGAAGTCTAATTTGAAAGATAAACTTGAAACTGAAGACTAGCTTTGTCAATTGGATTAAATGACAACCGTTTTCCTTAGATTGAGTGATCTACGTTTATAGCTGCAAGGTTTTCATAAAAATACATTTCGGACATATGTTAAGACAAAAAAATTTCTCTAAAATCTCACTGTGTATTAGAGAATATGTATGATAATTAATAATGTTTCTAAACAACGCTTTCTAACTATTTTGGGTCGAACAAGGTGTCTCTAAGTAAAAGAGTAATAGGTTTCAAGAGTCATTTGATAAATTTTAGGTAAGCTTTTTTGATAAACTTCCCCAAACTGACAAAGTGATAATAAATCCCTCTGCATGTCAGGTGGTTTCCATTCTTTGCTTTCTACCGTTGATTGAGCAATTGAGTTATCAGTAGATAGATCATTACAATAATTTTTAGATCACTATGATTTCTGGCACATAACTCAGCAGGATGAGAAAAGTTAATAAATGATACAGTTCTGGCATATTGTAAACACGAGTATTTTAAAACTAAAGGTGTTATGTCATTCTTTTGAATGTGTATTTGACTTGGCTCACTTCTCTCATTTCTAATCTCTATGACCTCACCATTTTACTGTACTGTCTCTTTTTTTTCTTGCAGTTCTTCCAATTATGTTTTCATTTCTTTGGTAGTTTTGTTTTTTCTTCAACTTATTTCCTGAGTTCTGTTTCAAATGTTATCAGTAAATCTACTTATAATTAAAAGTTGTAGTTTAACCATTTCCCATCTTGTATAGGATGTGAGATAGGAATCCAATATTATTCTCCTTCATCTGAGCAATCTCTTGCCTCAGCACTGTATACTGAAAAATCCATCCATCTCTCCCCACTGATCTATAATACCAGTTCTGTCAGAAATCTGAGCTCTATACATAGATAGATCTGTTTCTGAATTCTCTATTCTTTCCAATGACCAACTTTTATATCCTTATACCATACATTGGTTTAATTATTAGTTTTATATTGTCATTACATAAGGAAGAAAAACACTTCGTTCTTCAGGAGTGGCTTTGTAATTTTTGAACCATCTTCTTTAAAAAAATGTTTACACCAATATTCTGTTCATTGACTTTTTAAAATACAATTTTCTATAGAATTCTTCTAATGTTTTTTTTTTACATCTGTGAACATAATCACATAACATCTTCTTTTCTTTCTTTTATTTTTTTATTATATTTTTAATTCCAGTATAGTTAACATAGTATTTTTTTTAGTTTCAGGTGTACAATATATTGATTCAACAACTCTATACATACATCACTTGGTGCTCATCACGACAAGTGCTCAAGCACTCCTTAATCCCATCACTATTTACCTCATGCCCCATCTCCTTCCTCTCTGGTAACCATCAGTTTATTCTCTATAATTAAGAATCTATTTCTTGGTTTGTTTCCTCTATCTCTTTCTTCCCTTTCTTCATTTGTTTTGTTTTTTAAATTTTGTATATGAGTGAAATCACAATTTGCCTTTCTCTGACTTATTTCTCTTAGTATTATACACTCTACTCCATACCTGTTCTTGCAAATGGCAAGATTTCATTTCTTTTTATGGCTGAATAATATTCCACTACATATATACACACACCACTTCTTTATCCATTCATCTATCAATGAACACATGGGCTGCTTCCATAATTTGGCTCTTAAAAAATAATGTTGCTATAAACATACAAGTGCATGGACCCTTTAGAATTAGTGTTTTTGTCTTTGGGTAAATACCTACTAGTGCAATTACTGGATCTTATAGGGTAGTTCTATTTTTAACTTTTTGAGGAATTCCTTACTGTTTTCCACAGTGGCTGCACCAGTTTGCATTCCTGTTAACAGCACACGAGGGTTCCTTTTTCTCCATTTCCTTACACTGGTTATTTATTGTGTTTTTGATTTTAGCCATCCCAACAGGTGTGAGGTGATACCTTTGTACTTTTGATCTGCATTTCCCTGATAATGAGTGATGTTGAACATCTTTTCAAGTGTCTGTTGGACTACTCCTCTTCATATAAGTCCAGAATTATAATGTTAGGTATCACCAAAATAACAACAACAACAAAAATAATACTCGCAGGAGTAGCAGTAATGTTAAAACCTCCCAAATCTGTTAGGAATTTGATTCTAAGTGCATTAAGAGAATTAACATCTTTGCAAAATTTAGTCTCCCAATACATTAATAAGGCATTTCTCTCCATTTAATTGGATCATAGTTAATGTTCAACAGAAGTTTATAGGTTTTTCAATAAAGGTCATAGACATTATTTGTTAGATTTATCCAAATGTTATTTATGTTGTGTTCTATACTGAATTCTATATTGTAAATTGTGTAATTTTAAAATTACATTTCTATAGTAAGTATCGTCGAGAAATCTGGCAGATACCACCTTCACCAAGTGGTCAAGGTTAACATTACTAATAATGTCATGTTGTATGACATGATAAAATCATGAGGTCCAATCTACAACAGACCTCACCATTACTCTTCAGAAGTGCCAGGGCTGTGAAAAGAAAAGACCAAGGACCAGCTGCAAATTAGAGTAGGACTAAATAAATACAGCTACCTGGATTTGATCCTGAAGTAGAAAAAGGATATCAGTAGAAAAACTGGGAAAATTGGAATAAAGGCCTAAGTTAGTTAACATTATTGTACCAATGTCAACTTCCTGGTTTTGAAAAAGTAAAGCATGGCTATGTAGGATGTTAATTATTTCACAATAAATTGTTCTTATAATTATATTCTCTGTGTTGTTTTGTTGTTGTTATTGATGGCCTACAGAAATTTATTTGGCTTACCTATATTGACTTTGCATCCAAAAACCTTGCTAAACTCTCTAGTTAATTCTAGGAATTTCGTTATAGAGTTCTGGAAATTTTCTACACAAACAATTATACCATTTGCCAATAATGACAGCATTTTTTTCTTCCTTTCTATCCCTACGCCTTTTCTTTTATGACCCTGCCTCCCCATCTTATTCTGCTGGCTAGGATCTCTGGTAGGATCTCTATTCTAATCTGTATTGAACACAAGTGGTTATATTGGAGTCCTTATCTTTTACTGACTTAAATTATCTCCTCTAACATTAGCTGTAGCAACATTTTTCTAGATATGTCTCCTGAGGCAAAGGAAATAAAAGCCAAAATAAACTATGAACACTATATCAAAATAAAAAGCTTCTGTACAGCAAAGGAAAGAACCAACAAAACTGAAAGATAATCTACTAAATGAGAAAGATATTTGCAAATGACATATCTGTTAAAGGGTTGGTATCCAAAATATATAAAGACCTTAACCAACTCAACATCCAAAAAACAAATAATCCAATTTAAAAATGGGCAGAAGACATGAACAGACATTTCTCCAAAGAAGACATCCAGGTGGCTAAGAGACACATGAAAAGATGATCAACATCACTCATCATCAGGGAAATGCAAATCAGAAGTACAAAGAGATATTACCTCATACCTGTCAGAATGCCTAAAATCAAAAAGAGGAAATTACAAGTGTTAGTGAGGATGTAGGAAAAAAGGAACTCATGTGCACTGTTGGTGGGACTGCAAACTGGTGCAGTTACTGTGGAAAACAGAATGGAGGTTCCTCAAAAAATAAAAGATAGAATTACCCTAATATCCAGTAATCACACTATTGGGTATTTACCAAAAAAAAAAAAAAAAAAAAAAAACACTAATTCAAAAGGATATATGTACCCCCATGTTTACTACAGCATTAATTACAAGACTCAAGTTATGGAAGCAACCCAAGTGTCCACTGATATATGAGTGGATAAAGAAGTGATATACATATCACACATACACACATATATATGTATATACATATACATGCACACATACACACTGGAATATTATTCAGCCATAAAACTAATGAAATCTTGTCATTTGCAACAACATGGATAGAGCTAGAGGGTATCATCCTAAGCAAAGTCAGTCAGAGAAAGACAAATACCATGTAATTTCATTTATATGTGTAATTTAAGAAACAAAACAAGCAAAGAAAGGGGAAAAAAGAGAGACAAAACAAGAAACAGACTTTTAGCTATAGAGAACAAACTTGATGGTTTCCAGAGGGGAGGTGGTGGGGAGATGGGTTAAATAGAAGATGGGGATTAAAGAGTACACTTATTGGGGCACCTGGGTGGCTCAGTCAGGTGAGTATCCAACTTCAGCTTAGGTCATGATCTCACCATTCCTGAGTTTGAGCCCCACATCAGGCTCTCTGCTGTCATCACAGAGCCTGCTTCAGATCCTCTGCCTTCCCTACCCTACCCCCCGCTTTCCCTCCCCCACTCACTCTCTCTCAAAAATAAATATTTAAAAAATTAAAGAGTACACTTAACTTGACAAGAACTGAGTCATGTATTAAATTGTTGAATCACTGTATTATACAACTGAAATTAATGTAATGTTGTATGATAACCATACTGGAATTAAAATAATGAATTTTTGGGGGGCACGTGGTTGGCTCAGTCGGTTAAATGTACGACTTCAGCTCAGGTCATGATCTCACAGTTGTGAGTTTGACCCCCACATCGGGCTCTGTGCTGACAGCTCAAAGCCTGGAGCCTGCTTTGGATTCTATGTCTCCTCTCTCTGCTCCTCTCCCACTTGTAATCTCTCTCTCTCTGTCTCTCAAAAATAAATAAATGCAAAAAAAATTTTTTTTAAAGACTCAATTATCTTTGTTGATGACCAGAGATAACCTTAATTGCATGAGAATAATCTAAAAACAAGTTAGTTGCTTTTACTTTACCACATTACCACATTAGCATTACCACATTACCACAGAGATAGCAATACCATTGTTTTTATTTTCAAATACTAAATGTTTACTCAAGAGGCATAAAAGAGTACAACACAAAGGGAAGTAATGTGAAGACAAAAAAGAAAAGCAAAATGGTATTATGTTACTAAAACAAAATAAAAGCTGTGACATTAACCATGTTAACCTGCAGACAAGTAACATCGTCCAAACGTTACTTTCCCATCACGGCGTGCAGCTGTCACTGAGAAGTGGCTGCCCAGCCAGAGTCTACATTTCTAAACCCTCCCCCAACTACCCCAGGTATGGCCTTATGAATAGTTTTCCCCAGAAGGATGTTGGCGCAAGTGGCTAAAGGTCAGTTCTCAGGTTAAACCTGAACCTTTCAGAAGCATGGGAGGTGTGCTCCTACCCCCTCCCCAGCCGCAGGAGGGCTCAGAGGCCCACGTTATAGAAAGTCACCTTCAGATTAGGAATGCCTTCAATACACTGGTTATTAGCAATAAGTACACTTTAATTAGGTTTAGTCTATTATATTTTCTGGAGTCCATTTATTATAGTAGTTTTCACTAACACGAAAACTGGTATCTTTGAGTAGGGTGCAGACCAAACAAAAAACTAAAATATATGACAATTTCTTAGCGGTCAGACAGCAGCAAATAAAGAAACTGAGTAAAGAATGGGAAGATCGTTATGTCATGTAGTCACAAAACACTTAATAAAAATACTGCCTGCCGAAAGGAATCCATGGTGATAGAAGTAAAAAAAAAAAAAAAAAAAAAAAAAAAGTGGTTGCCTCCAGGGTAGCAAAGCAGGGAATGAACTGGAAAGGGGCGTACATCTGGGGTGATGGAAGTACTCTAGATCTTGTTTGGGGTAGTGGTCTACAACAGATGTATACAATTGTCAAAACTCACTGAACTGAATGCTTAAGAGCTGTGTGTTTACTGAATGTAAAGTACACCTCAATTATTTTAAATGCCTAAGACAGCTTCAAAGGCACAGTGGTCCCTACCAAGTGTACAGCTATAGGGAAAAGGAGATGGAAAACAGAATACTAGAATAACTTGCTGCTTTTATTGAGAACTTGCAAGAAAGAAATGTGCACAGGCAATAACTAAGAGATTTGAGAGCAAAAATTAAAGGGAACAGAGATTCCAGAAATTTGGGGGCTCCAAAGGTTAGAAACGCTGACTACTTCTGGATTTCACACAGTAAGAGAGAAGGCTGAAAAGCTTTGAGCAAAAATGGTCTGTTAGGTTTTCTCAGGTAAACAGAGGGAAGTCAGCCTGGCCACAGATCTGGTTAAGTACGTTACTTCCCATGAAACATATTTCAAACAGCACCCAGAAAGTTGAGAGAGGGAGGAGTAGGGTTAAGGAAGCAAAGGAGGAAAATAAGATTTTCTGGTGCACTTTTTGGTTAGAGTGACCATATTAATTTACTGTCCAAACTGGGATAGTTTTTCAGAGTGAAAGAGGGCATTATTACTCACCATGCACAAGAAATATAAACTAAATCTCTCTCTGCCAGACTGCGACATGTAGTCATTCTATTACTAGCACATGGAATTAACTATAAGAAGACAGATTAGAGCCAACTAAGTTTCAGAGGAAATAATATGGACAAAACCCCCATAAGCCTTGCCCATAAGCCTTTGACCCTTAAAACAATGCTCATGCAGCCAAAATTGCAGGGACAGAAAGTAGGAAATAAAGGTTACATAGCTGCCAAGAAGATATATTCCCCAATGTCCACATGAGTTGACCTTGGAGGAAAATAAACAAGAACCCTCTGGAAGGCAGAATTAGGTCCTAGAGAATAATGAACAATGGAATTCCCTCTAGAGACCAGGGCCAGAGTGTAATCAAGGGATATCTTCTATCCTAGACAAAAATTTCTTCAAAATGTTTCTTGGCATTTCCTGTTTTTGTCACTGTCGATATTCCTAATTCTAATCGTTCCCTCAGTGTTAGGAGATTAAATATAAACTTGTAATTTGCTAATTGGGCCCAGTACAATAAATTATGGGTGCTGCCACATAACATGATGATGGTGAGAATAAATCCAAAAAGTCTTTTACATAAAAGATCACTGAACTGACTGCCAGGAGGGCATGATTCTCTTCCAACCTTCACTATGAGCTGTGTGACCCTGGGTAAATCATGATTTCTCAGGACTTCAGTTCTCTCACGTAGAAAGTGAATAAGAGGATGCCTTTCAGTTCTAATAATTCTAATTTAAAGTTCTTGACCTCACTGAACCAAAAGAACTACAAAAATCCTCTATAAAATGTCATTACCTAGAGAATACATAATAAACTAGCTGGTCTGGTTTTATAGCAAAAGCTACTCAGCACAATTCTAAAAAGCTATATTGGCAACAACCATCCTGGCACTCTTTCACGTCTTGAGTTTTCTATATTATTTTGGTTTCATTATAGTACATTAAGGAATAAAATAGAATTTTTTTTTAAACTGAGAAAAGACACTTGCCTCCCATTTCATTAGGCTTTAGAAACGAATCCAAAAAGAAAGGGGAAAGTGCACTGCACCTTAACATTTCAATTCTTTTATAGTATTTCCAGACTAAAAGTGAGACTATTTTTTAAACCAAATGCAATCTGGAACTTTCAATCAAATGATACCATAATAAAATACTTTATCAGTCAAACAGTCAATAAGAATATTCACTGAATTCTAAAAATTTTTTTTCAAATAATTAAAATTTGAAAAAAATATATCTGCTAAATTTCAACTTGTGATGACCTTTCTAATTTTCTAGAAGAAAATACCATTTGGGGCTTTGTCTTCTTCACTGAGAAAAGAGAAGACAAAAACTAATATTCTATAGGATTCTTGGTTGCTCATAATTATTTAGCTTTATTCATGTACAAATATAAGAGCCAAACATTTATTTAAGAGTATAAGCCCAAATTCTGTCACTTCAAATCACTGTATGTTGGGACAAAGAAAAAAATGGCAAACATTCTGCAAGTCTTGGTATCATATACCCTGTTCTAAATCAATCCCATTTGTTGTCACTGATTATAAAACTATGAAACCATAGATGTTGGACTAATCGACTCCATCCTATTTTGGGAAAAGTTCACTCTAATAATCTGTTGAGTGAATCAAAAGAAAAGAAACAAGATTAAGTACCATGAAAATACCACAAATCTCTGAAACAAAAATTTGCAGGTGTACCTCAGAATATATGAAAATTTAAGTAAGCTTAAATGATGGAAGATTTGTAAGTGAAATATTTTTTTAAAACTAAGGAGACTATTTAGATATATTTGACAACTCTCAGGTAAAGGAAGAAATGCTTTTTGTATGATAAAATTACCCCTTAACAAAACTCTTCACACCGTTTCAGCACGGATGTTGAGAAGTCTCATTTGCTTTTATTCAAAGCACTGTACATATGACAAATTTTTTCTTCACTTGAAACTTTAAGGCTTATCTTTCCTTCTGTTCTAGGAAACGGGTCTTAACGTTATTTTTTAGGTGATTCTCTCCCATTTTCTCTTATATTAGTGAGCTGCTACTGGACCCGCTGGCTTATGTTGCTATTGACTTCTTCCTCAAATTTATCTTTCAACAGCTCAATGATTTTTTTTCAGCATTTAGATTTCTAATTTTTGAGAATTATTTCCTGTTCTTTATTTCCCTTTCCTTTAATTCTCCTTTTTTAAAAAGATTCTATTTTCTATGCAAAATCTTCTCACATTTTCAAAGACAATTATAGCTTTTCTTTTTTTTTTCTTTGAGAGAGAGAGAGAGAGAGTGTGAGTGTGCAAACCCAAGAGTGGCAGGAGGAGGGGCAGAGGGAGAGAGAGAGAGAATACTAAGCAGGCTCCACACTCAGCTTGATCTCATGACCATGACATGACCTGAGCTTTGCCATCCAGGTGCCCCTATAGTTTGTTTCTTACTGCTGTCTCTATAGTTTTTATATCATCAGAGATCTTCCTTTGTGTCCTTTGGGTTTACTTTATCTCCGTTTTCCTATTGGAGGCATTCCCAAATATCGGGGATCCTTGGCTGTCTATTCCTATTTAAGAGCAAATTATTATTAAAGTCGGCAGCTCCAACTGTGAGGTTGGTGGGGGAGCTTGTTGAAGGTGAGCTTCACTGAAAACAATCGGGGCCGCAAGCTGGCTTTCTCTGTGGGGGGGACCCCTATGGGGACTTTCTCTGGGATCATTCTGTTTCTCTGGAAAATCCTCCAATACTGTGTTTGGTACTTAGAAGTTTGGCTCCTGGTGCTCACTGTTCCTGTGTCCCCATCTTCTGGGCCTGGGGAAGGTACTCATCTGGCTGGGGTGAGACAAGGACCTGGGTGTTCAGCTGGTCCTTTTACAGACCTTCAGCTTGTCATCTGTTTCTAGTCTCATGCCTTATCTCCTCCTTCAGCCTAACCTGATACCTTTAATTACAGAATCTTCTAAGGTCCTACAATGCAGAATTGCTTCCTGACACTATTATCCTCTGTAGGTTTCACCTTCCTCTATTCTACTAAGTCATGGTATCATGTACTTTCTGTGTTCACATTTATGAGAATTACTGATGTCACCTATTTTTATCAAAAAAACAGGTGGAGTTTTTGTTTCTTATTTCCTTTGTTTTGAATGGACATTTCAAAAGAAGGTGGAAAGTTCTTTATATGTCATTGTAAAATCAGAAGTTACAGTTTCTAAGTTACTTCACATACCATTTGTAATGGCTGAATTTACCATAGTTTTGGTCTGCTCAGTACATATTCCCAAATCCCTTCTTCTAATTCCTTTGGAGAAAGCCTCCCTCACTCCCTGAGACTCCAGTGGGGTTTTCAGTCATTGGATGATGCACGTCTGTGGCAGCACTGGTAAACATGCCCCAGGCTGGCCCACCAGAACACTCCATTCCCTGGGCCACAGTGATTATTCATCACATGTGGTGCCAAACTGAATTGATCCATATCTTCTCTGTGGCCAATCGCTGGATGTGTGGACCAACAAGTTCTCTTCCTACTGGGTTTGCTAAACCAGGAAGATGACAGTCTCAAGCTGCTAGTGGTCATTTTACTGATTATATGCCTGTCTGAATAATGACGAATAAAGAAACACACAGAGCTGAAAAAGAGTCCAGATGAGATCATTTGAGTTCCTGGCTGCAACCATGCCTGAAGCCAGATGCACTTCTGGAAACCATAGTTATATAAACAATTAAGTTCCTTTTATTTTCATAAGCTGGCTTGGGCTGGCTTTCTGTCACTTGCAACCGAAGGAGTCCTGATGAATTCATCATTTAATCAAAATGTTCCAAATTACTAACACTTGAACTATAAAACACCACTTCTTTGCCAAAAATTAAACAGCCTAACTTCTTTTATTAAAATAAAATCACGATCACGTTACATACACGTTATGTCCCTTTTAGTTGAATATTCTCATGTTTTCAGAGTAGAAGTATCTTTGAGAATGAGGCATATATACTCTGTAGTATTACAAACCCCAGAGCCACTAACCTACAGAATGATTTTCTCCCAGGTACTTCAAAAAGTCTTGTCATTTCTTTAAACCTTCTCTATCAGAGCTTTCAGTTTTTAATAAAACTCAAGTTGAATGGTTATCTTACATAAAGCCTATGTGGAAAAACAAAATATGTCTCAAAATACTTGTTCCATCAGAAGGAAAAGTTTGGTTGATATTCAAAAAACTATTTAGCCTCTATCTCTGACCCAGAGACTAGAAACAAGGATAATTTCAACCCAACTATTTTTGGGAAGGAGGTAGATGGTAATAACATGCCTCCAAGGAGACAGGTAGGGATGCTTAGAAGTCACGTGTTCCTTGGATGCTCTCCCTGGTGTAACTTCCTCATTATTATCTCCAGTCCATGTGCTCATCAATCCAATGGTCACTGTCTAAGGTTCTAGGTTTGAAGATGTTGCCTGCGTCTTTATGGATTTCAAGTACATTTAGAGGCCATGCAGGTAATCTAAAGAAAAATGAGAAAGCTAAGCATCTTTAATGTGTTACAATTACTTTATTTGCATTAAAAAGTAAATCTTACTAAAATTCAGTCTCTCTCACTCTTTTTTTTTATTGGTTCAAGTTCTGGGAATTTTTCTTTTTCATGCATCATTCTTGTCTACTGTTCTTTGTTCATCCATGGTTTGTTTCATAGCATTATCATAAATAATAGATTTTTGGCACTGATACTCTCTGTATGCAGAGAAACTATGTATGAGTAGGAGCTAATAATAATTAATGATAATAATAGTTCAGTTGATGGAGCACTTCACATTGTTCTAAATGATTTATATGTATTAAGTGATCTTGCACTCATTTCAACTCTTTGAGGTAGGTACCATTATCCTCACTTTATAGATGAGGGCACGGAGATCCTTATAGATGAGGGCACGGAGACGCTGAGAGGGGTCAGCAGCCTATCCAAGATCACACAGAAAATAAGTTGTAAATATGAATACAAGCACTCTGCCTCAAGGATCTCTATTCTTAAACTATTACTCTACACTCCCCAAAGGAATACGCCATCCTATTATGGTTTGAATTGTGTCCCACAAAATGTTATCTTAAAGTCCTAACCCCTGGTACCTATGAATGTGACCTTATTTGGAAATAGGGTCTTGGTAAATATAATTAAGTGAAGATGACGTTATACTGGATTGGGGTGGGTCCTAATGCAATCTGACGACTGTCCTCATAAGAAGAGGAAATCCTGGACACAGAAGAAAGACATCCATGAGACAATGGGGCAGAGATTGGGGTTATGCTGCCACAAGCTAAGAACGCATGGGGCTACCAGAAACTAGAACAGGCAGGAAGGAGTGTCCCCTAGAGGTCTCTGAGGGGGTATGGCCCTGCCAACACCTTGATTTCAGACTGCTGGCCTCCAGAGCAGTGAGAGAATACATTTCTGTTGTTTAAAGTTACCCGGTTTATGGTACTTTGACATGACACCCCTGGGAAACCAACATACTGTTTTTCACTAATATTGAAATACACCATCTTATCAATCTGTTATGTCTTAGTTTCATACAGATAGCGGTATGAATAACATTAACTGTCCTCTGAATTCTATGTAAAGAAAATCAACAGCCAGGGGTGGGGCTGTGAGAATGGAAAAGCCCAGCCTCCCACCTAGTTGAGGTGGCTAAGCTACCCTTCAGCTCTAGCTGATCACTGTCATATGGAAAGGTAGGAATATAGTTACCAGGTCTTCAGTTTTCACAAGAAGCCAGAAATGTGGATTTGTACATTGTTAGTTAAAAACAAATTAGTTACTAGTTAAAATGACACGAGTTAATAATTAATTCATGTTTAAACAAACATAGTACAAATAGGACACATCTATGGACCAAATTTGACCACAATCTCTGCTTTGTATGTTTTCTTTACTTTCTCTGTCCACTTTCCCAGTCACTTCACTTGACCAGGCCCTAACAGGAGTCCTCCAGCCACCAGATAGATCTACGAAGCAGGCACAGTGTGGGTATATGAGAAGCCATGTGGAAGTCAGCACTGTAGGACTATGAAACTCTCTGAGATACAGAATGTGGCAGATGTGGAAGAGTCCTTCACACTTCTGAATCTAAGACTGAACAGGTGCACTCCTCCGGATCCATACCTGGAGTCTACCACGATTCCTCTATTCTGTCAGCTGGTCTTCCTAAGCCTTTTTTTTTTTTTTTTTTTTTTTTTTGGTCAGTCTCATGTAAGAGACTTAGAGCTCTACTGGGTAAAGGTTTTGGGTAAATCTAGGACATGACCTTGGTACACCTCAGGCTCACTGCCATTTCATTCAGAGCACCGTGCTTATATCGTAATCATACAACTTATAATCCCTAAATTTCTTAGCTCTTACATGTATACTTGAACAAAGCCTACGTAGATTATAATAGCTCATAGCTGCCTTTCAGTATTCACCCTCCTATAACCTATGAAAGTTGTCCTGAAACCTGGAAACATGTTTGAAAAAATGTTTTGTGAAATCAGTTTTATAAAATGTGACTTTATTACTCGGCTTTGTTAGAAAAACTTCTAAAATATAAAGAATTGTTCTGATAATGTTAACATTAACTCTAGCCCAATAAGTCTAATACTATCAGTAGCCTTAGAATCTTCCAAGTCCTCCTTGGCTACAAACACTGCTTCAATATCTACAGGAGTTCAGACCTATTTGATATGGTATAAAAACCCATGATTGCTGCTGGTAAGTGAAAGGAAGTACTTGATATGTTGCCAGGACTCTCTCTGCTACATTGAGATATTAAATTCAGTGATGCAGTTTGGCACACTGCGGTGTTTAGGACCTGGAAAATGGACAACGATTATTTTGGAAACTTTGTAGTGCAAAGTTAAGAAGTGAAATACCACAAAATCGGCCCAAGTTCATCTCATTTAATGTTTTGGGATTTTAAAGTTTATTTTTGCTTGAATTAAAAATATCTCAATCTTCCATTCCAAACCGATAAAATCATACTGAAATTCACTAGCTTACATTTCTCACAAAACCTCAAATGGTCAGGAAAGCCAGTTCTATCCACATTCAACAGATGAGGAAACTGAAGCTGAGGGCCTTAAATAACTTGTTTAAGGTTGTTAGTGACAGAGGTAAAAGCATGCACTCAAACCTCCTGATTCTGAGTTCAATGATCTTTCCCACAAATACATCATGCAGATTTCTAGGACCAGGCTGTTTAGCCACTAGGATAGCCAGACCTGTGATCAAAACTACCCTTGGTTTGTTTTTGTTTTTTAATGTTTGTTTGTTTGTTTATGAGAGAGAGAGAGAGACAGAGAGTGAGCAGGGGAGGGGCAGAGAGAGAGAGGGAGACACAGAATCTGAAGCAGGCTTCAGGCTCTGAGCCTTTAGCAGAGCCCGACACAGGGCTGGAACTCATGAACCATGAGATCATGACCTGAGCCGAAGTTGGACGCTTAACAGACTGAGCCACCCCAGGTGCCCCAAAACTGCCCTTGATTTCTGATGTTTCCCATTTGTAAAAGGGAGTTAAAATTATAAAACATATGTGAAGACCATGGCACAGAGTGGGCACTGAACAAATGTCAGTTCCCTTCCCTCTCTTTCTTCTACAAGATCCCTTAAATCTAAGCAGACCACCCATTCTCTGGTTCAACATCTGTATGGTTAGTGAAAACCTAAATAACTATAGAAAAGTAACTCAAGGGATATGCAGATACTGAAAATACAATGATAAACTCATTGTCACAGGCAAAGAAGACCATGTATGTATGTCATGTATGATTACAGAATAGCCAAGAGAGTGATTTAAAAAAATAAATCCAGGATGTTGAATCTTTTTTTAAAAGGGGACAGGTCACATCAAAACATCATGCCTTGAACTCATTCACTGCCATGTAATAAATATGGCTCATTGTTTCCAAACACAAAATATACAAACCATATCAAACAGACATGCCATACTTCCAACTCAATGGAACTGTTTGAGATTCCA
Source organism: Cryptoprocta ferox (assembly GCA_028646485.1). NCBI lineage: Eukaryota > Metazoa > Chordata > Mammalia > Carnivora > Eupleridae > Cryptoprocta > Cryptoprocta ferox. Next base: position 106,044,916 of record CM053571.1, on the reverse strand, counting down.
AATGTAGGTTATCCCAATAGCTGTCATGTCCCACGTCAGCCAGGAAAGAGAGTCCCCGGGATCATGTGGCTTGTCAATGCCCAAAAGAACTTAAATGCTAACTCCTTTACACCTCCTCTCTGCTGGCTCACTTGGATGAGAATGAGGTAGGGGCATGCATGACTGACACTAGGTGGGGATGGGCCTGAAAAAGAGGCAAGAAGTTACGCAGGCTGCAGATGTGGGCAGAAGGGAAGCATAAGCTCAGAGCTGCTAATGTCAAGAGGCATTCACAGGCCCACTACCACAAAAGCTAAGCAATTAGCAAACCTGATGCTAAAAATATTAATATGCGTAACATGATTTAGGATATTTCTTCCAATTTCAACTTAATTTAATAGCTGTCTTATATTTGTGACTCCAGCTCTTGGCACAATTCTGTAGAACTGGGGTTGTGTTATTGCATATGTGGGTGGTTATTAAATGCTTTATAGTGATTATGTTAAAGGTTATATTCCTCATACACGTACCTTCACTTACTATTATGAGTTAGACGTGTACATGAGTAGACAATGGTCTCCTTCCATTAAATGCAAACTGGCTGAAATTACTGTTTAAGTTGCCAGGTTGTAAGAGAAAAGAGATCAAATTAATGAGGGTGAAGTTGTATAATCAGTTTATAAAACAAATCATGCTGAGGTCAAGGCTGACATCGCCAACTCCCACACATCTAAGTACCCTTAAAAATGTGACCTTCTCTTTTTTCCCCGCCACCACTGCTCTAATTCAAGCTGTTTCTTATTTCTCTTCCATTCACATGCGGTTGATGAATCATTTATCTTGGCAAAACATGAATTCCATCATGTCACCCGTCTCAGAAACCTCTGAGGGCTTCCCACTGCTTGAGACACAAAGGCCCAACTCCAAGGCAAGGCATTCATTGCTCTCCTAAATTTGGCCCATCCTTCTCATTCAGTGGTTCTCAACCACTCAGGGAGCTTTCAAAGATAAACAGGCGTACATCTTGTGCCCCAGAAATTTTATTTATTAGTTCCGGGGAAAGATCTAGGGACTTGTGTTTTTAAAAATATCTGTGGATGACTTTTATTCACTGCCAGGGTTGAACCACTGGTGTAACTTTCCCACCTATTATTTCACCCAACATGAACTAAAACCTTCTGTCCCAGCCAATAATGCTGATTTGTTTGTTTGTCTATCCAGTTCTCCATTCATGCTGTTAATCCAACCTAGAATATCATTTCCTCTCTTAGCTCTTTATTTAAATTTAAATCTTTACCATTCCTCTAAGACTAACTGAAATCCCACCACTATCTTTATAACCATTGTGAATCATAATGATATCACCATTCTGATAACTGCAAGAGCACATGTTACCTTCATGAAGTACTTTATGGCAATTAATAACATATCGTTTGCACTGTGAGTGTTTTTTCCAGACTTCACTCCCTGTATTTCTGGCTCCTGGAGGGAAAGTCAACTTTTCACAGTATCTTTAGTTCTCATTCCCTAGCCCCTTGCACCTCCAACAGCATTAAACATAAAGCAGACATTCACTCATGTGCTCAGAGCTTACAACAACTAAACAAATTAAAGTCTCTAAAATTTATGAAGTGTATTCTTATAGCCTGACAACATAAATTATCAACCTTCAGCATGGCTGATGCATACACTGAAGTGTTTTTCACGGGAAGCATCACTATACCCATACAGAAATGATAATCGCTTGTCCACAAAATCTGATAGGCTGTCAAACACAGGGCTGGTTGATGCCTATAAATGTGTTTTCTCTATAGACAGAAGTACTTTCCACATTTATATATTCAATTCCTGTAAGTTCACAGAACAGCAGAAAGGGAGAAGTAGTAAAATGTCAACGCAGGACTTAAAATGACCCACTCATGTGATCAAACAGCTGAAGAGCCGTTTACCATTAACTACTGTGGGGAGGACCACAAGAGCAAATGCTCCTTGCCCTCAATTTAGGAGACATGAGAGTATTAGTAACCTACAGGTAAATGTCTTTAATGCAAATATTGAAAACCAAAAAGCTCCTGGCGTGAGAGCATCCAGTAATATGTTGAGCTACATGCAGAGCTCCAGCTCAGGCTCTCCTGTGGCTTGAGCCACCCAGAAAGGCATGATTCTACTTCCAGGGCATGGGAGATGTGACGCCACACCCAGAGCCAGAACTTCTCTGCAAGCAGTGTTACGCATGGCAGCTGCCTGTGGTTAAAGGAGCACTGGTACATAGGAGTTAAATGGTCTTGGGAAGACTGGCTGAGTATCTAACCACTATTTATAACATTGTTTTTGTGGAAAAATGTTTTCCGCATTCCAAACAACAGAATTAGATATGAACTTTTGGAATACAGTTTTTTTTTTTTCTTAGCTTAGGAACTGACTGTATCTTGTTATTTACACTATGGTCAGTATTCTCCTGGGATACGATGGCAGAGTGGGGGTCTGCCAGGAGTGCAGAACAGGAATGAATAGTTGCCACGAATATGGACCATATGTGACTATAAGGATGAAAGACAGAGAGGATCATGAAAGAAAAATCCAGGCATATTACTTATTAAGCAAATATTTACGGAGGACTATTAAGATTATGCTGAATGCTATGGGAAACAAAAATTAGACAAGAAGTTTGATTTTATAGTCCTCACAACCTATGATGGGAGATAAGGCAGACATAAGCACAAAAAATAAAGCTGCCTGGTAAAATGTGCTATGACAGTGATAAAAATAAAATATTAGATAAAGTCAGCAGAGAGAGACAGAGGGAGACTGAGAGCTAGTGCTCTAGCTAAAGCAATCAGGGGAAGTTCCATGGAGGAAAATGCATCTGGGCTGAGCCTTGACGTTTGCACAAGATTTCAGCAAGCGGAGGACACAGTAAGGTGGAAGGAGAGAACATTCTAGAAAAAACACGGAGTAACACAGTACACATCAAGCCACAGAGGCATGAAGAATGGTGAGAATTCAGAGAACAGGAAAGAGTCCAGTTGGCCAAGGTGAAGGATATTTTTAGGAGCTGGGCAGAGGGCTTCGAATGCCAGGCAACGGAACATGGATTCCATCCAACAGTGACTAGGCAGCCATTAAAATGTTTTAAAAGTATTGGAGTTCCATACGCATATTTATCTGGCAGTGGAATACAGGATGGAGGAAGAGTAAATGAAGACCGAAGACCATTAGGAGAGAATTATAATAGTCGATATTGGTTAAGACGACCTTTCAAAGCTAAGTTTTTGAAGAAACAAACATTTAAGGTTCAAGTACTAGTTCATTATTAAGCATCTCCCTTCAATGATCACAAATATATAAATCATTTAGAAAAGCCATATAAAACCTTAACAAAAACTGAAAAACATAGTGGAAAAACCACGTTTAAAAACGTTAAGCTTGACATGTTGTCAGGACCTGATGACTAGACTTGATGAAAAATAAAGGAACATTTTGAGGTGTAAATCTCATTTTTAAAATGATACCAGGAATTTAAACATTACAGTTTTAATAAACATATGAAATTTACAAAGAAATACTCTTTCCACTATTTTCCAAGACCAGTGATTCAATATACAAGGCAACTCCAAGATACTATGAGAAATTTGAGAGTTGAGAAAGTGTCAAAGATACTGGACTTAATTCTTTACATGTTAAATCAATCTTAAGCCAGTGTTAAAATGGATAAGAGCAGACTTACTTGAGGTGATTTGGCTTATTAGCAAATGTCTTCTAAATTTCAAATTTTCAGTATTGGATGAGACACGGCATTCATCTTTAACTGAAAAAAAATGTAATGGATGTAATGAAATTGAAAGAATTGATAGGTAGCTTATAGAGGTCAATTATATGATTACACCCTAAAGACCATAATAGAGTTATATGAAGTCCTATAAAACTGACATTACTTATACAATGTATAATTTAAGAACTATGATAAAAATCTCAAGCCATGCCCAAAGACTTCTAAAATGGGAGCTATAATACATTCCCTTCATATATTTTTATGTCAATTTCCTCAAAATTCTTAAAAATATATTATTAGATCTTCAAGACTGATTGACACCGAATTCTTTAATTTAACCAATAATCAAGCCCTATTCAGTACTGATATCGTGGAGTCCAGGGAAAGAAGAAATTGCATATGAGAGAGTTTCTGTCCTCAAGAAACCCACAAACCACAAGAAGAGACAAACACAAGTAACTCCATATCAAGGTAGATATAATAAGTGCCCCAAGTGGGACAAGGTGTACAGGATTATGGAGAGGGTTAATTACTACACGGAAAATGCGGGAAGGCTGGGTTACGGGCTGAACTGCATCCCCCCAAAGTTCATGTAGTAACACCCTAACCTCAGTACCTCAGAATGTGACTGAGTTTGGAGATAAGGCCCTTAAAAAGGTAATTAAGTTAAAATCAGGCTGTTAAAACGGGCCGTAATACAATCTGACTTGTGTCTTATAAGAAGAGATTAGGACACACACAGAGACACCAGGGATGTGCACACACTGTGGAAAGACGATGTGAGGACATAGCAAGAAGGGATCTGCAAGCCCAGAGAGAAGCCTCAGAAGAAATCAACCCTGGGGACACCTTGACCTTGGATGTCTAGCTTCTGAAACAGCAAATAAATTTCCGTTGTTTAAGTCACCCAGTCTGTAGTATTTTGTTACCCAGTCCTTGCAAACTAACACACCCCGTAAAGGTGAAATTTCAATAGAGTTGTAAAAGAGAGAGCTTTTAATAATCAGATAAAGGTAAGGTCTGGAAACAAACAATTTAAAAAGGAACAAAAATTACTTTCTTTTAGGCATACAGGCCACAACATACATATAGATGCCCATCAGTGAAGTTAAGGAAGAAGAGCTAAAGGAGGGAGAGCCCTGTCCTATCTTTTCAGGGCAGAGGGAGGACTAAGAGGTTAACAGTCGCTGATGACCTCAGAAAACTTGTTTGAATTTGTAGTTTAGAATGATGAATGAGGACTCTAGTTTTGGAGTAGGATTTGCTATGAGAAAATCCCAAAGGCAATGAGACTGTTTTGCTACTGCAATTGTCAAGATAAGAAGAAATCAGGGCAATCGCAATGGAAGTAAAAAGGTAACAATTCGCTGAAGGTGTGCTTGAAAATGAGAACCAGAATAACCACTCCATCACTTATGCATGACTGAGAACATGGAGCAATTACCAACATTCAGTTACACAGTTACAAATGAGAGTGTCTTGGGCTTCAACAGACCCTTCTTTTCAATAACAACCATACATTGTGTGTATCAACTATTACTAAAAAATCAACTGATCCAAAAGACTTTCTTCACTGCCGCTATCTGACCCTAGAACCTCAGAGCTCAACCTCTTAATCAGTAAAAACCCTAAACTCATTTCCTCAAAGAAGGTACCACTTCAGAATTATCCATGTAGTCTTTCTTGCTACAGCAGATCAATAGAACCATTTGCTTATCTCCCAAAAGATTTATTTACTTGAGGATGGGGATTTCCACAGAAAAAAATAGATGCCCATCAGTGAAGTTAAGGAAGAAGAGCTAAAGGAGGGAGAGCCCTGTCCTATCTTTTCAGGGCAGAGGGAGGACTAAGAAGTTAACAGTCGCTGATGATCTCAGAAAAAAATTTCAGGAAGGCAATAAAAGAAAGCAAAAACTTCCAGTAAGGATTAAAGAAAAAGGAGAAGTGAAATTAACTGGTAAATTTTACTCTTCCAAGAAGTCTGGCATAGTTTGAGTGAAGGCGAATCTTTAACAAGATTTTTTATTGTTGTTACTGTTTTCTTTTCCATTTTTAATGCTAGTAGAAGGAAGACACAGAGAGGAAGAGTGGTAAATAATGGAGCAAATACAAGAGAAGAAGGGAACAAGAACCCTAGCAGAGTTAGCCACATTAAAGAGGAGAAACAGTTTTTTCTCTATGATTAGAAATGAAGGAGGGGGGGTGCCTGAGTGGCTCAGTCCGTTAAGCATCTGACTTCAGCTCAGGTCATGATCTCGCAGTTCATGGGTCCGAGCCCTGTGTCGGGCTCTATGCTGACAGCTCAGAGCCTGGAGCCTGCTTTGGATTCTGTGTCTCCCTCTCTCTCTGCCCCTTCCCCACTCATACTCTGTCTCTTTGTCTCTCTCTCTCTCTCTCAAATAAACATTTAAAAAAAAAAAAGAAAAGAAGGATGGGTGATAAATATAAAGAAAAATTATTGTGCAAAGGGGTAAATTTGAGGTAGTTAAGATCCAATGGCAAGGACATCTAACATAGAGAAGTTGAAAGAGGTAAAGAAAGAAGGAGAGAAAGGAATGAAGGAATGAATGAAGGAATATCTGAATTTAAGAGTTTGAGAAAATAATTGCCAAAGGAGTATGGAAAAGAGAGGGGCTTTCAGTATTTGAGACCTAGGAATGATTCTAGTTGACAGACTGAGCAAGTTAAAAAATAATGTCTGAGTATCAGAAACTCAAAAACACAAATTAAGAGAAACAGATTATAAATCACATACTGTGGGCAGAAACAGCAGATCTGATACTGCCATAGCTGAGGAAATTGGAGCAATGTCCCAGAAGTAAACCAATACCAAGAATTAAAGAAGTGGCAGTGTGAGAGTTAGACGAGAAAGAACTGATGCACAAAGGTGGGACACTAATCACTAAATTGACAGTGGAGAGCAAAGGAGCACATTAACTATCCTTAAAAATCTTGAATTAGATCCATCAATAGATGAATGAATATACAAGATGTACTATAATTAAGAGTACATATCTTGATGAGCACTGAGTAACGGATAAAAATGTTGAAACATTATTATATGGTAAACCTGAAACTAATATAACACTGTATGTTAATTATGCTAGAATTCAAATTTTGAAAAAATCTAGAATTGGAAGAATTCAATACTTTTTTTGAGATGGCTGTGCAAAAAAAATGGCACTGTCTACAAAAAGCAGTTTCAAATTTCTTGGGAAGATAGGGAAAAAGAGTTCTGGGGAAGATAAAAGTTAGAAAAATTTGTTTAAAATAGAGCACAGGACCCAGATGACTGAGGAACTAGAAGCAGGTCAGCAGTGGAACTATGGTTCCATGAGAGCAAGGTAGGTCTCACTCCTTGGGGAAAAAAAGAGTAGGGCTTCACTCAGGATGATAGGTAACAAAACACCACTCTGACGCTATTTTTCTCTCCTTTATCTATTTGGTGAGACAGCACAAAAGACTGGTCACATATGACACCAGTCTCACTTACTCTTAGAACTTGCCTGCCCAAACTGAGTTATGTCTACTTCTCAAAGGGTTTAGAAGTTGGAAGAAGGGATATATGGTACAATTAACTGGCCTCTTCAAACTCCAACAAAAGGTATGTAAACTAAATGAATGGAAATCAATCTTAATTATATGGAAAATGAGTTTAGTGTAGAACCTGTCAGCCACAGTAAAGTTTTAAATTTTCTAAAAACATTCAACAAAGACCTAATACTGAGACTTAATTCAGTTGAAGAACATTATTAGAGGTGGAGATTTCTAATTATGGGGTCAATGCCTTTAAAAGATATAGCACTATTCACAATTTTTACTTTTTTGTGTCATTTTGGTGGGTTGTATTTTTCAAGGAATTTGTTCATTTCATGTAAGCTGTCACATGAATCGACATGTTTTTCAGAGTATTTTATCCTTTAGATATTTCTTGGATCTCTAGTAATGTTTCCTTTTTATACCTATATTTTTAATTTGAGCTTTCTCCTTTTTTCTTAGTAGGGGCTTATAAATTTTATTAATATTTTCAAAGAAACAACTTTGACTTTGTTAATCTTTGTCAGTCTTCTCTATAGAATGCCTTCTTTCTTTGTTATCTCCTTCTTTCCAGTTTATTGAATGTAATTGCACTTCTTTTTCTAGGTTTTTGAAATGAAAAATTGGATTGCTGGCTTTCAACCTTTTAAACATAAACATTTAAAGCTACAGAATTCTAAGCACCACTTTAACGTCGTCTCACAGCTTAGATACTAATTGTGGTTGTATTTCTTTGACCAGTGTATTATTTAAATGTATGCTGCTTATTTTCCAAACAAATTGAGGATTTAAAAAAATTTATTTCTAGTTTAATTCCACTGCGGAACATACATGATTTCAATCCTTTAAATTTGTTGAGACTTGCTTTTTGGCTCAGCACAAGTTCTATTTGGTAAAAGTTCCCTGCACACTTGAATAGGATGCGTAGTCTGCAATAATTCAGAATAAATGTTCTATAACAGAAATAGGTCAAGTTGGTTAACAGTATTGTTAAACATTCTATAACCTTACTGATTTTTAAAAACCTGCTTATTATATCAGTGGTCCAAAGAAGGTTATTAAATTCTCCAAATATGATGGTGAAATCATGATTTCTCCTTTTTGTCCTGTCAATTTTAGCTTTACATATTTTGGAGTTGTTAGAAACGTATAAATTTAGAACTATTCTGTCTTCCTATTGAATTGACCCCTTTATCATCATAAAATTCTCTTTATCTTTCATAATACTTCTTGCCTTAAAGTCTACTTTATCTGATATTAATAGATCAGATTTTAAGTGTTTGCACAGCATATCTTTTCTTCCCGTATTCTTCTATATAAAATGTCTTGCGCAAACTATATATGGTTGAGTCCTTTTAATAAAATGTAGTTCAAAACTTTTTGGCTTTTAGTTGGAAGACTAAACCCATTTATATGTAATCAGATACTGATATTTAAAATATTTTATTATTGGTTTTCTATTCATTCTATCTAATCTTTTTTTTCTTTTAATTAAAAAATTTTTATTACTGCATTTTATCTCCTGTTAGCATTTTTTAAATTCCAATATAGTTCTCATACACTGTTATATTAGATTTAGGTGTACAATATAGTTTTCCACAGAATCTGCACTAGTTTGCATTCCTACCAACAGTGCAGGAGGGTTCCTTTTTCTCCATATCCTCACCAACACATGTTATTTCCTATAATGTTGATTTTAGCCATTCTGACAGGTGTGAGATGATATCTCACTGTAGTTCTGATCTGCATTTCTCTGATAATGAGTGATACTGACCATCTCCTCATGTGTCTCTTGGCCATGTGGATGTCTTCTTTGGAGAAATTTCTGTTCATGTCTTCTGCCCATTTTTTAACTGGATTATTTGTTTTCTGGGTGTTGAGTTGTATCAGTTCTTTACAGACTTCGGATATTAACCCATTATTGGTTATGTCATTTGCAAGTATCTTCTCCACTTCAGTGGGCTGTCTTTAATTTAATGATTCTTTCTTTGCTATGCAGAAGCTTTCTATTTTGCTATAGTCCTAATAGTTTATTTTTGCTTATATTTCCCTTGTTTTAGGAGGCATATCTAGAAAAATATTCTACGGCCAATGGAGACATTACTGCCTGTGCCCCTTCTGGGATTTTTATGGTTTTAGGTCTCACATTTAGGTCTTTAATCTATTTTAAATTTATTTTTCTGTATGGTGTAAGAAAATGATCCAGTTTCATCCTTTTGCATGTAGCTGACCAGTTTTCTGAACATTTGTTGAAGAGACTGTCTTTTTCCCATTGGATATTTTTTCCAGCTTTGTCAAAGATTGACCAGATAGTTATGGGTTTACTTCTTGGTTGTCTATTCTTTTCCACTTATCTATGTGTTTATTTTTGTGCCATTCCCATACTGTTTTCATAACTATAGCTGTGTAATATAACTTGAAGTCGAATTGTGATACCTTCACCTTTGCTTTTTTTTTACAAGACTGCTTTGGCTATTCAGGTTCCTTTGTGGTTCTATATAAATTTTAGGATTGTTTCTGTTTGCTTTTTGTTCAAACACCTTTGAAGTTTCTCATGCAATTACCATAGAGATTACAAATACTTCCTTGAATTACTACACTTGACTTTTACCATTTCTTATACGAGACAAAATACTGGTTTAACTCCATTTATACTTATCTTCAATTTGTTCTATTGTTTTCATTTATTTCTATGTATGGTTTAAGCCTGAAAGGCATTGTTATTATTGCTTTAAATAGACAAAAATCTTTTATATTTACTCACATATTTATGCCTTTCATTTTTTTCCTAAAGTTCTATGGCTCCAATTGGGATCATTTTCCTTCAGACTGAACAGCTTTCTTTAGCATTACTGTACTACGGTTCCACCTGTGCTGAAGTCTCCTACCTTTTGTCTAAAAATGTCTGCATTTTGTCTTCATTTAAAAAATATTTTTGCTGGGCATAAAGTTTCAGGTTAGCAATATTTTTCCTTTCTGCACTTAAACTTTAAAGATGTCATTCCATTGTTCCCTGATTTTAATAATTTCTGTAGAACACTCTGCCATCAATCTTATTGCTCCTTTGAAGTTACTATGGTTTCTTTCCTTGGGTTATTTTAAGATTTTTCTCTTTATACCTGCTTTTCCTGAGTTTCATTATGGTGTACTTACATATGGCCTTCTTTGTCTTAATATTGCTTGGAGTTCACTAAGGTTTTTTGTATTTCTTGAATCTGTGGATTGCTATCTTTCATCAACTTGGAAAATCTTTGGTCGTTATTTTTTCAAATATTGTTTTTGCTTCTTCTTTCCTCCTGGGACTCCAATGATATGTGTATTAGATGAAATGATTCAATCCATATGTCTCTTAACCTGTTTTGTTCTTTCCATTCTTTTCCCTCCCATGTTTTAGGTTGTACATTTTCTGTCCTTGAGTTTACTAAATCCAGTTGTTTATTTTTTGTTGTGCTTACTTTACTATTAAACTCAAATGTTAATTTCAGATATTACATTTTTCAGCTCTAGATCCCACCATTCTGTTGCTGTTCTTTGTCTTTTCCTCTATTTTTAACCACTTCTTTTATTTCCTTCAATATATTCATAACAATGATAAAATCCTTGTTTGGTAACTCCTATATCAGTGCCATTGGTGGATCTGATTGTATTTTCTCTTCTTTCCTGGACTGTTTGATAGATTTTTACTTTTCATGTGTCATATAACTTTTTAGTATATTCTTAATACTGTGAATGTAAGAAACATAAAACTGTGGTAGATATTATGTTTTCCCAGTGAGGGACCATCTTTTCCTCTATTAGGTAGGGTGAGGAGATGATCTCTTCAATTTGATCAGTTTACCTCTGGTATAAAATGTCTCAAATGTGAAATCAATTGTGTGGTTTATAGCAACTGCATCCCACCACCATGCCATATAGACTCTCTCCTAAGCACTACGAGATTACGGAAAAACTTCCCTGTATATTTCCATCTTCCACTTCCTGCCCCAAGGCTCAGTTAACAACCCATGGGGAAAGCTAGAGTCATATAGCTCATGCCAGACTATATGACCATCAAAACACTAATGGTTTCTCTTTCCCCTAGTAAAGTCTTACCTCCATAGAAACCTTAATCTTTAGCCAGTGTCCGTTTTGGGCAAACATACTTAGGAAAAATGATTGTCAGTATTCTTAGCTCATACAGGCTCTTCCATTTCTGAAATCTCAGTTCATTAAGGCCTCTTTGCTTTCATAGCTGAGATCTTCAATAAACATGGCTGTGGTTAAGAGTAACACAAATATTTTAAAACTTCCCTCACTGAAAAATAGACATATATGTCCTTCCCTCACCTTGAATATGAGTGACTTCTGTAACTTCTTTGACCAATAAAATATGGTGAATATGACATGACACCAGTTTCTGGACCTAGACCTTAAGACACTGATGAATTTAAACTCTTATATCTTGGAATGTACCAAAATCACTGAACTGCCACAAAAGAGAGCCAACTAACCTGATCTGTTAAAAATAGTAAAAACAGGTTTTTTTTCCCATTAATTTTCTCTATTCTTTGTCTGTAAACTTATCTTTTATCAATTTCTACTTATTTTCTACATTCTACTTACTTTGGATTTTATTTTTCCATCTTCTTAGAGTGAAAGTTCAGATAATTTTAGACCTTTCTTCATTTCTCACGTTAGTATTTTAAAGCCACACATTTGCCTCTAAGAACTGCTTTAAGCTGCATAAATATGGGTGTGATGTGTTTTTATTTTCATTCAGTTCAAAATATTTTCTTATTTTCCTTGTGATTTCCCTTTGAACCATGGTTTATTTAAAAGTATGCTGTTTCATTTCCATATATTTTGGTGAAGAATTCTAGATATTCCACACTTATTCATTTCTAACTCAATATAGTAATAGTGAGAGAACATAAGCTGTATGATTTTAATCCTTTAAAATTTTGTTTTATGACCTGAAAAATGATCTATCTTGATAAAAATTCCATACACACTTGAAAAGAATGTGCATTCTGTTACTACTGAGTGCAGTATTCTATAAATGTCAATGAAGCCCAACTGGTTAAGCGTTGTTGCAGATTTATATGTTTTAATTGATATTTTACCGATATCAATTGCTAAGAAGTATTAAAAACTAACAATAACTAGTTATGTCTATTTCTCTTTTCTGTTCTGTTAGTTTTTGCTTTAAATAATTTGAAGCTCCATTACTGGGCCCAAAGACATTTAGAATTATGATGTCCTTTTGATGAGTTTTTTCTATCAGTAGGAAATATCTCTCAATATCACTAGTAATATTCCTTGATTTGAAGCCTATTTTGTTGGATATTAATATAGCCAGTCCAGTTTTCTTAATATTAGTGTTGTCAATATTAGTGTTTTCAATTCTTTTTATCTGTGAGTTCATATTTGAAGAGGGTTTCTTGTAGAAAGTATGCAGTTAGCAACTCTTGCTTTTTTAATCTAGGCTGATGATCTCTGCCGTTAAGAGTATTCAGATCACTTACACTTAATGTAATTATATATATGGTTGAATTTGAATTAATCATCTTATTTTCTGTTTGTCCCAAACTGTTCTGTATTTCTTTTTCCCATTTTTTATTGCCTTATTGGGGACTGGATACCTATTAGTATTTCATTTTATCTCCACTCTTGGCTTATTGGAAAGAACTGTTTCTTTTAGAATTTTAGTGTTTGCTCTGATGTTTAAAATATAGACCTTTAACACATCTCAATTTTTAAAAAATGTTTATTTTTGAGAGAGCAAGAGCACAAGCAGAGAAGGAGTGGAGAGAGAGAGAGAGAGAGAGAGAGGGAGAGAGGGAGACACAGAATCCTAAGTAGGCTCCAAGCTGCAGAGCCCAATGTGGGGTTCAAACTCACGAACTGTGAAATCATAACCTGAGCTAAAGTTGGACACTCAACTGATTAAGCCACCCAGGTGCCCCAACATACCTCAATTTAACTTCTAATAATGCTGTACCACTTCGTGTAGAATATAAGAATTTTATAAGAAAATATATATGTTTCTTCCTTCTTGTCTCTGTGCTATTATCATCATGGTCTAACTATGGTAAGACTGTCATATCAGAGAAGCCAGGTGCAGGCACTCTGGCTCAAAGATCTAGCTAAGACTTACTTTTGAGTAATCCTTGTCAAAATACCAAAAATCTGAGTAAAGCTGTCTTGGACCCTAACCAGCCCACACTCCAGCTGAATGCCAACCAACTAACCTCAGCTGATGCTACACGGTGAAGAATAACCACCTGCTGAACCTGCCCTGTTCCTGCACCCACAAATTGTGAGGTACAACAAAATGGTTATTGTTTTAAGATTATAAGTGTTTAGGTAATTTGTTATGGAACCAGATAACCATAACAGAATTTGGTACCGGGAAGTGAGGTACCATAATAAATATCTTAAAACATGTGGCATTGGTTTGGGGACTGGGTGGGAAGCAAAAGCTGGAAGAGCCTCCAGAAGACTGTTACTAAAAGCTTGAAGTACATTAATGAACATGTTAACAGAAGGAAAGGACAAGCCCTCTTACACAGTGATATGCAACATTACTTGCATAACATAGAAAAGAGAAAATATACCTAATAAAATGGTAGATTTGGGTAAGGACATTTCTAGGCAGAAGATTCAAAGTGTTAGTTTTTTTTAGCTGTGTGTACTAACATATACATAGACAAAGATGAGCTAACAAAAGAACTGTTTCATTTTTAAGCACAATTTAGAGGAAATATAAAGGAGCCAGGTCTTGCTCTTTCAAGAGGAAAATCATCCTTATTCTCTCCAGACTGAAAAGAAATAGCTTCAGAGTAAATATGAAGTCTAGGTTTACTACCAGTAAAGCATGGTTTCAGGATAAAAAGTACAGTATGACTCTAAAATACTGTAGTAAAACTGCAATATGATTTAAAGTTGCATCTAATGCAGTTCTACAACTCATAAGAGTGTGCTTCTTAGACTCTCTTTTCTCTAAGAATCTTGAAGGTATGCCTTTTGGGCTCTTTCGAATAAGCTTCTAAGAATTTTATTGTTTTATAACACCTTGACTCTCAGTCTCGAGTAGAAACAAAAAGCCTATAAAACTAATGTGGGTGTGGCTTCCAATGGTGTGGATCATAATTTGATACCTCACAACGATTTTAAAGAAACTATGTGAGATTGGATTGAAAGCAGCAGAGAGAGTGAAAAATGAAAAGACACTTTTAGACTCTCAGACTTCTACAAACAGGAAGCAAGGCTGGAAAGACTACCAATTATAAACATGAACCATTTCTTATAGAAAAAGAAAAATGACTTAAAATTTATAGGTAAGGCCCGAAGTCATGGATAATCATTTCCAAGGACTAAGTATGGCCCTAATAAAGAAACTGTCAACAACAGTAATTTCAAAATTACTATGGCCCAGTGAAGGTTACATGCCTCCTGTTTCCCCATTTTTGAATGGAAGTGTTTGCCAGTGTTACTCTAAGTCTGCCTCTCCATTATTTGTTGAGTAAACAACTTGTCTCTTGCACAGAACTGTATCTAAGGAGCTACATCTGGGACCTGATTTAAATGACAATATCCTGGACCTTAAGCTTGAGGCTAAAGCCATAGTAGGATGAGAATTTTGCATTTTTGGAAAGGATTGAGTATATTTTCAATGTAGAAGGAATATAAATCATTTATGGGTAGAGAGTAGATGGTGATAGATTAAAAATGGTCACAAATTCTCCGATACTTCTTCCATTGAGAGGTGATGACTACATATAAACCCTCTCACTGAAATTGAGAGTACACTGGGACTGCTTTGATCCACAGAATATAGAAGAGATATGGTGCCAGTTTCCAGTTTTAGGCCTTAAGATACGGGTCTTTCTACTTCTTATCTCTTGAAAAATTCTTTGTACAAGGCCCAATATTAAAAGTGTGACTACTTTAAGACTACCATGCTAGAAAGGTCATGCAAGTCCAGAATTCCACCTCTGCCCAGGCACCATATATATCTGTAAAAATAGCTTAGATCCTCCAAAGCAATTCATCCACCAGCTAAATACTATCCAGTGATCTCATTCAATGCAACAAAGAACAGAAAAAATCACCCAGCTGTGATCTGCCTTAATTGCCAATCCAAAGAATTATAGCTATATAAAACAATTATTGTTTTAAACCACTAAGTGTTAGAGCAATTTATAATGTAATAATAGATCACTGCAACAGTGATTTTTGTAATTTATTTAAGTTGTTACAGGGGCCACAATGTCCTGCCTCCACCTTCTACAACTCAATTGGAAGCAAAAGCCTAAATCAAGATATTATTCATAAGTTAATTTGCAAAGTTAATTGTAAGATAAAATTATTTCTTAAAGATAAAAAGGCTAACATTCTCATGGATATTATGAAACAAACAACTTTCAGGGCACCTGGGCAGCTAAATCAGTTAAGCCTGATTTTAGCTCAGGTCATGAACTCAGGGTTTGTGAGACTGAGCCCTGTATCTCTGCACTGACAGCACAGAGCCTGTTTAGGATTCTCTCTCTCCCTCTCTCTCTGTTCCTCCCCCACTCACGTGTGTGTGTGCTCTCTCAATCTCTCTCTCTAAATAAACTCTGAAATAAAAAATAATGAAAAAAATGTTTTCCAAACATAATGAACTTCAACTAAGTTACTGCAATTAACATTTTGTTCTTACTAAATAAACTATTGTACATATATAATCAAGGCAAAAGATTCATGCTCAAGTTGTCCTTTAATTAATTTAACAAATGGTTGTTTAGATACTTTCTCATGACTGGAACAAGACCAAATATAAAACTGAACATCTGTAGTAGTCTAAAGAAATTATTTAAAAACATAAAATAAAGAAATACTGGTGTATTAAAATAAATTTGAAGTACAGAACAGGTAATGGCTGTTACTAAAGTGATAATATATATACACATGTATATATACACATATACATACATGTACGTATATGTAATTGTAAGTATGTATGTGTGTGTGTGCACTCAAATCTTTATTTAAATGGAGGAGTGCTCTGTGCCAGTATGTTTACCACAGCATTGTAAAAGCCAAACTGAAAATAATTTAAATATACATTAATAAGAAAATTACTTACGAAGGGTATAAAGGAAACTTTAATTTTTTATTCAACATATTCTATACTTGATATATGAATAGAATTGTTAGAATGTTTTTACAACACACATGTATCACTTTTGAAAATTTATAATGAAAACCACACTATTCCAAGTTTAATATCTATAGCCTTGGTATACTGTCTTCAGAGCCTGAATGATCTCTTGGTTTAAGCACTGGAGAACAGCCAAAATTACTTCTCAGGGAGAATCGTAACCCATCAGCACATATTTCTTCAGACTACCTCTATTCATAGATGGTAGAGGGTCTAATCTGATACTTTTCCTCCTCAGGCTCCCCAACATTCCTAAGAGGATGCCAATCATACTCCCAATCCAGCTATTAAAGTAAATGGCCCATATCAAACCTGTAACTGAGAATAACTACACTCCAGGTACTTGCCAGAGAGTAAAATGCTAAACTTAACTGTTACTCAGTTTTTCACAAAAAGCTTCTGCAGGACTGCTGCCTACCTATTTAGTTCACCCATTCATTATTCTAAAACTGCATGTCTGGATTAAGACATACCACCAAAGGGCAGAATTTTTTTGCTTTTATTGCTCTCCATCCATCCTATTCACCCAGCATTACTGTATTTAGTAAAGTGCCTTTTATGTTAAGCCACTAGACTGAACTGAAGGGAGGTTTAAGAAACAATTCTAGAGAAGAGAATCTTCAGTTATTCACTACAAGGATGTTGTTGAGGTCAGAGTTGAACATGCTACACTATGAATGAAAGCATATAATTTTATTTGAATTACAATAAGTAGGCTTCTCCTAAAATGCTGACAAGTTTTGATCTTGTGAACACTAGTAAACACATCTCATCTTAGATTGGTCTCGTTAGAAAATTTAGAGCAAAATTTGTGATCCACCTCAAGGAAATATAGGGGCTCTTATGAGATGCATTTGTCCCATTTTATCACTTTTCTTATTTTTACAATACTGAGGTACAATTTCCATATCATGAAATTCACCTGTTATAAGTGCACAGTTCAATGACGTTTTAGTCAATTTACAGAGGTGTGCGATCATCATTACAATCTAACTTCAAAACATTTCTTTCACTCCTCAATATCCCCTTAAGTCTACATGAAGTCAATCCCTCCCACCACCACCCCAAAACTCCTCTGACTGGCTCTATGTAGACATTTCATACGAGTGGAATCATACAATTTTTAGTCTTTTGAATTTGGCATCTTTCAGTTAGCATAATATTTTTGAGGTTCATCCATATTATAGCACATATCATTCTTTTCATTTTTTCAATTGCTGAAGAGTATGGACATATCATGTTTTGTTTATCCATTTACTAGTTGATGGACATTGGATTATCATTTCTTTCTATTATGAATAAAGCTGCTACGAACAATTGCAAACAGAGAATAGCACCTTTGTAAAAAAAAAATTAACTGACCAAAAAAATAAGCATCCCTCAATTCTACTTCATTGATCTGCATGTTTATCATTATTCCAATGACATATTATCTTGGTCACTGTCACTTGATATTGAATTTTGAATATGGGCAGTAACAAAGTCCCCCAACTTTGTTATTTTATTTATTTATTTAAAAGTTTATAACACCTCTGGTTCTTTCTGACAGAGGAAAGATATAAATACAAAACTAGAATAAATTTTAAAAATGTTTTCAAAGGAATATAATCCTCTTAAGATTTGAAAGTGACAATCACTAATGCATTCTCCCAGAAATAATTGTGAAATTAAGTCTTCCCCAACACACACCCACATCAACAAACATTTATCAAATGCTTACTAAATACCTGGCATGGTGCACAGTTAGGTGCTGAAACAAATAAGCACAGTCCCTCACTTAACACGTAAGTAGAGAATGATGGCACAGTGAATTACAGCAACAATTTAAATATGTACAAGATACAGCAGGGGCAAGGGCAAGGTATATTAATTTTATCTATCAAATTTATCTTACTTCATAAAATCTTGTTTCTGAAAAAATGGCTTGCAATTTCTGGTATGTTTTTAAACAAAGTGAGTTTGGAAACACCAAAGAGGCTAGTCCTTACAAAAGCTTGAAGTAAGCAATCCTTTTATAAAGTAGAGTTTCTCTCAACTAGTAAGATCTTTTAATTCAGTCCTTGTTTTTAAGGTTACAAAAGAAATTTACACTAATGGAAAAGTTCAAACAAAACATAAATATTTATAGTAAAAAGTGAAAGTCCCATTTTACTTCGAATCCACCCTATCCCCCTTCCCAGAGGTAACTTCTATTGTGCGTCATCAAATTCTGTTTGTTCAGAGCTACCTAAGATGGAGACAGCAAAAACTCTTGAAATCCTCACACAAATCTCAAATCTTGTTTTCAAAAGGAGTGTCAGCCTCTTTCCCACTATACGTGACATCAGTATAGCTAGCGAGACTTAAAAATTATTCTTTTTCCTTCTATAACCCATCCTATGCCCTAGAAAAGGTGGAGATTAAGAGAAAAATGGACATAAGCAACAGACCTAAATAGTGTGTGTATAAACTTTATAGTAATGATTCCTGAAACTTCTTCTATGGGAGATTTTAATAAGTATTCTTAAAAAGGAAAAGAAAAGAAGGAAGCCGAAAGGAAAGAAGGAAGGAGGGAAGAAAAGCAAGCAAAGGGGCAGGCAAGCAGCGGTAGGCATTTCCAAAGTCAAATACATACATGAATTAGTGGGTTAAATAAAATATCAATATCCACTGAGATGTCCCACCTTTCATAAAATTAGCTGACTACCAAACTCTTTAATCATGGATGTCTTGAAAGACACTAGATTGAGGCAAAAATATAGTGTAGGAAATTAGCACTGGTTATAGTTTCCCTTCATCATTCCCATCTTTATCACACTGGCAGCAACAAAGGAGATATGTAGAAATATGCACAGAGCCACATAAATATGTTAATGGCCACAAAACTAAAAAGTAAAGTCAGCAGACTCTAAAGATTCTATCTTTACTATGTTAGAGAAACTGGTTTCATTTCTTTGTTGTATTGTTTTTCCTTTGACTGTTTATGCCATAAAAGAACAAAACTAGAGATAGAAGTTTGGCTCTAAAATTAAATGCACTAAAGTGCTTGCTTTTAATAGTAAGTAGTAACAAGTAAAAAAATCAAAGGGTCTCAATGTAAATTCTATCCATACTTCAATTTGCTTTACAAAACCAAAAAATTGGATTAGTTTGTGATATTATTACAGTAATTGCATTATCATAGAAGAATCTTTAAGAGGTTAATGAAAAACTGCGGTGAAGTTCTATTTTTATAAGAGTTACTATAGCCACCTATATCTGTGCAACAAAAATGGTGACTTTGGATCTATCTCCTTATATGTTAGACTTCAAATCAAGATATAACTCAGCAGTGAACTCTGTTAAAACTTGCCACTGAGACTGGATGGAGCCTTTATTACCGAAGTATATCATGAATGATAACTTCCCAATATACATGCTGTCTAACCACTGAAATTGTAATTTGGGAAGACTTCCTACTGACAGGGATCCTTATGGTAACCAGCAGAGTTGTATGTCCTCAGTGGAGGCTATTCTGAAATTTCACTTCACTAAAAAAATAAGGAATCAATGAACTGCCAATGAAGAAAAGGCTCCATCATATACTTAAGCTTTTTTGCTGTTTCTTCATTGCGGTTGAGACAGGAAGTATGGTAGCTATCACTGATATTTATAAATGTAAAGTAGCCTCACTTCTTTTTTTCTTTTTTATTGTTTGTTTATTTTTGAGAGAGAGAGACAGAGAGAGAGAGAGCGAGCGTGAGCGGGGGAGGCAGGCTCCAAGCTCTGAGCTGTTAGCACAGGGCCTGACACAGGGCTCGAACCCACCAATCATGAGATCATGACTTGTGCCATGACTTGTGTTGGTCGCTTAACTGACTGAGCCACCCAGGGGCCCCTAGCCTCACTTCTTTTATATCTAACACCCAACCATTTGTCTAATACCCAGCTCAAGCTTCCTCAGTGAAATTTCTCACCACTTTCTAATTCAAGTCAAAATGATTTCTCCTTCCACTAAGCTGCATGCGTCTTGTTCAAGCCTCTCACTTAGCACATAACCATATTTAATGTACCTTAAGTTGCTGTTTAACTTGACTATTGTATGTGTTCTATTCATTGAAAAGTCTGAAAGACTTTAGGTAGCAGGACCATGGCTGTGCACATCTTTAGAGAACCCACAGTAACAGCCACAATGCTGTTTATATTAGCATTCTGTAAGAATCTGTTGATGACTGACATTACTGTTCAGTGCTTTGTGATGGTCTTAGGCATAGATATTCCTTGGGAGAAAATATAAGCATTTTTCCATTTTGAGAATAGTGAATGGGCTTACTGGTTTTAGGAAATGTTAATAGACGACCTATAATTTAAGTAACTTATGACTAAATCTCATTTTTTTTTTCTATGACACAGCAGTGTCATGGTTAGACGAGAAGGTGTACAACACTTTTATAGCCTTGGACACAAAATGCTTTGAGGGAATTAACTGCTTAATAACAAAGGACTCCGAACAGGCTCTATCATTAGAGACTAAGAGAAAGCGTGAATGAAACATTATTAGACATGTCTGTGTTCATGCACACATGAAATAATTAAGAATCTACAAAAGTAGTCTGGTAATCTATTTCTCTCATTCAACAAACCAGTACTGCAAGTCTACTGCATGGTGAGCTCTGTTTTAAACATCAGAGAACTAAAGGTGAATGAGAAATATCAAACATTTGTGTCGGCTCTCTAAGGCAGATCCAAACAAACAATCTAAAAATTGAGCTACCTACCTCCATGTAAAACCATATTACACATGGTTAAGGTGCTTAAAAAATACTTTATCTCACTGTTTTAAGAAATGCAAATTGTTTACTTTGGCCTAAACAACAGCAGGCTTTAATTATCCCAGAAACTCCTTCAAAGAGACACTGTTTCATGTCTGTCTGTCCCAAGCCCCAAGGTTCCCAGGTTGTTGAATGAAGACACAGAGATGATGTGCTATAAGCAATACAAGCAAACTTAGTCAGAGCTGTGTCTAAAGAAATGTTCCTTACCTACAATGAGGGCAGTGCTGGCCCAGTTACGCCCTGCCCCTATCAATTCGTTAGCAGCTGCTAACATATTCTTATGCTTCACAGGAGCATAGCATTTTCTTCTAAAACTGAAGGGGGAAAGGCAAAAATAGAAAACCTTTTGCCAACCACAAAAATGTATATTTTAAAAACTGTGGAATAAAAATGAGGTGCTATATATTTTTAAAACCAGAGAAAAAGTAGAAAATAACAAGTACCAGTACCCCTCCCTATGCTCAGCTACAACCTTCTGAACTGAATTGAGGCAGAAATGGTACAGGTTCAGCTAAGCATCTTTATATCAGAGACCATTTAAAATCATCTAGCAATTAGGCAAGCTAAAAGTAACATGGTACAGTCAAAATTCACTCTTTTGGAATCAGAACCCATTTTTCAAGTGTGTTTTTAGAAGGAAGAATGCAATCTTTAATAGATCATGGGCTTTCATTTAACTAGAAATTCACTAAATCAGGAATCAGATTCTAAAATCCACACAGTTAATTTGACAACAAACGTGGCTGCCGAATTAGATTTTTGAAACTATTTTGTTACGCTCTGTTCTTGCGTTAAATCACAGGGATTTCTTTTGGGATTGCAAAGGAATGAGCATTTAGCCCATCTCACGAAGGAAGGAGAGATTTCTAAGCTTTAAAAACAGGAGGTTCGCCTACATGATCACCTGGGACAAACTTGGCCAGAGCGAGCAGGCTAGAAGGTTATAGGAGCCTGGGAATGTTTAACATCAAGAAAGAAACTACAGCTCAGTAAGATCAGAGGGAATTACACAGGAAATGTGAACAGTAACCCTTTCATATCTCCATACCCCCTCCCACTGCCTGTGATAAATGGAGTCCTGGAGCCGTCCAGCTATGTGAATATACAAACCAACAGCAGAGGGGGACTGGGAAAAAGGAAAGCCATTTTATGGCACACACACACACACACACCAGCAAAAATTCATGACATGATAAAAGCATGTTGTTCCAAGAAAACTGCCGTTAGCCTTTCTAAGTGCCACGTACGCACTGTATCACTGCCTTATTGGATAAGGCAGAGTCCTAAGTAAAAATTCCAAAGAAACTTGAAGAATCAGGCGGGAGTGGGGGGACAGAACAGTTGGCAGACGCATCCTAAGTAGGGAAACGTGGCTCCTCCAAAGCTGACCAAACAAATAGGTCTCCACCCTGGCTTATGTTTAAACATCTTGTTCCTAGTTGGTCTGTAGGGAAAACATTCTTTCCACAATAAATAATGCGTAACTGAATCAGAAATTCCTACTCCATCCTTTATGTAAAAGTTCTTCAGTATGATAAACCAGAAGCTCAGAGAATTCAATTAATTGTGAACTCTATTAAACAAATAGTTTAGTTATAGTCAAGGCAAATTAAGGTATTTCTTGTTTCTAATTTGAAAAAGTAAATGGGACTGTGCAGATCCTAAACTCCTCTAGAGACCTCTGGGTCGGGATCTCAAGAAAATAAGCTGCTCTTACCACAAACGCCCTTCAGAAAAGAGGAAATGCTCACTTTCTATAAACAGGTGAGCTTAAAAGAGATTAATTAAAAACAAAAGACAAACTCACCCATAGTGCTCAGACAGCAAGAGCACGGGGTGGGGCAGCAAAATAAATAAAGAAAAAAGTGATATTGCCAATTGGCTAAACTTAAAATATGGAATGGAATTTCATAGGTCCCTTTGAAAGGAGATTTAACTTTTTTCATTGGTATAACTTCAGGACAGAGATGGTTTGCCACAAACGGTAGGTTAAGAAATAAATGAAAGTAAACACGGAGAATGACAAAGCAAACCACCAACAGAAGTCAAAAGGGTTAGCTTTTTAGAACTATCCAGAAGAGGAACAATAAAACCAGAGAATTTTTTTTTCCCAGCAAAGCGCCTCCTCCAAAGTATACATGTTCTTCAAGAAACAGCCTATACCAGCAGTGGTTTTGGACAATAAATGGCATATCAGTCAAATGGCAAATGAGATTTAAATTGTGGACTTCCGAGTTGCCTTAAACAACTGATGTCAAATTTCTGGCCCACAGAGAGGCAGTCCCATACCTGTGCAACAAGCTAAAGCTGCTTGTCCTTTCCACGGATTCGGAGTTGCTGTAACATTTATGTTAGCTGGAACATTTGGGGAATGAGAGGGAGCAAAAAATAACAAACAAGTTCTGAATAAGAAACCAGGCTTCTGAGTGGGCTTTTAAGCAAAGATCACTTCCCATTAACTGAGGACGCGGAAGTGCACCAAATGGAACCTCAGTACAACTACCTCTCCGTCCGGAAAGGAGAGCTTACTTGTAGTGCTTCTCAACCATTGTTTACCCATGTCTAGCTCTGATAAACATAAAAACCTCATATTCTCACTGAATGTTATTTGGGACTCTCAAAATAATTTAAGTATTATAACCAAAAAGACACCACAGCAAGATAATTTGATGGTTTTTTTCAAACAATGTCCCTGCTACAATAGAATTTAGTACAAATACTTTTTAGGCAGACAGATGTTAATTTATATTTGTTTACTTTTATCTTGAAGACAAAAATAAAAAATGACATGAAAACCATCAGGACCTTCAGTATATCTCCTCTCCTGAGAGTTACTGTCTGTGATCTTTTCAGTTCTTATGCTGGGCCTGAAGAAATGCTGACTGATACGTACTAGGCCTTCAACATTTGTTAAATGAGTCAGCAAAAAGGTCTCTTTTTTCTACATGAAAAATAAGAGAGCCCTAATAGAGTACTCTGTTGCAAGTAATAAAGGATAGAAGCAACGAGCAGGGTTAGGTCTTCAATACAGAGGCAATAATACAAGAGGCAAACCGTAGAGAGCCTTGACAAGAGTTATGATCATAAAAACAGGAAGAATATCAGCTAATATTTGCACATTTGTACAGCACTTCCAAATGAATCAAATGTTTTATGTAATTTCAGCCCCACACTTTATAAAGTGAACACTATTAACATTGATTGAAAGAGCAGAAGGTGGCTTTTTCGAGGTCATCTAGCTAGTTAAAGCAGCAGAGCTAAGATTTAAACCCTTCCAAAAAGCTATCTCACTCTATTAAAAGCTCTTTATTTTGTCATGCAATTTTGAAAATATCTTCCTTCGAATTCCAAAATCAGGGTATACATAATAAGCACCACCTTTTTCCCCCCCTCAATCCATTCCTTTACCAGTTCCCACAAAAATTCTCAGAGCTCCCGCTGCCACAGCCTCTATTTCCTCATACCAGAATGATGAAGGACACCAATGAAAAGCATCTTTCAAAAACAAACCTCCTTCCACCTGGGTCTTGTATCTTGTAACTGTTCCCCAAAATAAGGGCATCGTCACAGGCAAAGGTTTTAAAATCCTTGACTACTGAGGAAACGTCTGGGGTTGTCTGTTCTTCATTTAGAATGAGTCAAATATGACACACACTACCTCTTCATTCCTAAAAGGTGAGCAGGAGTCACCCTCACATTCCCAGCCTGCTGGCTTAGCAAAGACACACGTTCCGGGGACTTGGCTGACTGCATAAGAATAACAAAACTCATAGAGCTGAAAGTTATACTCTTACCAACTTTTAAAAATCATTCTAAATGTTTATTTTTGAAGTCTTATTAAAGAATGATAAACTACTGGGGCACCTGGGTGGCTCAGTTGGTTGAGTGTCCAACTTTGGCTCAGGTCACGATCTCACAGTTCATGAGTTCGAGCCCCACATTGGGCTCTCTGCTGTCAGTGCAGAGCCCACTTCAGATCCTCTATTCCCCTCTCTCTGCATCTCCTCTGTTCATTCTCTCAAAAATAAATGAACATTAAAAAAAAATGATAAACTACTGGCATTAGTAATTTAAACGTGAGATACAGTGAAGGTGAAAAGTTATTCATATAAAACCAACTATTTTGACTTACTTCTGAAGCTTATTTTGAAGATTATTAAACTAAATTATATGAAATTATATATATTATATAACTATATAAATTATATAACTTATATGAAATATGCTAAACATCTTATCTAGCACATAGTAACAACTCAATAAATGTTAACTGCTTTTACTACCATTAGCGAAGAAATAAAAACAAAACATACAATGGAAGGTCATATTTAAAATGAACAAGCAAACAATACATTCTGTGGGTCATTTTTTTAATATTTATGCAAACATAAATATCCGTTCAATGCATACAAATATATGCATACAAATACTTAAAAAAACAGTTTGGAAGAATAAATGGCAAAATGATGACCTCTGGGAAGACTGGAGGGTGGTGGTCAAAGGGAACTTTGGTCTGTAATGTTTTTTTTTTTTAAACAGGAGTATTTATGTATTCCTTCTGTAAATAACATTCATTTTTTAAAAAGCAAAATAGAAAATATATTTACACAAAATATCTTAATAAGTTTTTTCAATCCCATGGTTGATTTCAGCAGTACGTGGAAAGTTTATTTTGTTTTTTAATGTATTCAAATGATGTCTAAAATCTCATTTTCTTTAATAAGACTATTCAACCTTTATGTTACATACTACTTTCAATAATCTTCCTAATGGTATTCCTAATTGCTATATTAAAAATACCTGCTTGTGCAAGAAAAATATATTTTATTAAGTTTTAGAACAACTCAATGTATTTAATAAAGGGGCAAAGAGTCTTTCAAAGTCCAGGAAGCCATAAATCAGAAGTTCTACATAAAAAGACTACCTTTTCCCCTTAAATTTTCTATGTGTTTACATTTAATAAACCACAAAGAGTCAAGTCCTTGATTCTTTTTAAAGCCAAAGGGTTGCCTATTTAAAATCACCATAACAATCTCAAATGCCCTGAGTGTTGCTCTAATTAAAAATCTCTCCTCTGAGGCTCTTCCTAACTTCTAATTCTTATCTGTGCTATATTGATGCTGGCTTAAAAATTCTGCCTTTCCTTCTAGTTTAGGACCATAACTTAAAATTTTTCATCCCATTCTTTTTCCCTTCACCTCATCTAGATTTGAGCCTATAAACTGTGGGCAAACCAGGTCACAAAAGCTCTTATTAACTCCCTCAGTGCAGCAAATAGCAGGCCTCCTGTGGTTCAGGATAGAGGTAAGCCACATGTGCCACAGACCCAAACAGCCGGGGCCCCCTCAATTTACAAATCCAGTTTATAAATTAAAGGCCTCTAGGGTTGTAAAAAGAGACCGATATCTCAACGAATGAGCAATAGAGAAAGTAACCTCTTCCTTGTCCAGGAGACACTGGGCTGAATAGGAAATCCCCACCTCAAAGAGCTGTGGGATTCCATGATTGTGGGAGAGGCTGTGCAACCTCTTTAGGTACATTCCAAACTCAAGAAAGCCCCTTCCTGTAAATTAATGGAGAAGAGTATCTGCTCAAAAGGTATCTTCCTCTAATTTCAAATAAAATATTCTACTTATAATTTGTAGCTGGTACAGGGTAATTCCAATAATAATTATAATAACATACAGCTTTATTCTAGAAAATGAAAAGCACATGTATCAACAATGCTTTTTTTCTCCTGAATGCTCAGTTATGACTAATTAATATTAAGCTGCTATACCTACAAAAACATATGATGGTTCCTCTAGTAGTTGATTCTCTTAATTTTAAACATCTTAACTTCACACAGTAGAACTTCGAACATTGGTAACAGGTCCTAGATCTACTATATACTAATTATCATTGGTCAAGTTACTCGACTGCTCTATGCCTCAGATTCTAGGCTAATGTAAATACTTACCTTGAAGGACGACTATAAGGATCACTTAACTTGTTATACATAAAACACTAGAACTGTGCCTGACACAAAGTAAAACACTGTATATAGTTCTTGGCTGTTATTAGTATCCTTAACATCAGAAATGTATATATAGCTCTTGGAAAAAAAGAGAACTTTAAACACAGAACACAACAACCACTGAAGAAATAGGTTCTTTGAGACTGTTTAGTTCTATTAGAACACATTCAAAGTTCCTGCATCATTCTCTCCTGTGCATTCTGATGATTTATTTCTTCCAAATGCCTCCACGTACCCTGTGCTCTAGTCATCCATTTACTCATCTCCCTCTGGACTATAAATGTCTTTAGAACAGGGATTATCTTACCTTGTAGTCTCAACATCTAGCACAGAGCCTTTCAGAGAGTAAATGCTCTATTAAAAACTTGAATAAAACATACTATTAGCAATTTAACCTGATAAGCCCTTGGCCACGACATCAACTCCCTTGTGCAGAGCTGTGTTTTGCAACTCTTTACCCAAATCACCAAGCAGAAGGTGAATGAATAACCTTCTACATGAAAAAGACACAGAGTACCCCTCTATGTACAGGCTGAAGAGGAATCCAGTGTCCCACAGAAGACTCTAGAATGCAGGTTGTTACTACCAGTAATAAAGGTCTTCCTCTACCAAGAAAAAAAAAAGTATTAGCCATTTATCTGTCTACCTTACTCAAGTTTAGTTCAAGTTTAGTTCTTTTTTTTTTTTTTAAGTTTTTTAAGTTTGTTTATTTTTGAGAGAGAGAGAGACAGAGACAGAGCATGAGTGGGGGAGGCGGAAAGAGAGAGGGAAACATAAAATCTGAAACAGGCTCCAGGCTCTGAGCTGTCAGCACAGAGCCTGACGTGGGGCTCGAACTCACGAACCATGAGATCATAATCTGAGCCGAAGTTGGATGCTTAACCAACTGAGCCACCCCCCGGGCGCCCCAAGTTTAGTTCTTAAAGACAGAGACTGCTGAATGTTGATCTCTGCATCCCTAGGTGGGTCTACTATACAGTGACATGTTATAAAAGCCCATCACCTGCATTTTTTATCCAAGCTTCTAGTTTACTTTGAATTTTACTTGGATTTATTCATGACATGTCTTTATTTACTAAAACAGAAAACAAAATTTCTGAAATGAAACAATTCTTTTTTTTCCCTAGATCCTCTTGGTAGAGAGGGAAATAAAACCCCTCACAGTGATGATTACAGAGAAGAGAAGCAACCAATGTCTGCTGCATGATCTTTCCCAGGCTGCTCTGGATGAAGCCTTTGTCAGTAGCTCATCCTCCAGAATTGAGCCAGAACAAAGCCTTTCTTCAAAAAGTGTCACCCTTTGAGGGCAGTATAGATTGTATTCAGTCAGCACTGTTTTCTCACTCTTCAACAATTGTGATATGTTCATTATTTCAAAATTCTATCTGCCTACCCTGCTTGTGACCATGCCCAGCTCAGCTAATGACAAAAAGCCAGCTTGGGCAGTATTCTATTGCTGATCTTGTGAAAAATAAATTCAGTGCTAGCAGCCTTTTTACCACTCAGGAGCTCAGCAATGAAAGACCTTCAGTATGACCATTAGTCTGGTGTCTGACTATTATCACACAGTGGGCCTACCTCCCAGCATCCTCAATCTCAAGTACACATCTCAATGGTAATAACCTTCTGGGAGTCTAGATAAATATCTTTCTCAGGGAAAAATAGTGATTTAACATTCCTCTGAGTCATTCTATTACCAAACTACTTCTAGGTGTTATAATTGGGACTCACCACCACAACATGTGTCACTTACCTAATATTAGGTCAGAGCATAAATACACAAGTTATATATGATCCCTTCTTCTAACTCTCCTACTCAAAGTAGTAAGATAAGTGATTTATTCCTCTTGACTTTGCAAGATGAAATTAAGATGACTTCTTTGCTTTAATGAAATTATAAATAAAAATGCTGTCAAATGGAAACTTCTTTGCTATCCTTGGCGCCCTGGTCAGTCACAGAATTTCAAAGTTAGAAAGGATCCCAGAGAGTCATCTTCCTCATTTAATAGATCTAGCCTGAGGCCCAGAAAAGTTGAGTGGTTTGCCACAGTCACAAAGGAAAACAGAGAACCAAAGCTGGAAAAAAAGGCTTTCCTGCCTCCTCAGCCCATGTGCTTTCCACAGACCATACTAAGATGAGACTCTTGCCAAGAACTTCGCCATGACCCGCAATCCTGGAGAGGCTGTTCTCAGCTTCACCTCACTCCCTACATCTTGGTAGTCCAGTCACATAATTATCTGCTAAAAAAAATTATGAGAAAGACAAGACTTCCATCTCTAAAAATAGTTTCAACATCACTGTTTTCTTAAAGATATTACCCCTAGCAACCGCTACAGGCTTCTTCCTTCCACACTGTTTCTAAGACAAGACTAAGTGTTATCTAAGATCCTACTTCCCTAAATAGTCCTCAAGTATATTGTGAAAAAAAATGGGAAAGCCCCATGTACAAGCACCTTTATTAAAAGAGAATGGGACTGACACCCACTTGAGGTCACCACATGACTAGGAGCATTCAAGGTAGGGTAACAGCCTATCAGAGACTCAAAGCAGCAAGAGGACAGGACAGCTTCTGTAACTGAAAAAACATTAATGACATTCTAAGTACCATGCCCTTTGTTACTCGATATAGTAATGACAGGGATATCTTAGAAAACAAGCTGACTAGTAAATAACTGGGAATATTCTCACAATTTCAAAAACATCAAAACCAAATTAAAACAAAGACAAACTTTAAATCACATAGCAAAAAGTCCAAAACACAATGGAAACAAAAAAGAATTTAAAACAGAAGGCTTTAAACAACATCAGTGAAGTAAAACCAATAGATCAATTTTGACAATAAATATAAATGAGTTAAAATGTCTTTAAAAGACAAAGGTTCTCACTAGGTTAAAAAATGAATTCTAACTATGCTCTACTTTTAGTAAATATCTAAAAAACGTGAAAAAAACAAATATAAATAAGTAGAAAGACAGGAACTATAAACTAAGGTAGCAATATTCATGTCAACTAAAACACGAAGCACACGGCAAAAATTAGGAAGAAAGTAATATTATTCTGACACAAGGTGTAATTCTCAATTGAGATATTGACAGCAAATAATACATTAACACACATTCAAAAATAAAAACTGATATAAGGAAAAATTAATAAAATAAATTACTGACTTACAGCTTTAAGCCTTTGACTAAACAAAAAAATAATTATAGAAGCATTGACAACATAATAAATAATTCTAGTAGAAACTGTACTTCAAATTTTGACTTTTGACTTTTCCCAGGTTAATAGTATGTCATAACATTGAATAACTGTAACAATAATACTAAAGTCTCATGATGCTGGGCAGGGCTGCAGCTCCCAGTCAGCTACACAATCACGAGGGTAAACAACCAGTACACTTAAAACCATGCTGTACACAAACAATTTAAGAAGTTAGAAAAGTACATCAATAAATTCTAAGGATGCTAGGGTCCCATTCCAATACATCAAATCATAGGCTAGAAAAAGTGTATTGAGAATTCATTTATTCTCCTTTCCTGTTTAAGGGTATTTTATTCATGTATTACTGTTTATATTGTATATACTGCTTTACCTAAATGGATTTTTCAGGCTGACTCAGTTTTGGTCTTACACAGAAGTCTTCTACTATTAGAAGTTAATCTTTCACTAGTTAAATAACTTTCAAAATTTGTGGATTTTTTTAAACATTACTGAAGTATAGTTTATATATAATAAAAAATATATATCTTAGTGTTCATTTCAATGTATTTTACAAACATATATATCCATATAATCACCACCACTTAGGATACAGAACACACTCATCATGTCAAAAAGTTCTCTCATACCTAATCCAGGTCAATTACACCAAACTCTCAGCTGCAGGCAATAACTTGCCTGCCTATTGTCACCATAGATTAAATACGCCTTTTCTAACATTTCTAATGTAGTAATCCAAGGCAGTAAATGGAATCATAGAGTTTGTATTCTTTTGTGTCTGGCTTATTTTACTCAGCATAATGTTTCCAAGATTCATTCACGTTGTGTCTATCAGTACTTTATCCCTTTTTATTGTCAAGTACTATTCCATTGCATGGATATGGCACAATGTGGTTAGTCACTAGTTGAAGGACATCTGGTCCTAGCCTGAGGCTATCATGAATAAAGCTGCTATGAAAATTCATGTACAGGTTTGTCTGTAAACTCATTTTCATTTCTTTGGGTGAATATTTAGGAGTAAAATTGTTGCATTTTATGGTAATAATGTTTACCTTTATTACACTGCAAAACTATTTTCTAAAATGGTTTTATCACTTAAAAAATGGTTTTATCATTTAACTTTCCCTATGGCAAAATATATGAAAGTCAAATTGGTCTACACCCCAGCTAACACTTGCTCTTTTTTAATTTTAACTATTATGATGAATATACAGTGGTATCTCATTGTATTGATTTGCTTTTTTCTGAGGTCTAATGATGTTGAACATCTTTTCCTGTGCTGCACTGGCCATTCATTATTTTCTTGTGCATATTTTTCTTTAACTGGGTTGTCTTATTATTAATAGTTGGAGAAGTTCTTTATATATTCTGAGCACAAGTCATTTGTCAGGCATATGTATTGTGAATATGTTCTGTTTAAAGATTACCTTTTCATTTTCTTAATGATGTCTTTAGAGGAATAGACATTTTAAATTTTGATAGAGTCCCATTTGTCAATCATTCTTCTATGGTTCATGCTTTTTATGTCTTAAGATCTCTTTCCCTATTTCAAGTTCACAAATATTTTCTCCTGTGATTTTTTTCTTATAGTTTTCGTCTTTTGAATTTAGATCCATGATTCTTTTCAAGATATTTTTGTACATGAAGAGATAAGGGTTAAGATTACTTTTTTCACACTTGGATACTCAGGTGTTCTAGTACCTTATGTTGAAAGATTATCCTTTCCCCATTAAAATACCTTGGCATCAATATCAAAAATCAATTGACATATATGTGTGGGTCTATTTCTGGATTCTCAATTCTGTTCCAATGAGATATATGTCTACTTTAGGCCAACACTGCCTTGATCACTGTAGTTTTAAAGAGGAAGCTTTAAAATGTAGAGGAAGTCTTGAAATTAGGTAGTAAAAACCTTCTAATACGGTTCTTCTTTGCCAATTCTTTTATTATTTTTTTCTAGGTCTTTTGTATTTCCATATAAATTCAAAGCTTCAATTTCTAATTTTCCATTGCTAGTATATACACATACATCTGATTCTGTATATCTACCTTGTGTCCTGAAATCTTGCTAAATTCAATTACAAATTCTAGTGGCATTCAGAAGGTTTCTCAGCATATTCTCTATACACGATCATGTTATTTGCAAATAAACAGGTTTTATTTCTACTTTGCCAATCTGTAATGCTGTTTCTTTCTTTTTATTATTGTCTATTACACTGACTGGGGCCTTCATTATAGTGTTTGACAGACATAAGGAGAGGAGTGGGGATCCTTGGCTTGCTTCCTTTCTTAGGGGGAAAACATTCTAACTTGTGACATTAATAAGACTTTAGTTAGAGTTTATAGGTAGATGTCTTTTGTCACATTGAGAAAGCTCCCTCTGCTTCTAGTTTCCTAAGAGATTCATTCTCTGAATGGCTGTTGAATTTAGTCCAATGCTTTCCCTGCAAGTATTGAGAGGATCATAGAGCTTTTTTCTCATTTTTCCTGTTAAAGTGATGACTTATACTAGTGGATTTTCCAATATGAAACCAAACTTGAACCCCCAACAATAAACCTGTTTTTAATACACTGCTGGATTTGATTTGCTCATTTTTAAAAATTTTTCATCTTTGTTCATGAAAGATATCTGTTCATAGTTTTCTTGTAATGTCTTTAAATTGATTTGGTATTAATGTAATGTTGGTGTCCTAAAATGAGTTGGGAAGTCTTCTTTCTTCCTCTATTTTCTGAATTAATCCTCCTTTAAATGTTCGATAGAATTCATCAGTTGAAACATGCATGGGCCTAGAGTTCTTTTCGTTTGGGGTTTTGGTTTGCTTTGTTCATATGGAAAGGTTTTTAACTAAAAATATCACTTCTTTAAAAGATATGGTACTACTCTAATTTTATATTTCTTCCGGAGTCAATTTCAGTAATGTTTGTCTTCTAAGGAATTTATCTGTTTCATCAAAGTTGTCAAACTTATTTCTAGAGATTTGTAGTATTTCTTCTACATGCCTTTTTTTTTGGAGAGGGAGAGTGAGAGTGCATGAGCGAGAAAGAAGGGCAGAGGGAGAGAGGGAATCTGAAGTGGGCTCCATGCTTAGTGGAGTCCAATGTAGGGCCCAATCCCACAAATCTGGGATCATGACCAGAGCCAAAATCAAGAGTTGGGACAGTCAACTGCCTGAGCCACCCAGGCACCCCTATATGCTTGTAATTTCTATAGAATATGTAAAGATGTCTTCCCCTTTCAATCCTGATATTATACTTACTAACATGTGTTTTCCTCCCTCTTTATTTTTCTTGATTAGACTACCTAGAGGTTTACTCATTTTTTCAAAGAGCTTGCTTTTGGTTTCCTGGATTATCTGTTGATTGACTGCCTTCTATTTCACCAATATCTGTTCTTTTTGATCATTTTCTTCCTTCTACCTACTTTGGTTTTAATTTGTTCTTCTTTTTCTAGCTTCTTAAGGTGGACGTTTAAATCATTTATTTACACCTTTCTTCTTTCCAAATACATGCATTTAAAGTTGAATATTTGTAGAAATACCCCACATATTCTTATTTGTTTTCATTCTGATTCACTTTAAAACAACTTTAATTTCCCTGTTTTATTATTCTTTACCAGTGTGTTAGAAGCATATGGTGTAATTACAAATATTGAGGATTTTTCAGATATATTTCTGATACTTATTTCTAACCTAATTGTTGGGATCAAAGGACATACTCTGCATGATTTTCATCATTTTAAATTTAATGAGACTTGTTTTATATATTAGCATCTGGTAGGATATGTTGATGAATTTCCATGTTCACTTGAAAAAAATGTATATTCTGCTATTCTTGAGTGGAATATTTTATAAATGTCAATGAAATTATGATAATTTAGTGTTCTTATACACATCTATAGCCTTCCTGATATTCTTTGTACTTATCCCGTCAATTACTTGTATGAATGCTGAAATGTCCAACTATAATAGAAGATTTCTCAATGTATTCTTTCAGCTCTATCAGTTTCTGCTTCATGTATTTTGTCAATGTAATATTGGTTGCATTTAAATTTAAAGTTATTATTTCTTCTTGATGAATCGATCCATTTATCATTATGAAGTGTCCCTTTTTAATCTTATTAACATCCCTTGTTCTGAAGTCCACTTTGATATTAATATAGCCACTCCAGTTTTCTTCTATGAGAACCTGTATTGTATATATTTTCCCACCCTTTTTCTAACCTATTTTAAGACCTTCTTGAGAACAACACAGTTTACTCTTACTTTTTTATTCAATCTAACAACCTTTGCCTTTTAATTAGACTACATCATTTAACAGGATTATTGATATAGTTATACGGTAGTTCTACTATGTTGTTGTAGGTTTTCTATCTGGCCCTTCTGTTCTTTGTTCCTTTTTCCCTATCTTCCTTTGGATTATTTTTTAGGAGTTCATTTCATATCCACCACTGGTTTCTTATTAATTAAAACTGTTTTTCTAATCCTTTTAAGTGGATGTTCTCTTTAACTTATTATAATCTACCTTCAAAAAATATTACACGTTCACATATAAAACTCTTACCACAATGTGGTAGTTCCTTTCTCCCATCCAATTCTTTGAGCTATTGTTGTCATACATTTTACTTTTACATGTTATAAACCCATTAGACAGACACCGTTCTATTTTTTGCTTCAGTTATCTTTTTAAAAAACTAAAATGTAGGGGCGCCTAAGTGGCTCAGTTGGTCGAGCATCCAACTCTGGTCATGATCTCATGGGTTTGTGGGATCGAGCCCCATATCAGGCTCTGCGCCGACAGTACGGAGCCTGCTTGGGATTCTCTCTCTCTCTTTCTCTCTTTCTCTCTCTCTCTCTCTCTCTCTCTCTCTGCCCCTCCTCCATGTGCGCCTGCTCTCTCTCTCTCAAAATAAATAAATAAACTTAAAACATTTAAAAAAAAAACTAAACTAAAATGTAAAGAAAAAAGTTTTATGTTTATCTATATATGAACAAGTTTTGTCTCAAAAAGCTATTTCTCCCTCATTTTCTTTCCCTTCTTAATTTCCTAAAAATATTTTTTGTTAGCCATAGACTACTATGCTGACAATTTTTAGCACTCAAAAAAATGCTATTAAACTGCATTCTGGTTTGGACAGTTTCTGAAAGTCTGCTGCCTAAATTCTTGACTTTATGCCTTTGTATGCAATATATTTTCTCCCCTCTGACTGCTTTTAAGATTTTTATCATTATCATTGATTTTCAGCAATTTTCTTATGATGTGCGTTGGTGTGTGTGTGTGTGTGTGTGTATGTGTGTGTGCGCGCGCGCTCGCGCACACACGTCTTGCCTGGGGTCTTTTCAA
Organism: Cryptoprocta ferox; assembly: GCA_028646485.1. Classification (NCBI taxonomy): domain Eukaryota; kingdom Metazoa; phylum Chordata; class Mammalia; order Carnivora; family Eupleridae; genus Cryptoprocta; species Cryptoprocta ferox. Next base: position 106,009,075 of record CM053571.1, on the reverse strand, counting down.
TTTTTTGGATCTGTGGGTTTAGAGTTTACTTCAAATTGGGGGAAATTTCAGCCATTATTTTTTAAATTTTTTTCTCTCTTGCCCTCCCCCCAAATCTGAGAATCCAATTATACTTACGTTAGATTCATGGAATCTGTTCTATAGGGCCTCAAGTTGCTGTTCATCTTTTTTTTCTTTATTTTTTTTATGTCTTTATTTTATTTTGAGAGAGAGAAGCAGAGAGCGAGTGGAGAAGAGGCAGAGACAGAGAGAGACACAGAATCCAAAGCAGGCTCCAGGCTCTGAGCTGTGAGCACAGAGCACGACACGGGGCTCAAAACCACAGACTGGGCCGAAGTCGGACGCTCAACCTACTCAGCCACCCAGGCACCCCGCTGTTCATCTTTTTCAATCTTTTTTCTATCCTTTTGGTTGAATTCTATGTTTTCAAGTTCACTGATGTCTTCTCCAAAAAACTCTAATCTGCACTTAATCATACCTAGTTACTGCATTTTTAAGTCTCTGGATATTTTGATTTTTTCTTTTTTGTATTTTATATTTCATCCCTCACTCTGTTTATGAATACGGACCATATTTACAAAAGCTGCTTTTATGTACTTGTCTGATAATTGCACCATCTCTGTCATTTCAGGGTCTATTTCTGTTGTCTCCTGGTTATGAAAATTTTGTCTTGCTTTTTATTTGTTAAGTAATGCTTGAGTGATACAATTTACTGTTAATTTTATGTTGCTGAGTGCTAGATTTTGTTGTATTAATTTATAGAGTGGTAAACTTCTGGCAGACAGTTAAGTTACCTGATTCTTTTGAGGGTTGGTTGTAAGCTCTTTTAGGACTTGTGTAGAGAAACCTTTATACTAGGGTTCATTCTTATGAAGACCTGGTAAGTTTTCTTTTCTTACAAGTTGTCCTTGCCAGCTGCTAGGGGTTTCAAATTGCATGCACAGTCTGTTGCTCAGCCAGATCATCAAGAACACCCCTATGCAGATTTCAGGAATGCTTTCTGTGCCTAACACACTCCTCTCCAAGAGAATGAGATTTTAAATGAATCAGACTTTCCTCTCCTGTTTCCTTACTACTTCCTTCCCTGCTCCACAGTGAAAGATATTTCACTTCTAGATTCAGGTTATGGAACTGTAAAGGTTGAAAGGAAAACTGACCTCCCTTTAAAAACCTGCTTAGCATACCTTACTAAAAAAAGGAGGTGATGTAAAAGGTGCTTATTTAATTTATACACACACACACGTGTATATACACATACGTATTAGGAATTTAATACAGAAAAAGCACAGATTCTGCTTCTTAAGAAGCTTATGCTTAATAGGTAATAATATTGATAAATATTAAAAAGTAGGATTATCTACATCCAAACCATAATTATGCATAAAAAAGTATTTATTTCATTACCTTTGTTCTTAAAAATATTAGCCCTTTACTATTCGTGTTGGAAGATGCCCAAACTGAAGCCCTCACTAAATCATTAAATAGCTTATATATTTATTGAGGAAAAAAAATGTACAGATGTTTTTGGGGAGTTTGAAGACAGGTACGCGGCAGCAGGAAGCAAATGTTTCCTTCAAGCCTAGGCTGTCATAAGCCAAGTTTATATCGTTTTTAATTCAAATGGAAATAATAATACAAATATCATTTTTAAATTTTCTTTTAATTGCAATATAAGCATAACTAAAAGTCACTGAATGGTCTTTTAAAACACGATTCTTACCCAGGGATGGGTCTAGGGAGAGATGAGTGAGGCACCTAAGGTGCCCGTTCACTTCTCCTTGGTCCCAGATCTGTTCTTAACAAGCACATAACATGAGCGTTCTGAACTTCCTAGCTACTCATGAGTGGAGTCCATGGTTCGACATCAGCATTACCTGGGAACTTGTTAGAAATGTAGAATCTTGGGCCCCACCACAGATTGAAACAAAACCTCATTTTAATAAGAAATCCAAGTGATTCATATATACATTAAAGTTTGAAAAGCAGGACCCTAGTTTATCCATTTCTTCTATTATTGAACTTCCATACTATTTTCAATTATTTTGCTCTATTTTTCTATAACATTATATAGAACTCTCCTGCACAAAGATCTTTGTGTTCCTGAGTAATTATCTTATTAAAAGGAACCGGGGCACCTGGGTGGCTCAGTCAATTAAGTGTCTGACTTTGGCTCAGGTCATGATCTCATGGTTCGTGAGTTCGAGCCCCATGTTGAGCTCTGTGCTGACGGCTGAGTCTGGAGCCTGCTTCGGATTCTGTGTCTTTCTCTCTCTCTGTCTCTCTCCCAAATATAAATAAACATTTATTAAAAGGAACACATTGAAGTGGGAATTCTAGGAGTGGCACCTGGGTGGCTCAGTTGCTTAAGTGGCTGACTCTTGATTTCAGCTCAGGTCATGATCTTGAGGTTCATGGGTTCAAGCCCCACATCAGGCTCTGCCCTCACAGCACAGAGCCTGCTTTTGGATCCTGTGTTTCCCTCCCTCTCTCTCTCCCTCTCTCTCTCTCTCTCTCTGCCCCTTCCCTGACTCATGCTCGCACACTCTCTCAAAAATAAATAAATGTAAAAAAAATTTTTTTTAAGTGGGAATTCTAGGTCATCATGCATTCTTTCAAATTTGAAACTTCTAACCTGCTGTGGTCTGAGAAACCAGTTAACCAGGTTTGTTGGAATTAGGAGTCAGAGAATTCACAGATCAATGTAACAAGTGGTTATACACTTGAACTTGGATCCCAGCTCTGACAAAACCAGCTGTGTTAACTATGGGTGATGATGTAACCTGTCCAAGACAGCTTTTTCATCTGTTAAATGGGGACTGTAATAGTATATACCTCACAAGATTGCTATGAGGATTAAGTTAGTTAAAATAGATAAAGCACTTAGAACATAGTATTATTTACAGGTTTGCAATAAAGAGGAAAAGTAGCAAATAAAGAGGCTCTAAGTGCACTTGATATACCATTTTTGGGTCTAAATTTTCAAACATCAGCTGTACATAGCTTTAAAAAAAGCCTCTTGCCTCCCAACCCTGATTCCTGGATCTGTTCTAGGTAGATGAGTTTTACAGAGAAAAGTGTATTACATTTAAGAAATGCTTCTTCACTTTCTTTATTACATCATTATTGGTTTTAAAGGGAATGTAGATACATTAGTCTTCTGCTAAGGCCAGAGGCAAAACTTAATCTTGACTGCTTAGATGCAAGAGGTCAAGAACCATGACGCATATGCAATGGTCACACTACCTTTAAAATCAAGTAGGTAGTACCATCTATGTCTCCTCCTAGGAGAATCCCTGGCTCAGGTCAAGAGAGGAATCTCAATACAAGAGATAATCCAAACTGTACGTTTTGAGTCAGAGCAGTAGTTTTGTCTGAGTAAAGTCAACACAGTAACAAGGAAAAAGTTACATCTAAAGGACAGAGATAGGTATAATGGGAAAGGAGGCAACAAAGTCAGAAACCCAGAGAAGACAGAGAAACAAAATGCGATTCAAGGTGAAAACATGTGAAGGAGTTCAAGCCTTCCTGGTCAGAACAGGGTACTCATCACAGCGCTGACTTCATACTGGTTTGCCAAGCACACGCTGGGTGGGGCAGGCCCTGGTGCTGCCGGGAGCAGTTTCATGCTGGAGGAAACCATTAAATGTGCCATCTTATTATTTAGGTCCTTGCTACCAGACGCAATCAAATATGAAGTACTTTAGTATCCAGAGACCCTAAAAATTATTCTTTCTTATGTCATTAATTCCAAGTTCCAAGGTTAAGGGGTTATAGAGAAACTGGAATTTGCGTGAATAGCATTATTCAGATCTAACTAAAAGCACTTATAACAAAGTTCTCTATTACTTAAAACATATTTTTGCCTTTCTAAGAAAAAATAGGGGGATGGCTATATCACAATCAATGAAACATTCAAACATGATCACTAATTCTCAAAGAGCTCCTGATGTAAGGGAAAGGATGAGCTCTCAAAGAGCTCTTGATATAAGGGAAATGGAATAGAATTTTCCATTTCTAGCAAACTCTGATCAAAGGCTATTTCAAAAAAATAAAAAGCTATTTCCAAGCATGACATTGGACTCAGTAAACTTTTGTTTAATAACTAAACAAAATTTGTATAAACAAGGAATTTGTGTATGTGTACTGTTTACTTTAGACCAAAAACTAATAAAAATAAATTTTAAATTAAAAAAATGGAAGAAAGAAAAATGCCTCAAAGTAATTTCCTTAGATGGAGACCTGGCCAATTTGAGTGGAATCAACCTTGATAGTAGCTCCTCTTTTTCTTAAATATTGGAAACTTCATCTAGAAGTGTTTACTCTTTATTGGTAAAAGCTTCCAAAACAAATACAGGCAGATTAATCTGAGAAAGACTCTTGAGAGTGAGCATTCTGAAAAATAAAAAAGATTCCAAAAACATATATAATCTCAGAGTTGTGAGATGTGCTCCACTCCAGCACATCTTCCCTCCACAACTTGTGGAGTCTCAATCTGATCAGCCTCGACTTGTACACTGCCAGTGCTGGAGAATTCACTGCCCAGTGAAGCAGCCCAATGTTATTTTCAAGCAGGTGTAACTGTTGCAAACTTAGTCAATATAGCGCTCATTACACTAATCAGAAATCTCTCTGTAAGTTCTCCCATTGCTTCTAGCCAGGTCTTTCTGTAGCTCTAAATCTCTAGTACCTCTTCCACTTGAAAGCAATTCCAACCACAGAAATTTGGAATAATAAAGCTCCAAAACTTCTAGTTAACCTCACTTACTACATACACTGTAATTTTGTTTTCTCTAAATCTATCTCCACTGGTATTGGGCTAGAGGCTGAACTGGTTGAAATGAGGGTGTTGGGCAGGGAGTAACAAGGATTTAGCAGAGTCCAATGAACTTGGAGAATTTAAGGAACTGCAAAAAGGCAAATTGCTAGAGCAAAGTGAGCAAGGCAGAGAATGGCAGCAGATACAGTCAGCTGGCAGAACACACAGGGCCTGGGAGAACATGGTGAGACTTGGGGTTTTATCCTGAGTGTGATGGGTAGTCACTCGAGGGTTCTGAACAGGGAAATGACAGGGACTGTTTAACATTTTTAAAAACCACTTATGAGGTGCCTGATTGGCTCTGTTGGTTAAGTGTCCAACATCGGATCACGTCAGGATCTCGCAGTTCATGGGTTCGAGCTCAGTGTCAGGCTCTATGCTGACAGCTCAGAGCCTGGAGCCTGCTTCTGATTCTGTGTCTACCTCTCTCTCTCCCCCTCCCCTGCTGTGCTCTGTCTCTCTCTCTCTCAAAAATAAACATTAAAAAGAAAACTCCACCTTTGCTCCTATATGGAGAACTGACCAGAGAGGTACAAGAAGGAGATAAGGAAGACCAGTTAGAAAACCGTTGCTATCACCCAGGTAACTTGGGATGATGACAGATTGTATTATATTAGGGTATAGTAGGGGGGTGGTGGCAATACAGGGGTATTTGGGATATATGTAGAAGAAAGGACATATAAGCCTTACAGATGGGCTGGGCGTGAGGTAAGAAAGAGAAAACTCAAGATAGCTTCTAGTTTTTGGCCTGAGCAACTGTGTGAACCATTTACTGAGATAAAGAAGAAGGAGGCAGGAACAGGTTTGGGGAGGAGAATTCAAGAGTTCTACTTCAAACATGTTAGGTTGGAAATGTTTATTAGACTTTCCAATAGATGTTGAATAGGCAGGCACAAAAATGAGCCTAGAGCTCACAGGAGAGATCAAGGTAAAGAATAAAGCTGGGAGAAAAGAAAGCATTTAAAATAAGGGGTCACATGAGACTGCACAGAGAATAAATGTAGAAGGCAGCCGAGGACTAAGCCGTTAAGAATGCCAACTTTTGGAGATCGTAGAGAAGAGAAGATAACAAAGGAGACTTTGTAATTTTGTGTGTATTTTATGATTTCAAGTGTAAGAGAGACTGGAGATTTAGAGCTACAGAAAGACACAGCTAAAACTGATGGGAAGAAGTTATAGAGAGATTTCTGCACAGTGTAATGAGCACAATGATGAATAAGTTAAGTAACTCTTACTCTTCTTCAAAAAGCAGTTGGAATTACAGTTAACCCTTAAATAACGGGTTTGAAATGTGTGGGTCCACTTACATGTGGATTTTTTCGATATAGTATCATACTGTAAATGTACTTTCCTTACAATTTTAATAACATTTTATTTTCTACTGCTTACTTTACTGTAAGAATACAGTATATCACACATATAACATACAAAATATGTGTATGTATTAATCGACTACTTAGTTACTGGCAAGTCTTCCTGTCAACAAGAGGCTATAGTAGTTAAGATTTGGGGGAGTCAAAAGTTGTATGTGGATTTTTTATTTTGATTTTTGCAGGACCCCTAGCCCCACATGGTTCAAGGGTTAACTGTATTTTATATCCACAAAGTCCACAGCTAGCCATCATTATCTTCAAAAACCACCTTTCAAAGTCACATGCCTACTCTATTTCTGAGTCCCAACCTATTGACTGATTCTGGATAGCTGCATTTCAACATGTCAGCTGCTCAATTACCCCATCTCTGGCCTCTGGCATGTGTCCTAGCTTCTGGATCCAAATTTTCACCCCAACTAACAACTTCTAGTTGCCCAGCACTGACCAGGAGGCACGTTGAGATCATGTTCCCCAGAGCTGCCAGAAGTTCTTGGCTTATGATCAATGAAGCATACAATGAGTGAGTGTTCAGCAGTTAATCAGGTGACAGAGAACAACTGACATGTTAGGGAACTGGAAAATGAGCCAGATCAAGGCTGGAACAGGGAACCGGACCAGGCTAGTCATCCCAGGGAAATCTGCTCTATGTCACCCAGTGTGATCAGACATCCTCTTACCCAGGAGTTGAAGTACTCTGAAGTTTACCATGTATCCATGAACTAAGGGTTTCCTAGAAGCTGATAACATTATGAACCAAACAGTTGGTACTTCACACCATCTGTACCTGTTCACCAAACTCTCAGGGTCAGCCTGGAGACACTGTTACTTTCCCTCCACATCTAGAAAGGGAATTCGAAACTATTTTTGTGTTTGGGAAGATTAAATGGAAATAACATGCATGGTATACAGAAAGTGCCCAATACATAACAGCTACTCTCATTTATACTTCAGATGACCACAAACCAACAGTCAGGCAGCTGAATGGTAAAGTCGGTCTCTAAAAACAATACTTTTAATGCTCTTCTTTAGCACAAAAGAATAATAAAAGGGTTTTTTGTTTTTTTATGCATGAACTATCATATGACTAATGGAATTTAAACTTGTCCTGAAAAAGCTCTCTTTTTCAGAACTTCCCAGCCAAGATTTAGCAAAATTATGTTACACAAAAAACAAGTAAAGATGTCATTCTATTAACACGAGATTGATAACACCAATTCTAAATAAATACCAACAAACAAAACAGAAATCTCCAAGCCTAATAATTAGTCTGCAATAGTCACTCAGGCCTGGGTTTGCTGTTTTAAATGTCTACATCCTTTAAGGATAATATATTTCTATTTCCCTTTATTAAATTTAAGTTTAACTAAAATCATTAAAGTTAGCAACAGAAGCAGGAAACCATTTATAAGACCAGCATGGCTATTTTACTTTTATTAATGAAAAGTTATGTAATAGTTTCAGCAAACTACAGAGTTCCATTCCTGTAGTCTTTTAATATTTATAGAAATTTAAAAGAGTTATACTGGCAGAGTTCATTTTTGAAACTGAGAATTTCTATTATCTGACAGCAATCAATTATTTTAGCTCAATTACAGAAATGGCTATTTAAGAGTTCTGTTCATCTTTATTCATACTCCTTAACAATGGTGAACTGTGTCTAGCACTTGACCTAGAAGCTCACATAGGTGTAACTGAACAAGACAACACTTGTGAGGGTCTCAACTCCAAACTGAGTCCCATCACTGGTTTTTTTGCCTCCAACAGTACATTAAAGAAAAGAGAAGAAAAAGAAAAAAACCAGTGCACTGAGAACCATTTACAAGTCCTGCTTATGTTAATACACAGTGCTATACTAAACTACCAAAGACCACAGAAGCACCTTAAAAGAATCAAAGAGCAAGTGTGTCATCAGGTATGAGGAAGTCACAAACACCATGCTAAAGCCAAGAACTGAAATCCCATGTCTCCTATGAACTGAAAAGTGAAACCTATTGCAACATATTTCCTTGCATCTCTATTTCGTAGAATCTGGATTTTGAAAAGGTAAATAATAATTTTCATTTCTCAAACTATTACAGAGAAAAGTAACTTATAAACTACAATTTTCAAATAAATAAACCTTGATTTTTTTCTGCTTTAAATGAATTTTTATTTTGGAATAATTTTAGATGTGTTAAAACAGAGTTGTAAACAGAGTTCCTGTTTCCCCAAAATTTCCCCAAAAGTTGACATCTTACATATCCACAGGTTTGTCAAGACTAAGGAATTAATGTTGATATATTGCTATTAATTAAGCTATGGGCTTTATTTGGATTTCACCTGTTTTTTCACTAATGCCTTGTTTCAGTTCTAAGATCTAATCCAGGTACCACATCGCATTCACTGATTTTTATTATTATTATTTTTTTAGTGCTTTAAATTTTTTTTAGTGCTTTAAGGTGCCAAATTCATGTGTCTTATTAAATGTCTTCACTATAAATATTACACAAAATAAACCTACAAGCTTCCTGGAAAATATGACTTATTGGGTATTAGAGAAATGTTATATTAAGATTTATGTAAACATGATATTTCTAATAACATTTTACTGAGGAGAAAAAGAGGTAAGTCACTTTGTCTGGAACCTACGGGATCAAATTATTTAATGTTTCAGAAATATCTCTTCAAAAAATGCTTTTTACTTACCTATCTCCCAAGGCTCCAGTAAAGAGTTATAAGACATACAGTAAATCCTTTTAATTAATCCTGTAATAGAATATAAAGTATTATTATAATCATATTAAAATAATCCATTTTTATCAAACATATGTAGAAACTGCCTTCCTTTCATTCTCAAATTTTATTTTTAATTACTGTATATTTTTATTAAGATAACAAAAGAACTAAAGTGAGAATATAATTCACTAGATTTATTACACATCTTTAGTTTAAAAATGAAAGCATGCAAATTTTAATAAAAGTTTTAAGACAAATAGAAAATGTTCAAAAAAAAAAAAAGAAATGCCAAATGAATACAACTGACTAGGAAGAATACTACATTCTTTTCCATGTACATAATGCCGTAGAAATTACTAAACAGTCACAAACAAGTGAATCATATTGAGGACACAGCCTTTTGATGGGAAAATGGTAATCCAGAGGTTAGAGTTAGGAGATTTCTGAAAAAATACATGTCTGGTAAAGTATCCATGTGTGTCAGTTTGTCTGAGATGGTCCCAATTTAAGCCTGTTGTTCACAGTGTCCCACTCAATGTATTATTTATCTTAGATTTTCTTAGTGCTTTTTTTTTTTTAATGGTAGCAGTATAATAAGCCCAGGTTTTCACTTTTAGGTTCTGCCATTATCTTGTCAAGCAGTATGAGATGCATTGCAGAGAACCCAGTTGCCAATTAACAGGTGGTTAAATCTGAAAGACTTTGAGCATTAAGGCATCTCTGAATGGGCTATAATTCATACCTCATTCTCAAAGACAATACCCAAGCCAGTTGCAGGAGAAAAAAGTGCACTCAGGCCAGAATAGTTCGAAGACCATATTAAGAGAAGCAGATGGAAATGTTTTACATACCACTCTATAAAGCATGACTTTTCATTTAGATCAAATGAATGTTCTTTACACTTCTCTCTCTCAATTCTGTTACAATTTATCTTCTTTATACAATCAAAATTAAGTGACAGCTGTTATTTTGATGGCTCTATTAACAGAAGAAATTCACACTTAAATGATGCCAGCTTTCTATCAGTGTCAGGAGATACATCAAATAGAAAACTCAGTTTAATTCCCCTTTCTTTTCTTAACTGATTTAGAGAAATTCAAATAAAACAGTATGCATACAAATGTACTGTTGGGCTAGTAACATACAGAAATTTTATATATTTGTAATAACAGCATAAAGGAAGCAAGTGAGAAGAAAGTTGTATTAGAGTAAGGACATAACACCAGACGGGAACTCAAACCCATAAATATATAAGAGAATGAAAAATAGAGAGGCTGATATAACTAACTCTATAAATATGTATTTGTTCTCCTTCCTTCTCTCAGCTTCTTTAAAGGACATAAGATTATATAAAGTAAAAATTATGACAATATATTGTTGAGCTTCTAGAATATATAGATATAAGATGTGTAATAATAGTAGCAAAAAGTGGGGAGGGAAAAAATGGAGTTATACAGAAGAAAAGTTTATTTTACTGAGTGTAAGTAAAAATGAGAAGCAGATTCTTCTAAGTTAAAATGTATATTGTAAAACCTAGAGCAAACACTAACTCAAGAATAAACTCAAGATGCATAATTTAAAAATGATTAAAGGACTCAAAATGCCACACTGGAAGATATTCACTTATTTCAAAAGAATTCACTTAATTTAAAAGAATTCAAGAGAATAAAGGCATGATACCTATAGAAAACAAAAAGCAAAATAGCAGATGTAAATCCAACCATATCAATAATATTAATTGTGAACAGACTAAACCCAATAAAAAAGCAGAGATTATCAGATTATATTTTTAAACATCCAACGACAGTTGACCCTTGAACAACACGGTTTGAACTGTACAAGTCCACTTAACATGTGGATTTTTTTTTCAATAAACACACTACAGTACTGTAAAAATCTTCCTTACGATTTTCTTAACAACGTTTTCTTTTCTCTGGCTTACTTTATTGGAGCATATAACATATGAAATAGCATACAATACATACAAACTATGTCTGCTATGTTATTGGTAAGGCTTTTGGTCAACAGTAGGTTAAGTTTTCAGGAGTCAAAAGTTTTATGTGTTGGATGCCTGGGTGGCTCAGTCAGTTACATGTCTGACTCTTAACCAGCTCAGGTCATGGTCTCACGGTCCATGGGATCGAGTCCCACATCAGGCTCTGCACTGACAGCATGGAGTCTGCTTGGGTTTCAATCTCTCCCACTGTCTCTCTCAAAATAAATAATAAAATAAACTTTAAAAAAAGTTTTATGTGAATTTTCAACTGTGCAGGGGGTCAGCACCGCAACCCCTGTGTTGTTCAAGGGTAAACTATATATACAATATACTGTCTACAGGAAACATGTTTTATGTTCAATGATACAAATAGGTTGAAAGTAAAAAGACAAACTATGCAAAGAACCATGAGAATCAGAAAAAACAAACTTTAAAACAACAACGAAAGAATTGAAGGAATAAACAATTCAAAAATGAAATTGGAAGATGTCATATCCCCTTTCAATATTAGATGGAATAACCAAGAAGAAAATACACAAGGAAATGAGAGATTTGGAAAAAACTATAGGTCAAGTAGACCTAACAGACATCTATACAATACTCCACCCAAAAACACAATACACATTCTTCTGAAGTGCATATGAAACATTCTCTAAGGTAGACTATATTCAAGGCCATGGACAAGACTCAATAACTTAAAGTGATTAAAATCATTCAGACTATTCCATGACCACAATAGGATGCAATTAGAAACCAGTAACAGAAGGAAATTCTAGAAGTTCACAAATATGTGGAAATAAAACAACATACTGCTAAATAACCAATAAGTCAAAGAAATCCTAACGGAATTAGAAAATTCCCTGACATGAAAGAAAGCAAAGACACAACATACCAAATCTTATGGGATACAGCTAACGAAAGCAGTACTTAAAGTAAAATTTATAGTTGTAAGTGCTTATGTTAAAAAAGATCTCAAATGAATAACCTAAACTTCCATCTTAAGAACTGAGAAAAAGAGGAGCACACAGAAAAGTAAGCAGAAATAAGGGAATAATAAAGATTAAAGTGCAAAAAAAATGAAATAAAAGAATAGAAATAAAGAATAGAAATGAAATAAAGAATTTTACAAATTCTTGCAAAAAGAATTTTCTTTTTGCAAGAAAGAAAATCAATGCAAACAAAAGTTGGTTCTTTGAAAGATCAACAAATTGACAAATCTTAAGCTTGAGTGACCAAGAAAAAATAAAAGTACACACAAATTACCAGAATCAGGAATGAACAAAAGAACATTACTATTGGCCTTCCAGAAATAAAAGTTATTATAAAGGAATACTATGAACAACTGTACATCAACCAATTGAGTATCGGGTGAAAAGAACAAATTCTTTAAAAAAAAAAGACAAATTCCTACAATTGACAGAAGAAAACACACAAACTCTGAATAGGCCTGTAACAAATAAAGACATTGACTTAGTAATTATAACACTTCCAACAAATATAAGTACAGACTCAGAGGACTTCACTGGTAATTCTACCAAACCTTTAAATGAGAATACCGATCTTTAAAGAAGTCTTCCAAAACAAACATATACATAAGGAGAGAACACTTCTACAAGGCCAGAATTACTTGGATACCAAAACTAGACAAGACATAATAAAATTAAAGACCAAAATTCTTTATGGATATAGATGTAAAATCCTCAACAAAATACTACAAAGCAAATTCAGCAATATGTAAAAAGTATTAAAACCACAACCAAGTAAGATTTACCCTGGGAATGCTAGGTTGCTTCAATACATACCCACACAAAAAAATCAATATTATATTAACTAAATTAACTAATACTTTATTAACGAAATTCTTAAAAGCTACGTGATCATATCAACAAATACAGAAAAAAGCATTTGCCAAAATCCAACACCCTCTTATCATAAAAAGCATCCAACAAACTAGGAATAGAAAGGAACTTCCTCAACCATACAAAAGACATCTACAAAAACTCACAGCCAAGATCATACTTAATCATGAAAGACTGAATGTGTCTCTCCTAAAATTAGATACAAGAGAATTGTGTCCTATTTCTTACCATTTCTACCTGACCTTTCACTGCTAGTTCTAATCAATACACTTAGGCAAGAAAACAAACAAAAAAAGCATCCAGATTGGAAAGGAGTTAAGTATAACTATCTCTATTCGTAGATGACATAATTTTATATACAGAAAATCCTAAGGAATCTACTTTTAAAAAAGAGTTTTTAGAAAAACTATGCTCAGCAAGGTTGCAGGATGCAAGAATATACAAAAAATTCTTTCTTTTCTATACAACCATAATAACCAATCCAAAATTGAAATGATAAAATTAAGAAAGCAATTCCTTTTACAATCACATCGAGAAGATTAAAATACTTCAAAACGTATTTACAAAAATAGTATAAGACTTGCACACTGGAAACTACAAAATACTGGTAAAAGAAATTAAAGACAAACAAATGGAAAAACATGCCATACTGATGGACTGTTAAGACTTAATATTGTTAGGATGTCAATACTCCCCATATTGGTCTACATATTCAGCACAATTCCTATTACAATCCAAGATGCCTTTTCTGCAAAAATTCAAAGACTTATACTAAAACTCATATGGATATGCAAGGGACCTAGAAGAGTCAAACAATCTTAAAAAAGGAAAAGAAAGTTGGAAGACTCACATATGCCAATTTCAAAACTTACTACATAGTACAGTATTCAATGCAGTATGGTACTGGCATACAGATAAACATGTAAAACAATGGAAAGAAACTGAAAGTTCAGAAATAAATTCTTACATTTATGGTCAACTTTGACAGGGTATCATCCAAAAAATTTAATTGGAAAAAGTCTTTTTAAAGCAATGTTGCAGGTACAACTGGATATCCACAATCAAAAACATGAAGCTAGACTCCTTCCTTACACCACACACAAATATTAACTAAAAATGGATCATAGACATCAACATAAGTGCTAAAACTATAAAACTCTTAGAAGAAAACAGAGCAGTAAATCTTTTTGACCTTGGATTAGACAATGGTTTATTAAATATCATATCAAAAGTATAAGCAACAACAAAAAAATTGATAAACCACAATACTTCTAAATTAAAACCTTTTGTGTTGTAAATGATACTATAAAGAAAATGAAAAAATGGAAGTAAATAATTATAAATCATGTATCTAAAAAGAAACTGTTATCAGTAATAAAGAATTCTTATAACTCATTAATAAAAAATAAACAATTATTTAATTAAAAATTAAATAATAATCAAAAGATTTGTATAGACATTTTGCAAAGAAGATTTACAAACATCTAATAAACATGAGAAGATGCTCAACATCATTAACCTGTGGGGAAATGCAAGTGAAAATCACAATACATTTTTAATCAATCTGATATTCAGTGAGACATGACTTCGTACCTATAATCAAAAATAGAAATAACAAGAATTGAAGATGTGGATAAATTAGAATCCTCTCCATTGCTGGTGGGAATGAAAAATGGTACAGCCAATTAGAAAAACATTTTGGCAGTTCCTCAAAAGGTTAAAACATAGAGTACCATTTGCCTGCATCCCACTACTAAGTAAGTACTCAAGGGAAATGAAAATATACATCCACACAAAAACTTGAACCTAAATGTCATAGGAGCATTAATCATAATAGCCAATAAATGGAAACAACCCAAATGTCTATCAACTGATGAATGAACAAAACGTGGCATACCCATTCAATGGAATAGTATCGAACAATAAAAAGGATAAAAACATCAATATATTTGACATCATGAATGAACCTCAAAGGCACTATACTAAGTGAAAGAAATCAGACACAAAAGACCACATACTGTATGACTCAATTTACATGAAAAACCAGAATAAGCGAATGTATAGACAGAAAGTAGATTATGGTTGTCAGGTTGGGTTGACTGGAAGAATAGAGATAAGCAGTGACTGCCAACAGGTATAGATTTCTTTTAAGGGATGATGTAAATGTCTTAAACCTAGATTGTAGTGATGGTTGTACAATTCTGTGACTATACTAAAACCAATAAGTTGTATACTTTAATGGGTTAATTTAATGACATGGAAATTGTATTGCAATAAAAATATTATTTTTATTTAGTTGAAACCAAACTATAGTGTCTAAGGAAGCTAATTAACTCCACAAATAATTTTTTTTAAAAATTTAAGTGATTACTATGAAAATTCAGATCATGATTACTTAAGGGAGAAGAAAGGGTTGTGACTGACACAGGACACATGGAAGAGTTTTAAGGATGACAAAGTTCTATTTCCTGACCTGTGTGTTATCAGCATTGCAATAATTCGGTAAACTGTGTACTTTATATTTTTATAACACATGTTTTATTTTATAATAAAAACACATTTTTAAGGGTCATGTTTGGATTTTTAAAAACAGGAATTTGAGATTATATCCTCATCATCTAAATTATGTGCTAAGACAATAATGAAAATATCCTGTATCTGTTTACAATTATTGAGCATTTGAAATGTGGCTAGCGTGACTGAGGAACTGAATTAAAAAAATTTTTTTTTACTATTGAAGTATAGTTGACATACATGTTATATTAGTTTCAGGTATACAGGAGTGGTTGTCAAATGTATACAGTATATAGTGTTCACCATGACTAAGTGTAGTTATCATCTGTCACTATACATTATTACAATGTTATTGACTATATTCCCTATGCTGTGCTTTCATCTTCCTGACATTTATTTTATGAATGTAATTTTGTACTTTTAATCCCTTTAACCTATTTTATCCATCCCCTCTGGCAACCACCAGTTTTGTTCTCTATATTTGAGTCTGTTTCTGGTTTTTTTGCTTGTCTGTTTTTTAGATTCCACACGTAAGTGAAATGATACGGTATTTGTCTTTGTCTGACTTATTTCACTTAACATAGTACTACCTCTAAGTCCATCCATATTTTCACAAGTGGCAAGATCTCATTCTTTTTTATGGATGAGTAATATTCCATCGTATATACACTACTTCTTCTTTAACCATTCATATACTGGTTTTCCATATCTTGGCTATTGTTAATAATGCTGCAAAAAACACAGGGGTGAACATATCTTTTCATATTAGTATTTTAGTTGTCTTTGGGTAAATACCTAGTAGTGGAATTACTGGATAGTATGGTATTTCTATTTTTAATTCTTTCAGGAACCTGCATAATGTTTTCCACCTCGGTTGTACCAATCTACATTCCCACCAACACTGCAAAAAGGCTCCCTTTTCTCCACATCCTCACCAATTATTATCTCTTGTCTTTTTGATACTAACCATTTTGACAGGTGTAAGGTGATACTTCATTGTTGTTCTGATTTGCATTTTCCTAATGATTACTGATGCTGAACATCTTTTCATGTGTCTGTTGACCATCTATGTCTTCTTTGGGAAAATGTCTATTCAGGTTCTCTGCCCATGTTTAATCAGATTATTTGGAGGAGGGGTTCTGCACTGAGTTATATAAATTATATATTTTGGATATTAGCCTCTTAGAAATATTGTTTGCAAATATCTTCTCCCATTCAGTAGGTTGCCTTTTCATTTTCTTGATGGTTTTCTTTGCTGTGCAAAAGCTTTTTGGTGTCTCATTTAGTTTATTTTTGCTTTTGTTTCCCTTGCCTTGAGGCAACACATCCATAAATATGTTGTAAGGCCATGAAGTCCAAGAGATTACTGCCTATGCTTCCTATGCTTTCTTTTAGGACTTCTATGGTTTCAGTTCTCACATTTAAATCATTAATCATTTTGAGTTTATCTTTGTGTATCGTGTAAGACTGGCCCTGTTTCATTCTTTTACATTTAACTATCCAGTTTTCCCAATACCATTTATTGAAGAGATTGTCTTTTCCCCCATTGTATATTCTCACCTCCTCTGTCATAGATTAATTGACTATATAAGCTTCTTTCTAGGCTTTCTATCCTGTTCCTTTGTGTGTGTGTGTGTGTGTGTGTGTGTATCATACTGTTTTGATTACTATAGATTTGTAGTAGATCTCGAAATCTGGAATTTTGGTATCTCTAGCTTCGCGCTTCCTCAAGTTTTTTTGGCTACTTGAGGTCTTTTGCAATTCTATACAAATTTTAGGATTTTTTTTATAATTATATAGTTTATTGAAGTGTTCACTGTCTTACCTCATCTATTACAGTGTAATTTTCCTGAAGACAGGAAGTCTGTTTTAACCACCATTATATACCCCCACCACCACTAGTGTATTGCTTAGTACTTACAAAATCTCAAGGAATCATTAAAAATATCAGCGGTACAAAACTAAGAAAAAAATTGTAATTATATGAGGTGGAAATTTTACAATTGTTCTAGTTCTGTGAAAAATATTGCTGGTATTCTGAAAAGAAGTGCATTGAGTCTGTAGATTGTTTTGGGTACTATGGACATTTTAACAATATTAATTCTACCGATCCATGAGTATAGTATATCTTTCCATTTGTTTGAGTCATCTTCAGTTTCTTTATCAACGTCTTACAGTTTTCAGAATATGTCTTTAACCTCTTTTGTTAAATTTATTCCTAGGTATTTTTTTTATTTTTGGTGCAACTGTAAATGGGATTTTCTTAGTATCTTTTTTTGCTAGCTTGTTATTAGTGTATAGAAATGCAACAGATTTCTATATATTAATTTGTATCATGCAACTTTACTGAATTCATTTATCAATTCTAATAGTTTTTTGGGGTTTTTTGTATATGAGTATCATGTCCTTCTCAAGTAGTAAAGTTTTATTTCTTCCTTACCAATCTGGATGCCTTTTATTTCTTTATCTTCTCTGACAGCTGGAGCTAGGACTTCCAGTATATGTTGAATAAAAGTGGTAACAGAAGGCATCCTTGTCTTATTCTTGATCTTACAGGAAACGCTTTTAGTTTTTGCAACTGAGGTAATGTTACCTGTGGGTGTGGGTTTGTCATATATGGTCTTTATTATGTTGAGGTATGTTCCCTCTAAATCCAATTTGTGGAGAGTTTTATCATGAATGGATGTTGAATGTTGTCAAATGCTTTTTCTGTATCTATTGAGACGGCCATGTGCTTTTTACCCTTCCTCTTGTTAATGTGATGAATCATGTTTACTGATTTGTAGATACTGAACTTTTCTTGTACGCCTAGAATAAATTCCATGTGCTTGTTGTGAATGATCCTTTTAATATATTGTTGAACTTGGTTTGCTAATATTTTGTTGAGGATTTTTACAACTATACATCAGGTGTTACTGGCCTGTAGTTTTCCTTTTTTTGTAGTGTCTTTGTCTGGTTTTGGTATAAGGGTAATGCTGTCCTCATTAAATTAATATGGAAGTTTTCCTTCTTCTATTTCTTTAAATAGCTTAGGAAGAATCAGTATTAACTCTTCTTTACATGTTTGGTAGAACTCAACTGTGAAGCTACCTGGTCCTGGACTTTTGTTTGTTGGTAGATTTTTGATTACCAATTCAATTTATTGCTAGTAATCAGTCTGTTCAATTTTTCTATTTTTTCCTGATTCAGTTTTGGAAGATCTTATGCTTCTAGGAATTCACCCATTTCTTCTGTTATCCAACTTGTTGGCATACAAATTTTCATAGTAGTCTCTTATAATCCTTTATATTCCATGATGTCATGACCTTTATATAGTATCAGTTGTTATTTTTCCTCTTTCATTTCTTGAGTCCTCTCTTTTTCTTCTTGACAAGTCTGGCTAAAGGTTTATCAATTTTATTTATCTTTTCCAAGAACCAGCTCTTAGTTTCATGAGTCTTTTCTATTTTTTTACCCTCTATTTCATTTATTTTTGTTCTAATACTTATTGTTTCCCTCCTTCTACTAATTTTGGGGTTTGTTTGTTCTTTTTTCAGTCCCCTTAGGTGTAAGGTTAGATTGCTTATTTGAGATTTTTCTTATTTCTTCATACGTAACTGTATCACTACAAACTTTTCTCTCAGAACTGCTTTTGGTGCATCCCAAAGATTTTGAACTGTTGTGCTTCCATCATCATTTGTCTATATGTATTTTTTCATTTTGTCTTTGATTCTTCATTGACCCACTGTTGTGTAGTAGCATGCTGTTTAGCCTCCATGTGTTTGTGTGTTTTTCCAGTTTTCCTCTTGTAATCGTTTTCTAGCTTTATACTGCTGTGACTGAAAAAAAAAATACTTGATATGATTTCAGTCTTCTTAAATTTGAGACTTATTTTGTGGCCTAACAAATAATCTATCCTGGAGAATGTTCCATGTACACTTGAATGTGTATCCTGGTGTATTGGGCTGGAATGTTCTGGATATATATATCTGTTAAGTTCATCTGGTCTAATATGTCATTCAAAGTCACTGTTTCTATCCTATATCTATACTGCCCAATTATTGAGCACCTGAAATGTAGCTACCATGATCGAGGAATTGAATTGTTAATTTAATTATAACTAGTTTAAATTCAAATATAAACAGTCACATGTGGTTGATGGCTACCACATGGACAATGCAAGCTTAGAGCATACAACTACTATGAAATTTCTGGCAGATATATATTTTCAAAAACAGTGGATGACTAAGCTAACTTTTAAAACATTAAAAATAAAATTTGTATATAACAGAGATGGCAGCTTTATAATAACCATCATTTTTTTAAGTTTGCATAAAATTCTCAAGAAGCAATGAAATATATATAGACACATGTATATAATATACATACCATATATATACATGTGTCCATATGTAGATATATATCTATCAGAAAATTTTGCAATCAGTTGTGCTCATCCTACTTGACAGAGTTCTTTATTATGCCCCAAAACTTAGCAGCTGTCCTATTTCCAGATTTCACCCAAACTCTCCAGGAAATAAAAAAAGCAACCTAATTTGAACATCACTCAAGTGATTTCCACAATCTACCACCAACCCCTATCCCTACTCTGTCACAGACTATAAGAACCATAAATCCTACCCAGAATCCTTAACAAATCCAACTAGATATAAAGTCTAAGGTGTTTCTGTCATCTTCCTATTTGTTTCCAAGTCCTAAGTTCTCCAGATTTGATTTTACAACCAGTTTCTATCAGTAAACATGATCCTTAATATTCAGTCATTTGACAAACATTTCTTATTATGTTAGGTGCCATATTAGGAAACAGATGAAAAGTACAATCTTTGTCCTCAAAGAAATTATAGTCTAGAGGGAGCAAGCACCCAATAAACCTGCAGAACTAAATAGTGTTTAAGTGCTTAATGAGTACCATTTATACACCTCTATGGTTGTATGGAAAAGGAATGCCCAATTTCCAGAAATAGAAAAGAAAAGGGACTAGGGAAGTGAGGCAATAGCAGAGGCATCCTTGAGCTAAGTATTAGAGGACAAGAAAGACCTACCAAACCAGTGAAGGGGGAAGAAGTGTTTCGGGCAAAGAGAAAACATGCAAAGGCTCAAAAGCCCAAGAGAAGAATTGAGGCAAGTTCAGTACTGAAGTAAAGAAGAAGGGAGAAAAAGCAAACACTAACACTAGACAGGTGAGTAGACACAATCCTGAAGCTCTGTGCTCTCATGGGATGGAGTCTGGATTTTATCTGGAATGTGTAAAAGCCCAAAGAATTCTGAGCTCAGGAATAGTATGATCAGACTTGCATTTAAAAAAAATCACTCTGGCAACAGTATGAAGTACAAATTGAGAGAAAATATGAGATTGGATATATGACAAGCACTTTAGAGATCATTCTAGTAGCATAAGTGAAAAGAAATGAGTGTTCAAACTAAAGCAGAGACAATAGGGATGGAGACAAAATGATGTATTTGAAGGATATTTATAGTAAGAAACATGAATTGACTGTATATGGGGGTAAGGAAGAATAAAAAAAACCAGGATGAATTCCAGATTTCTTACTTGAGAAAAAGGATTTCCTACTTGATTATTCATCAATAAAGCGGAATACAGGAAGAACATGAAGGGGAGGTTTGAGAGGTAATTTTGAGTTTTGAAATTCAGGAAGAAGGTAGTAGTTGGTAAAATCAATAATATCAAAAGTAAGCTCAAATCTACAAGCCCCAGCTCAGACTTACTGAATTAGAAACTCTAGGGATGGAGCCCAGCCAACTATATTTTTAATCACCCTCCACATGATTCTGGTGTATGCTAACCTGCAGAACCACCGGTCTTATCAAACCCTACCGGTAATACTGGTGAAGGATCAGGCAATCAGGTGATGATGACAGATGGGAAAAGTTAAGCAGAATCCAGATTACAGTATATTCAAGGTATACACTATAGGAAGATTCTTCTTTCAAAATAACTTGAAAAGAATGAGACAAGAGACAGGTGATTTAAAAAAGGATTGACAGGGGCACCTGGGTGGCTCAATTGGTTAAGCGGCCGACTTTGGCTCAGGTCATGATCTTGCGGTTCATGAGTTTGAGCCCCGCATCGGGCTCTGTGCTGACAGCTCAGAGCCTGGAGCCTGCTTCAGATTCTGTGTCCCCCTCTCTCTCTGCCCTTCCCCTGCTCACACTCTGTCTCTCTGTCTCTCAAAAATAAATAAACATTAAAAAAATTAAAAAATAAAATAAAATAATAAAGGACTGACAGAATAAAGTCCTCTAAAAGGTAGGAAAAGATTCAGGCAGAGGAACTGGCCTTGGAAGGTATGGCAGGCACCAGTGGTTGCCTTCCAGGTCCACTCTCCTTCCTGGATAACAGAATCTTAATTCAGTTCTTCTCTTAGAGGTCTGGAGGGCCACGAATCCTGACTAGTCTAAGCCAATCACAGGACTTCTATATCCCTTGCCACTTATCAGTTTAGAAATGGGTTATATGATATAAATTCAACTAGTGAAGTCTGCTAAGAGATTTTTGGGAAAGTGTTTTTTCACTCTTAAAAAAGACATAAAAAAGATGCTATGGCCTGAATTTTTGTGCCTCTCCCCATCCTGACAAAATTCACAGATTAAAGCCCTAATCCCCAATGTGACAGTATTTGAAAATGGGACTTTTGGGAGGTAATTAGGGTTACATTAGGTTATGAGGGCGGAGCCCCCATAATTAGTGTTCTTATAAAAAATGAGAAAGAGACTAAAGAGCTCTCTCTGCCATGTGAGGAAACAGCAAAAAGGTAAGATGGTTGTCTTCAAGTCAGAAAGAGGCCCTCACCAAGAATGTTCAGGCAACTTGATCTTGGACTTCCCAGACTCCAGAACTATGCAAAATAAATGTTTGTTGTTTAAGCCACCCAGTCTTTGGTATTTTTTTACAATAGCCTAAACTAAGACAAGTGATACACCTTCCTTTCTTACAATCTTGGGTGCTTTTTTATGAGGATATAAAGCTTGGAACTAAAGCTGCCTGTCATCTTCAGACCAGAAGTGGACAAGCCTGAGGACAAAAGCTAACTCATCCAAGATGTTAGAAAGGAAAGATCCTGAGAGCCTCCTAACAGCAGTTGGCTGCTACATGAACCAACTATAACACCATCTTTCTTCCAAATTTCTAGTTATATGAGATCATAAAATTTACTTATTATTTTCAGTTTCAGTTGGGTCTTCTATCACTTGCCAGCTGAAAGCATTCTGATACTGAAAGACATTTTCGCTGAGATGGATGTGAATGAAATTAACTTTGCCTACTGGAGACATGGGAATTTGAGGGACTTCCAGACTAAAGTTTCATTTATTAAACAAAATGAAGCTCATATAGATCTATTTTACAATAGATTGTCTTGTTAAGGGACAGGCCTTAACAAGCTCTTTTCTGCTTTACAATATCTAGTATTTCTAATGATAACAATAATTAGCCATGAAGAAGGTGATGGTGATAAGCTCATAATTATCAACATATTTTTAAAAGCTAAGTGTTTAATCCTTGTTCTGTGTACCTTCTGCATTTCATTTGACTTCAGCAGTGAAATCATACCAATGTCTTTTACTTTCCGTTTGTAACAATTTTCAAACTTTCTTGGTATATAACACCACACCACAATACAGTTTACAGAGGGAACCTTTAACCTGAAAGAACAAACACTCTGAAAAGCAAACAGTGTATTAAAAGATTTCTATTTTTATTTCCATACATTTTCTAAATCTGCTCAAGAAAAGAAAACATTTCAACTACATCTGTGGAATGATACATTTGATTCATATCAAGGGGTGGAAAACCAACACTGTGGCCATGTAGATAAACACTAGAGAAAGTGCAATTTGAGCACAAATAACAAAAAAGCACTAGAACTATAAGCATATCCGAGCAATCCTCAAATGGTAAAAAATAAGATTGGAAGTTAAATTGTAAGACAGTTTTTAAAGCCCAAAACATTTTTCCTATAGAAACAATGTTACTATGAGTCATTCAGGTCCTGGGCCAGTCCATAAAACCCTTATAAAACCATACACATAAGACTATTGTTTGAACTACACCCAGGCAGAATAATACTTTTTCCTCTGGAAAATACATCATTTTCTCCCTCCACCCTCCACCAAGTCCCAGGAGAACAGGCCTAGCCACGGACTCTGTTCACTCCTCCAACCTCATCTTTCATTACTCTCCACACCACATGTGCTGTGGGTCAGCCCACTGTCCTTCTTCAATCTGCAGGGCCTTTTCCCCTCCTAGCCATTGCTGTCATGCCCTCCCTCACTTCTTCTAGCTTCTCTTCTCAGATTAAATTATATTTCCTCAAGAGACAGTTCTTCATCCCCACACTGATTCACCCATATTCCTGCTGCCTCCCCCCCATCTCAGTACCTCTCATACAGGAATCACCTTTGCTTATCTCCCCTGTAATCTGACATT
Organism: Cryptoprocta ferox; assembly: GCA_028646485.1. Classification (NCBI taxonomy): domain Eukaryota; kingdom Metazoa; phylum Chordata; class Mammalia; order Carnivora; family Eupleridae; genus Cryptoprocta; species Cryptoprocta ferox. The sequence goes on along the minus strand of CM053571.1, from coordinate 105,985,356 downwards.
TGGGTGACACATCTTTTCTGCTACTATTTTAACCCTAGAGCTTAGATAAGTAGCTGGCATTTTGAAGCTGTTTAATACATATTTGTTTATATGAATGAATTTACCTAACAGAAGGTACTTCAATTCGTTTTTAACCTGACCCAGGGAGTATTTAACCTGATCTATGGTCATTACCAAGAGATAAAGGAGTTTTCCAAAGACTTCTCTACTCCTGAAACTTATATATACACATTGTTTATAGAAAGGAGGCTATCTATCCAACTTCTTCCCCATTGCTGGTTTATAATGTAACTTAAACAGAACATTAAAATTCTAGCAAACAAGGAGTACGTATATATTCTAATATTACCCTTACTTCTTTGTTGTAGGTAATGTCATTCATTCTTAATGGCTTTTACTACAATTGATGAAATTCTGATTCCCAAATTTGTATCTCTATGGGTTGATTTCTCTCTTGGGTTAAAAATAACAAATTTCCAGGCCTACAATTTTATACCTAATGTCCCATAAGGACTCCACTCCAATCTTTCTTTTCTCCTGTGTTCCCCATTTCAGATAATGGCATTACCAGCTGGAAACTAGAGCCTAACACTCAAGTTCTCTCACCCTTGTTACGTAAAGGTTGGTCCATGGACCAACGGTGCTTGTTGTTCATGACCTGGAATCTTTTTAGAAACATAGACTGTGCCCCATCCCAGACCTGCTGAATTAGAATCTACCTTCTAACAAAATCACCAGGCAATTCAAGTGCATGCTAAAATCTAAGAAACACTGATCTATGTATGATTCCTTTTTCTCCCTACCCCTACACTTCAAGTCCACCAAGTGTATACAGGAAAACATCTCATATATATTCCTTCCCATCCATTTCTGTCACTGCCCTGATTTAAGCCATCACCTCTGGTCTGGAACATTGCAGTGGCCTCTTAGTTGATCTCATTTCTCTAATCCACTGGTTCTTGTCCAGAATTTCCTAAGAGACACTCTGTGGTACAGCTATTAATTTGAGAAAGGCCATAAGTTTGGCTGGCCAGAAATGTGCATCATATATAACTTGTCTTATCTATGTTGCAATCGAAATCTAGGGATGATTACAAAATCATCATATGGGGAGCATGCAAAAATAAAAGGGAAAAAGACTAAGAACCATTCTTCACATGTCTCCTTGGAACTATCATTCTCCATACCGACCTCAGTTTTCTTTCCAAGATACAAACATGATCATGTCATCTCCCTCTCTAAAGCTTTTCAGTGGCTTCTGAACACATCATGTACTTCCACACCTCCACCTGTCTGTTTATACTTTCCTTTTTTCGCCTTTTGGCAAAAATCTAGCTCATCTTCTGAAGATGACTCACGAGTCATCTTACTGGGAAAAAAAGGCATCTTATCTTGCCAATTTTCTTGATAAATAACTGCTTCTCCCTCATCCTGCATCCCACCATATGTTCATCATGTGACCATGGCTGCCCATCTTTCCTGCCAGACACGGACTTCCCTTAAGGCACTCTGTATCTCAGTCACTAACAGATGGTAGACACTGAAAAATGTAAAAGAAGTCAATTACCATTTATATCTGACATCATCAAAAGCTGTATAAGGTATCACTGATAATGTGAATGCATTTATAAACTCCAAAATACTAAGTACCACATATATAGGAGATGGAATCATTTAGAAAAAAAAAAAAGGAAAATACCTCTCAACCTATATACAACCAAGCACAGTAAAAGTACAAGTATGCTTGAAGACTTAATTCATATTTACATAAATGCGGCTACCCCTGTGAGCCCACAGTCTGGAGAGGTCTACCCTGTTTTCTGACAGTTAAACCAGATAACTCAACAAGATGAACAGTGTAGCCTTCGATGAGGAGAGGGGGAGAGAAGTCTGCCAGCTGAGTTTAAAAAGTATACATTTTATCATAAAGATTAAAAAGCTATCTTTATGTAATAAAGTTGTTTGTTATCTATAATTTAAAATCTTTAAAATTCCATGTTTTACATACTACTTTTCAAACGTGGTTAAATTACAGTAAATATGCCATTTAGTATTGTTATAAAGTTCTGCCATATATTACACTCATAATTACACTTTCAGTGACCACACTATTTCATCATCTTGACATACCTGTAGTTCCTTAAAACATTCATCAAATTTCAGTACTTTAGTTCAACATTTATTGAACAACCGCTGTGTGCCAGGCCTGGAGATAATCGCCCATCCCGAATCACAAGAACCCCCGCTCAAGCAGCAGGTGTTGACGCATATACCCAGGACTACGGTGCAGTGCAGAATGCAGCAAATTGAGGTTGGCTCACCAGCAGTGCTAAGTGGGGTAGGGTGCCTCTCCCAAAAGATAAGGAGTCAATAGGAGGTCAGGAGGAAGAGGGGGACATGTAATATGGACAAGGCATAAGAATCTGAAATCACACATGTTCAGGGAGAGGCAGTGGCCGAGAGTATCTATAAGCAACAAGTAGGCATGAATGGCCCCACTTCATTAAAACCTCACCGGAATTGGGAGTTATTTTAATTTCTAGTACTTTCAAGAGAATAGAAGAGGTGACTCAAGGTAGATTTAAAATGCATTTCTTTGATTACCTGTGATGATGAACATATTCCTACATTTTTACAACTGTATTACTTATCTGTTAAAATTCCCTGTCCACTTATTTACTAAGTCTTGATATTTTTTTCCTCATTAAGTTTAAAAGAACTCTTCAGGTATTACAGATATAACCCTTCTTCTAACTCATAGTCTCTTCTCAATAATGATCTAACCTAAGTGAGATCCTATCATTTCCTAGCCCCAAACACTCTGATAGCTCCCAAGTCCACTCAGCACAAAAGTCAAAGTATCTCCAATGGCCTGCAAGGCCATAAATGAAATGAGGAAAGCTGGGTGAAGAGTATGTCAGGGAGAAATAACACGAGTCCAGTTTGGTCATGTTAAATAGGAGATGCCTAGGAGATATTCAAGAGGACCTGCCAACAAGGCATTATCCTTAGATCCTCAAGAAAGCTTTAGGCTAGCCAAACGGTTCTCACCTGGGGGTGATTCTGCCCCACCGTGAGACACACTTTTGGTTGTCACTTCTGGGATAGAGGGGGTTTTTACTGGCATTGAGTGGGTAGAGGCCAAAGACACTGCTAAATATGCTACGGTGCACAAGACAGCCCTCCCCCCCAACAAAAATTTACCCCACCTGAATGTCACTCATGTCGAGGCTGAGAAAACCAGGGCCAGAGAAATAAATACGGGAGACATATTCAAATAAATAATATTTAAAACCAAAAGTGTAAAGTGAGAAGAAAAAAAAAAAAGAACCTTGAGGAACTCCTCTTTCAGCAGTCAGGTAAAAGTGGAAGAACCAACACAGAAGACTAAAAAGGGTCAGCTAGAATGGGAAAAGGAAACCCAGGAAAGGGCGGTGCGACAAAGGCCAAGAGAAGAGTGCTGCTAAAAGGTAGCAATGCTCAACAGCAGTCCACTCCATGGAAAACAGCTAAGATGGCAAGTGGCACCGGGAGGGGGTAGGATGTTTGAAAGAATGGACGAGGTATGCTGTGGGAGTAAGATGACAGAGCCACGTGGGAAGACTGCTGGGCAATTTTGAGTCTGCTGAGTATATCCCTGACGTGAGATCAACGAGCAGGTAGTTGAACTCATCCAGTCCTAAGGCTTTGCCAGATAGGAGGGATCAAAGAGGTGCAATGGAATCGAGGGAATCTTCAGCAGAGCAATTTGAATTGGGGCAGCTAGGCTAGATAAGGAAAAAATTGATGACAAAAGGGAACTAACGGATAGAGAGAAATGGGGGAGGACTCTTGATGAGTCATACACATTTCCATATCAATAAATATACTCCTCTACCATGCTTTTAATTGTTCCATAATAATAGAGCCTATATCTTGATACTATTAAAGTAAAATCACATTTACTTTAATAAGAAAGAGCTGGGGCACCCTGGCTCAAGCAATGACCTCAGGCCATGATCTCACCATGCCCAGGTTCGAGCCCCACGTTAGGCTCTGTGCTGACAGCTCAGAGCCTGGAGCCTGTTTCAGATTCTGTGTCTCCCACTCGGTCTCTGTCCCTCCCCCGCTCGGGTTATGTCTCTCTCTCGAAAATGAATAAACATTAAAAAACAATTTAAAAAATAAGAAAGAGCTATTTATTATTTGAACACCGCTCACCATCCAATTTACTTTGTCAGACGAGGATCAAACAGCACTTGTGGAAAAGACCATGCTGTCATAAAAAGTATGCTAAGTAACAGTCATGGTTTAAAATACCAGCTTTTTCATTTGCTAATGCTGCAACCTTGAATGACTTAACCTGTCTGATCTTAAATCTCTTAACAGACTGTGGTAGGCACAGTAGGCACATAATACCCCTTCAAGGATATCCACCATCTTAAATCCCTAGAATCTGTGGATATGTTATGTTACATGGCAACAGGAATTAAGGCTGCTAAGCAACTTAAAATAAGGAAAGTATCCTGGAATATCCAAGTGGACCCACAGCAACCACAAGGGTCTTAAAGGGAAAAGAAAGAAGCTAAAGAGTCAGAACCAGGAAGACTGCATGTGAGACGTGACCCACCATCGCTGGCATTGTGAGATGGAATGAGACCACAAGCCACGGTATGTGGGCGTCCTCCAGAAGCTGGAAAAGACAAGAAAACTGATCTCCCCTAAAACTTCCAGAAAGGAATGCAGCCCTGCTGGCACTCAGTGACACCCATTCTGGGCTTCCGTAGGATAATAAATTTGTGTTGTTTTAAGCCATGAAGTTTTTGTTAATTTGTTACAGAACAATAGGAAACTAATGCACAGGTAAAATGAATCAACTTCATAAACTGTATAGAGTAACCAAGAAAATATACATAAAGTACCTAACAGAACACCTAGGATATATAAAGTATTTAAATAGCTGCTATTGATATTAATAGTGCTACTACTTTCACAGCACCAAAAACAATGGTAGTCCAGAGAAAGAACACTGACTCGGTTCTAGAACTTACTCTCTGATCTAAGACATCGTAGTTAACCTTAGACTCATTTCTCTTACTTGCAAGCAAAGCAAGCAAAATGAGGGGGCCTAGAATACATGACTTCTAAAGTTTCTTCCAGCTCTAAAATTTTATGATTCAAAAACCTAATTCCTTAATGACATTCTACTTATTGCTAATTAACAGATTCAGAAAATCCTATTAAATAAAAATAGTAAGCCAAGCAGTTTTCATTTAATGTTTCAACATTTTCAATATTTTATATTGCTGAGTTATAGCCTTATAAAGTTGAGTCATGGCATAAAAATCACAGACCTGCAAGCAAGGAAAAATATCTAAGTCATCCTGCTACTATTTAAAGGGCTTACAGTCAAACTACAATAATATCTTCTCAAGTAGCTCAAAGTATATTCCCACACATTACCTCATTTATTCTTTTTTTAACAGCTAAAGAGATATAATTCACATACCATGCAATTAACCCTTTCAGAGTAGACAATTCATTGGTTTTGGTACATTCAGAGTTTTAAAATCACCAAAAAACAATTTTTTAGAACATTTTCATCATCCTAAAAAGAAACTCTCTACGCATTACCAGTCACTCCCCAGGTCCCTTCCCCAACCCTCCCCGGCCATTAATCTACTTTCTGTCTGCATGCCTCTTCTGGGCATTTCATATAAATGGAATCATACAATATAGGGCATTTTTGTGTCTGGCTTCCTTCACGTAGCATGTTTTGAGATTCATCCATGTTGCAGCATGGTCAGTACTTCATTTCTTTTTCATGCTGAATAATATTCCACTGGATTGTGTGAATGATACACCACATTCTGCTTATCCGTTCATCAGTGATGGACTTTCGGGTTGTTTCTACTTTTTAACTTTTAGGAATAATGCTGCTATGAACACTAGTGTATAAACGTTTACGTGGATGTGTGTTTTCATTTCTCCAGGGTAGAAACCTAGGAGTGGAATTGCTGGGTAACATACCTTTTAAAGAACTGCCAAGCCATTTTCCAAAGTGGCTGCCTCTTTTTCTCCCACCAGCGCTGTACGCATGTTTGTTCCAATTTCACCACTCTCTTACCAACGCTTGTTATTATCTGTCTTTGATTATAACCAAATAGGTGGGATAAAGTGCTATCTTTTGTGGTTTTGATTTGCATAACCCTATGACTAATGATATTGAGCATCTTTTCAATTGTGCTTAGTTACAATTTATAAGTCCTCTCTGGAGAAATGTCTATTCAGGTCCTTTGACCACTTTTTCATTGCGGTGTCCTTTATATCACTGAGTTGTAAGAGTTCTTTATAAATTCTGGATATAAGCCCATTGTCAGATATCTCAGTCACCTGTATGCATTTTCTCCCACTCTATGTACCTCATTCCACCTTAGTGCAGCTACTTGCACTCAGTAAACAAATTCTGTGCTACCATTCCTATTTAACTGATAGAATTGGTATTTTATATGATTAAGTAAACTTGACAACTGGCAGACTCAAAAAAAAAAAAACTTATAGCTATGCTCCTATTTTCATTAATTCAAAGGGGCCATATATTCATAGCAACATTGTAACAGCACAACCAGGAAGGAGCCTCCATTCAACCCTGATGCTGTCCCGTATCAATAGCCAGACAGTATTATTTCCACAGGTGTATCAAAGATGATTCAATCATTCATTCAAAAAATAGTTACTAGGGTGTTACATGGCAGGTGCTGTGCTCAGGATGCATCAGTGAACATGACCAAGTCCTTCATTAACCTTATAAATTGGCAGTGTTAGACAAAATCCCTAGTGCTAAATCAATTTCCTAATGGCAAACAGTCCAAACAAAGAAATATATCTTAGTGCTTAAAAGTACCCCTCAAGAAACATTATACAGATTTTAATGCAAGGGATACCCTATTTTTTTTAATCCAAAAAGTCAAACTTGGATTATCTTTTTATAATGCAGCAATGCTTACTTTAATGACATCTGTCAAAATGAAACCTGAGTAAAGGAAGAAAATACTCATATTTTCACCTTAAACCAAGAGAGCCTAAAGGTTTCAGAGTCTACATCATAGCCCATTCCTAACCCATGCTGAAAAAAAAATGTTATGATAGCTCCATTAAACATACAAACAGTAATACAGAAGTACAAATCCAACCACCTAAACAGGTAGTTCTAACCTTGTCTATCAAAGTATCCTCAATGCAAAGCAGAGGGACCAAATAATCCTAAAACTGAAGGCATAGCACTAATGGCCCACACAAATGTTAATTTCTTGGCTTTGTGTTTTGTCCCTTAAAGAGTTCACACAAATGTTACATTTTAAACTTAATACATCTATTTTATTTTTTTATTTTAGAGAAAGGGGGGGGGCAAAGGGGCAGAAGGAGACAGAGACAGAGACAGAGACAAAGAATCCCAACTCAGCACAGAACCCAACGTGGGGCTCAATCCCACAACCCTAAGATGGTGACCTGAGCTGAAATCAAGAGTCAGACACTCGACCGACTGAGCCACCCAGGTGCCCCAATACATCTATTTCCTTATTTTAAAAAGTTACCATTCTTTTCTTTTTAATATTTATTTTTAAGAAAGAGAGAGAGTGTGTGTGTGCAAGTGGGGGAGGAGCACAGGGAAGGAGACAGAATCTGCAAAAGGCTCTAGGCTCAGCGCAGAGGCCGATGTGGGGCTCGAGCCCATGAACCCTGAGATCCTGACCTGAGCCAAAGTTGGACGCTTAACCGACTGAGCCACTTGGATGCCCCAAAACGTTTACATTCCTAATTAGAGTCAAAAGAATTTATTGAGAAAGATGGTTTATAATTAGAACTACATTAATTTTTGCTGTGCAAATTTAGTAAATTAAATAACAGCAAGTAAAACTAATACTTGGGAAGATATACCATGCCTACGTCATAGTTCTGAGGGTCCTCAACACACCACTTTGTAACTGGAGGGCGTGCATCCTGCCATTTGGCTAGCTAAGGGCCTTTCTCAAGGCACAGGCTGAGCCTGGAAAGTATGACCGGAGGTGATCCCAGAGATGGCCTGCTGCAAGACAGGCAAAAGCACAGATCAATGCAAGGCTCTTTCCACTGTGAACTGAGAGGCTGGGGTTTTCTGGAGGTGGCTCAGGTTTGCTTCAGGGAGTCAGAGAATAACTGCTAAGTGGACAGAACACAACACCGCCGACTTCTGTTTCCACTGCTTTCACCTGTCTTACACAGTGGGCTTCCAGGTTAAGTTCTCTGAAGACTAAAATCAGACTCCAAAAAAAGGTCTGAAAACCTAAAGCTAGAGGAAGTCTTGGCTAGGCAGACAACACCATGCATCACATCTGAAAGATGATTGAGCACCCAACGGAAGAATGAATAATGAAGCTGGTGAGGGGCAGAGTCAAAACAGGAAAGGGTGCGGCATAAGCCAAGGGTCGGGGTCAGACCTGTATCCACTGAAAATAATGCCTATTGTGGAGTGGGTGTGTCTGCTTAAAAGAGCAGCAAGGAGGTCCTTCACCCAGAAGCATTCAACTGCTGAAATCGTAAACTCCAATACGCTCCTTACAGGCTACAGTCGCTCGCCCCAGCTAGCTCTCTAGATTCTTCATCTGCCATTGCCAATCAATCCTCCACAAAAGCAGCCAACATGAGCCTTCAGGAAACTAAAATAGATCACGTCACTTCTCTGATTCTGACCTCCCAATGGCTTTCTCATGACACTTGAATAAAATCCCAAATCCTACTGCAGCCCTAAAGTATCATGGCCCTCAGTAATTATAACTCCTCCTCGCTCATGGTCCCCGGTTACCTGGCCACTCCTCAGACAAGCTTCTGGCCAAGGCTCCGTCTGCCGTGTTGTTTGCATAGCCTGGGATGCTCTTCGCATCGCTGTATCCTAACTACATTCCAGTCTCTGCTCAGAGGTCATCTCTTCCAAGAGCCTCTTCCTGGTCACATTGTCTAAAATAGCATCTGCATCACTCTCTATCCCCTTACCCTTCCTCAGTTTTCTTTTTAACATTTTCATGTACTCATGTGTACTATCTACCTCCTCTGTAGAAGCTCCAGTAGTAGGGCAGATGCTTTGTTTTGATCACTGTTTTGATCTTAGTAGCCATACCACAGAGAACAGTGTCTGGAAGGTAAATGCTCAATATTTATTGAATGAATGAATAAATAAATCTTACTTGGTCTTAATACGTTTAGGACTCCAGTTTTTCCCCATGCCCTCTCTATGTTTTTCCTATCCATTAGCCATGCTCCAGGCTTCACTTCCTATCCACTATATAAACCTAGCATCAGATCATCCAGCTTTGCCCACTCCCTTGCCTAAACTTAACTTTCTTGCTGGCTTGCCCCTCCCCTAAACCAATCTAAGAACCTACTTCTTCCCTCCCACACCCACTAGAGATTGCTGCTATAAAAGCCCCAACCACGTGGACCAGAAATGCTGCAAATGCATAGTCTCCCATCTCAGCAGGCCCTTGCTCGCTGCGGCCCATCCAACAGTAATAAAAAGTAAAGGACAGTACAACCAAATGTTATATAACAATAACTGTGCAAGTGTAAGAACTCTACAGCAACAAAGAAAATCAATATCACACGAATATGTCAGGATAGAAAATTTTTACATGAATATGTAAATATGCCTCTGAAATACAAAGGAAATCACAATAGGGGTGATGTTCAAATGAAGGAGTTTCTTTATTTCTAAACTCTTTGTTAGACAATTTGAAAGATAAACTTTCACAGAAAGAATATATAAATGAAAAACTTCAACTGAAAAAAAATCACTAAAAACCATTCTAAATCTAATTTTCTTGTTTCCCATTTCCATCACTGCCATCTATGTTAACCAAGATATAGGCTGAACTGCTACAATAAAACCAAGAATGTAGCGGCTCAAACAAGAGTTTACTTCTCTCTTGTGCAGTAGTCCAGAGGCAGACAAGTGGCCCCAGCAAGGTGGGCAACTCTCCTCAGGCTCCTCCTGAGGGTCCTTCTCTCCTGTCCTGCCACTCCTCTGGGGCACTGCCCTTGTCTGTGTGATAAAAGCTGGCTCACCCACACCTCACCTACGGGGCAGGCAAAAAAGACTATGACATACCACAGATTTTTAACATAAATATGGTTTAGAAATTGCACACATCACTTCCACTCCCATCCACTGGCCCAAACTTAGATATGTGGTCTCATCTGGCTACAAGAAGCCCAAGGAATACAGTTTCTACGTATGACCTATGTGTCAGCAAAATATCAGAGGTCAGAGTGCATCCTTCTTCCCATTCTAAAACATTCCTCTCCTTTCCTAAAGGGATAACCTAAAATCCCAATCAGTTACTGGATTCAGCTCAAAGTCTAAGACCTCTGGGTGATACACAACCTCTTCAACAGATATCAATGTGTCTCTGTCCCAGTCCAGTGACCCACAAACTAATAGAGAAGTAACTTTGTTCTCTACCACCATCACACCCAATATACAATGGAATACAAATAAGATTAATGCAATTAAGTCTTTCATTCTGAAAAGAATGCCAAATATGTATTCTTACCAATGACGAAATACTACTGGACAGAAACAGCAAAGAATCCCCCACTCTACCGGGGAAGCAAGTTCCTTGGTTTAACTCCGGTTCTGTGTGCCTGGTGGGGAGATAGACTCCCTCGTTCATTTGTCTACTGAAGCCTGGCTTTGTCTCTGGAAGATACCTTTTTCCACTATCCTTTCTGGCAATCTATGAAGTGAACACCGGATATAGTATGTGCTCCAAAGAGGCAGGAAAGAGCTAACAGCCTGTTTCCTGGGGGTACATATTCGGGGGTCAAAGACGACTTTCATGGTCAAACAATGTCAAACCATCACAAGTTTTGGCAAGCTAAACTTGTGGCATCTTTGGCAACATAATTCTCTCAAAATCCTCCATGTCTTTTTTGTCTTCAGTCAGTGCCACGTGAAAGTAAGGACAACTAAAGATTTAGTCTGGTGGTACATGCTAAGGTTTGTCAATTCTGCCCTTTTTTATTAGCTGACCTCTGAGACAGATCTGTCCTTCATCTAAGGTTAGCTAACTTGATGTCATCTGATTCACAAGGCAGGATGATTATACCACCATACCCCATTCACGTCAGGGCAAGCCACGCGACTTAACGTGTTCTTCCTGCTGGACTGATTTCAGGCTCAGCTACTCGATTAGCTTTGGCCAATAAAAAATGAACAAAAGTAACACATGTTACTTCCAAACAGCTGGTTTTGCAACGTCTCCTTTCCCTCGGAAACAGAACAGCAATGTCCCCAAAAACCTATTCCTTTGGCTTGGAGTGACATAGGATGGCGGAACAGAGCCATATCTTGTCATGAGTAAGAAATTAACTTTTGTTGCTCTAGGGAACTGAAACTTTGTATTTGTAACTGGAGCTTTACCTAGCTTAACTGACTGGTTCAGGTGGGAAGATAAATCCTTCATTTGATTCTTGCCTACCCCGGCTTCCACTTTTCTCTGGCCAAGAAAATCTAATGAAGTTTCCTAAGAACAAATCTAACATCTTGCTGTTAAAGAGGATAAAGAAAAGGTATTTCCAACCTTACAATACCCCATATTACTGTCCCATATTACTGCTCAGTTAATTCAGAGCATAGGGCACAGGCATACAGGACTTCCTTTAGCAAAATCATACCCCCTCCCAGCTCTAATTGCAAACTACCTAATTGTTCTCTTACTTGACACCCTGTTGCAATTCCTTGCTAAGGCAGCTAGTCAACTCTTGTTCGCCGCCTCACATCAGCAGCCTTTCCAACCACTTCCCTGGGGGTACAAAATGGTAGACACATTGATTGCCTTCCAAGTTATCAGAGGTGACAGTTTCACCAAGTTTTTGCCATAGCATAACAAGGGTCACCAGTTTTCCAGCCTATAACATGGTGCCTAACCATCTGCTGACCAACCACTCAGCCAGTGCCATACATTTTAGCTATTTATTATGGCAACACCCTGCTTCAGGTACCAATTCTGATATTAAATTGGGTATGAAGAAAGCTGTTGAGATAAAATGACAAAAAAAATACTGTGGCTGAAACAAGAAAGTTTATTCTCTTCCTGGAAACAGTAAAGAGATAGGCAAGTGCTTAGGGGAGGATGAGTAGCAGTTGGTTCTGTTCCATAAGGTCATCTGGGGACCTAGACTGACAAGGGATGGCTCTGCCATCCTCATCACAGGCTGTCTATCTCTGCGTTCAAGGTGGTTGTTGCCATTCTAGTTGATGCAGCTTTCCAGTCAACAAGAAGGTGGAGGTGGCAAAGGGAAATGACAGGACAAGCACCTCATTTGAAGAAGTTGCACGTATCACTTTTGCTCACATTTAACTGGCCCTAACCTAAACACATAGATATCTCCTATAGTCAGAAGGGTTAGGAAGATACAGTCTCCAAGACAGGTTCTGATACTAACAGAGAAAAGGATATCCTAGATACTGAGGAAGAATCAACAGTCTCTGCCATACCTCAGAAAATCTATTCTCAATTGTCATCAGATAATTTTTGTTAAAGGTATATTTAAGATTTCAGAGTGACACCCTCTGTTCAAAACTTCTACTGGCCTCCTATTTCACTGAGCATAAAGACTGAAGTCCTCGCAATGGCCTACAATTCCCATGCAATCTGCTCCTTCCACCACCTCTCTTACTTCATTTCCTGATACTCTTCCCTTAAAATAAACACCAAATGTATTAAAGATCTAAATATGAAAGGTAAAACTAGGAAACTACTGAAATAAAAAGTAGGATAACATATTTGTGACTTTAGAGTGGTGAAAGATTTCTTAAGATCTCAAAAAATATTAACAATATGGGAAAACTGATGGAACTGACAGAATTGACTCCATTAAAATTAAGGACTTATTATTCAACAAAAAAAAAACAGTACAAAGCTAACAGGCAAAAGTATGGAAGAATATGTTTGCAACTTCTAAAAAAAAAAAAAAAAAACACCAAGGGATTAATATCCAGTATATGCCAAGAACTCTTGAAAATAACAACAAAGAGACAGGAAATGCAATTAAAAATTGTGTAAGAGACAGAAGCAGACACTTTACAGAAGTAAGGTTGTCAAATAAAATACAGAATGCCCCATTATATTTGAATTAAAGATAAGCAATAAAAAAACAAACAAACTGGTATACTGTATGTCCCAACTAATGCAAGGGCATACACTTAACGCTAAAAACTTATTTGTTATTTACCTAATACTCAAATCTAACAGGGTTTCCTGCATTTTTATTTGCTAAATCTGAAAACTGTAGGTGAAATGTATATGGCTTACAAGTGAATGAAGATCAGCCTCACCAGTAATCAAAGAAATGCAAATTAAAACTAGGAAATACCATTTTATATCCATTTATATTAGCAGTTTTTTCCATTTTACTTTCATCTACCTAGGACTCTATTTTTGAACATACCACTAGGCAATATAAGCCCACCTATTCACTGCATATGCACAGAGAAAAAACACATTTCAAATCCATTATTTCATGCCCATAAACAATAGTGCATAAATAATCCCAGTAACCATTCTCAGGCATCAAAGACACCTTTTTTCCTAGAAAATTTAAGTACCTATTTAGTATAGATTTAGAAAACTTAAATGTTGAGGCTATAAATGTTTAAGTATCATATACTAATTAAACAATAGATCTTCATAAACAATATGATGTTAATTTTAATACTGGGTTGAGATTAAGCTCTTCAGGTTAACTACCATAGCAAATCAGAAATTTGCACTGTAAGTAAAAACAAGAATCAGGCTTCACATTTTCAAAGAGATTTCACACAAAAATGCTTTATCTAAATCATAAGTGTAGCTTTATCACTGGCTAAGACTCATCTGGAAGGCAGGGACGTAGGACACAGCTGTAGGTTAGGGAAGGAAACAGGCACTGCGTATAAACGTGACAGTACCCATTCCTTTTTAAATCACTATGACCTTATATCATGTAAATACAGTACGCAGGTTATTTTAAATAAAACTTCAATACAAAATAGACAGTATGTCAAAAACTCCTTTTGCCTTTTCTAACTTCTAAGATAAAGAATGTCCTCTGAGTTTATTTTAGCACCTCAAAGGAAAACATTTTTAAAACTAAAATATTACTGTGAGAGATCAATAGAGAAAAATATCACAGTTCCACCAGTCATAAATAGCTCTTTATTTCATCCCAAAAATTAAAATATTCTAAAATAAAAATTAAACCAAAACACTTTGTAAAAATGATACTACGATATAACTGTGGTAAAATGATTCACAGATACTAAAATAATTCAGCCTACCTTCTATAAGACACATGACTTAATCATTAAATCTCCTACATGTTGGTAAGAATTGTCAGTCAACTTTCAAAAAGTAATCACTTCTAGATGTATCTCTAACAACAGCCAAAACAACAAACTTGTAGATCTATAATTCAGCATCCATCGAGACTACTGTGGCAGGCATATGATACAACACATTCCCATAGGACAGAAAAACAGACATAAACGTAACAGCTATCGCCACAGGATTTAAAATATTCAAGTATTTCCATAAATAACATATTACCTTTTTAACTATACATAAAAATAATCCTTGAAGCAGCCTGGGTCCCAAATAACATATAATCCTGAGACTGGTAGATAGGAAACAAATCATATTCACTGCACTCATTTCTTTTTTTACAAGTTTCAGAAGAAAAGCAAAATCAAAGTGTATATTAGCGCAATTGCTAACAAATGTTTGACACAAATGTGGAAAACAAAAAGTACCTACTCTCCAGCTTTGAGAAAGGAAAAGATTATTCTTTGGCTCTTGTCCCAAGCTGGGAACAAGTAACCACAGAACCGGTTGTAAATATGCCCCAGTCTATCAACCCTTAAACTCTACTCAACATTTCCACTTAAGTACTCAGCTGAGGAAGTCAGCAGATCAGCAACTGCCTTGCTTCGGGACACTTGCTCCTCAGCACCAGCCAGACCCTAAACTCCAAGTTTAAAGTTGACTAATCCTTAAATTGTCTCACTGAAAATAAACCAATCCTAAAACTCCATGCTTCCTCAAAACCCTACCTACGTACATCTCTGCCTGTCTGAAGGATTATATTCTGCATACAGAGCTCTCCCTTGCTTATGAAATTCAGCCCGGCTTCAGTTACACGTCAGTGGTGGTCTCTCCCCTCAATAATACAATAAACATTGTGTCCACTTGGATATGGCATTTTTCTTCATGGAGGTAAGAAAAATATTTTGTTAGGATAATTCAGTTTTATGGAAAATTGAAAATCTTCACCTTATAAATATAATCCATGTTGCCCGATACACAACTGCACTGACAAAGGTCTTTTTCCTTTCCTTCTTAATCCAAGACCCACAATTTCATACTATCAATTGTCCACATCCAGCCAGTAGATGTATTATATGAAACATTAAAATTTCCAATTATAGACATATAAATACAAAGAAGAACAAACTGGTGGTTGCCAGAAGGATAGGAGACTAGGGGAAAGGAATAGGAGGTACAGGCTTCTGGTTATGGAATTGAGTAACTCCCACAGATGAAAGATACAGCATGAGGAATATGGTCAAGGTATTGTAAAAGCTTTGTATGGTGACAACTGCAGTAAGCACAGCACAATGTATAGAGTTGAGGAATCACTATGCTGTACACCTCAAACTAATTTAACATTGTGTGTCAACTATACTTCATTAAAGCAAACAATCTGATTTTTTAAATGGGCAGAGGAACTTAATAAACATTCTTCCAAAAAAGACATACAGATGGCCAACAGGAACATGAAAAGGTGCTCAGTATCAATAATCATTAGAGAAATGCACAGCAAAACCACAATGAGATATCACCTCACACCTGTTAGAATAGTTATCATCAAAAAGACAAGAGATAATAAATGTTGGCAAGGCTGTGAAGAAAAGGGAACCCTTGTGCACTACTGCTGGGAATGTAAATTTGTGCAGCCATTATGGAAAACAGTATGGAGAGTCCTTAAAAACATAAAAATAAAAATACCATATACCCCAGCAATTCCACTTTTGGATATTAAAAAAAAAAATTTATAATTACTGAAACTTACATCAAGAATTGAATATCATTAAATAATCTTCAAACAACATGATAAATCATCAAATATTTGAGTAGATATTCTTTTTTAAAAAGTTAAGAGAAACAGCCTCAAATGTGACATAAAAGATGGCACTGGCTAAAGAGAATAATATGGTTTCTAATTTAAAAATTAGAATGGATAGAGGTTCTATCCCAAATATAAATCCCTCTATCAGGCAAAGTGAATCATGCCAAGTAGGTTGCCTCACCCAAGTATACTCAAATACAGCTTAGAGCCATCTCTTCAGACTGCTTTTGGACTCAGACTGGTCAAACAATAAATTCTAAATAGCAAGTAGCACTACCTTATGGTTTATCAAAACTCAGTGAAGTTTTCACTCAAGTCCAATCACAGGATTAAAAACACTGAATTACCAATTAATTCGAGTGACAACATGAACATCTGATAGATGTCACCCCCAAATATGCCATGTCACCCCCAAATATGCCATTTTGACATTCCGATTATTTGGAATCAAAGATACTTAAGAAACAGCAGGTGCAAGGACGCTCTGACTCTCCTTTTTCCCTCCTGAAAGCAAAAGATAAAACTCCCAAGTGAAAAGTATCCTCCCTGTACCAGGAGGAAAGAAGACATTCTTATCAGCAGAGATGGGGGGGGGGGACTGGGGGAGTGGAGAAACCTATACAAAGAAATCTTATTAAACTAATCCTTATCTTCCTAGTTACTTCTTCACCATTTACTACGCCTAGCCCAAACTCCTCTGGTCTTCTCAATTCTTCACAAATTTATTGTTTCTTTGTCTAAAATGTATAAAAGCTTCCTGTTCTGTCTACTAGTTTAGGTCTTCATTGAAGGTTCCCATGCACAAGTAAGTTTAATAAAGTTTATATGTTTTTCAACTGTCAATCTGTCTTATATCAGCTTAATACTTAGGCCCAGACTGAGACCCAAAGAGGATGGAGAAATTTTCCTCCCTTATAGTGTTAAGAGACCTACTTAGTTAGGTTAAGCATGGATTTGGTGAATTTATCCAGAAACTGTCAAATTTATTTATTAGAGAACACCTGGAGAGGCAGCCATAAGCCAGTGGAAATAGTCAAAACTACATTATGAGTTGGGTGACCTTAAGTAAGTTACCAGTTTTCACAGGAGAGCCAGGAAAATCAAATGAGACAACAATAACTAGTAACTTTAAAAATATCCTAAGCATCAAAACCTCTGAGACTCCTAGATTTGCTTTCATCCCTAACTTGCTGTAATGTATACAGCAAATCATTTGATCTGTTTCCTCATCTGGCAAATAGTAAGGGTAAATGCATGCCCTACACATTTCATGGGATGTTCATGAAAATCACATATCGAAATTAATGTGAAAGGATATTTGAAGTACATAAACAACCACATAACTGAGATAATTAATTCAAAATATAAAGGAGACTCATACTAGCAAATCTGTTACAACCCAGAATTATATAATGCCAAAATTAATTTTATCAAGGAAAAAAATCATGGCTGAAAACAAACCAAAAACATTAGACATGTTGGCAATCAAAAAAAAAAATTTAAGGCTATCAGCTACAAAAATTATTTTCCTTGCAATAAATGAACCAAATTAGCTCCGTTCTCCAACAAACTAAAAGCAGTTGAACACAATCTTTTGTTCAAGTAAGGTGCTTGCCACTTACAACAACCACCTTAATCTCTAAAACACCAAAAAAAAAAAAAAAAAAATAGTAGGAAGGAAAGAAAAAAAGTTATATCTTGCAGGGTTCTCAACAGTAGTATTGACATTTTGAACTGGATTTTTTATTGTTGGGGTTGTCCTATGCCTCATAGGATATTTAAGAGCATCACTGGCCTCCATAACTACATGACACGTGACATGCCCTGACACACAGCTGTGACAACCAAAAATGTCTCTAGACATTGCCAAATGTCCCAAGAGTGAGTTGGGGGGAGGAACAAAATCATCCCCAGTTGAGAACCACTGAGCTAAATTCATAGTTCCATATATTCCAGTATTTATCTCACATTTATCTCACTATAGATTGGTGGCCTAGAATGTAGCTTAAAACTAATACTTTTGCAAAATAGAACCAAGTAAAGGAATGCCATCAATAGGACAGTAACATCTTAAGAATTCTAGGTGTGGCAGGTTTTTATGGATAAATTATCCCTTCCATTAATGTGCTGTTTTTGCTTAATCCTCTCTAAACTTTTCTTTTTGGTATTCTTTTGCAATAGCAATTTTGTTAACCTGTCACTAAAGCTTAGTCTCCACCAAGACTTATTAATTAATAATAATTATTGTTTATGTGAAAAAAAATCAAGCCTCAATTAATTTGTAAGTTACCACGTGTCAAATGAATCAAAATTAAGTGACACTTGGGGTGCCTGGGTGACTAAGTCAGTTGAGCTTCTGACTCCTGATTTCGGCTCACGTCATGATCCCAAAATTATGGGATCAAGACCCATGGCAGCATAAAGCACACTTTGAACTCTCTCTCTCTCTCTTTCTCTCTCTCTCTCTCTCTCTCTCCTCCCCATCCCTCTCCCCTGCTCTAATAAAAATTTTTAAATAAAATTAAAATTAAAAAAATAAAGTGACACTTAACTGTTTACATTATTTAAATATACTCAAACATTTACAATGTAAGTAAAAGTACACAAACTAATATTCAGCTTTTACTAAAAACACAGAAAAATATATATATACACACACACACGTACATACATATATGAGTTGAAGGTAATATGCAGGAATAAAAGAAATTACAAGAAGTAGAATTTTAAAAATTATATTTAATGCTCACTACATATCATCACTGGGCTAGACATAATTTTCTACAAGAAACAATTTTCATATATTTATATGTGTACTCTTAACATAAAGTAGTAGTTTCTAAATTTGCTCATGTAAATATATATATTTTTTTTAAGAACCTGGATGGTATAGGTTATCTAGGATGGTCAGATTTAGAAAGAGGGGCTTCTGTCTGCAAACAGGAAGACTTACCATGACGCCAGCCCTGCTGGGAGCTATCTAGCCCAATTAAATAACCATCAACCTACCCTTGCTAAGCCTGAACTTAAAAAGTGACTAAGCATGAATGATCAGCAGGCCCTTCAAGATACTTTATACCATTTTTGCATATCTGATATTCCTGGGGAAGATAGCTGCAACTGTGGTACAAAGGAATACTAATCATTTCAACCCCATTAAATTTAGAGAAGCCACAGTAGCAGGTTTAAAATTTTGTGAGCTGCAAAACGAGATGGCACATTTCTATTTGTGGAGGGTTCCTGTTTAGAGTGATGGTGAACTCGGTTATCCAGATCAACTCTCCCACGGAAAGCTAAAGAAGCTAAACAAGATAAATTTATACTGTAAGAAAAAACTCTGAAATTAATCATAAAATCTGCAATGATGCAATTTTATAGAATCTTTTAATGGTTCAAATCTGAAAAACTTGTGATAGGAAGTAATAAAATTGTGACAAATGTATTAAAGTGATAGTATACCCTTAAAGAGATCTACAGAAGACACTTATTTTTGTGCATATTGTTCTATTTTCTAGGTTCTACCAAGTTCCAGATATGAGAGGTAATCTATAATTGGGCCTAGGACATATGCCACCAGACCCCCTTTCTATGACAGACAAGAAAAATATATATACACGTGTATATACACGTGTATATATATCAATGTTAAAAAGATGATCAGCAGAGAAATTGAAACTTACTCCAATATGTGGAACTTTGGCGTGATACACTGAAACCAGTGGAAACCTGCCTAAATACCTCACGCAGCCCCTCCATCACCCTCTATTATGCAAGCTGCAACATCTCAAGCCAACTCCCTTATTTCACTAGTGAGTCCTGTCAACACTGAGCTAATAGAACTGGAAAAACTCATCACTCCACAATGATACTAAAATATCAGAATTTATTTCATTTGGTAAAAATTACCTCGTTGCCAAATAAAACTAATGCAAATATAGTAAAATATGCAAGTGTATGAGTAATCCTTTTGTGGAGAAGGACTCTTGGGGAGCCTCAAATTCACCATGCAATTGCTAAGGCATTCTTTTGCTCCTATGACCCTCTTCATGCCCCGTCCCTCAAGTATACAGGGTGGAGGGGCCTGCAGAAGGCCAGAATGAAATAATCAGTATGTATTTATGCATTTAGTCTACTTTGGTTTTATTCCCACAGGTTTTTCCTCATACTCTGCTCCTCCAAGGAGAGTGCTGTTTTATTCATCTCTGAACTCGCAAAACTTAATCAAATGTCGTGCATATAAAGTCATCCCTAACAGCTACTACATGGCAGGCACTGGATTAGGAATTAGAGAAGTAAAAGACATACAGACCTCGCCCTCAAAGAACTTCACGGAAGGATACTAGATATTGGCTGTGTGAACCGAACAAAGTAATGAAAGTCTAGTCAGCACAGCCCAACTGCCTACGTTCTTTTATTCCATCGCCAACCAAGGCTTAGATGAAAGCAGGCTTTCTTTTCAGAAACATAAATGTGAGTATCCAGCTCTGACCATTCCTTTAAGTTCCAAATGCATAAATCAAATGCACAGTTAATGTCTGTAACTACCTACTCAACCAGTAGACTTATAGGTAGTTACAGACATTAATTGTGTGGACTCCAAAGCCAGAGACTACTTGGTTTTTGAATCCTGGCTCGGTCACTTGCAAGCTGGGTGATTTTAGACAAGTCACTTTTAACCAATCAGTGCCTCTGTACTCTCATTTGTAAAACGGGGATTATAATGATCTCTAGCACATGTAACTGTTATAAAGGTTAAATTAATTAAGACACGTAAAAGTTCTTAAAACCCTGGGTAGGGTTTACGGCTACATAATGCCTACCATTACTACTAGCTCTGGTACTACTGCTACTATGTCTATGAAGCATCTAAAACTTGTCCAAAACAGAATTCATGATTTTGTCACCCAACCCTTCTCCCTGCTCATCAATAGCACCACTGTTCTCCCAGCTGTTCCAGCCTAAAACCTAGGCAGTCATGACTTCTCCCTTTTTCTCACACTCCAGATTAGTTAAGTCCACACCAGCAGCTCTACCCTCAAAAGTATGTCATGAATTTGACCATGTACTATCATCTCTACAACTGCTTTCCCAGGCCAAGACACCAGAATCTCCCCTCCAGCATAGAATAAAACCCTCCTACCTCCCCATTTTCAACTGTCCCCACTCCATGACTTTACAGCTAATCCTCCATCCAATAAAACTGAAATGAGATGCTACTTCCTTGATACAAACCTCCCAGTGGTTTTCTATCACACCTAGAATAACATCACCATAGCCTACAAAGGCCCCTAAAATCCAGCCTGGTCCTCCAACACCACCTGCCACCACTTTCCCCTTTACCTGGTGTGATCTATACACTCACCTTGCTACGCCTTGGCCACCTCGGGCTAGTGTCCACCTCATAGCATTGTTCCTTTGCTCCCGCTGTGAGGCACAACAGGATTGTCATGTGGAGCATGGACTCTGGAGTCAGATTGTCCAAATTCAATACGTTGAAGCTGTACAAACTCCAGCAAACCTTTCTGTGTGTCAGTTTCTTCACCCATAAAAATGGAGATATTAGTGCTTACCTCATACGGTTGGTGTAAAAATGTAGTGTTTAGAACACTACCCCAAATACAGTGAGGTCCATGTTTTTACTGCTCTTACAATCCCTGCCTGAAATGTTCTTGCCTCACGCTCTTCCTCTCAATTCCATTGATTCACCGGTCACCTCTTTTGGAAGGCATTCCCTGACAGACCCTATCTAAACCTGCTCCATTCCCCCACTGCCATTCTCATATCATCCTTTACCTCACTCTACTTAATCACCATCTGAAATAATACTATGTTCTTATTCTTTGTAGCCCATTTCCCCACTGGAAAATGAGCTCCACTAGCTTGCAGAATATCTTGCTTACTGCTATATTTCTAGTTCTCACTCAGAACCTGACTTCTTTTTTTTTTTTTTTAGTGTATTTGTTTTTTTTTTTTAACTTTATAGTTTATTGTCAGGTTGGTTTCCATATAAACCCAGTGCAAAAGCACCCAGTGCTCTTCCCCACAAGTGACCTCCACCATGACCATCACCCCCCTTTACCTTTCCCCCTTCCCCTTCTGCCCTCACTTTGTTTTCAGTACTCAAGAGTCTTTCATGCTTTGTCTCCCTCCCTCTCCCTAACTCTTTTTCCTCCTTCCCCTCCCCATGGTCCTCTGTTAGGTTTCTCCTGTTAGACCTATGAGTGCAAACATATGGTATCTGTCCTTCTCCGCCTGACTTATTTCGCTGAGCATGACACCCTCGAGGTCCATCCACGTTGCTACGAATGGCCAGATTTCATTCTTTCTCATGGCCATGTAGTATTCCATTGTACAGAAGAGCCTGACATCTGAATGAACACACCTCTTATCCAGGCTAGGGGACCTATGGGGATATCTTAATAACAATAACCATACTTAGAAACCCTTTCATTCCTACACTTGCTATCTCATTTGTTCCTTGAAAAAGCAACAGTAAATATACCATCATCTCCCACTGAGACAAGAAAAGAAAATCCCAAGTTTGGGTGACCTGTCCTAGGACACAAACCTATTAAGTGGCAGAACAAAAATCAGCGCCCCTGCTTTCTATTCTAAGGCTTCTCAGAGGATAAACTGAACTTACAGAAATGTGATCTCTCAATCTCTGGAATAAATACACCCTGTAATGTGTACAGTAGTATTCTCTTCAAAGGTCCTAACAAATACTTATCCCTGAATTTGAGAAGTTATTATAGCACTAACTCATCAATAACGTACTAACCCTTGGCAAGTCAAAACACTCAAATTCAAATATGACCATGGAATATTCCAAGTGGACGCGGACCGCAACAACTCCAAAACTCAGTGTACCTGTGTCCAGTATAATGCACTAGATCCAGCAAGCTGAACGTTTTCCCTAAAAACCCCAGACAAGGGGATCTCATAATTGTCAAGAACATTGTGATAAGGGTACCAGTCATTTCTTGATCCCTGTTCCACTAAGTTTAGTGACAACAGTTGAGATCTCCCATCAGACTCATGTGCTGTCCATGATCAGATGAGAGGTGGGCGCAATGGGGTTGAGGAGGCAAAACTGTGAAAAAGACCCCTACCTACCTGACCTTTGTTAAATGGCCACTGGCCACCACATTCTCAGAATAACGACTGTCTATCTAAGCTTTCACCTATAGCAACTTAACATGCTTGTGTTACCTCACGTGCTCTCACAATGTCCCCGGTTCTGTGCGAATGACAAACAGGCCAGGGGCTGCTTTACCTCCATTTTACATAAAAAGGAAACCGAGGCAGCAGGTGGTTATCTTTATAACTGGTCCTCAGCGATTTGGTCACTTGCAGGATCCCCAAAGAGGCCCAGATGTGGAGTCTCTGAAGAAACCCTCCATTCCTTTCATCACAGGTCAAACTCCAGGGCTAAGGGGAATCTACGTCCCTTCATCAAAGGAGGGAAAAAAAGGGGTCGCTCCCATCTGGACCTTCCCCCTTCCCTGTCCTCGCAAGCTCCTAGAGCCCTCTCGGCCCCAGGGGAGAAGCGCGGGCCTGTCCCGCGGGGCGCGGCCTCGCCTCCATGCATTCGGGGTCCCGCCCGTCGCAAAGGGTGCACTCCCGCCCTGGGCGGGCACCTGTCCCTTCACCACGTTCACCCGATCGCCCAATGATCAAACGCCCACAGCCACCACCGACACCGGGAATGCGAGCAACAGAGAGAGCCCCGCAGGCCCAGGGAGCTGCAGGAATCCTCAGAAACTTACAGTTTTCCTACAGCGTGCGCGTCACGGCGAGGTGACGTCACGGGACCCGGCGTTCGGTAAGGTCAGGTCTCTGGGCGCCCGGCCGCCCCGCCCCCACGGCTCCGCCCCGCGCGCGACGGCAGGAGAAACGCCCCTTTCCTTGGCGGCCCCGCCCCCGCGGTGTGGAGCCGGGCGCAGGCGCACATGGCCTGCGTGGCCGCCTCCTGGGGCGGTGACTGTTTGAGAGAGCGTCTCAGGAAACCTGTGGCAGAGGGCAGGAGACATTAATGGAAGGGGGCGTAGACACACAAACACACACACACACCCCATCCCGGGAACACAAGAACAAGCTGTCGCCCTGGGGGTTGGAGTCGGACGCCAGAGTTGTGAAGTAGATTTTCCGCAGACATTGCCTCCTTCCCTCACGTGTTCATTAAAAGTTCTCCACGTGTGGAAACAACCATTTGCTCTCCACCAGGTGCCAGCGAGTTCTCGAGTGGGAGGAGTCAGCTTTCCCGCCGTCCCCAGCTCCGTCTCCGCCCCGGTCTCCGCCCCAACCGGACCTGCCTTTGGTAGGCCCCACCCACGATGGCTACACCCGCCCCTCCGAGTCCGCCCTTCCGGCCCCGGCTCAGGCTCCGCTTTCCAGAGCGCGGCAGCCTGCCACGCCTGGTCCCGAGGCCGCCTAAAGAGGTTTTAGTGTCTCTTTCCTAGTGAATTTCCCGTTTGGGCTCGGTGAAGCTGCTTATGGATTAACGTTCACCGTTGTTAAATTTAACAAACGGTAGTTTGTGTAAACAAATATGTACACTTACTGGCGGGTGCAAACTTTCCACCACCTCCCCGTCATGTGGGGGTACCTTAAGGTGCCCCGGGTCTCTGCTTTTCTTTCTGCTCTTAGGAAGGACCAGTTCTGCTTAAAAGATGGCTCACTAGAAGAAAACTAAAGCCTCGAGGAACTAACAACGACATATTAACAGATTGGATTCTTACGTTGCTCTCATAAGCGGGAAAAACAATAAACGTTATGGTTAAAAGTGGCTCAGACAAATATGTCATGGGAGAAAAAAATAAAGAATCGTAAAAAACAGGCCTTGGAAGTAGACCCCAAGGAGGAAATATTGTAGATAGCGAGGCTCTTTTGAATATTTATTTGGAATCACGACAAATGGCTAAATCAGGCATGGGATTTTGCCAGGCAGCTCCAGTGTAAATAAAACCTGAAATAATGGTTTCTTTACACTTTCGTTGAAAATATTGTAGTATTTTCATAGGAGTGATTACAGGAGAATATTAGTCTTTAACACTTGACATCTGACCTGGTTAAAAAATATATTTATTCAGGAGAAAACTTGAAAAGTTTCTGATGTGGACAATATTTGTACCTCTAACTATACTTTTATGCAGGGTTTTAATTATTATCAAATAATGTAAGAAGTTTGTAAAGTCTGTACATGATCATTACATTGAAGTTTGACACTTCCCCCATGGAGCCGAGTTATAGAAAAATTAGCGGTTTTGAAAAATTCATATTTCCAAAATAATACTGATTTTTTTCTTTGCGAAACAATTTTAAGAAAACTTTAAATTATAAATTTCATTGTTAACATACTTATAAAAGTCTTATGTATATCATGCCAAAAGCTGGAACTCTCTTTTGAGATTCCAGATGTACCTATGGCAGTGTTTCACAAGTAAATGTCATCTCTCATTTTTTGGAGTGGAAATGGATAAGAAGTATACATCAAATTCATTCAATGTTTTTAACATAGAATACTTTTGCTTCTGTAAGATAGTTTACAAGGATGCATTCTTTTTTTTCCCCATCTTATTATTCATTATTTTTTTCTCTTGCTACTTCAAGATTTAAAATAAAAACAAAAAGAAACTTCCAATATTGCTAGATGCAGGAAAGTAGTAACGTGGCAAGAAAAGATTGACAAGCAGAAAGGGTACCCAAACAAAGAGGAACCTCCAGGAATGTAAAAGAAAAATTTGTGGGGAAATACACATTCAGATTCGGTCAAGTTTCTGTGACAAACTGGAATCTGATCTAAATAAGAAGCCAGGAGCTAGGGTCAAAAGTGTGTTGATATTAGAGAGAGGAACTGTAAGAAGAACTTCTTTCTTTAAGAAAATAAAACCCTGGACATTCAAGGCTTAGCACCAGAGGGACTGAGGGCCTCCCCTCTGGCCCTTGGGGTTTCAATTTCCCCTGATGGCTCTTTAGCTTTGTTATCTGCTGCTCCTAGGACGGTAGCTCCCAGAACACACTACTTCATAACACTTCCCTTGATCCTACACTACAGACTGGGAAAAGGTGAACTTTAATACTAGGGGAAAATAAAAGGTTGAAATATAATGGCTACTATTTATTGATTGTTTATATGTACCTGGCACTGCATTATCTCACTTAATCCTTGCAACTGGGTGAGGTAAATGTTGTTATAATATCCATTTAAACACAAGGTAAGCAGGATACGGGATGCTAGGTAAGTATCTCACATCACACAGCCCCTAAGTAGCAAAGATTTGAATCCATACTCCAGTATCCATAGCCATACCACCGATATGTATGAACTTTCATGTAACAATACAGTACAATATTGTATATGTATATGTAAAGTAAATTGTGTATGTATTATATATGTATGTGTATAATATATTGTAACAATACAATACAGTATCGGTTGATAATCCAATTTAGGCTCAGGTCATGATCTCACAGTTCGTGGGTTCAAGCCCTGTGTCAGGCTCTGTGTTGACAGTTTGGAGCCTGGAGCCTGCTTCAGATTCTCCTTCTCTCTCTCTCTGCCCCTCTCCAGCTTGCACGTGCTCGCTCTCTCGCTCTCTCTCTCAAAAATAAATAAATGAACTTTAAAAAAAGGAAGCAGAGACTCAGAAAGTCCAAGATATGTAAATTCCAGCTCCTAAAGACTGATTCCACAGGTATCTCCTCACTATTCTCCATTCTGTCTTTGCATGAATACTTCTATTTCATTGTTTAAGGTGCTCATCATAACCCGGTAAGTTGATTTTATAACCATTAATAGATTGCCACCCTAATCAGAATCCAAACACTAATCAGAATCCAAAATATAAAATATCAGACTGTATCACACATAATGAGGGTAATTTTTCCCAAAGCATAAACTTTGGGAAACTGTTGTTTCAGTAATGTGTGTGTATTCTGAGTTGCTATGCAAATATATTTCTTACTGTGGGTCTCAATCAAAAAAAAGTTTGAAAAAACACTATTACAAGCCACCTCTTGTCTGACTTCCATGCATATTTCATCCTTCAGAATCAAGATCAAGAGAAACCAAATGCCATTCTGCCACCGACTTGAATCTGTCTCAGCTCCAAGATCTGGTCTGAGAGGTCTCTTTCCAGGCAGCCAAGACAATAATCAGGTCACTCTTGCATCCACAAATGCTCCTGTCTCCAGCCCAAGCCCAAAAGGGTCCTAATAACTTAACAATATAATAAACATCCATAAACCAAGAGTTACACAGACTAAAAGATTGTTCAGAGCAGGGAGCAGAGATAAGGAGCTCAGTGGCATGGAGACCTGGGACAAAGATTGGAGAACTATGGAGTAATGTGTGATTAATAACCACACAATCTTTCACATGTCTGCTGTCACACAGTTTGCAAAGTATTTCATGTCTCATTTTATCAGCGGTTTTGCCCCCCTGTTTAGCTAATTCTACCCACCTTTTTGTCTCTTCTTCGCGGGAACTCCCCCTGAGAATGGCCTCGAAAATGATTTTCATTTCCTTCTCTGCTAGACTGTAAGCTCTGTGAGAGGAGGGACAATGTTGGTCTTGTTCAACCTCGAATCCTCTAAACATGTAGCTGAATATCCTAAGTAGGCACTCAAGAACTATGTATGGAGGGAGGAATGAATGGATAGATGAACTCAAATTTAAAGACTGGCTGGGTTTCTTATTCAAGATGCTAGTTGTTTTCTAAAAGGGGGTCAGTATGCCAGGGCGCCTGGCTGGCTCAGTCGGTTAAGTGTCCAACTTTGGCTCAGGTCATGATCTCACAGTTCGTGAGTTTGAGCAGTCTCATGCAAATAGCTCAGAGCCTGGAACCTGGTTCAGATTCTGTGTCTCTGTCTCTCTCTGACCCTCCCCCACTCACATTCTGTCTTTCTCTCTTTTATTATTATTCTCTTTTATTATTAATAAATTTATTTATTAATAAATAAATATTAAAAAGGGGCACTGTGTTAATAGAAATAATACTGAGAAGAAAAATCTTTTAGGAGGAAAAACATTTTGAACAATGATGCAGCATATCATAGAACACTGAGCAGGGTGTTATTAACTGTTATTAACTGAGTACTTTCGTACAAGTCCAGTAACTACTTAGAGACTTCAGTAGGCTCAATAAATGCTATTTGTAGTGAATGTCCTAATAGAGTGATACCCTGGGGAACTCTGGGAAATCAGGGCAGGCCACTGGGAGCCTTATTTGCATAAAGTTCCCTAAAAGAAACTGACAAGCACTGGGAGCTGGCAATTAATCCTCTTAAACAAAAGATGTTGAACAAAGGCTTCCCCCAACAACAAGAGGGTAGGATGGGGGAGTAAGGAGGGAAATGGAAGACAAGTAACTAGTGTCATTGCTCCCAGGAGCCAAGTTCATGATTGAGTACAGGGCCAGATGCATGCTTTTGAGTATGAAGTTGAAAGGACCAAGCTTCCTTTTTTTGTGAGTGTGTTGGGATTGGAGGGCAAGGGAGGAACATGGAGGAGAAAGGAGAGGGTGTCAAAAAGATTTACAATTCCTCAAGGGAAAAATCCTCACCTACTACAGCACAACAGGCAAGCAGAATATTCCGGAAACAGGCCTCTGAGTCTTTGTATATACTGTTCTTCCTCCCTGGAATCTATTTTCTCCCTTATCTCTTAGGAAAGACCTACTCTTTCTTCAAGTTCAAGTTCTACCATTAAATACCTCTGCTAGTAATAGCTAAACTTCACTGAGCACTTGCTTAGCACTCTCTGTAAAACCTTTAATCTTTACAACAATGCATTTTTTCCCTTAGAGGTGCAAAAACTAATGGTGCATCCTATAATTGATGGCATCTTTAATTTAATAACAAATAGTGTGTTGTATTACAACTATTCATGCTTCTTTCTCCCCACAAAGCTGTGAATTCTTTGAAGACAGAGCATGATTTACTCCACTTTGTGTCCTTAGCACCTCATGCAGTTCCTGGCACATAAAAAACATTTGACAGACTTCTTGAATTCAGTTGAAGAAGGAATGTCATCTCCCGGGCAGAGTGACTGATAAGAGCAACCTAGGAGAAAAAAGTCATCACTGTTGACACCAAAATTCGTGATTATCCCCAAGGCCTCATTGGCCTGGGAAAACAAAGCCACCACTATCTCTGAGTTTTATCCTGGTTAAGTCCTATCTGGCTATAAAGGTATGTGATAGTGCCTCTGGGCAATTTATTCAACGTATCTCTTCTCCACTTGACAAATTGTCATTTAGTATTTGCCCTTTATGTCGGGGTCACAGTTTTTAACCAATTAAAGCAATTATACTAAGGGCCAGATCAAAGTAATATTTTAAAATCCGATTTTGAGAACTCAGATCCAATTGCATTTAGACTTTAAACTGGAGACGGTACTCAGCTCACAGAGGTGTTTGAGTTGTGGTTTTTTTTTTTTACATTTTTGAATTGACTATCAGAAAGAAGGTAACACATTTTAAAAGCAAGCATTTGACTTCCTCCAAAAAGTCAGAAGCTCCAATGATTCTGGCTGCCCACTCACCCAGGGCTTTCATCCTTGGAGTGGAGCTGCCTTGTTCAGAGGTGCAGATATTCTCCATTTCCCCATAACCCTACCTGGGGACTATTTAACCTATCCACTTGGCACTTGAGTTTATGACAGATCTTGAAGTGAAGGGCTTGATCATTTAAGTCCCTAGCTTTAGAAGAATCATAAAACCTGCAAAATGAACAGCTTTGCCCAGAAATTCAGTAATGCTCTAAATGATTGTCAATAGTCACGTTTTCCTTTAGAAATAGATTTTTCACAAATTTTATATCTGTCTTCTAGAGAAGAAATATTTTTGTGCATTAGGGATATTGCCTTTTGGTATTTTGTGCATTATGATACTGTTTTTTTTGGTATTTAAACAAAAGAAGAAAATACTTAAGAGAAACAGAAGTTCAAAAGAGACAGTTGGGTTCACAGTATGGCCTGGCATATGCAACTGTTGTACTGACTGATTCACAGAACACGCACTTACACAGCATGCAACTTGCTTTCCTTGGCTTCTCAGTTCTCTTGTGATACATGGGAGAAGGGAAGTGAGTGTTGTTAATTATCAGGTTCGTGTGTTGTCCTATACCACAAATGGTAGTCACAGTCACTTTTTCATTGCACTTTAAAGTAAACTTTGAGGCTATATAGAATGTGAGTATTTCATTAGTCTGTTATTTTGGTTAGATTCTCTTGTCTAGACACATGGTAGGTACTACTATTGACATTGGTTGCAAATGACAGAAAATCCCCAAGATAACAGGCTAAAACTAGATTGATTTGTTTCTCTCATGTGTAAAAATGTCTGGACATAGGTGCTTCAGGGCCAGTTTGCCCATGTCAGCTCTCAGGGACTCAGGCCTTGTTGCTCAGTCATGCATGACCTACATTCCCAAAGCCACCTGACAGTCCAAGATGGCACCCGAGCTCCAATAATCCCCTGGCATGCAAGAAGGAGAAGGTCCAGAATATTCTGCGGCCTGCACTTGAAATCCCACTTTTTCC
Source organism: Cryptoprocta ferox (assembly GCA_028646485.1). NCBI lineage: Eukaryota > Metazoa > Chordata > Mammalia > Carnivora > Eupleridae > Cryptoprocta > Cryptoprocta ferox. The sequence goes on along the minus strand of CM053571.1, from coordinate 105,954,632 downwards.
AAGAAGCTTTTCTCAGCTAATTAAGAGACTGATGTGTTGATTTCTAAATTCACTGAAAACCTACTTATCCTAGACTTCAATCATTTCGATACCTAAGATGTATTTATATTATGGATATTCTCAACAGCTCTGTCATCATCATTGTTCTTACATCTAGAACAATGATTCTCAACGTTGGCTTCACATTAGAGTTGCCTGACAAACTTAAAATGAAAAAGTGGTGTTCAGGTGCTGCTGCTGGTCCAGGATCCATACTTGGAGAACAACTGCAAAGGCGAGTGAAGACTGACACCTGGGGGCATAGGAAGGGTGTTGAGAAGGGGTTCACACCAGCGTAGGTTCTGTCCAGGGCTCACGTGTACATGGTGTCCTAAGGAATATGCATGGCAGGGAAGCTAGATGTCGGCCTACGAGTCTACATAGATGGCCCTGAGGCCAAATGTGATCCAGAAGCATGAGGATCCGTATCTGTGAATGGATGACGCACACCCTTGGGCCAGGATGATCAGGACTGGCAGTCAACAGGCACTGAAGAGCTGAGGCTCTTTCTCATTATTTCTGGGTTTGTGTACAACCCTAAGAGAAGGAATAGGAGCCAGGAAAGATAGATAGATAGATAGATAGATAGATAGATAGATAGATAGATAGCATTTTTGACTTCTCTAGTGTGGCAACTAAGTTTAGATTGGATTTAATTTAGAAAAATTAAAGAAATGTGATAGTTCTTGTGGCTCAGACCTCACAGAACAAAATTGTGGATGTGACAAAAGCAGATATATGTGCAAGAAAATACCTTACATTTAAACAATAGTTTATTGTCATATGTAAGTTCTCGTGCTCTAATTATTATCTGATTAGAACTACAAAACTACCCTTTAGAGTGAATACAAAGTAGAGAGGTGATGTCAGTAAAAACTCAGAATGGGGGCACCTGGGTGTCTCAGTTGGTTAAGTGTTTGACACTAGAATTCGACTTAGGTCATGACCTTTGCAGTTCGTGTGTTCGAGCCCCCAGTTGGGCTCCACACTGCTGACGGTGCATAGCTTGCTTGGGATTCTCTCTCTCTCCCTCTCTCTCTGCTCCGTCCCCACTTGCCTTCATGCTCTCTCTTTCTCTCAAAATAATTCAATGAATTTTAACCAATAAATAAAGCCATGTTCCCACCAAACAATTATAATATACATATATTATGGAATATTCTCATCACCCAGAAAGTTCCCTTTCACTGTTTTGTGGTCAGTCCCTTCCACTCCCCTAGCCCCTGGTACTAGTGATTCTCTTGCCTTTATATAAAGTAGATATATATAAATATAATAATATAGTGTTTTGTGTCTGGCATCTTTTACCTAACAAAATGTGAGATTTACCCATATTGTTGTATCACTAGTTCAAACCCTTTTTTATTGCTGCGTAGTATACAATATTGTGGCTATGTTACAATCTATTTTATCCATTCACCCATTAGCATATATTTGAGTTCTTTCCAGTTTTTGTCTATTATAGATTAAACACCTGTAAACTTTGGAATATAACTCTTATGTTTTCTTTTGTCTTGGACAAATACCTTGTAGTGGGACTGGATTTTGTGGTTAGTATATCCTTAACTTTGTAAGAAATTAACTGCTGTGCAAGGTGGCTGTACAAATTTACATTCTCATTGGTAATGTATGAAAGTTCTAGTTCCTTCACATTCTCCCCAACATTTGGCATTGTCAATCTTTCAGTTCCTTTATTGTTTATTTTCTAGTCTTCTACCTAAGAAAGCTTGGACTCATCCAAGTTCACAAAGAATTTCTGTCTTGATTTCCTCTACAAGTTTTATAGCTTTAGCTTTCATATTTAAGAATGTGATCCATTTAGAATGAGATTGTTGTATAGTGTGAGGCAAGAGTTGAGTTTCTTTTTCTTTTCCGATATAGATAGCCAGTTATTCAAGCACCATTTAAGTAACGACTATCTTTCCCCAACTGAATTACCATAGTACCTTTGGCACCATCTCTGACTTTTTTTTTTTTTTTTTTTTTTTTTTCACAAAATCCCATCTGATCTTTTTCTAACTAATCTTTCCTCACTCGAGACGATCCTTCTCACTATGGTCAGGTTTAGGCTAAAAACACTAAACCACCACCACCACCACCACCAATAACAACAACAAAAACATAAAACCTTTGTAGTGGCTTCTGCGACACATTGCTCAGATCCCTCCTCTGGATGGAGACATTTGTTCCAGCTTGATGTGTTGGGGTGATAGCTCACAGCTGTGTCCCTCTCCAGGAATTGTCTCATCTGAGGGAATCAGCCTTGCCCAAGGCTACCCCTCATTTCTAGGGACAGCCCACATCCAGTCATTCTCAGTGCAGGGAAGGGGCCTAGTGGCCTGGCGTCAAGGTAGAACAACTCTGAACAGCCATCATGGCTCCAGAGCTTCCCGTGGGAGCGGCTACATCTTCTGATGAATCTGCATCGAGGCCCAAATTCCCCTCTTCCCAGCCCTCCTTTCCCTTACTCTCTTACAGGTACTGTTCCCAAAATTATTCCCTATATGAATTGCTGCATGCAAATCTCAGGGCTTCTGTGACTATTTCTCAGGGAGTCTGACCACTGATCATCTTAGAACTGATTATGTCACTTCCCTGCTTAAAGTCCTTTGCCTACAATCTAAAGTAGTAGCTCCTCAGTGTGGCATACAAAGGCTTTCATAGGTTTTTTCCAATTCATTTCTCTCTCCTCAACTTCCTCTGTCACCATTGACTCTGTCCTTCAGATAACTTTATTTCTTTATATCCCCTCATTTCCCATTACCCACTTCTTTGCATATGAGCTTCTCTCTGCCAAGGATAAATTTCCCACTGTCTGCTATTCCTTCTGTTCCGCCTTGGATCAGATGTCACCTCCTCTGGGAAGTCTTCATGTTTTCCCCCACAACACCATATAACTGTTTATATGAGAATTTGCCATCTAATACTGAAACTTATTTGTTTACCTATCTGACTCTCTTACTAAATTATGGACTTCTCTAGGCAGGGACTGAATCCTGGGCCCTGTGCCATCATGGGTTATAGATTTGCAATACATTTTTGGTGAATACATGAATAATATATACCAAGATCAGATGGGCACTGTAAAAAGTTTTCAACATTTGGAAATTTTTGCTGCATTTCGTTGGTAGTTTCTCATATCTAGAGTATCATGTATCTTCTTTAACACAGTCTATATATTTTCTTTAAATCTTTTTAAGATTCTGGACTACCATGTTGACTGACAACAAATCCAGGCAAATATTTCAAGATGAAATGAAATCCAAACCTCAGATCTTTAAAGTTAGTTCTGTATGTGTATATATACATATATTAAATTACATTATTTTATATATTTATATATTATACAATATTTCATATGTATATATATACATATACACACACACACACATATATATGAAGAGGACTGGGGAAGACGAGGAGTAGAAACATCCATGATTTCAGGGAGAATAGAAAAGAGAGAGAAAGACAGAGGTAGGGAGAGAGACCTGATTAAATTGGATTGGTTAGTTAGAGACTGAAATTTTCCTCCCTTTCCCAAGAGGCTTATTTTTTATCTTTCTTTTTCACCCTGTGAAGTGTCAAATTAAATTGCAAAGTTAATTCTCATCACTAAGGAAGGGATTCTAAATGTATTAATTAAGGATTACTGGGCATTTTAATTTTATTCATGAGAATGAAAACTTTTTAATAATTAAACAATGATTTGTTCCCTTTTCCATATTTGTATTACTATACCATATTACAATTTAACATCAATACATTAGACTCTAGTTTCCAGAGACTTGGCTGACTATTTTAAAAGAAGAGCTGTGCTTATTGATATATTTGATTTTATGAATTATGATACCAGAGTTCCCTGGAGAAATTATGTTCTCTTTTCTTCAGAGATGAAGTCTTTAACAGGATGAGATCTTATCTTGCAGGAAGCCATGAATCCACTGTGGAGAAGAATGATTTGGATTTCACTCTGGTAGAACATGAAGTACCTTTTGAATTCTTCACTGTCTCAATGATTTATCTTATGCATGAAAATAAGCTTTAGCATTTTTCAAAACAGATTAATCTATGTTTATAGAAACTGAGGTGCCACAGGAAAAATCTAAGAGAAAAAAATAAAATTATTTCTTTTTGGAAGGTAACAATGTAAAATCAAGTAAAAAAACAAAAAAAAAGCAGTGTTATCTTTTAAAATCCAGGTATTTATGATTATGTAAAAATTAATATTTTAAACAGTGAAGCATTCATTCAAAGAGTTGGAACTGTCCTCTTTACAAAATAAATATTGAGAAGAGTGTAAGTTCTAAATTATGAAATTTATTCTGAAAATAAAATTATAAATTTATAAATTTAAAATTAAATGTTTCTTTTCCCAAATTTGCTTTGCCTTTTAACATTTAGCTTGGACTCCTCTGCTATTTTCTCTCAATAAATAAGCTATTCTAGTTCATAGAGAATATTAAAAATATAACTATAGAGAAAAGGAACAACATTGAATGATACAGTGCTTCAAGCAAACTAAATTATAGTGCTTCATTCAAATGGCAGCAACAGTCATAGGTTTCTTTTTTAATTAAATCATGAGTTTTTATTTATAAAATAAAAGCCCTAGCTTTTTATATATGTATGAAGAAATTATGTGCATAGATGCACATTGTGCCCTTGTCACCTTGATGGACAGAGATTATTATTAACAATAGTGTAATACAGGCATACAGAGAATCTGGAATTCTGTCTGTCTCTGTTAAGATTTAGATCCTGCCAGTGGGTAGCAGCTGTTTTAAATTTAAGAGGACAGGAATGGGTTAGCGACATTTAGTAAGAAATAAATGAGCCCTCAGCACACACCAATTGCTGGTAAATTCAGAAAATGATCAACATTCTTCTTGAACAGGAAAGCAAGATAGGAAACACACCTGCAAAGACTTATTTTCATAACAGAAAAGATGTTGCCGTGGAACAAAGGCATTTGCTGAAGTCTCTACTTTCTTCTCTTTTCACTTTTCCCCCATCTTTTGTCTTTTCACATTCAGGACCATCTCCTGATTTCAATTGTTTTCCTAAAATCTTAAAGATTTTGAATAAAATAACACAACCCCACCCGGCCCCCCAAAAAATCTTGACAACTCAAAGGTGTAAACTTCAATTTTAAAACCAAGAAAATAATTTTCCATTAACATTTGCTCAACATCACTTTCTTCCTTTGGTCTATGTTTTTTTTTTTTCCTCTGTGAAAATAGCATCAACATTTTTTAAAGGACCAAACAACAAAAATCAATTAAACAGACAAAAAACATCAAAAAAAAACAAAATATAATAAAGGGGCTGCTAACACCATATTAAAAATAGATAGCATATTTCATGTTTTATCCTCTGGTTGGCATTCCAGACGTTGGTGAAAAACTTTGAACAAACCTCTGAGTCAGTAGTGTGAAATTTTAAACTACAAACTTTCTAATATTTTAAAATATCATGCAATTGATGTGAATGAGACTATTTATATATCTTAATAAACCTAATTTAAAAGAAGAACTAATTGCCCCAAGTTGCCATTTTAATTTCCTGAAGTAGATTCCCATGTCTGTCACTTAACACCCTATAAACTATACGTGTTTCTTATTTCCTTGTCTTTAAATCATAATCCCAGAAAACCTTTGAAAAGAAGGGTCTCATAGTTCGAGGTAAAGTAAAAACTGAGATAAAAATATAGGGTAGTGATGTAGACTATACTTAGTATGGCCAAACTATAGTTCTCTGCCATAATTTACTTTGAAAATTAGATGAATGTCATCAAAATAGTTCTGTATATGTGGTTTTCAAAACTGTGTATAGGGTTTTGCCAACATCAGGGATATGATCCACATGAGCATGTACACACACCACAGAAACTGAGGTAAACAAAATGAATTAAACTGGCAAGAAGTATTTGAGGCCATTTTCAGGATACATAATAAATTAAAATAGAGTATTTTCTCAAATAAGTCCAGCTTAAGCTTTATAAAACTGTGTTTTAGTAAAAGGATACATACTAATCATTTCTTATAATCAAAATGAGAACTAAAAACTTTAGAATAGTAGGGGAGGTAAAAAGAAAAACTAGTAGTAAAAAAATTCTGATTATAATCATTTATATTACTGCCCCCAAACATGATATGACAACGTGAGAAAAAGATCCTTCATGACTGTGATTGTAAATCCCCAATCATTACCTACCAAATCACATAAAATTAGAACCTAGCATTAAAACAAAAACAGAAACAAATAGGGAAAAAACCCTCAGAGTGCCGCTTCAGCAACATGCTCCTCTAATTTTGATACGTTTTTCTTCCTATTGCTGTTGGGATTGAAAAAAGGTTACCCCAAATTATTATTTCTATATAAAATTTGAGTCGGCATTTGGTCACTCCCTTAAATTTCAAGATCCTTGGTGGTACAGGATACATTTTTACTTATCTACCTCCCAGTATTTTGTTGTGCACACAGAAGATCCTTAAAATGCAATTTTTAAAAAGACACAAATTGGGGCACCTGGATGGCTCAGTTGGTTAAGCATCTGACTTCAGCCTAGGTCATGATCTCATCATTCCTGAGTTTAGGCCCCACGTGGGGCTCTGTGCTGATAGATCAGAGCCCAGAGGCCTTAAAGATTCTGTGTCTCCCTCTCTCTCTGCCCCTTCCCCACTCACTTTTTCTCTCTCTCTCTCAATCTCTCTCTCTCTCTCTCTCTCAAAAATAAGCATAACAAATCAAAAATGTAAAAAAAAGACAAATAAATAATAGCATGGCTTGTCCTTTAACTTAATCACAAAGACATATTAACAGCTGCTTTGAAGGAAAAAATTCAAGTAAAGCGAAATCATAGAAAATAGTTGTCAGATCCTGTAGCTAGTACCTTAAAGGGGCAACATGATAACTTTTGATGACTAGTTCAAGTCTTGAATCTGTGGGAGCAAAGTGGGAGAGGCCCTGAAGCCTCAAACCATGGAAATCCAATTTTGACCCAAACAAAAAGTAATTTGTTGAAAATGGTTTCATACATTAAGAATCTTGATGCATATCTTTTACTAATTTGTCTTTAATCTTCTGGGAAAAGAAATAATGTTGATACAATCTACCTTAAAAACATAACACAGTATCTCAAAAGTATGCAAAAGTAATCATTGCTATTAATTAAGTGTTGGAGAATTTAAAAACTTAGTGAAAACATGTTTAAGGAGAGAGCATCAGCAGCAGTTTACAAAATTTCAGGGTTCTGAAATGAACACATAGGCCCAGAGAGATCTCACTGAATTAATATTAAATGTATTTATTGTTATATATTTTAATTTCTTATATTTAAACAAATGTAAAATTAAAATTTATTACAGAATAAGTGCTAATTTTCCAAAAAGTAGACTTACTTTAAGATCTTTTATTTTTTTTAATATTTAATTATTTTTGAAAGACAGAGAGATAGAGTGTGAACGGGGGAGGGGCAGAGAAGAGGGAGACACAGAATCCAAAGCAGGCTCCAGACTCTGAGCTGTCAGCACAGAGCCCAATGTGGGGCCCAAACCCACGAACCATGAGATCATGACCTGAGCTGAAGTCGGACACTTAACTGACTGAGCCACCTGGGCTCCTGTATTTTAAGATCTATTAAATGTGCTTATTCATTCAACAATTATGAATTATATGGTCTTACAAGATACTGTGATATTGACTGAATAGGAGAAAAATATTGATAAAGCACTGATATTCAAGGATCTTTCAGTTTAATAGAGACAATAAGATGGTAGGAAACAAGTAAAGCAATGTGTGATATAAAATTATAAGTATTGCCCAATTTCAGCTATGAATATAAGTTCTAAATAAGCATTTGGCAATCTGATTTGGCAATGTAATTATAAGCCATGATCAAGTAGGTTTATTAAGTAAATTAATATATATAAAGTTCTTAGAGCATATGTAGTAAGTGCTACAAAAATGTTAACTATTAGCTATTTATGCCAGAAATATAAAGATGATTCAACATTATGAAAAATACCTAGCTTATTACATTAACAATTAAAGAAAAAATGTATTTGTCAATATATAATAAACACATTTGATAAACTTCAGCAGCAGTTAACCAAAATCCAGCAACCACATACTAAAAAGCGAATGGTTAAAATTATCATCATTAAAATCAGAAAATAAATAGGAATACCTACCTACTTAACAATCAGGGGTCAGTCAGGAGCAAGAAAACACACCAGTTATTTTAGCAGAGAGAATTTAATATAAGGAATTATTACCTAAGTGCCAAATTATTCACAAAGTAAAAAAAAAGTTTAAAAAAAGAGAGAACTTAGAATCACAGAGGTAGCAATTGCAGAAAGTAGCTACCATCCTATGAGTGGGTGGGATCAAGAAGAGAGATTGGATTTATTAAAACTTAGAAGCTTAGAGAAGGGCCCTTGTGGAAATGAAATTCAGACCTCTGGTATCTCTGAGTAAGGGAAGGAGAGTGCAATGAGATGGCTTCTGCACATATTGGAAAACCATTTATGGAATTCTCCTGCTGCTATTGCATGGTAATGCTGCTGCCAAGATGAAGAGGCATTGGGGAGATGACACTCATAAAAACTGGGAGCAAATAAGAAGCCCCCCAGAAAAAAAATAGGAAAGAACAAGTCTTCCTTCTCCAGCCTAGGATCTCCCAGCAGTATCCCTGTCAGCAGTTTAACACAGAACCACTGTGAGAAGCAAAAACCTGGTCTGCAGAGTTCTGGCTCTGGCATCAGAAGTGAAGTATCAAAGGATAAGTCTGGAACTAAGAGACAACAGCTTAATAAGTGGCATATTTACTATTATTGTTATTCAAAACTGTTTTGGAGATTTAGGCTAGTACAGAAGATAAGAAAACAAAATAAGCAATAATAATCAATATAAACACTGGGCAAAAAAAGGAAGAAATCACTTTACTTGCAGAAGATATTATACCTAGAAAATCCAAGAAATTTTAGTAAATTATTTTTTCAGTAAGAGAGTTAGGTAAGGTGGCAGGATATAAGATAAATATACAAACATCAATGACTTTATCTCTGTACTTTTTGTTTTGGTTAACTTTGCTGTGTAACAAAACAACCCTAATATGTCATTGGCATACAATAGCAAACATTTATTTCTTAATGACATTACTGGGGGGCTGAGGGTTGGTGTTGGGGACACTGCTTTATGAATCTCGTGTTCCTACATGTCCTGTTGGGTCTGCTAAGCCTTTAAGACCCAGATCATTTTTTACCCAGCCATTTCTCAGGTGTGTTTGCAATGAGCAACCTTGAGGGGGGACATAATTTCTACCTCTAGCACAAAGAGCAAGCTTGATCACTGCTTGCTATGAAATGATAGGGTTTCAAGTGCCATGTTCCTCTCCTGTAATGCAACCTACTACTTGTTCAGGCATCCATCTGAGCCCCTTCACATCATTAGTGTGGGAATGGACACTCGGGAAAGCCACACAATCATGTTGACATTCTGGATGCTGCTTTTGTTGTAATAGTTTTTGTCTCTGACCCAGGAGTTAAGTTCTTGCTTCAGAATCCATGAAACTGGCAAGTTAACTCGTTAGCTTCAAAGTGAGGGAAAATATGAGACCTTTCACAGTTCTTGACAGTTGGCTCTTTCTACTCTAATCTGTGGGCTGGCTGCAGGTCTGCTTCAGAAGTATTCTCATTCCAGGAGCTAGACTGAAGGAGCAGCTCCTACCTGTTCATTTTTATCCCAGAAAGCATAAACTCAAAAGGCTAAGTGAAATCACACAATTGAATTTAGAGCTCCTGTTTGGGTGTGTTTATGTCATGTTCACTCACATTCATTGGCCAAATGAAGTCATATGGCCAGCCCAATTGGAAAAGGAAGTATGCTTCCTCTCTAAGAAGGTATTACAAATTATATTCAACAAGCATGGACGTATAATCCTCTTACCATAGAGGGAGTAGATAAAGACCATTGATACAATTCACCATACTAATGATAACCAGTTAAAGACAAATGAAAAATAAAACCCACTTTTTCATGATAGCAAAACCAAAAAGAATAAAAAAAATGAATTTAACAAAATTATAATGAAAATTATAAAAACTATAACTATATGAGGAACTTTTTCTCGTGAAAGACATAAAATAAAATCTCAATAAATGAAAACTTATGCCATGTTACTAGATAAAAACGTAATATGATTAAAAATTCTTTCTCCATTTTAATACATCTTGGTGCAAATCGAATCAGAATCTGTTTTCAGTGTTCTTTAAAATGAATTACGTGTCTGTGCCTGGACCAGTTAGGTCATCCATAAGAAGCCATTAAGTGATAAAGCAAGTTGCAAGAAAATGTGCAAATAATACTATTATAAGGTAAAAACACTCCATTATTGTGTGTTAACATAAATATGAATATATTTGTTTGTGGGAGCATGAAAAATAGGGTGGATGGATGGCTTGATTTACACCAGAGGGATGGGTTTGTAAGGAAACTACGGGAATGATTCTTCTCTTTATGTATCTCTGTATTTGACAATGGAGTTTATTCCAACAGTGAATAAGAAATCAGAGAATCATGAAAATATTTTAGATCTTACCTAAGTCTCCATCAAAAGATGGCACGTTTTAGGTTGATGACATAAGTGTATGCACAGAATGATCAAATATTTTGTTTATTGGGCTCAGGTGCGAGGGGAGATGAGGAACCATCTTCCGCTATAGCAGCAACACTTCATTCTTCTGTTTCAGTTTGGCAGTCTTGAAAATACCCTTCATTAAAAATATTTTTTTTCTATAACGCAGCTGAAGATGATAGCCAAAACACAGATCTGATGAGGCTCCCTTATATATGAAAGATAGATCTAGGTTTATTGCAAGTGAAGGTGTAACTTTCTCAGTGTGTTTTATAATAACAACACAACTCAAAGGAACCATATAGCACCTGTCTCAGCTCTCATGACATTTAAATAAAATTTATACCAACCGTATTTCTGTATGGGTGCCTTTATTAGAGTGCAATTCTCTGCAGCATGTAATATTGAATAATACTAGAACATTTAAAGAACAAATTTTAATAACCATGAAGACTTTATACAAATTAACCCTTTTATTTAAAAAATGTTTATTTATTTATTTTGAGGGTGAGAAAGAGAGCATGAGCAGGGGAGGGGCAGAGAGAGAGGGAGAGAGAGAATCCCAAGCAGGCTCCACACTTTCAGCACACAGCCTTACGTAGGACTCGATCTCATGAACCATGAGAACATGACCTGAGCTAAAATCAAGAGTTAGACATTTAACTGACTAAGCCACCCAGCACCCAGTGCCCCTAAATTAGCCCTTTTAATCACTGGAGGACCAAACTACACAGCGCTGGAGAAATTCTCTGGGAGCTATGCTTTCTGAATGCTACCAAATGTTTATCTGAGAGGATATTTGTTGAAACTTTTCCAGAATTTTCCTTTCTATGGTCAGGCTTTAGAATGTCTTGCCTGATGATATCACACATTGAATTTTGCAAAAGATCAAATCATTGCCTTTTCCTACTATTAGTTCATGTATCTTGTGATTGCCCCCAAGAACTTTGGGCTGGACCACATGTGGATGCATGACTGTGGTTAAATGTGGTATGGAAGAAAAGAACTTTTTCTCAAACCGTTTGGGCTACAACTAAACCTAATACTATCTTGGAAGCCCTGTTAAAATTCTTCTGAACAAATGAGCTTAAAAAACTTGATAGGAATGTGCATTGATGTTGCTCCAGTAACACAGGATTCATAGTGAGGAATTCCTTGGGGGGGAAATCATAATTATTCACTGCTAAGCACCTAAAACTCTGCCCAGTAATCTATGAAAATTATTCATATCATTATCAAGTTAGTTAACCCCATGAAAAGTACTAGAGTGTATGTTTTACTTTATGATTATTTGAATGCTCATGACAAAGTTCTTATGTTCCATCCTGAAATTTATTAGTTATCAAAAGGAAAGATATTTGGCTGAAGGATGTAGGGGCCTTATTTTTAGAACATCAAGGAAACTACCAATTACTTAAAACTATCAAAACTAATAACTTTCATTGGTACTTGGCATATTTGGCAGATATATTTCGAATTTTGTATATAGAATCTGACATTTTAAGAGGTAAACACCAATATTAATGTGTTTTAAGTATACTTCAGGCAGTTATAACCAAAATCCAGCTATAGGGAGAGCAAATTGTTAAAAGAAATGTTCTCTTATTTTCTGACTTAATTCTTGAAAGTGATTTCAAATAAAAAAAAATGTAAAATGTCATTTAGTCTGCCTACAAGATAAATCCAGGTAATATTTTCCTGATACTGTGGCAGAAAATTCCATTTGGAAGTTTAAAAGGAAATTTTTACTCACTAACATATTGTCTTTGCCAAACGATCCCCGGGAGGAGATTTGGGGAATCAAATTTGATCTAGCTCTAACTTCCAGAAAATAATTTGGAAAACTTTTGGATAAAATAGGTTCTTATTTTACCCAAAATAAGTGAGCAGGCCTTGCATGCCTTTATCCAATTGTCATTGACTCTATTTGTGAAACATTTTTCTTTAATTTTTATATTTCTGGCTATGAAAACAAAGTAGCATGATAGCCTTTATGTTAAAAATGGTCTATGTTGCGTTCTTGCTTCCAAACTCCTGTTTCCAAAGAAAGCTCCAGAACAGGCTCAATATGCACATAAAATCACGCAACTAAGAATGAAAATGTAGGCCTCAAGATAAAATTAAATTTTTCTTCAAAATACAGCTGCTTTTATTTATTTTAGTTGTGATATTTAATTAATTCTACCATTTAAAATGGAATCAAAGGAAATCGTGGTTTCAAATAAAGGGAGTAGTTTAAAATGATTCTTGCCTCATTTTTTTTGCTACTTTAGAGAATGCACTTTTTTTTTTAATCTGTGGCAATATAAAGCTGATTGCAATTCCCTGTCTACACTGTGTATTTTATGCCTATGTGTTTTCTCAGATTATGGCTTACTTCCCTGAAATTCACTTTTCCTCAGCTTATTAGCTAAGCTAATTCCTCCTTGTCCTTCAAATGTCAGATTAAGTAAGTCACTTACTCTAGAAAACTTGCTTCAAAGTGGAGTAGACTTGCCTCTATTCCGCACGACACCCTGCTCAACGTTTTACCCAAGCAGTTTCTGCAAACTACACTCCCTGCTTCCCAGGACCGTATTTTATTTGACTGTATATGTGCAGCCCCTCGCAGAGTGCCTGTTGCATGCTGGTTTCTCAATATGCATTGGTTGCCCAGTATTTATAGATAAATGCATCTGGATTTATACATGTCCCAGAGCAAGTAGACAGGAGCTAATGATTAACCAGGTAGTGGTGCTAGTGGGCAGTCAGGAAAAGGTATACAGAAGAGGTGACACCAAGTAGGGTTCTAAAACCGAATAGGGTGTGGTGCACAGAGGAGTAAGTTGACAGGAGCATGAGGGGAGAGAATCTCAGGCCAGGAAAGAGCATGTCTAGAAGTGGAGGGACGGAGAGAAGGGTATCAAGAAAAGAGGCAAAGAAATAAGAGGAGGTTTAAGGCAATGGGGTGCCATGGGGACTGTGGTAAACTGGAGGTACATGTTTCATTTAAAGCAGGGGAGTCATTACCAGGCATTTATAGACTCTTCTCACGTAGGAATTTTGAGCCAATATTGTTAATCTGCTTTTTTTTTTCAAGTTAATTAACATACAGTGTAATCTTGGCTTCAGGAGTAGAATCCAGTGAGTCATCTCTTCCTTGTAACACCCAGGGCTCATCCGGAAAAGTGCCCTCCGTAATGCCCATCACCCATTTAACCCATCCCCATCAACCCTCATTTGTTCTCTGTATTTAAGAGTCTCTTGTGATTTACCTCCCTCTCTGTTTTTATCTTATTTTTCCTTCCCTTCCCCTATGTTCATCTGTTGAGTTTCTCAAATTCCACACGATTTCATTTCATAAGTGAAATCTTATTTCTGCCTTTCTCTGACTGATTTCACTTAGCATGGTACCCTCCAGTTCCATCCTCATTGTTACAAATAGCAAGATTTCATTCTTTTTCATCCCCATGTAGTATTCCACTGTATATATACACTACATCTTCTTCATCCATTTATCAGTTGATGGACGTTTGGGTTCTTTCCATAATGTGCCTATTGCTAATAGTGCTGCTATAAACATTGGGGTGCATGTGTCCCTTTGAATCAGAATTTATTTATTTATTTAATGTTTATTTACTTTCGAGAGAGACAGACAGAGCACAAGCAGGAGAGGGATAGACACAGAACTGAGGCAGGCTCCAGGCTCTGAGCTGTCAGCACAGAGCCTGACGCAGGACTTGAGCTCACAAACTGTGAGATCATGACCTGAGCCAAAGTCGGACGCTTAACCAACTGAGTCACCCAGGCGCCCTGAATCAGCACTTTTTTAAAGAGATGCTGGAAATTGGATACAAACTGTCCCAGCTTTTAGATATTGTTTTTTTTTTTTTAACTTTATAGTTTATTGTCAGGTTGGTTTCCATATAATACCCAGTGCTCTTCCCCACAAGTGACCTCCACCAAGACCATCGCTCCCCTTTACTTTCCCCCTTCCCCTTCCCCCCTCAGTTTGTTTTCAGTGTTCAAGAGTCTCTCGTGTTTTGTTTCCCTCCCTCTCCCTCTTTTTCCTCCTTCCCCTCCCCATGGTCCTCTGTTGGGTTTCTCCTGTTAGACCTATGAGTGCAAACATATGGTATCTGTCCTTCTCCGCCTGACTTATTTCGCTGAGCATGACACCCTCGAGGTCCATCCACTTTGCTACAAATGGCCAGATTTCATTCTTTCTCATTGCCATGTAGTATTCCATTGTATAGATGA
>CM053571.1:105809261-105939218 GCA_028646485.1 Cryptoprocta ferox | reverse complement strand
CTTCTTCATCTTTTGTGACTGCCTTTACTTTAAAGTCCAGTTTGTCTGATATAAGTATGGCTACTCCGGCTTTCTTTTGACTATCGGTCGCATGTTAGATATTTCTCCATCCCCTTACTTTCAATCTGAAGGTGTCTTCAGGTCTCACCAGCTTTTAGATATTGTTAAGTAGCAATTTCAAGTCTTAACACAGGCTAGAAACATAGTCTTGGGCCTAATTTGTCTGGCAACTTCCGTTTTATGTCCATAATAAGAAGCATGGGACCCATGGAGAACAAGCCATCTTTACGCACCAGGTCAGTGGTCAGGTGGTGGTGTGGGAATTGTGGAGAAACATTCATTTCATCTCTGCGACATTTCCTAGTGGGCAGCACTTTCTGATGAGAGTGTGTCCTCGTTGTGAGGTTATCTGTCAGTGTGGGAACACTGCTGAATTTGTGGGGAACCCTTAGGCATTTCACAACCATGAGTGGAATGGAAAGGTCTGGGAAAAAATCACCTCAGGTAGTTTAGTTTCTCAGTGTAAATAAACCGCCAAGGGAAAATGTAAAGGCAGAACAACAAAAGCCCTAAGGACAGAAATTTCGGGGAACACCCACATTCAGGGCACGGGAAGAGAAGAAAAAGGGTGACATACAACAAGGAAAACAAGGAGGTTTTGCCATGGAAGTTGAGAGAGTAAGGCCAATGAAATCATACATTATAATTATGCTTATGTTATTTAGTATGTTTGTTTTATTAATAAAATGACATGAAAAGTAATTTTAGTGACTATTAAATTATTTCTTCAGGATTCTTTTGTGTGTAGGTTCAAGAGTTAACATCCCTGACAAATAACACCACATGAGAAAAGGGATTTGAGGCCAGTTTCACATCTGCTTTACTTTAACCTTTCTACACAGGAAAAACAGTCCTGATGATTTTGCCCAGTTTCTAAACTTGGAATTGTCTTACATGGAACTGAAAAGCCCTCACACACAATGACATTAATCTCGCGGTGTCAAAACTTGTGGAAACCTGGCAGGGAATTCTCTTCTTAGATTCAAAATTCACCTAAGAAAGATCAACCATTAGTAAACAAATATGGGGAAATATTCAACCTCATTAGCAATCAAAGATACACAAATAACAGCAACAGTAAGATAACCTTTACAGTTTGGAATAATCCTGGTTTCAGGGCTGGCTACTTTTGTTGTTACTTCCATTCTGAAACATTGCTGGAGGTAGTACGATGGGGACAAACCTCATAAAAAATAATTTGGGAATTCGTTTCAAGAGCCACAAAATATACTGGCTTTGCATTTTTTAATTGAATTTGAAATCTATAAAACAAGAAAAAACTACCCATGTAAGGGTTTTTGTATCCCCTCTATGTACAAGATGTTCAGTATACCTAGAACTGCTATTTAGTAGTTTAGTAGACTATCTAAGGTTTTTGTGTCCCTAGAAGTAGAGCCTGCGATGGGGACTGTTGTGCAGTGATTTAGTGAGACCTCCTGCAGGAGACACGTGTCCTACAAGGTGGGGAGGGACCCACGCTGGGGCTGAGGAGGAAGCAAGGTGAATCCATGGGTTCCACTGAAGTCTAGTCTGAACTTGAACCCATGGGGAGCATTGCCACACAGCATTGTCCCGCCCTGAACAAGGCTCTGGCCTTTTGCACGCTGCCATCACTGGCTGAACATCACATCTGGGGAAAGGGCTTATCTTCCCCTGCCCTTGGGTGTGAGGCAGCTCCTGTCAACTCTGGAGAAGGGTTCAGCTCACAGTGCCTGACGAAGGATGTACTGGCCGGTAACAGGGGCCTGGACACTGGCCCAGGTCAGAGAATATAATTAATATGTAGAACCCAGTCCAGTTTATAAAGTCTAGAATTCATCTAGGGCAGATCTCCTGGACACCTGCCAGATTTTATCAGCCTAACCCTATCCCCTTTTCTTCTCGGAAAAGCATGCCCCTTAATCTTAAAATGGCTTCTTCCCGTGGGAGCTGAAATTGTTTCTCCAACAAGTCCCGTCCGTTCATCCCTTTGCTCCACCCCACCTTCTACCACCATGCTGGTCATAGATGAATGACTGAAAAAATTGATGAAAATAAAAAGGAGACATTGGTAGGCAGAAGGCAGAAGTGTGACTTTTCCTAGTCCAAAATTTGGAGAGCATGTCTGTTTTGCTTGTTAGTGCCAAGCTGGTGTATCACAACAACAGAATGGTGAGCCAGAAGCTTGTCCAGTCTCCTTGGGGAGCATCTGTCTTATTCTGGCTCTGACTGTGGGGCGTGTGAGTTTCAGTCCAAAAGCGTGCTCTTCTATACAACTCTTGGAACAGTAGTGGAGAATCAGGCTCATCTTTTGCATATGGTCTTCTTAGACTTGGTCTCCACTTCTAATCTTGGTGTTTATCTTTGAGGGAATTTTAAAGAGACATTGGGAGAAATCTCAAAGCTATCAGGTTCATCTAGTCTTCTGTAAAGTTAATTCAGAAAGCTTTTGAAATGGAAAAAAAAGTATTCGCACATTTGAGAACTTTTTTGAGAGTTCTTTTAAATTGATGTCTTTTTGCTAAAGACTTCCTGTTTAAACCATATATTCTTATTTCTACGTACACTTTAGAAATAAATGATATATATGCAAATTCAAGAGTAATAAATGAAAAGGCTGAGGTCTTTCCACCTGAAGTCTCAAAAATATCCAAGAGATAAGGGGATCTAACGTAGTATTGGAGTCTGAGATAACAGAGAAGCATAGGAATTCAGGAAGGACTGAAGTAGCCAAGTACTTATGCTTTGAGTTCAAATCTATGTTCTACCACCGAACGTCTGTGACTTTGGGCGAGGAATTTTTTCTTTCCAAGCCTCGGTTTCTTCAACTGTATAATGGGGATGATAGTTCTTTCCTTGCTGGGACAGGGTAGTGGTGGTGAGGGCCAGGCATGTTTGTCCTACAGGGTCGTGAGTCTGATTGCCCAGTTTTCAATGTCGGCTTCACCACATACCACTTCCCAATGACCTTCATTCACCACGTACTACTTCATATTAGCCTTTCTGTGCCTCGGTTTCCTTTCCTGCAAAATAAACACAATAAGGGTATTCATCTTCAAGGGGGTGATTTGAGAATTAAACAAGTTAATATCACTGAAATGCTTAGAAGAATACTTGGCACATAGCATTAAACCAACATTGGCCACTCATTTGTTCAATATTATTATGATTTTTAAATTAACTAATGTATATAAAGAAAACAAGTGCTCAATAAATGTGATAGCAGGGATTTAACTTGAATATATTTCAGAGCAAGAGGTGTATTCTATATGAACACCAACTAAGTTTTTCTGATTTGATATCATCATTAAGGACAAATGACTCACATCACATGACAAAGTAACTGAGGCCTGATATGTGAAATATTGACAGACAGATGTCTATCTAATTTCATATCATTAATAAGGTGTATCTTTCTTCATTTCTTTTTCAAGGAGTATAAAATTGTCCCTTAACATGATGGATCACACTGACAATACCGAAAACAAAATAGTCACTAGGACACAGGCTTAAATAAAGTTAGCCCTCCTCTCCAAGAACAATAAGAAAAGAAAGGAGGAGAGAAAGAGAGAAAGTATGACAGTAAACAAATAGGACATAAAAATAAAATAAGAACAGTTTTGTAAAAGTATGATCACTATGTAGCTCAGACACTGAGTTCTAGATGGTATGCCAGTTGAACTCAGAAACGAGTCAACATAGAACCAGGGCCGCCTAGGATAAAAGGTATTTTAGAACACCATCTCATTTCCAGGCAAATGACCATCTAAGTTTTCCTTTTGATAATTTCAAGAGGTAAAGAATTGAAATACATTTACAAAGATACTATAGACACATTGAAATTAAGTGTTGATATGTGTCTTCAAGGTAATGATAATAATACAGTGGTTTCTGCTCTCATGTGTTACATGTTTCCTTACAAAACTATGCTGTGCAAAATGGTGTACTAAAGTAACCGAGTTCCTGAAGAAATAAGGTTGGGGCAGGCCACTCGAAACTATGCAATTTTGTAACCAGAGCAGAATAAAAACAATAATTGGTTCTTGGAACAATAACCTCTGGAGCCCAGTTAGGCAGCTCTCCGGGAGTCTAGAAAATGCCACATGGAGCAAGAGTGGCGGTGCCGGGAACATTTCCACTAGAACAGAGGTGGCTGGGCAGCCGCAGAGCAGATGGGGGAGAGGGCTATGGAATGCAGCAAGAGGTACCAAGGCACTTCTACCTTCTCCAAGGTGATAGCCACACAGGCGGGTCTTCCCTTTTCTGGGAAGGGTGCCCCAGAGACCAGCCATGTTATGTTCCTAAAAATACAGATGGTAGGTTCCTAGTGCTGGTATGGCAATCAAGCTGTTTTGTTTTTTTTCCCCCTTTTCTGGTTAAGGTTATAATTCTGCTGCTATAGCAGTGCCCCTTGCCCAGATAAAGATCATGAACCAATGCAATTTCCTCTTGGTCAATTGCACAGGAGTCAATTTGCATGGTAGCTTATCTAATGTGACCAAAATGGTGTTAAAATTTTTTATGCATTTTGGGGCTCCTGAGTGGCTCAGATGGTTAAACGTCCGACTCTTGATTGCAGCTCAGGACATGACCTCACAGTTCCATGAGTTTGGGCCCCGGGTCAGGCTCCATGCTCACAGTGCAGAACCTGCTTGGGATTCTCCCTCTCTCTCCCTCTCCTTCTGCCTCTCTCTCTGTCTCTGTCTCTGTCTCTCCCTCAAAATAAATAAATAAACTTGACTAAAAAAAGAAATTGTATTCATTTTTAGAAAAATTACAAAGCAATTTACTAAGAAATACGTTGCTTTTGACCATCCGAAAGAGAGCCTGAGGATGAGATTGAATTCAAGTGTTGGGGATCCTCTGCAGGAACTGAGAAATAAGCAGAGAAGCGAGGTAGATAGTGGCAAAATGATAATAGTAAGGCTTTCTACTTAGACAATGTCTAATATATTCTGGCATATTCTAAATGCTTTTTGTGGAGTAAGCCATCTAATCCTCACAGTAATCTAAAGTAGGTTTTTACTACCTCACTTCTACAGATGAGGAAACTAAGGCACAGAAAGGTTAAAATACCTGCCTCCCATCATGTAAGTGGTAAATGGGGATTTGAACCCTGGCCTTCTCCTCCGGAACCTGCACAGCCTTTTCCGAAGGCTGCCTTTGCTGCCGCCATGGCTACATCTGGAGCTGGGGCTTCTGTGTGGGGGCTGGCAGTGAACCCTGAATCAGGCAGGTGGTGCTCTCCCAGGCACAGTCATGAACCAAGAGGGAGAAGCTGTGAGGAAGTTTTTGTTACCTGAAGCAGGAAGGAAGGGACAGCACGGTGGACAAACACCACAGCTTCCCGGCCCCATACACTAGAGGGCTGTCACTCTGGCCACTTCTTGTCCCTGACAGATGCCAGCCCCAAAACTCCTGTGGTTTTCCTGCTTTCATACCAGCCCTGGCTCCTGAGAGGAAGAGAGTATAGCCTTATTATTATTATTTTTTAAAGTAAATACTGGAAGAACAGTTGGACAGGTTTTCTGAAACATGAAGGAGCTTTCTGTGGTTCTTTAGGAATCCTGAAATCTATCATATGCATTGTCTCAATGTCCTTCTCTCCTGGAGGCGGGGGGCAGGGGGCATGAAATGAATATATAAACTGGAATAGGAAGAGGGACTGTGAAACAGAGAGACCAGCAGAGCTGAGGACAATCAGCCCTGGGACTGGAGCTGCAGAGGTTGGGGAGGACCAGCCCCACCCCCCCCCCGCCCCCGCAATGATGCACGAGGAACGTGCAGCAGCTCCAGTGACATGCCGAGGAGCCTGACGGAGAAAAGTGCCCTGGGACACTTTGGATTTAATATCCGTGGGTCTCCATTTACCCTTTTTACCCTCAGCCTGTTTCCAGCTGTTTCCAACTTCAAAAGGATTAAAGGATTGTGGCTTACTTCAGGAGTTGGAGAGTAGGAGAGTATTTATGGCTGATCTCAAGGCTTAGGAGTCAAGAGAAGGAAGGAAACCTTGATCCCAAGAAACAGGTGGGTACAGTGGAAATCAAAGCCATAGGACAAACCCAAGAATTCTGGGGGAAAAAAGAATTAATTGACCCAAGGCAAAGAAACAGCCCAGGGAACAGCCATCTGGAAGCTGAGCTCCTACAAGCAACCCCATTCCCATCCCTGGGGAGTCCCTTCTCACTACGCGGTCCTGGTAGTGAGCGATCCCTGTCCCCATCATGTAGGAAGTGGGGGAAGACTGAGGAGTCCCTAGAGTCTTTGCTCAGAGCTAGAGGCATTTCCCAAAAGAAATATTAGGGTGTGGAAACACAAATAATGTAACAAAGTAGGAACGTGCAGGTTGCCAATTTTAGCTCAATACAGTTAAACGATGGGGAAAATGAAAAAGACAAAGGATGTAACAGGAAAGACTGGAACTCAGATTTATTGGAGGTGATTCTTGAGTCGTCAGGGATGATGTTTGGCTGTGATCCAGGGTTGGTGCCCAGAAGTTCTGAGCTTCTGGTGGTGAGGCCCAGGAACTGCATTTTAGCAAACACTGTAAAACTTTAATATTCTTCTACATATTAATATTGGAGAACTACTGGTTTAGGTTTTATTATCTAGAAATTCAGGTACCTGAATGATAAATGAGAACAATTATTTTCCAAAACTATGAAGTCTGAGCATCCATGAACAGGCCATAGTGTTGTAATTGAAAAAAACCTCACAATTGCAATGTCCCTAACATGCATAATCATTACTGCATGATAATCAGACATAAATGTGAATCTGTTTACCATGTTACATTAAAATATTTCAACTCAGGAGCATCTGTGTAGCTCAGTTAAGCATCCGACTATTGATTTCGGCCCAGGTCATGATCTCATGGTTCATTGGATCAAGCTCCAGGTTGATGCTAAGCATGGAGCCTGTTTGGGATTCTCTCTCTCTCTCTCTCTCTCTCTCTCTCTCTCTCTCTCTCTCTCTGTCCCTCTCACACTTGTGCTCTTTTTCTGTAAAAATAAAAAAATAAAAAAAATATTTTAAAACATTTCAATCCAGCATTTCTGCAGTGGGAGAGAGGCATGAGCTGGAAGGGCTCACACAGCTGAAGAACACCAACTCTTACTAGCATAGGATCTGGGTGGTGAGGTGGGCTGTTTCCTACAGCTGAAGGACTGGAGAAATGGGAAGTCATAACTAATCTCTTCCTTTCCTAGATAGAAGGCGGGGCCAACCACAATCTTGACTTTCCTGTCCCATGTGAATGCCCTCTTAAAGTCCTAGTTCCCTGATTCCTTCCCAGAGGCTCAGCACACCCATCACTAAACTTCCCAGGGCCCTGCATCTCCCTTCCCATGGCTTGTCTAGAGTGGGAAAGGTAGTGGGGCAGCCATCATGGGCCATACAGGAGAAGATACATGCAGGACTAGAAAAGTTTTATGTACCATAAAGAATGCCAAGAAGAGCAAAATTAAATTCCAACATTGCTTGTGGTAACTTTGAAAGGCTGAGGTAATGTAGCTTGGAAATGAAGTAAGTTTCTGGGGACAGACATGACTACACTCAATCCAGCCTGGTTCAATTTCTTTGCGCTGAGGTAATTGGGAAGGCCTGGGAACTTCCTGGGACACTAGACTCAGCCCCTGCCCATAAGGACCATGTTTCCAGAGAAGTTCGTAGGCCTTAAGGGAGCATCCTCAAATCTCTCAAATTCTTTATACTTAAGAAGAGCCATGCCCCCTAAAAGCCTGATGAAGAAGTTTGGAGAAAAAAAATAATAATCTAAGCCCTTGTTACTTCTCCACCCAGTTGTCAAGGAGCATAGGAAACCATGAGGGCATATGCTTTAAAAAGGCACACCTGTTTCTCCATAGGTGACCTTTGTTTTAGTGCGACTAAGTGGACGTGAAGGTGTCACTTTGCAGGAGTTTATCCTCAGTCTGAAAAACTCCCAGAGACATCACCTGAGTATGCTTAGCTCCTGTCGAGTGATACTCTATTGCTCTAGAGGGGAAAAGAAAGGCCTTCAAGCGCCCGTGGTTTCTAGCCAAGTACGAGCAATTTGGCAAGTTTACCGGGGCAGACTGCTAGATAATTCTTCTGAAAGTTGTCCTGGAATGGTGAAAGCTTTGACTCTAATGGCCTTATCCAAGAAATCCCCAGAAGTCCCACACCATTGTGAACTCCACATTCTTCTTTTTGGAGCAGATAAATGATCCTGTCAAGAACAGACCCCATGGCTGCAAGGAGAAAAGAACAAAATTTTTAGTAGAAATTCAGTCATCACTTCACTCCTCTGCAAGAATGAAGGGGGAAAAAGGTGTTAGTGGCAAATAACCAAATATAATAGCTTCAGCTAGGTGAAACTCTTTATACATCTTGGAATTTTTGAAGCTAAGCCGTCTATGCCAAGATACACTTGGGCAATACAACCTGAGAAAACAAAGTTTTAAATAAAGCGTTCTGACATCTTTTTCTAATGACACATGCAATTTTGTAATATACCAAGCTTACGTCTTTCCTTCCAGCTTGGGAGAGTGCAACACCATATGTGTCTGGCCCCAAACCAGGAAGAAAGTTGGGCTTGGCCTCACCCTTAGGTTCTCTGTGGCCGCTGATCCAGGAGGCCTAGATGCAGAGAGTTAATATATCACCCTCTTAAGCTGAGAGGTTTGGGGGGACCGGTTCCCATTCCCTTGGTTGTTAAATTAGATACGACCTAGGCTGGAAATGGGCAGTGCTGTTGCAAAGTCATTCTGGACTCGAATGAAGGCAGGATGAGTGATCCTTCATGCTTCAGAAGTTACTCAGGAAACCCAAAGTCACCTTTTGGTAGGGCGATCACAGCAAGATCTCCATTTTCTAGCTAGGAGAGCCAAACTCAAAAGTTAATATGATTTTCTACAGTTTAAACATTCTAATTAAATACCTGGATTTCTTTTTTGGCAAAAAGAAAGCAGAACATTTATTTCAGTCATAGAAATAACCATATCTTTGGCTCATATTAAAGACTGTTGGTCTCCCAAGCTCTGTTTGAAATTCACAACATGGGAATTTACAGAATTTTCATAAAAGCAATAGAAATTACAGCATCTCCATGAACTCCCAGGGTGTACTTCTATTAACAAAAGATGTTTTGCTTTACTCACACCTGCTCAGTTCTCCATGGGGGCTCAAGCGATACACATTCCAATTGAGCAGCGTCAATAAAATCAAATAAAAATTAAGTTCCAAGGAATGGAATGGAGATATGCAATATTACCACACAAAGTGCATTTGAAAAGGAGCTGAGCTATTGGAACTGGCTTTTTAAGTAGAAAATTGTTACAGAAAAATGGATTTTTCAACCATAAATCATACAATTTTGACCAGGTTAAATTCTCTGACAACTTTAACACACCTTTCCTCTGTTTCTGCATGTGCGTGTATATGGGGGGGCAGGGGAGGACACAGGGGCAGGGAAGGCTTGAAAGAGGTCAGAGAGAAGGATAAAAGAGCTAACAAAATGGGAATTTGTATTCCTCTTTGCACGTGACTGGACAGAATTGGGGAGCCTTAAGAAAGTCTGCCTAAATTAATGTGTTTATGCTCATTAAATTAAGGTCTTAAGAAAAGGAAACTCATGTTCTCTTTACACTAAGTCCATAACACCCCACTTCTCTTAAGAGGCCTTCTGTGTATGGAAAATAAGGTAGGAACTTAATTCCCTCTAATTGCCAACAGACTCCTGTTTTTACACAGTATCAATATTTCTAAGGTGGTGGTGGTGGTGTTCTGAGAACCACAAAGCATTGAAAGAGCCCTCCCTATGCAGAGCATGACAATAATAGTCACTCTCCCCACCAAGGACCACTAGAATTCAAGTAAAAGTCACTGTCCCTTGCCTTTAAAGAGATTACTCCTTTGGGGGAACAGAAAAGTGACAAATACACAAGTAACAGGAAAATTTTATTTGTGGGGGGGGGTGTTTTGTTATTTACAATTTTCTGGCTACTTTTGAAGGATGGAGGATGCTTAGAGGGGACCCGTTGCAGAATGAAGTGGTGGGTGTGGGGATGGAGGGGCAGAAAATAACTGTTTTGGATGGTGGGGAGAAGGGGGGAATCCTAGAAGCAGGAAAGGCTGGCTCAGATCTGTGAAAGGGAAGGAAGGAGAGGAGGCTGAGACCCTCTGTGGCTGAAGAGAAGATCTGGGAGGGGAGCAAAGACATGCAAAGGGAACTTCACTGATTTTTCATTCATCAATTAATTCACTTGTTCCAACATCTTTACTGAACACTTGCTGTGGGCCAGGCTTTGTGCTAGATAGTGGAGATGAAGCAGACACCAATCCTTGGAAATCTTCAGTGAAATATCTCACTTTTCACTGATCCCTTATGGAGCAAATTTTTCCCCTGGGGAAGGTAGGGAAGTGATCTGAGATCCATGGGAAGCTGCTAGGGAAGACATACACACTGGCCTTACTCATATTTGGGGGGGGGGTGGAGGAAGGGTGTCCAAAAAGGAAAAAGCCAATGTGTTCATTCTTACCTATCATAACTGTCTTAGGAACCAAGAATTGTAATCATCTAAGTGTAGGAGGAACACGCACAGCTCTTCAGGAACATGGAGGGAAGGGATCGTTTGCCTTGAACTGGGTTATGGTCACATCTCACTGTGTTAAGGTGGTTCGCTCGTTCTTTCACCTTGGCCTGGAGCAGCCTTTGGAGTTTAAACCTCCACAGCAATTATTCTCAATGGAGGTGCCCCGACAGCCTGGTATGTTGGAATGAGTTGTGAGGGGTGCAATAATTTCTTACTACCAATAAAGTTTCAAAAGTCTGCAAAGGAAGCCACAAGAATTTTTTAAGTAAATATCATGAAAACTTGGATACTTAAAAACAGCCCCACCCCACCAACATTTTCAATCTGCTCCATTGCTGTGACACATGTGACAGTTTATGTTTGTTTTTATAGGCATGACCTGGTGGGTATGCCTTGCTTAGTAGCTGGACTCTACTCCTTTCTGTCCCATTCAAGAAGGAAATGCAAGGGAAGGAGAGAGATATTATTATAGGCACTTTTATTTCTGTTTTAAAAAATATTTATTCTGAGAAAGAGAGGGTGAATGGGGAGGGGCAGAAAGAGAGACAGAGAGAATCCCAAGCAGCCTCCGCACTGTCAGCACAGAGCCCAACGTGGGGCTTGATCCCATGAACCATGAGATCATGACCTGAGCTGAGATCAAGAGTTGAATGCCTAATCGACTGAGCCACCCGGGCACACCTCAGCATTATTATTTCTTAAGGCTAATTCTGGGCTCAGTGGAAAGAGTACTATGATTGATCGATGTTGTCAGCTGTGGATCTAGGAAAAGAGTGCAGCTGATTGACAGGGATCTACCATTTCTGAGTCAGAACATTTCTCTGAGCCCCATGGTGTTGCAGTTCATTAATTGACCTTATGTTGTGGTCATCTATGTTGCCATCATGTGTACAATTGCATCTTACATAGTTTTGATTCACTCGTGTCATCCAGCTCAGCCAGGGCTTACACTTATGGGGGCTCAAGATGCTGTTAGAATTCAGTTGATCTTATATACTTTTAGCTGAGTGCCCCTAACCTGTGTTATTAAACAGCTTCACAAAGGTGACACACATGGCAACCTGTGTCCATATAACACTCAATAGAATGTACACAAAATATTTTTCTCATCAATTGTACTGATAAAATAAAATAAATTGTGATCAACATTAAATATTGTATTCAACCAGGAATTTCAGGGAATACGTTATTAACTCTTTTTCAAAGCCAATCCTTTTGGGAACCCATCAAGCCTTCATGTCTGCTTTCCTGACTCGGTAAACATGGTCCAAAGGACAAAATGGAAGTTGAGGGAGCATCTCATGGTCCTCATGCTAAATGATCCTCATCCTCATGATAATTTGGATGGAGGAGACTGGGCCAGATTATATGAACTCAAGGCAGCCACTAGAAGTTGCTCTAAAAATAAATAAGTAAACAAACAAACAAACAACTAGCTGCTCAGAGTATTTTGTTGATAGTGATGTCTTTGTGAAAAGTCCAGGTAAAGAAAAAAAAATGGAAGGTTCTGGTAAGCCAGGGACAGATAATTCTAGGTTTTTCTAGAGGTAGCTGCCCAAACATGGATAAGAGGTTAGAACTCTGAACTATCAAACATTTGGCATAATGTCCACACTTTCTTAGCTTGCAGGTACTCAGCCTGGCTTAATTCACTTCCTTGTATTTGGTTCCTTAATGTTCCATTTTTTTAGCATTTGAAAATAGTCAGTAACCACTTTGAATAAGGCAGCACCACCTGTCCAGCAAACCCACGCCCACCTTGTAGAATCACATAAAGCAAGCAAATCAATAAAATAATTACTGTTGCAAGAAGTTTGAATGAAATTGTCCTTTTGAGAGGTAGCATAATGTAAGGGTTGGAAGCATGAAATCTGGAGCTAGATTATCTAGGTTCAAATTCCAACTCTAACATTTACAAACTGTGACCTTGGGCAACATTGAAGCTCTGTGCTTCACTATTCTCATCTGTAAAAGCGGACAGGTTCAGAAAACACCACGTATGCTGGGATGTGGACAGGGTGTCTGGAAAGTAATTACAAGGCCTGGCTGGAGCACCATGTCACCTGATAGAAAGTCATTAAAATCATCTTTATGTTGCCCTTTTCTAATCAATCAATTATAATTATTTTCTCTCTGAATATTGGATTGACTATTGTACATGCAAAGCTCTACTATGTATTACTGTTCTCTAATTATACATGGTGAGGTCTGGACCTCACCATGTGCACACCTAGAGAAAATCAATTCTTGTGCACACGTGGCCTTTCTAGCTACATGATTCACATTTAGCTTCTCAGTGATGACCAAATTCTGAAGTCTTCATGTCAGCCCATTCTTTAAGTGGTTCAAAACTAATTTCTTACAGGATAAGAGGAGATGTGGGTTTGGGGTCCATTGCCGAAGGCAGAGTGACCCTGGGGGGCAGGTACTCCATCGTGAGAACTCCTACCAGGGAGAGCGTGAAGCCCGACTCAGAGCTGCCCTGAAGCCCTATGAGAAAGGGACAAATGAAAAATGGATCGAAGGAAGGAAGCCAGAGGTCAGCCTGATGGAAACAGTATGGGACCACAGGTCAAAGGAGCAGGAAACAGGTCTAGGGCCGCGACCTGGGACAATCAGGACCAGCTGGGAAAGGGAAGTGGCCAGCAAGATGGACTAAGGCAGAACTTTTAGGATGCAATCTGGGAGCACATAGGAGATGCCCAGTGCCTTGGCAATAGGTGCCAGCCTGTGAGGTGGGAATGGGCCTTCCAGCTGAAAAGTTTGCAAATAACATGAAGGTCCTCTGAGGCACAGTATTTACACCACTAAATAATCTAAATTCCCATTTCTTCAGAAACTTCACACAGAATTTTTGAAGTTTGCGACTGAAGTGAGCAGGGCCAGGAGTTAAACTCTGACACCTTCCCTTCTCCAGGTCTCCAGGCCTCAACTGAGGATGTCTCTGGGGACAAAATTCCTTTAAAATGAAATTATGTTCAGGGCACCTGGGTGACTTATTTGGTTAAGCATCCAACTCGGTTTTGACTCAGGTCATATTGTCACAGTTTGTGGGTTCGAACCCCATGTCAGGCTCTGCACTGACAGCTTGGAGCCTGCTTGGGATTCTCTCCCTCTCTCTTGGCCCCTCCACCCCTCTCAAAATAAATAAATAAACTTAAAAAATCATTTTCATTTTATTATGTTCATGAGATACGTGAGCAACATTGGTGGGCATCACAGAACTGAATGACCAAAGTTTGGTATGTATCACAGGATGCAGTTGTACAAAGCTGAAGTCGCACAGGCCAACCTCATGTCAATCCAGCATCCTTATTTCTTTCCTTACCCCTTTCCCCTTCTTGTGGCCAGTGCCACCCTGCCTTCCAAACCATTCACTGTATGAATAATAATAGCAACAGCTACACCCGTGTATGGAGTCGTAGTGTGTGCTGATTCCTTTATGTATAATAGATGATTTAATCCTCGCAGCAATCCCAAGGGTAAGTGTTATTATTATCCCCATGATATGGATGAGAGAACTGAGATTAAGCAACATGCATAAGGTCACTTAACAGGCAACTGGCAGATCTGGGAATTAAATCCAAGTCTGTTTTTTTTTAAGTTTTTAAAAACTTATTTATTTTGAGAGAAAGAGACAGAGAGAGAGAGAATGAGGTGGGGGCAGAGAGAGAAGGAGAGAGAATCCCAAGTAGGCTCCACACTGTCAGTGCAGAGCCTGCTATTGGGCTTGATCTCATGAACCGTGAGATCATGACCTGAGCAAAAATCTAGAGTCGGATGCTTAACTGACTGAGCCACCCAGGTGCCCCTCCAAGTCTGTTTGACACCAAAGCCCAGGCTTTATCCACTCTGCTGAGGTTCCCTGGGTGGCTTAGTCAATTGACTGTCCAACTTTGGCTCAGGTCATGGTTTCATGGTTTGTGAATTTGAGCACCATGTTGGAGAGCCTGCTTTGAATCCTCTGTCCCCCTCTTTGTGTCCCTCCCCTGCTTGTGCTCACTCTCTCTCTCTCTCTCTCTCTCTTTTTCTCAAAAATAAACATGAAAAAAAAAAGAATGAATTACAGCTACTGATGGATTGACTGCACCCAGTGAACGTAAGTTTCAGGCAAGATGCTACTACTCATAGGACTAACGTGTGAAGACATTTTATCTTCAACTGTAGAACAAAAGTTTGTGTCCCAAATTAAAAGGACAGAGGCAGCAGGAAGGAGGGACTGGGTGATAGAACGGTTGAAACTGTAGAAGGCCAGTTGGATTGATTATCTTTTTAGTATTGACTGGAGTAGGTGATCTGAAAAGGTCTATAGGCTCTGACCCACTTCTTCCAGAGATCTGGGCGGAGGACCAGCTCAGGGCTGCCCGGGCCCCCTGCCAAACCTATTTTCAGAACTTGCACATATTTGGCCAACTTTCTTATCAACTTACCCTGTGGCCTGGAACCCCATGAGACCTAAGACAGATGCGTACTTGGACACTTTTCCTCCTGAGTCCATCCTCTGTCCTCCCTCTGAACCTTTCCCCTTCCTCCGGCCTTTTCCTCAACTAGACCATGTGACACTGCTGCTAACAATAACAGCAAACACTTCCATTTATATTTACTATCCAAACACTCAACACATCTCAACTCCTTCAATTCTATTTTCCTAAGCATCGTAGAATTTTTTCCTTAATAATCCTCTCTTTGCTGTCATCCCAAAGTGCATTCTTAGGTTCCTTGTCATTTCTTACTTCTGATAACAATGTTTTTGACAACAAAGCATGTCACTAGAGTGAGTCCTTTGTCAACAGAGGTACAGTGTTGACCTCTCTCCCAAATTCTTCTGTCACCCCTGCTTTGCCCCTCTGCCCTTCCACTCACCTCCCAGGCACCCTGCGTTACATGTGTCACATTTTCCAGGCCTTTCCAGGTGCTTGCCTGTGAATTAACTTCTAGATTCTCCCAATACCTGTTTTTCCTCTCAACCACGTACTTTCAGTATTGAGACTTGTCCCTCAAAATTAGCTCCAAATGTTGCTCTTCCTATTTATTTATCTTTAAGGGGTAAGGTCAGCTGCCCTGAAACCTGACGCTTGCCACAAACATGGTCTCCTCTTCCAGCTAGCTCTCTGGCTCTGCTCCTGACTAACATGTAAATTGGGAATGACCATAAAGTAGTCACAGTTGTACCCCCACACCCTGCCACCCTTCACACTGAGGTAGGTCCACGGGCCACATTGAGGCTGCTCCCTGTCTTCTCCACTTCCCTTCCACACTTTTGAGAGAAAAGGAAAGCACCCAACAGACTTCCACGGACCTTGCAGGGCCAAGGGATGAAACAAAGAAAATAGCTTTACCGCACACCCTAAGTCACTGTGAAACACATGCCATCATTCTCTTGGTTTTGATAAGTAGGAGGTGCGCTTAGATTAGGGGTCATAAATTTGGGCACTGAGAGGAGACGACTTAGATTTAATAGAACAAACTGCTACATGAAATCTGTCTTATTAAAGTTAATTAAAGGAAGTGGAAAATGTCATCTATTACCAGAATCTAGCTCTCTGAGGAAGAGCCTGTGAATACAAATTTACAAATGTATGTACAGATTTGGTTGTAGGTACTCTCTAATATGTGTGTAGAGATATAGCGTGTCTGTATTTATATACAACGTCTTCTGATTCAAAACAATGAGACCCAGAAGCATTTTTTTGACTTGTTCATTTATTCCAAGAACATTATATAAATATAGGATCAAATAACATATCATTGTGTGTTCAATGTATACTATTACTGTAAAGACTCAAAATGCTTCCAAAAAGGTAAAGTGGGTTTTGCATATAGTCTGTCATGAGTTTTGTATTTACATCAAGCTCTTTATTTTTTATCTTCAGAACTCACCAACTGAATGGATACTGGCTTACACTGCTTACTCCCATGGCTTTCAGAGAGCTAGGGCCAAGACTCAGCTAGGACTCCTCCAAATAGTTTCTGCTTCTAAAGAGGGCTAAGCTCTTGGGGTGCAGGAGCTCAAAAAACAATTAATGGTGAAGAGAGAAGGAAAACAGGAGCTTCTTCAACTGAGTTGCCTAAACCAAAAACATGGCTTTTGAACCATACTGAAAAGTTTGCCTATCAAATCACTGCCTATTCTAGCCTAGAATATTAGCAAAAGTGTTAACATAGATCTTAATTGCTATAAGCTACATGAGAAAGAGTTTGTTTATTTGTTTATAAAATCAGGAGCCAAGGCGATGTCTTGAATGGCATGAGGGCACTGCCAGCGGATGTGGTATGTGGTAGGCTTTAGCCATTTGTACTGCCAGCTGTATTTTTACATTCTGGAGGTAGCAGCACAAACTGAGATGACCGGCTTGAAAAGCATTTTGCCAATATGTCCTAAGAGTCACAAGGCTTTTATCCTGTCCTTTGACACAGAGAGTATTAGTCTTTTGAGAACTAATCCAAACAGAATGGAAAACCAAATGCATGGTTTCCATTGCATCTTTACTTTCCAAAACAACATCTTGGCCTTAAACTGGAAAGTTCAGGAATAAGGAAATGGTTAAGTAAATGAGGTACAACTGCTGTGTGAAAGACGATGCAGCCATTGAAGACATAGTAACATCCAAAACAGAGCTTCGAAGGTACGGCTTCCTTACTGAGCTACTGTCGCTCATCTGGTATGGGTTCCTTACTAAGCTACTGTCCCCGGTCTGGGAACCCACATTGCTCCATGGAGCCGGGAGCTGGAACTTTGCAAACTACATTTCTGCTATGCCTGCTGGCTCCCTATTAGATCCCAATAGGGGGCCCTGGAGGGAGCATGAAGGCAAGAGTGGGGAGAAGGGCAGGAGGCTTCCCTAGTGCTTTCTGTCTCATCAGTTACCCCACCATGGCCCTGCACTCTGGACAGTGGCAGTTGATTTCACCAGCAGTTGGCTCTAGTTTCTGATTGCCCATGCCCATCACCCCTCCTCTCAGAACTATGAGTGTAGCCCTGGTGGGATGCCCTCCCTGAGGTCTGAG
Source organism: Cryptoprocta ferox (assembly GCA_028646485.1). Taxonomy (NCBI): domain Eukaryota; kingdom Metazoa; phylum Chordata; class Mammalia; order Carnivora; family Eupleridae; genus Cryptoprocta; species Cryptoprocta ferox. The sequence continues at coordinate 105,921,597 of CM053571.1, read as the reverse complement.
TCCCAGTTTTGCCACCCCTCCCCCAAACTTCTAGGTTCTGATTACCGTGACCCCTTCCCTTTGTTCCTTCAGCCCTTGGGGTAGTAGCTGCTTCCTGCACTGATCATGTCTGTTTTATTTCAGAGTCTCCTTTATGTGTCTTCAGTGCCCCAATACCTGTTTAACTAATTTCGTATATTAAATCTTCTGGGCTAAGTTATTAGTGTTATTTCTAGTTTCCTGACTAGTTAGAAAAATCAGGGAATACAGTCGTATGTATACTGAACGCAACCATATGAAATTATGTAAAAACAAATGTACAAGGAAAAGTGTTGGAAATTTACCAAAATCCTAATAGTGGTTGTATTAGAGAGTTAGTCTTAGGAGTGATTTTTTTTTCCTCCCTTCATCCCTATTTTCTAGATTTCTTGGTAATGTGGTTACATTACTTTCATAGTAAAAATATACATTTATATGTGGATGTAAGAAAGAGAGAATTTGATTCCCAGTGAAAGAGTATGTAGCCTAAAGAGAGCTTGGCCTGTAAAACAAGATGAATTATAATCTGAGTAATGAAAAGTGATTGCAAATGTGACCCGGATTCCACTGGGATATCTTTTGAAAAAGAGGAGCGGTACGGGAAGACTAGAGTGAAGCCAGTTATGTCACAGCTCTCCGAGAAGGGAAAATGGTATATAATTCCTAAATAACAAAACGAGAAGGTTGATGTGACTCTCCAGCAAATTCAACAGCAGGCTATTACACAGAGGACTAAAGAACACTGAGAGGAAGCCTGGATTTACAGAGATCATATTATGCCAAATTCATTTCACTTCCTTCTTTGTTGATCCTATATTTATTTGCTTGTCTATTCATTCATTCATAAATAAACATTTATTACATACCTACTATGTTCTAGGAACGGTCTTGTGAAGAGAGAAAGATGAGCTTCTAGTGAGACAGACAGGTATGTGACATTTAGATGCTGTTGACATATAGCCTAGGAAACAAATCAGTCTAATTTAAGCTTTTAATTTTGTCCAATAATATGCAAAACAGACATCTGTACTTCATACCTGAGCCTCACACAACCCTGCCCTCCACCCCCACTTCTGTAGGGAGGATTAGATTACAGGGACTGAGGATGACTAGGAAGAGTTTTTGGGATACGGCAGAGATTGGCATGGGTGGGAGGAAGGGAAGGTTCAGGGGTGGGGTGGGGTTAGGCACCATCTGGCAGCCAAAACACATAAAACCAGGCGGCATATGTTTTTCACACTTGCTCATCACAGCAGGGGCCATCAATCATTCTAAATAAGATGTCTGCTCGTTCTCTTGATTTCACATGAATCTTGAATGGTCCACTTATCAGATTCTCTTAATTCTTCCTTAAAGTTGCAGTGGTCAAATGCATTTACTCTCCAGTAATTAACAGATTTTGTTCTTTAAGAATGGGACTCACTCCATTTTCAATAAGGACATTCTTGCTTTTTTGGTTTTCTTTCTGATTTGGTTGTCCTCATTGATTTAGTATACATAGGACATCAGAGTAGGGGGATATTTTGTCCATACTATGATCCTCTATTCTCAGCTCTAGACTAAAATTTACTAGCTTTTTTTTTTTTTTGGCACCTCTGTTGTATGCATACATCTTAGCTAAAATATTCTAAAACTCCATTATAATGATGGTTGAGAGGGCAAGGCTAAAACCTCTTAGAGGCTAACCCATATACAGAATTTCATCTCTATCATTTTCTCCTCCAATGACAAAGAAGTCATACCCATAAAAATTACAAGCCATTTGGAAATGAACAAATAGTGAAGGTTTCCCACAATTAGCAATGGAGGGTGTGGGAGAGAAAATAAGGGAGAAGGTTTGGCTGAGCATGACACTTGGTAATTAATAGGGATTTTACTTTTTTGCAACGGCTAAATTGATAAGACTACATCAAAATGCTCTTCTCTAAGGTAGGCAAGATTCCCAAGCACATCTTGGTGATAAAATGTGGTAAAAGACTCTAGTGGAAGATCAAGAAGAAAACGGTGAGCATCAGGGCAGATGGGCAGAGGAGTGGGGGTGGGTGTAAGACTGAAGGTTGGGGGCTAAATCATGGCTCCATATTACCAACCTTAGCATTAAACAACAAAACAACAAATAAGTCATTTATACCCCACCGTATTTCAAAACATATAAGGTGACCTATTAAAATGTCTGCAGTACAAGAAGAGAAAGTAAGAGCGAGTAAGTTATGAACATGGGGTGAATGAGTAAGTTGTGAACATGGGGCAAATGAGTAAGTTGTGAATTAGGGTAGATAGGAAAAATAAGATTAACCCATGAGTAAGGTTGATCCCAAATCAATATTTGTTGAAGTAATATACATAAATATTTATAGGCATTCCTGTGCATTTCTGGAAAATGGACTACAAGTTCAGTTCCAAGTTTCAGGCACACATTTAAAAAAAAGAGACCTCAGATCAATTGTCAATTACTTAACTACTTAATTAATTTACTTAATTATTTAATTAGTTAAATACACAAGCCAATTGCCCAAGTAAAGCACAACTCCTCCCAGGATTGATACTCGAGGGAATTTTTTTCCCCATGGGTCTTCATAAAGAAAGCCCTAAGTAATATGTGATAAGTCTCCCACTGCCTTTGAAAGTGAAAAAGGCAATGAGTGTTGTGAAGATGTTTCCTCTATCAGATGTCAAGAGGGCTGAGTCCACCCTGCTAGTCCCACAACAGTGTTCACACCAAGGCTGTCATCCCTCGAGCTACCACTGCCAGTCAGTGACCGGGCACAGTAGAGAGGGAGGTGCCAACCCATTTCCATAAGAGGCAAGATCCTTGAATGGTCTTCCATAGGTCTGGCCAAACCTTTCCTAGAGCTGTACAGGGTCTGAGAGTCTTCCACCCTGACCTTCCTTCCTTTCCTTTCTCCTTTCATAGGTGTCTGACCTGCACTGGGGTCTAAGGATTCTCCCTGCCTCCTCCCTCCTCTTTGTTCTCCATGGGTACTCCCCCCAATAAATCTCAGTACCTGCTTTTCAGAGGAGCTAACCCACGTGCATTGATGATTCGAGTTACTGTGACAGCCCTGTTTACAAGGAGTTTATGTTCTAGTGGCAAAAGGCAGTCTATAAACAAGAGGACAAATATGTAACTGAAGTGGTTTTCATATGGTGATTAATACCCTAAAGGAAACAAAACAGAGTGAGATGATAAGAATGAGGGGAAGTCTACTCTAGATCAAACAGTCAGGAGTGGCCTCATTTATTAAGCATGTAGCTAAATGAAGGAGGGCTGTGTAGGGGAGCCATGGGGACAAAAGGTTTGGGTGTTCAAGGACTGAAGGGGGTCGTGTATGGCTACTGGAGAGACAGATCAGAACAGTTGAAAGGGGCTCATGTCAGCACTGCAGGCAGGGGTGAGGCAGGGGTTCCTGAGAAGGAGCTCAAATTTTATGCTAAGTGTGACAGGTAAACTAAAAGAATATCTCTAATTTTAGGGGCCTTTCGGACCTCCTAAAACTTATCCATAGGATATAAAATCAAATTTTAAGTGGAAATGCATATGTGTTAGGCAATTTTCCATAAATATCATCCCTCCTTTTAACAAATAAAGTTTACTACTTTGAAAACATGCTATATCTTTACTGTAAATAAAAGTGTTAAATATACAGAAAAATACAAAGAAGGTAAAATCATCTTAAATTGCACTACTTAGAGGTGACTGTTGATAATATTTGGCTAAACACCCTCATGTTATTATTTAACATTCTCATGATAATTTCATATTGATACAAGTACATGCACATGTATACTTGTATATATACTACATACATTTATTTACTATATCACTCCTCAACATGTTTTGGAAATATAAAATATTTCATTGATTCTAAAATGCATTTTTATTAATTTTTAAGTGTTTATTATTTATTATTTATTTTTGAGAGAGAGAGACAGAGCTCAAGTGGGCAGAAAGAGAGAGGGAGACACAGAATCTGAAGCAGGCTCCAGGCTCTAAGCTGTCAGCACAGAGCCAATGCGGGGCTTGAACTCAGAAATTGTGAGATCATGATCTGAGCTGAAGTCGGACGCTTAACCAACTGAACCACCCAGGCACCCCTCTAAAATGCCTTTTTTGAAAAATAATTTGCACCCCTGGAATGGGACTGCATCTGAACAAATTGTGATGCCTGGTCAAGCAGCCATTGCAGGAACATTCACAAACTGGTCAAAACATGCGGAATGGGTGTTAATGGCTTAGGAGAAAATTCATGAGCAAGAGGTGAGTTTTCTTTTAACACTGGTAACAGAAAAGGAGGGAGGATTGTGGGAGGTTTGTTGGAAGTAAATCCAAAGTGGTTTATCAATATTCCCCAAGCACAAGTCCAAAATTGGCCAATTCTGCATAACTGCAAAGCCAGGTGAGGACCCCAATGCCTTTCTCTCTTTCATGCATTTTTAAGAAACTCAGTGTCCAGACACTCTTTGATGGCATCAAAAAATACATGGACATTGACAAGTCTGAGTTAATATGCATTCAGAAGAGTTGGACTCTAAATATGAAGTTCCAGAAACATATTAATTTATCATGCTTATATTTTTCTTTCATGTATGCATGAGAGTAATATATAAAAATATGCCAAGTGTAAAAGAGCTAATAAGTATAAAGTAAAAATTCTAGATAATAAGAAAGAACTGTGTCTTTTAATTGACAACACTAATTTTTCTTAGTATCATAAAATAATGATGCATTTTAAAAATGACGGTACCTCAGATTTGATGAAATGCAATAGACTCTCCTTCTTCCATTTTAAGGTTGTTTCATATTCCACTGGGTATTATATTCCATAATTGATGGGACCAGCCCTCTGTTAATGGACATTTGGGTCATTCCAATTTTTCACTGTGATAAACAATGCTGCAGTAAATATTCTTGTGCATACATCTTTCACACTTGCGTGATTTTCTCTTTAGGGCAATAAACCAAAATTTTGAAAAGTGTCAAGTAGCAGGGATATTAAAATGATACACCCTGACTGGTTGTGCCTGAGCTGCCACCATTCCAGGATGTCAGTGAAGGGCAGACTCAGAACTTGAATAGTCCGTGAGCTATGGCAGGGGGCGGTTGTGAAAACCCAGGATGTGGATCAGGGCTTGCCCTGCCTGGAAGCCAGTCCACTTGTTTTTGGAGTAGACTAAGCGGGGGAAACTTTGGGCAGGGAAAACTACCTGGCCATTCATTCATTGCTACTCTGTGCCAGCTATTGTGACAAATGCTAAGTGACAAGACAGAAATGGTCCCTGTCCTGTGACAGATGACTATACCATGTAAGCCATGCTAAGAACTTTGAATTTGATCCTCCAAAGTATTTTGTTTTGTTTTTTAACCCCAAAATCCTTTAAAGACTTGAAGCAGAGAAATGTCACAATCAGATTGATTTAGTTTCTCTGAATCAAAATGCTTGACATTTGATAAAGTTGAACAGGTGGCAGGAACGGGAGCCCACCATTGGGACCCATCTGTCTGAAGGCAGGGAATCTTCCTGGAGCTTTTGAACCAACTGTAATATATGGGGAAATGTTGCTGAGACCTTTAGAAAACCGAGGTGGGAGGTGAGGAGCTCCTTCTTTTTCACAATCCATCACGTCTGAGTGCAGCTGATCTGGATTTGGAGAGCTCGAAAAAGAAGCCTTCCAGATGGCCTGCAGGATTGAGTCGCCATGACATCCCTTATATTTATTCCTTGGTTAACTTGGCCCTACAACCTCTTGTCCCTGACTCTGTATACACTGCTCTTCTTACCTGGACAACTCTTCTTCCTCTTGGTCTGGCTAACTCGGTCTGATCTTGAAGTCTCAGGTGTAATGCCATTTTGTCCAAGAATCCGCCTCCTAAGCTAGGCCAGGTGCTGGTACTATGTCTCCTTTGGCACAGTATGTCCTCTATCACTATTTACTTAGCACACTTCAGAAAACTTGCCTCGAGGGCCACCACCTCTATAGTTGGGCAGGTCATGCCCTGCAGTGGGGCACCCTTTATATTGTACTATATGGGAAAAGTGTGCCCTGATATTGTCCAGTGCATACTCTGTGTGGCTGTACACATCTTCCCTGATTGCTTATTTTACTATATGTCTTCCCCATTAGATTGTCAACTCAGAAAGTCCTGGACCATGTCTCCTTGCTCATGATTTTATTCCCAACACACAGCACAATTGCTAGTAACTATTAGTACTTAAGGTTTTCTTTTTTTTTTCTTATTTATTTATTTATTTATTTATTTATTTAGAGAGGTGGAGGGGGGTCAGAGAAAAAGGGAGAGAGAGGAACCCAAGCAGGCTCCACACTGTCAGCTCAGAGCTTGATGCAGGGCCTGATCCCATGAACTGTGAGATCATGACCTGAGCCAAAATCAAGAGTCACATCCTTAACCAACTGAGCCACTCAGGAGCCCCTACTTATTTTATTTTTTTATTTTAGAGAGAGAGAGAGAGGCAGAGAGAGAGAGAGAGAGACATACACACACACACAGAGACAGAGAGAGAGAGAGAGAGAGAGAGAGAGAGAGAATCTTAAGCAGGCTCCATGCTCACAAAGAGCCAGACACAGCTCAATCCCATGACTGTGGGATCATGACCTGAACCAAAATCAAGAGTCTGACGCTCAACTGACTGAGCCATCCAGGTGCCCCAGTACTTAATGTTTTCTAATTAAAATAACAAATCTATCCTTGTTAATACATATAACCTTCCCACTTGGATTTATCAGACCTAATGTTTTCTAAGGCAATGTGTTTGTAATTAGACCTACATTGGTAAGATCCTCACCGGTATCTTTCCATCTTTGTTTTATATCCTGCTTGCATTAACATGACCAGAATGTTTCCTTCTCTATTACTTAATAACTTTTATCAAAATCCTCACTGGAAGGGCAAGCCTCACAATTGCACGAACATGAGCTAAGACCAGTTTTAAGGACTCAGCAATTCACTGACAGAGGATGAAAGGAGAAAATTCTCCTTTAAGGGAGCTGACACCAGTCTAATGGAAAAAGGTCCACCCAACAACATAGGCTTCCCCCTCGGTGGGTCCCTCACCTCCCCTCTTATAAGGGAGTCTAGCAAATGAAATCTTTCCCTGGGCACATTGCTGGTAATAGGAAGAATAGATATGGAACAAGCAACCAGCGCTCATGATGCAAACTCTAAAAGAAGTTTCTGTCAAATATTGAAATTAAGGCAATTAAGCACTTTCTACTCACTCAGCTCAGAATACCTACCTATATACATAATTTTGGAGAAAATTTCCATCTTGGTGAACACAACTGTCTTGGAAACAGTGACCCCGAAGGTAAATGATATATGGAAACAGAAAAGATAATGTGCCCCATTAAAAGGACAAGGTAAGAATTCAGAAAAATCATGTCCTGTTTCCTCCTATAACTCAAGCAAGCTACTTTTATAGTTTAAGCAAACTCCACTGTCATTCTCCCCCTCATGCCACACCACCCCAAAAAGCCCTGTATATAGAACACCCATGAAGAAGAGGAGAAGAGCATCTGTTAAAGGAAACTTCCAAACGTTGGTTTGGAGAAAGTGGCAAGATGCTCAGTGGGTTAGATGGCACCTAGAAATATGAAACTATGATTTGCTGACTGAGGTCCCAGAAAATAGATTTGTTGGCTAACAGCCAGAGGAGGAGAAGTATGGAAACATAACAAATTCTTGGAGGGTTTTTTTCATGACTAGTCACTTGCCTGGCTATAGAACCAAACCCTTTGTAGTCAACCCATGTCTTCAAGGACTCAACAATGGATAATGAAAAGTGTTTATACATTTGAAAAGTATGAAGAATAATCTGCAACTAAGAAACACACAATGAAAACGATCTGAAATAATACATGTTTGGTAGAAAACACGTTAAAGAAGTGTGTAAATATGTCATTATTTGCAATATAATTGAAGAATGTTTCCTTCCATCTGAAATTAAATTTTGCAATTTAAAACAATCTGATGAAAAGGACATTTATTCAATAAGAAAGCTATTTCTTTGCAACATTAATCATCTTAAACTCATGGTCTCTCCATGGGGATAACCCCACTTTGCTTTTCCATTGATATTATCTTTAATAGGTAACAATTGCTAGAGTTGTATCTTTGTATCCCCACCGATATTATGAGATGGAACCTAGGAATATGATGGACTTTATGACTTCCCTACGGGCGCCATAATCACCAAGCAATGGCATTTGCTTTGAGTGCAATGAAAACTACCTTAATGAAAATAACCAGGCTGCAGTGTACCTGAATGCTGATGGAATTCAAGGAAAAAGACTTATTTATGAGCCACTTACATAATTGGAAGATTCTGACTGACATTCACTACCATAATGATGACAGACTTAATTCCAGAATTTCACATAACAGTAACATGTTGAGAAAAATGAATAATCCTTACTCTTTTAGACACCCAGCTATGCATTAAATACTTTTAATAATACTCTTAAATCTAACACTATTTAGAGTTATCAATTGAGTCTTTGCTCTGGCAAAAACTGTGTCACCAGGGGAGTTCTTTATGCATCTGACCGTCTTTGTGCATAGTGAAATACACATTTGCTACATATTTCAGTATTTTCCCTTTTCTCCCACAGCAGAGATGGCACACAAATGGCGCCAGACCTTGTCCTTTCATGGCAGACATCACTAATCAATCTCTCACACATGTTGGCTGAGCCCAGACCAGCTTTCTCAAGATACCACTTCTGTGAACTGCCCAGTCGGTGCTTGGATGAGACCCATTTGTTATTCCTATCCCAGAAAGTGACTCTACATACCTGGTTTAAAAGGTTAGCTAAGTTCCATATATTCAACTGTATATGAAATCCTTTTTTATTGCTATCAAAAATAGGTTTCTCCATAGGCTATTGTGAAATCAGATGTGATGTAAATGTAACTAAAACACATCAGTCTTTTAGGCTCACACATGTAGAAGATAAAATATGATTAAAGCAACAGTCTACTAATTTATAAAAGCCTGAGACTTTTTATAAATATATTTTTATATGATGGGGTAAACCTGAAAGTACAATAAGTTATTGATTGGTAAAATATTGTTATCTGAGAGACTGATTACACTTTAACACTGACCTTTTGCTACAGTGGTAGCCACCATAGCATCACACACCTTCAAAAAATAATCTTATGTAGGAAGTTTTGTTTATGTTCATGTAAACCGTGAAGTGATTTTGTTACTAAGGTAAGTCAAATCAGCCAAAACATAGCTTCCGGTGCATTGTACCGTCTTTGTCCCCAAGTCCATTCTCAAGCAGTCTTCCCTCGAAAGAGTAAGGTCCAGCTCTAAACAGCCATCAGCCGCAGATGCTGGGATCGTGATTTCTTTCCATCAGAATAGCCGAATCGAAAGACCAAGGTTACTGAAAGCTTACTCAGGCGGCAGGGAAATAAACCCAAATATGACAGGAAGATTTCTCAGCTGCTTCTTCCATCCTTCACCTGGGGGCCGTTTGCTTCCCGTGATGTGAACGAAGCTGGCAGGCAGGAGCCCCGCACAGCTGCCTGCTCCCCGCAGCCTGCCACGGGCAACCTGCTGCCGACTGTCCCACTGTGTCCTCTTCTCCTAACCATCTCTTCTCTCTTGGATCCCAGGAAGCAACGACACAGACAAGGGAGACATGATGTGTTCACTTCAGGAAAGGACTTGTGTGAAATGGAAAGGCAAAAATCTATCGTATACGCTGGATGTAAGGCACCTGGGTGGCTCAGTCAGTTAAGCTTCCAACTCTTGATCTCAGCTCGCGCCTTGACCTCATGGTTTGTGAGTTCAAGCCCTGCCTGGGGCTCTGCACTGACAGTGTGGAGCCTGCTTAGGAATCTCCATCTCTCCTTCTCTCTCTGCCCCTACCCCGCTCGCTGTCTCTGTCTCTCAAAATAAATAAATAACTAAAAAAATTTTAATAAAAAAAGGTGAAAACAAAACACAAAGCTTCTTTCCAATTGCAGTCAAGTTGGGAGCTAATTCAAGTTGCTGACTACTCCCTTCTCTACTCCAGGAGCATGAAATCACCTGAGGGCAGAGGACCCTACCCCCTGTCCCAGGTATGTGGCAAAAACAGCTGTCAGGCCAAGCTGACAGGATTGTCAAGGGAGAAGGAGCCCGAGGTGGGGGTCAGCCCACCCACTTGCACTGGTGGGGGATTTCGAGGGATGTGGCATGTTTTCGTACTTGTGTGATGGGGTGACAATGCTCTCACTGCTGGCCTAGAAGCACTAAGAGAGAGAAGAGGGGAAAGAAATGACGTAATGGATGTGTAAGTGCCGTGTCATTCCGAAGAGTCCCCAAGGAGCTTCAGCAGCGTTGGTAATTTTTATTATTGTCATCCTCATCATCTTCTGTCTGTCTGGGAGACGTCAGAACAGGCAGCTCTTTCTTTGGATTCAAACAATATGAAAGAGACTTAAATAAGGTGCAATATTGTCAAACTCACCTTTTAGTTGATTTCCAGGTATCGCCTACCCCTGGTTTTCAACCCTGGCTCAGCATTCAGAATCAATTGTAGGCTTGGATGTTTTAAAAACATACTTGTTTTTTTTTTTAAACATATCAATATCGTGCACGAGCTTTATCCCAGGACTGGATGGGACCCAGTTGTTTCTATTTTTAAAAATTCTCCCAGTAATTCTGATGCCTAGCCAAATGGGAGAACCATGTGCACATGGTAATCCAGGGCGATTATAGCCCCTCTCATTCCCCTGAGGCCCCAAATTTCTTCCAAGCACAAGTCTGGGTAGAATGGACAGCGATGCCATAAGATTCCATTGGCAGAGAATTTTCTTCTTTTTTTTTTTAAGTTTATTTATTTTTTTTGAGAGAGAGAGGGAGAGAGAGAGAATCACAAGCAGGCTCCGTGTTGTCAGCGAGGAGCCCGATGTAGGACTCGAAATCAGAAACCGCGAGATCATGACCTGAATGGAAATCAAGAGTCGGACACTTAACCAACTGAGACACCCGGGCATCCCAACAGAGACTTTCCTTCTGCCTTGGCCTCTCTCTCCTTCCATTTCTCACCTTTTCAGGATGAACCGGTGACCTGACTAATCCAAATATTTCTCCTGCCTCCTCTTTCTTTAATTAATCCTGACGACGAGTTGGAACAGGAGCCACCTGAAGTGAGATGCTGGCTCCATTTCTCAGCATCTAATATCTGATATAATCACAATGTATAGTGTAATGGCTAATGAAACCCTGAACAAAATTTATTATACTAAAAGATATAAGTGTGCATTTAAAATAAGTGCCTGAAATTACATTTTGCTGAATTCCAATTTTAAACTCAGCATTGAATTTATGTTTTTTTGTTTTTTTGTTTTTTTTGTTCCAGGTAATGACTGTATTAGCAAAGCATGGATACTTTGATTCCTACTAATCCATTTCTCTTGGGTTAAAATACTTTATTATTTTAAATTGTTTCTCTCAAACCTACCCAGTTGTTGGTGTGTGTAATTGTGACAGGGTTAATTCTAATCAGCTCAATTCTAGACAAAGATTTTTGTGACTCTGTAAATCCTTTTTTTTTCTTTTTTAAATCTCAGAGCCCAGTTTAAATTAAATTAATCTTTACAAACTTTTACTATTAAAATCTTCTCAGGTTGGTACAGGTAAGACCATCAAACTGATTGCTGACATCTAGAATGTTGTTGTTCTTTTCATTTCCCTTAAGTTTTTCAGCACATTCATACAGTAATATTTCCCAGCTGGTAAGGGACCCAGCTTCTGGAAGAGGGAAAAGCAAGAAACACAGACTAGCTCCCCAGCTGCATGTGATTACGTTATTCCCAATTCACAGGAAATGAACAATCATTTAGTCTTGACAGGTACATCCAGAAACTCACTGTCTTCCTTTCAACCTGAAAAAAAAAATCAGGGTCTGCAGAAGTGAAGCATTAGCCTTTAAAGTATGCTTCATATTTTTTGCCAATGTTATGAGGATATCTTGTGAAAGCTTTTGAAAACACTCTGGGAAAATGCTGCCAACGGCCTTAGAAACCTGGGAGGAAGAAAATAATCATCCAAAATACTTTCTGTTCATGAAGATAGGTAACTTAGCGGTCCCTTGTGAGCTGGTGAAGTTTAGACATATGTGATGGTAATTGGGGTGTGACCCAAATGGCCTTTCTAGTAGACTATTAAACTTAACACAAAAGCAAAGATGTCAGCAGTAAATGGCCCTCTGAACCAGTTCTAGGATGAACTAAAAGCAATTACAAATATGTTAGGAAGGTTTTTTTCTCCCCTTTATCCTGATGGATTTGTCCCTCGATTGAAAATATTTCCATTTTCTGAACACAGTTTTCCAAAGGAGAAATGCAATCAACACGACCTAATACTCCCATTCATCTTGCAGTTTAACATTCACCAAGCACTTCCGGGGCCATTACTTACTCCTCACCACTGTGTGTAATGGAGGCCGGCCTCCATTTTACAGATGACAAAACAGAGACACCAGGGAGGCTTCGCAGGCAGGCAGCCTGGAGTCGCGTTTCCCTGGTGGGAGCGTCAGGACAGACAGCTGGGTCTTTTGGCTCCTTGGCCAATACTGTTTAGTCTATCTAGCTGAGGATTTTAAAACATTTACTTCAGCTTAACTCACTTTGCCCCCTATTATGGTCCATTTGTGTACGTCAGTCTTTATCTCTGGACCTGAGTCAAGCTTCACCCCTTCTCTCATCTCCTCTTGTTTCAGAAGGAAAAAAAAAAAAAATCAAAGCCTAAATACGGAACACATGTGCTTCTCATCTGGGCTGTTTAGAGGGATTGGGGGAAATGAGAACTGTCATTGGCTCTTTGTCCTGATGTTTTGGCATGCCCTCACACCTGGGTCCCCCTGGCACTGCTACTGGCCCCCGTCTGAGCTGGCCGTGCTTAGGATCCATGTCCACGGTGTGCCTTTACTCCACTTTCAGCATTTTGGCTTCTCTGTGTTTTAGAGGCTTGCTCTCCCAGTCCATGCAAAACCGACTCTTATCTCTATTTATGGTAGACTTGGAGGTGTGCGGTGCGAGGCTAGTAGACACTTTTCGTGTAAGGGCCTGGAATCCGCCACCACCTCTCCAACTGGACTGCAGTGGGCAGCCATGACTCACGGTGAGGTCATGCATTCCCAGGCAAAGTTTATAGTAACCAGGAGGCTTAGCTATTTGCAGGTGCCCTACATACTGAGCATACTAATTCTAACCCACCTCCATGTTGCCCTGGCATCTTTTGAAGTAGAACTTCATGGGGTGAACAGGAAGACTACAACATTTTTATTATAGTTGGCTTCCTTTGCTGAATTAGCATTTATATTTTCCCAGTAGAAATCCCCAAATTGAAAATATAGAGGTGTCAGCTAACACCACTTTAGTTAAGGTTGTGTCAACATTTCCTATAAACCTTGTTTTTCTAGGGTTTATAACTAGACCATAAAAATTTGCTCAGCTCTGAAACTTGGCATAGAGAGTAAACCTGGGAGTGAATTTTGCAGAATCTGAAGAGGGAAAAATAAGTTCAGCTGTTTGGAACATGTGCCTGTTCTAAAATGGAACTGATTTTCAGATGCATTTTCTTTTTCGTGTGACTCAAACGGAACTTCGGTTTAAAAAAAAAATGAACGCCTCAAGATTCTTTCATTAATATGGGCTAATTGCACTTGTTAATTTTTAGAGAAAAGTTAAGGATCGAGGTATTTAACTCAAACCCACTGACTGTGCATCTGCAGGTACCTGTTTTTGCAAAGCAGTTAGCTGTGCATAATAATGTGATTTGGCAAATCGTCTGCACACCTTTTAGTGCAGGAAACAACCAACAGGCTCAGAAGGAAGGGAGCCTTCTGATAAGAAGTTAATGGGCCATTTCAAAATGCTTACTCACTCAGGAGAGCATCCCTTTATTCATCTTTACTCAATCTGTAGTTCCCATTTATTGGATGACCCCAAAAAGCAGTTCATGTAATGTATACAGGAGGAAAAGAAACACTCAGCCCCTCTGAAAACCTACTGGTTCCTGAAAGCGGAGCTAATACTCTGCATCCCTACCAGTTCACTGTCCCTTTTGCTGCCAGGATATTGGTATGTTGGAGACAATTAGTCAACGTGTTGCCATATGCTTGTGATGCCCTGGGCTGCATTTGTCTGTCTCAGGCCATGAGCTCTGGAAAGACGGTGACCACCACCAGTGACAGAACATCATGGAGGAAAGGACAAAAGCGTAGACTCAAAGCCAGCAGAACTGAGTTCTCGTGCCCCCTCTGACCTTTCCTGACTCTGCGGACTCAGACGAGTCAGTCCGCCTGTCTGCCGATGACAACACTCTGCTAACCTAGTAGGCTTATCGAGAGAGTCTACTGAAAGCATGATGTATATTGAAGCAGTTTTTAGACTGTTAAGGGCCATCCAAATGTGAGGTGACGGCATCTGCCTCAGCATCTGATATCCAGGGATGCCTACTTAAATGTTGTTAGTAATGTAAACTTTTAGCTGATTCATGTGGAAAGGCCCTGGGCTTCCCAGCATAACAAGCCACAACAACATGACTCAACCTGGGCTTTATTCCTTCTAATTGCTCTTTTTTTTTTTAAATTTTTAAATGTTTGTTTGGTTTTGAGAGAGAGGAAGAGCAATTGTGTGCCCAGCATTGGGGGTGGGGCAACACAAGTTGGGGAGGTGCATAAAGGGGCAGAGGATCTGAAGCAGGTTCTGTGCTGACAGCAGAAAGCTCATCGCGGGGCCTGAACCCACAAACCGTGGGATCATGACCTGAGCCGAAGTCAGACGCTTAACCGACTGAGCCACCCACATGCCCTGCTCTTTTTTTCACTTACCTGTCACTGACCATTGACCACTTCTTTGAATGGAGAATGTTCCAGAGTCTTGGCTACTCCTTTCACATGGACAACACCCCGGTTTGGCCTGATGCCATCTTTGATGTCACCTCATTCTGCTGCCATTCATCCCACCCCCATCCTGCAAACACAACAACAGATCCTTTTACTAGTGGCACAGAAGCAATTTTTGGTACCTTTGCCCACTCCTCCTGAGGGCTTCCTTCCTCAAGGAGACACATACCACATGTCTAAGGCATAAGTGATCTACATTTGTTGTGGAGTTTTCTGACAGGGGGATCCGTGAAATGTCATCAGCATTGCGAGTCCTCAGAAGGGCCCCACTTGGTTTAATGCTCTGCTGCCAGCATCTTCAAATTTTTAATCCATTTTATTTTTTTTAATTATTTTTCTCTTTGTTAATCAAAACTCCTGTAGAAAATACCAGGAGGCTATCTTCTGAAGGTTCTTGGGCCTCAGACCTTAGGAAGTAGGGCCCCTACGTTCATGGTCTATTTAGGAAAGGACTAGAACAAAGTTCCATGGCCAGGCCACCCTCCGCTTCTCAGATGCCATACTGATTTGCAGGTCCTGTGCCCATGTTTCTAGGTTGAGGCCTGGCCTGTGGACTCACAAGCAAGGTCTGCAGGCCCCAAGCTCGGTCTTCAGAGGTGGCCTCATGGGGCAAGTCTATTCTTGAGGGCAGAGTCTGCTAGTTGATGTCCATCTTAGAGAGCACCACTTGGGGCAGAGCCATAGGAGAGCGGGCTGTGAATGCTACCAAGTAGATAAGGACATCACTAAGTTCCTCTTGAAGGGTTGCCTGTTCTTTTTGGGAAGGGCGGCGGGGGCTTGGGGGCCAGGCTCCTCATCAGGCTTCCACTGAAATAGCTCTGCCCGCTCCCCTACTTCCCCCACCAAGGCCAATAGGAGGTTCTGAGTCCAGTGAAACTGGCCCCAGTCTCATTTAGCAGCAAACTCAGTACAGGGACAGTGGATGTCCTCAAGTGTGGGCACTGGGCTGAAGCCGAAGGGGTCGGGAGAAGCAGTGCCATCTCCCTGTGTCTCCACACATGTCCCCATTTGCCTGAGACATGCCTTGAAATTTGTAATGCATTTTAAACAAGTGGCCCCACATCTTCATTTTGGGCTTGTCCCTGCAACTTCTGTAACAGGTTCTGGTCCTGATCACTTCCTAGCTAGCCCTGAAAGCCTTACCCTGGAACAAGCCTGCTGAGCGCTAGGGCCAGTCCCCACCAGGGCTGAAATTTTTGAGGTCACCTCTCCCAGGCAGTGGAGGGGTTTAGAATGAGTCTTGCTGTCCCCAACCTAGACTGAAGGTTGGCCGTCTCCTGTCCCAGAGCCCCCCACTGGACCCCACGCCTGCAGCCTGTAGGACTCGGTTTCTGCTGCAGGTCTTGGCTGAAATGAGAACCCTCTCAGCTGTCTTGGCAGGAGCTAGACTCCCTGCCTCACATTTCCAGTCACTCTTCCAGAAGCCTGGATGCTAATGTGGGCATTTGTAGTTTCCAGCATGAAAGGGATACTGGGTACCTTGGAGCAGCCTGAGTCTGTAACTGAGGACCATCACTCCTGCATCCGTTTACCCAACCAAGCATACACCAGGCACTACGTGGGCACTGGGGACACGTCAGTAAGATAAACATGTTCCTGCCCCCAGGGACATTTACATTCTAGTGGGAAAAGTCAGCGAACATAATCAATGATATATTTGTGGGTTGAAAAATGAATGGTGCTCTGGAAAAGTAGGCAGCAGCGTCCCTTAAGGAGAAGGGGAGGGGTGGAGAAGGCAGTTTGCATTAGGAAGGGAAAGTCTGAATTTGAAGGGGTGGTGGATGTTAATTTCTGGGGGAAGAGCATGCTGGGCACAGGGTGCAGCAAGTGCAAAAAGGGGGGTGAGCATGGCTGAGGAAGGGGAGGCAGGAGCCCTTGTGGCTGGAGCCCATGAGACAGAGAGGTAGGAGGTGAGGCCAGGAGTGGGGCAGGGCCGGGGGGTGGGGTGTTGTCAGACCAGCTGGGAGCAGCATAGTGACCAGATCTGTTCCAGAGGAATCTCTATGGCTGCTGTTCCAGGCCAGACCATAGAAGGGTGAGTGTGGAAGCATTAAGACCTGTGCTCCTTTGAACATTGTACTCTGGGCTTGATACCTCCCCCGCTCCCCGCTCAGGGGGCCTTAGGGCTGGGTGTGCCCTGGCTCAGTGGGGCCCGAGGCCTCATCTCTTCCAGCTTCTTCCACACAGCCTTACGGGGTGGAGCCCTCAGCTGCATCTAAAGGGAAACCCACCCAAAACCCCGGAGACCCAGGGCCTGGCAGAGCATCCCCTCTGACTAAGGATTTAAACAAAAAAAAAGGAGAAAGAAAGAAACGGTTAGCTCTTCTCCCAGAGATCGCGTACCTCCACCGCTGGGAGGTGTGCAAGCTTCATGCCACCATAGACCCAGCACGTCAGCAAATGCCTCCCCAGCCCTGTTTCCGGCAGCCCCACCCCTACTCTCGGGCTCACGCAGAAGCTTGCTTTCAAGTGAGCCTCCGTGGACATTAACTCAAGTCAGTAAAACACCTTTGCAGCCAGTACAAGAAGCACCCTCTGAGGTCAGAAAGCAGCACAGTCAAGTGGGTGGTTGCTTAATGGGCAGAGAGAGCTGGGCCCATGGGGCACACCTGGCTGGCAGGTCGCTGGTAAGTGGGGACAAAGGTGGCATAAAGGAGGCCTGCCTGTCTCCTTTTGGTTCACTTCCATCATCTTGGTTTGTTTTTTCCAAATATGTCACTGTACATTTTAATGAAGATGAAACCCTTCACGCAGTTCCCAGACTGAGTCTGGAATCAAGTAAGAAAATTGTGAAGGTGTCAATGTGAAAGCACTGTCCAAAAATAAGGTAGCATCATTATCAGGGAAAGCAGACCCCAGTGTTCTCCCTCAGTGTTGGGAAATGTGCTGAATACCTTCCAAACAATTAAATCCCATCAAGCTGTTCACATTGTCATGATTGAATAATGTGCCCAGGCTCTCAAAGCACCTCCTCTCGGGGGCTGCTAGGACCCAGGCTTAGCTACACTTGCCACTTTCTGCAGGGAGATGGGGCTGGATGATGGAATAGGCTGGACACTGGGCTAAAAGTTCAAGCACTCGCTATGTTCTATAACTGGGGATAACTCACTTAACTTCTTGAAGGCTCAGTTCCTCACCTATAAAATGTCCTACCTACATTTCAGGGTTTGGGTAGAGTCCTCTGAAACAATGCATGCGAATCTAATGTAGGGATTGGACAGTACAATGTGATGCCAGTCACTTTAAAGACTAATCCGCCTGCAAATGGACCCACATTATGCCTGTCAGCATCTTGTTCCCAGCAATTCCAAGATCCAAAGGCAGACTGAATATAGATATTTTAGGGACTTCCCTACCTTCTGCTCCTTTTGTTTTGTTCTGTTTTTCAGTTTATTTGTATGGTTAGAAAAAAAGGAAGCCAGGTTGCTGGGTCATTTTGCGCATCAAGGTGTTTGAGAAATTTTAAATGAGAAACACCATGTCGCAGGTCACTGCAGACCCATGCAGTAATGAATAGAAGCTAATGAATTCCATAGATTAGCAGCAACTGAGGAAAAGGAGAAAACAACTCCATAGTTAAAACCTGAATAAATGGTGTTAGAAGAGGGCTGCTTTCGGAAGTGGTAGGGGATTCTATCATATAATAAGGGCCAGCCCACTAATTAGGGTTTAAAAACATTTTACAGAGTAGTTGATCCCCCACCCCCACCAGTTATGAGGTGTTTTCAGGGGCTAGGGGTGTGGAGGATTGACACATGGTCACATCTTGGGACAGTTCTTCCTTGTCGGTGATTGCCTTATCTACAAGCCCGCCAGCATGGCATCACAGAACCGCTGCAGGTAGGACTCACTCAGGGGGCTGCTGGCCACCTTGCTGGCTGAGGGGAGCACCCTGTAAAAGTACTGAACTCTGCAAGGCTCAACTCCTGCGAGCAGGTTAGGAGGTCTTCAAGCTCTCAGAATACCCAGATGAAGAATGGAGAGGCATATTGTAGAATGCATTCACCATGGAGCCCCATTGTCCTGGCTCCCACCCTGGGTCCAGCACATACCATAAAACTCTCGGTTGAGGCACCTGGGTGGCTCAGTTGGTTTAGTGCTTAACTTCAGCTCAGGTCATGATCTCATGGTTCATGAGTTCAAGCCCCATGTCAGGCTCTGTGCTGACAGCTCAGTGCCTGGAGCCTGCTTCACATTCTGTGTCTCCCTCTCTCTTTGCCCCTCCCCTGCTCACGCTCTCTCTCTCTCTCTCTCTCTCTCTCTCAAGTTAAATAAACACTGAAAGAAATAACACCCATGTAATTGCTCAGGGTCCCTGATTCCTCACTTGTGGAAAGGGCGGCAGCAGTGGGGTGGGTGAGTTTTAGAGAAGACATCTTGAGTGCTTCCCTTGTGTCAAGCACCATGCTAATTGCCTTCACACAGGTTATTTTATTTCGTTCTCCAATCACTCTGTGAGCTAGGTGCCAATCCTACCTTCATTTTTCAGAAGAGCCTATGTTTAGCGTCGCCTAAATTGTCCCCGCTCTATATCTTTGGTCTACCAAAGTTCTGCTCTTGGTTAATAAAAATATTTCCTTTCAGTTAAGAATGCCCAAATGGAAATGTCTCCATCTTCCTCAGCATCCATGTGGCCATAAAAGGATTTCCTCTGCATACAGAATTTAGGAGGGATTCCTCTCTTGGGTGTGTGAGGTTATGTTCTGGCTCTGGAAACGAAGGAAGGTTCACTTAGCTAGTAAGTAACATGTTATAAGGTAAGCACTTTACAGGTATTATACATGGGTCATTAAAAACAAGTTTCAGGACAGGCTGGTATCCATCTCCAATTTACAGACCAGGGCGCAGGAAGGTTAAAGTGATAGGTCCGACATCACACAGCCAATTAATGTCAGAACTGGGACTCAGGCCCAGGCAGCTCTTCCTCACTGCCATTATCTGCCACCCTGGAAGGCACTCCACAGAGAGAGCATCTGCGTTCCTTCTATCCCACCTACATTCCTAACTGCCGGGACCCCTGGCTACCCTGGTACTAAAAGGCCCCCCGAAAACGTGTCGCATACATACATCAGAACTGCAGGCCGGATCCAAAATATATGGGGCCCGCATTATGGGGAACAGAGCACAGAAAATTGAAAAAGGTGATCTTTCTGCTTGTGACTTTTAACACAGGAGCAAAAGCTGACTTGAAAATATTTTATTTTCATAATACTTTGCTCGAACTAGCCTATCTCTGAAGGAGGGGTTTATTTTGGGTTATAATAAAGAATATCTTGACTACAAATTTGGTCTCAAGACATCATTTAAAATGAATGTCTGCTCAGATATCCAGAATCAAGACTTTAGTTTCTGGTAGAAAACTGGACACTCAGCTTCCCCTACTAACTTGCCGTCCTCTGTGCCAGCCTTTTAACACTCTCAGAGGGTCTAGTGGCCTAATAAAATCATCACTGTGATGATGTAGTACATACTTATGGAAATCAAGGTGATTTTATTAAGAGACATTTTGCTTTATATAAGGAGTTAGATGGCATAAGTAATTTAAGATAACAAAGGTCTTCATTTTGTCGCAGAATTGGCTCGCACTGCTGATTCAGCTTTGGAACGGGTACATGTTGAACAAGGAAGGCAGGCAGAGGGCATTTGAATGTCACCTGGAGCCCAGGTCGCTCTGAAGTCAATGGGAGTCCTGTCTGCAGAGATGCGCCCCATCATTACGGTGCTAATGGCATTATTTTCTTTGGCCATCAGCCTGTGCTGCCCCAGTCACCACAAAATGCGCTCTCTGGCGCTCCCCTGAGTAAGGGGCCTGGGAAAATTTATCTCCAGCTTCCAAATCAGAATGTTCCAGACCCCCTGTGGCAACTGTGTTTTTCCCAATGCTCTCTTACATGTCAGAAAGTTCTTAGAAAAAGCATTTAATCCCAAGAACAGGAGCAAAGGGAGGGTTTGCCTTCTGGAAAGATCCTGCTTGCTAATGGAAAAGTCGTTTTCAGGCTATGACTGAGCTGGGGCTGGAGACTGTGTCAAACCAGAGGGCATGGGGAATGTCAGGGGTGGGGTGGGGCAGGGGATACCTGGCCTGGGAGAGGCAGGCAGGAGAACGAGGTGTTTATTGAGGTCTGAACTAGAAAGGGTCAGGCAGATGTGGAGGGAGCCATGGCCAGTTTTCAGAGACCAGGCCTGCAGTGGACCAGAGATCAGGGACTCACTGCTGGCCACAGGATTTTATAGAGGGAGTCTCCTCAGTGATCCTGCTGTTCACCCTTTTGTTACGTACCCTGCTCAGGGGAGAAAGCTGCATGTTCACAGGTACCACAGGGGTTGTGGTATGTCCCCTCCTTCTGGGGTTGGGTCCTTACTCAGGGAAGCACTGATCACGTGGCCTTTAGAAAACCACCCTCCACAGCTCTGATAGCCCTGGCAAGGCTCTACTCAGCCAGAGGATCCCCCAGGCCTGGAAAGAAACTGTAGGGAAGATGGATACTTCCCTCTCTTCCTCTCAAGGTAAGAGCTAACCTTAGGACAGAACAGTCTTGAGAGGACAGGTAGGTAAGTCAGGCCTGTCAGGAAGATGGCCCTCCTTTCCCAAGCTTTATTCACCAAGGGCTCCCAGGGCTCCAGGTTTTCAAGCTCAGGCCCTTGTCCCTCCTGTCCCTTTTGACCAGGTTCAAGAGGAACCTCAGAACCCAGTAAGCAGGTCTGGAGTTGGTCTTGCTGGCATAGCCAAGTAGTCTGAGCCGTCCTTGGCTTCCACGGACTTAGTCAAAATGGATTTCCATGCCCTGAACTTGCTGTGTAGCCTTTCAAGTCACACCCTCAGAGGTCACACCCTGAGATCTGCCTTCTGGTTCAGTGATGTGTGCCTCAGCCACATAGCAACTATTGTTTTAAAAGTCCATAATTAACAGCCGTCGTTCTCATTTCTGTAATTTCTATGTGGTACTTTTACAAACCTTTGTGATTTGCTGTTTTTAATGTATTCTTTCCCAATAGTTTCTACATCCTATTCTGTATTTTTAAAATGTTGATTTTATAGTCTCTTTCCAGGTTGTTCAATCTCTGTAGTGCTTGTTTCTCCCACGCTGATTTAGCTGTGGGCACAGGCGAGAACTTTTGGTACAGGCTCACCTTCAGTAGAGGGCATCGTTATGTGGGGGTCAGTGTGCCATGGGCTGTGAGGTGTCTGCCCTAGTTCTGTGCAGGCATTCATGGGACATCAAGCACTCTTCAGTTTGGAGCATTTTGTTCCTCGGGCAGGGAGACCCAAATCCATGTGTATAATGTAAATTCAGATCCTACCCCAGAGCATGAAGTAAAAGGTTGGCTTTTAATTTTATTCACTGTAGACATTTTCTCCAGCCTGGAGCACTAGGTCTGGCAGAAAACTTTCCGAATACCCATCTGGGCCAAGGGATAGAGTTTTCTTGACCCCATCTCAGAAACCAACAGCCCTTCAAGAGTTCTAGCTTTAGGCTAAAACCTTTCTTCTCACCCCTCTCCTTGAGTAGACTCGAGGCCATGCTTCTTATCCATGCATGGGTATAAAAAGTCTAGCTTTTCACCTCCTGGGTTTGGCTGAAGCTCGCCATTATGATTTTAGTTCACTCTTTGCTTTGGTCATACGAGAGCGTCCATTTCTTTGTTTTGAATTCAACTTGTATTAAAAAATGACAACTACACGGTTTTTTTGTTTTTCCATTCAACTTCCTCTAGGATCACTCTGTGTCTCTAGCTGAGGGGGTACACGAGTTAACTCAGTCCAGCAATCTGCCAGAAATGAATCCCACATGCCTCTGGGGGTTGGGTTTCATCTCAGGTATCTCGTCACTGAGTGGCGTCTTGTTCTGAGCCGCTAACACCCTGAAACTGCAGTGATCGACCTCGAGCATCACTGCCTCTGACCCTCTGATGCTGAAATTCTCTCACAGATTATACTTTGGCTCCCTCTGTGTTAACCAAACCAGGCCTACTTTTTCCTTCCTCTCTGGACCTTTCTGGTGGCCAGCTAACTATCCTCTGGAGCACCAGCCCCATTTGAGGAAGGGACTTGGTTGGTTAGAGGTTCTTCATTCCCTCTTCAGACAGACTGTTCAGACTCTTCAGCCTGACTGGTCAAGAATCTTTCATCATGTGAAATCCTGAAACTTTGCAGGGCTCACAAAATCCCTCTGGGGATCTGAAGAAAACTGTATATCTTGGGGCACTTGGGCACCTCAGTTGGTTTAATGTCCAGCTCTTGATCTTGGCTCAGGTCATGATCTCATGGGTTCGTGAGTTTGAGCCTCACCTCTGGGCTCTGTGCTGACAGCAGGGAGCCTCCTTGGGATTGTCTCTCCCTCTCTCTGCTCCCTCCCCTCTTGCACACACTCTCAAAATAAATAAATAAATAAAAATTTTTCAAAAAAAGAAAGAAAGAAAGAAAGAAAATGGTGCATCTTGTCCTGAGGGGAAAAAGTGCCTGCACAGAAACTTCTGTATGAATTTCAGGGAGTCCTTAATCCCCTGAATCCCGTGGTAAGAACTTCCGCTCTGGAGGCTGATTGTTCCTTGGCAAGTTGGAAACCCTAGTTTGCTAGTTTTATTCAAATCAACTCTAATGAAAAATGTTGTTAAAACGAGCCCCTATGACATAACAACGCTCTTTCCATTTGTCACTCCCCTGATGTCATCTTTAAACAAAACCCCAGCACTGAGTGTAAGGACAATCATTAGTGACAATCACCTATAAAATCTCTTCCTCAAAGTGCCTTTTATTAAATCATTGAATTGTTGCTGGAGCCTAATTTCCTCGAACACTGCTGACTCAAACCTATGTCATCTGCAGGGCAGAAGCCGCTTCTTGAAATGAGACAGAACTTATGTGTCATGGTAGAAATAAAGCTGGAATCTAGACTTAATTTCTAGGTTTGGGGTCTGGCTTTGCCACTAACCATCAAGTGACTCCGGGGAATTCCCAACCTTCTCGGCTTCCTTTTCCCTTATCTGTAAAGTGAGGAAGTTGGACCAGATCAGAGGCTGCCAAATAAAACCCACCAGCTGAAGCCTGCCTGTTGCCTGTTTTTGTAAACAAAGCTGTGCTAGAACATGGCCACATACTCCTTTACTTCTGTATCATCTACAGCTGCTGTCATGCCACAGTGGCAGCTGAATAGTCATGACAGAGGCCACATGGCCCACAAAGCCTGAGATTTTTACTATCTGGCCCTTTACAGAAAAGTTTGCCCTTGGCCTAGATGATCTCTCTATTCCTCTTCACCTTGGGATGATCTGTGATTCTTGGAGCCAAAGACAATGTCACCCAGCCCGATCTAAGGTTATATATGGAATGCAAGCAAATGGTAGAAGACAAATCGCTTCTATTATTTTGTTGAAGTAGCTCTCTCAACAACTGTTACTTAGGGAAGTCTAATAGTCGAGTAGAACTACTTAAAGTGACCAAACTTCCTGTGTGCTTCTAACAGTTTCATAATCCATACATTCAGTGATTCAGAAAGACATTCCTCCAATGTATGCAAATCGGTGAGGCTGTAAAAAATTACTCACTCTGGTAATCTCCATTAATAAACACGATGAAGTTGGGGAAATAAGTGACAAGGATAGCATCTCTAATCTCTTTTGCCCAATTCAAAGCCTGTTTTGAAATGAGCTAGAGCACCAAAAAACCAACGGCGAAAGGTGTCCCTTCCACAAGTATGGTGTTAACCTGAGCATGAACTGCCAGGCTGGATATTCAGGAGACAGATATATTTTTGTGATCTGTGTTGTCCAAACCACCCTTTCCAAACATCATGGACCTGAGAAGTTACGGTGCCCCAAGGACACGGCTGGTATGGCGGACGTCCCAGAGGCTAGGGTTTCCCACCAAGTCAGACTTCCAACCATCTCATTAGATTGGAATGAACCTATTTTTTACATTGACTTTTTTATTCCTCTTCACTTAATTCATCCAGGAAAAGATTATTTGAACTAAGGAGCAAGAAATGTTTTTCTGAAATTAACATATTTGAAAGTGTTAAGCCTCTATATTAGGGCTGAAAAATGATACTGGCGCCAGTCCCACAGATGCTCAAAATTCCAGGTCTAGAGAAGCAGGAAAAGTCTCCTACCATGGATGTAATTTAATTTATGCTTTCAATCTACCCCAACCATTAGACTGCTAGTTCTCTTCCTATAGCATCTTTCCACACAACCACTTTTTTGTTTGGGTGCAGTGAAAATAACATAGTGCGGGCTTTTTTGTAACTGACTTGGAAACACACTTTCCAAACAGTTTTGAAAAATATCATCTGCCATTTTGTTCCAATGCTGGCAATTGGAACAAATTTCCCCAAATGACAGGACACTTGTGATGACAAAAACCACGGTGTTTGAATTTTTTTTAATGTTTTAGTTATTTTTGAGAGAGAGAGAGAGAGAGAGAGAGAGAGACAGAATGAGCAGGGGAGGGTCAGAGAGAGAGGGAGACACAAAATCTGAAGACAGGCTCCAGGCTCCAAGCTAGCTGTCAGCACAGAGCCCAATGCGGGGCTTGAACCCATGAACCGCGAGATCATGACCTGAGCCGAAGCCAGACGCTCAACCAACTGAGCCACCCAGGAGCCCCAAAAACCACAGTGTTTGAATCCCTATCAAAAGCATAGGGGGTTTGGCCCCCAACCCAACTGGTGTGGTTCCTTGGGGTCACAGCTACAGTTGAACATGTAAGCACAAGATTGTCCAGAGGCACCCAAACTGGATTGTGAGAACAGAAAATCAAATCTCTCCTGAGGAGCTTGACAAGCACCGGAGACTGCCTTGTACCTCGGTATTAGGTGAACTGGGCACAAACTCCCAATTTTGGCAATCTGGAGAGTTATTGGTCAGCCCCACAATTGCTATTCTTGCTTAGGAATTTACCTTCTGCTCCCTCCTTGGTACCACAGGACATTTGATCTCATTACACACATTTTTCATTTGTGGTGTTTTTTATTGTGTTTTTTTTTTTTTTCCTGAAAGATTCCAAGCATCACTTCATGCATCTTGCGTAGCATTCCTCCTTCTTCCTCCTGGCCCACTACTTTAATTCCTTTCCCCAGGAATCATAGTTTTCTCTCTCTCTCTCTCTCTCTCTCTCTCTCTCTCTCTCTCTTTTCCAAAAAGATCCTTGCCCCTGATAATCTCTTAAACTGATTCCTGTTCTTCCTCATGGGTCATAGCTCCATCTTTTGCTCCCCTCCCCACACCCCACCTCACCCCTCATTGTGACTGAAAAAAAATTCTCCATCTCTCTTGCCATTTGGGAGCAAAAACAATTGGGGAATTATCTAGAATGAGAACTTTTGCTGCTCACAGGTGTTTGGGGGGTGGGGCAAGCAGCTAGGAAGTGGGTCATGGAAGCAGAGTGGGATGGACACATGACTTTGTGATAGCTTACACTGTTCAGAACTTATTAACTTTTAGAGTCAATCCAGGCAAGGACAAAAGAAGAACAGAAAACATGAGCTATCAGCATCACGATCCTATTGCTTTGCTGCTTTTACATTTCTTAACTTTCTCTAGTAAAGAAATTTTTGCATTGCCTTGTTTGGTGCTGGAACATTGGTTTTACTCATAGCTCTGCTATGAAGCTCTTAGTTCCAATGTCTATCTCTGTTCAAATCTTGGTTCTATATTTTGCTTTACTGTTTATGTTTTCGTATTCAACTTCCTCGTCTAAACTCTGTCAAGTTCACCTTCTGCCTAATACAGTTGTAATATTTTCTAAATTAAGTACTGGCAGTTCCCAAAATATAAACACCAAATTTATGAATGTCCATTATATTAAAAAAGCCTGCTCCTTCTTCCTCCTGTGTGGCATCATCAGAACCGTTGAAGGGAATTCTCTCTTCCCTGTGAAGTTTTGGCAGCACGAAGAGAGTTTCTCACATCCAGCTTTTTGAGTGGGGACTGATTTCCCGCAGGCACCATTGTACATGATAGTCTACCTCCTACACCAGCCCACAAAAGGCCCTTTAATCCACAATGTAGCTGAAAAATACAAGAAAAGACAAGTGCTACAAAATGTTTTTGCTGATGTGTAACTTTTCACTTTCATTAGGGGTTAAATTTGCATAGCCACATTTATTACAATGTTTTTATGGGAAATGTTTGTTCCAGATTCCAAAAACTGATTTACAAACAATCTAAATTTAGAACTCCCTAGATTAGTTTTCAGCACATATTTTTCCTTTTGTTCGCACGAGTCACCTGGGGACAGGTTTACTGAGGCCGCCTCTGTAGGCAAACCAAAGCCGTGAGGTTGGCACCTGTCTAGTGTAAGCCACCCAGGTGTACAGGGGCCAAGGAAAGGAGCCTCTGTAGCCAGAGAAAAGAGTTTTTTGGTTTCAACATGGACTGAACTTTCTGGTTTACTATTAAATCACTCTGCCTGTGTAGAACGAACATCAGATATATTTTATAAGTAAATTCCCCCCTTATACCTTCTCAATCATTGGGTTCATTGTCAGTGAGTCTTCCTTAAAAAACAAAATAGTATAGGGGCATCTGGGTGGTTCAGTCTGTTGAATGTCCGACTTCAGCTCAGGTCATGATCTCATGGTTCATGAGTTTGAGCCCTGCTCTGGGCTCGCTGCTGTCAGCACAGAGCCCGCTTGGGATCCTCAGTCCCCTCTCCTTCTCTGCCCCTCCCTGGCTCACACTCTTCCTCTCAAAAATGAATCAACATTAAAAACAAACCCAAATAGTATAAAACCCAGACTTCCAAAATGGTACATCAGAGACTTGTTCTCCACAATATGATGTGATTAACGCACGCCAGACTTAACCCGGAACTCTGCTTAGGCACTATTCCTACGGCAGCTGTTTGACCACATAAGAGCACGGGTTTGGGGCCTTTCTTTTGGTGTGTTCACCCGAAGGACAGAGCTGTTTCTTGCGTCTAATTAACCATAACTGAAAAGGCTTCCTTGTGAATGCGGCTCTCGGGACACAAGCCTGGCTTCTGGGCCAGGTGCTCTAGGGGTATTTGCGCTCATTGCCAAATCACTACAATAGTCAAGGTATGCCTTAAACAGACACTGTAGCTTTTTGTTCCCATGGCTTGTAAGTGGCATTTTATTTAAGCAATAATGACTGGTAGAGAGGGCATTTTCTGATACTTAATGACCAACTGCAGGAATGGTGGGCCTGAGGCAATGCATATAATACGCTATTAAACTCTAAAATTTAAAAATGTAAAGAAAAAATAATTACCTTTTTATGCATGTTACCATGGATACTGAGTGTTGTTTATGGTTTTAGTCTTTCTCCTAGAGGTTAAAGTCCAGTTGAGCAACCAATAAGAGAGGAGAACTTCAGTCTCAATTTCCACTCACTTTATAATGTTTGACATTACCTAGTTAGTGCATGTTTCTTTAAGAAGGTGCACGTCACCCTGAAATAGGATATGTAACATGTGATATGGATTGCCGTAATAAGTATTCATATTTTATTGAACAGTTTGGCAATCAGTATTTAAAATCAGCTAACGTTGTAGATAATCACGTTCTGTTTCCCTAGACTGGCAATAACTTTCAGACCATTCTTCATCCACCTCCAAAGAATGTGCCATTTTTCAGCCTTCAAATTGCATGCACATATTTTATGCATTAGTGCCAGAAACACTTTTTCAGTTGGATCTATTATTACAGTGCATAACTCAGAGATTAACATTTAATCATGAAGGAGAAAATACTCGGAGAAGCACCTAATACTCCATAATTTACATGGTAACTATTTGTTCTATGACTTTTTCCACTCTGGGAACACTTTTCTTTTCAAACTCTTAGGGAAAGACAGGACTTAATTAAATCAATTTCCCAACTCTGCAGAAATACTGGTGCAAATGAATGCAACTAACTCATCAGTATCTATTCTAGGAATAAAAGAACTTTTAGGAAAATTTAGAAACTTAATTTCATCTACAACTCCAAACTTGCTCCCACAAATATGTTTTCCACAGTTATTAGACAGATGTATGTGCTTTTAGTTTTCTTTATTCTATCACAACCAAAGAGTAATATAACAAACCTTTATCAAATACTTAATATGGAAATCACATTCATTTATATATTTAACCATCCATTCACTTATTTATCTATGAGGTGTTTTTAGTGTATTGACCTTTATCATGAAGCAAACCATAGAAGCATGCAATTGAAAAAGCTAAGCTCCCTACTCTTTTTTTTTTTTTTTTTTTTTTTTTTTTTTTTTTGGTTTTGAGAGAGAGGGCACGTGAGAGAGAGTGAGGAAGGGCCAGAGAGAATCTCAAGCAAGCTCCATGTTGTCATCACAGAGCCTGATGTGGGGCTCGATCCCACGAACCATAGTTCATGACCTGAACCGAAACCAACAGTCAGACACTTAGCTGACCGAGCCAGCCAGGTGCCGCTAAACTCCCCACTCTTGATGAAATCTAACTGCTAAGGAGTCAGGCATGTAACATAAATCACGGTACTTCCCCAAGGATGCCACACTTAGAAGTCTGACAGGAGGGGTTGGAGCACAAAGAAAGGTGAGGGGAACTACTGTGGAGATTCAGGATGACTTCATGGAGGAGGTGACATTTACTTTAGATGTGAACTGTAAAGCACTATGCACAATTACAAAGTTATTATTATTATAATTTTATTTCCTTAACTACTCTCCTATAGGAATACAAAAATGGAAAATTCCTAAAGAATCTATAGCTCAGCTGGGAGTCAGATATAAAAATCTGATAGTGGTTATAAAGCCCATTTTAACACACTTCCCTTCCGGTTTTCTCCCCAAATATCCATATCTATAAACAGTGCTAGATTTACATAGAGAACTATGTTTCAACAGGAGAGGACCAGGAGTCTCCGGGCAACGGAGGTGGGCGCCTTCTGCTGTGCTGACTTCCACACGGAAATGCAATGCACCAGGCGCTGCCTTTCCTGCTTTTATAAAAGGATGAGGAAAATCCTGACACCATTCATTGAGTGATGTTTATCTACAGACATCCAAATCATGCTCAGTGCCAGTGTGGTTTATCTGCGTTCTTAGAATCAGACTGTACAAGCTAAAAGCTTAAGCTGTGAGTAGGAGGGAAATAAAGGGATCAGAAGAGAATTCATTAGGGAAGGCTGCCCTAGACCCCTTGGGTTTGAGCAGGACCTTTCCGGATGTAATGAACATACATTCACAGAGAAAGGCTAGCATGGACGAAGGCGGCCAGACAGCAAGCATCCAGCCAGTCCTTGGGGGTTACAGAAAGCAGATTAGTTCCCTGGAACAGAAGGGCTGGCTGGCTGGGGAGTAAGGGGAACTTAGATTAAAAAGATAAGGGCAGGAAGGGGAGCAGATGGCAAATGGTCCTGTCGTTAGCTTGAGGAGTGTAGATGGATTGGTAAATTCCTACTGTCCTCCAGACTCTGCGCAGACGTCATCTCTGGACTGCTTTCCGTGATCTCCACCCCTCACCTCACAACACGTAACAATGTTGTACTGAGATGCTGTTTGAACATCAGTTTCTTTGCTTTCTCCACGTCCCCAGTCCAGAGGCAAGAGATAATCGTTCTGTCTATTGTGTGCTCAGAGCCTAGTATGGTGCCTGCAGTGAATGCTGGCCAAGCCCGAGGCAGGATTCAGTTACCCAGCACAGACTATATTGAGGGTTGCCCCTGAAGCTGCACTTTTCTAGCAGTCAAGGAAATGGTGGTGATAAAGAAAAACCGTGTCCCTGATTGTGTGGCGCTTACACATAGTAGGCATCGGGGAGCCATTCTAGATTCTTAATGCAGAGCATACCTGAAGATACTGAGGAAGATTCTTTTGGATCCGAGTATGGGGAAAAGCCTGCAATTCCAGTCAGAAACTTCATCAGGGAGATGCCACCTTATTGCATGTGTGAACATATGAGGAGCTAGATCTGGCATGATGAGAGGAAGAAACCCCGGACACAGATTGCTCCTTAAACAGCCAATCAGGGCTGAAAACGACAATGTTGGCAATACTAGAAAATTTACCATTATTTTCAACAGCAGCTTTTCAGTGGAAAAGTTCAGGGGAAAGTGCAAGTGTGTTTGAAAGGAAGAGGAAAAGTACTGCTCCAAGTATTCTGAGATCAAAATGCATATTGATGAGGCAAACAGGAGGGCTGGGCTCAGTATTCTCATAAACCAGCTCCCCTGGTGCTAGCTAAATCAATTGGGAAGCCCACGGGAGAGAGAGAATCTAACCTAATTGAGAAAGCACACAGGCCCAAAAGATGTGAGCGCTGACTCAGGCTCTCACAAACCTGGGCTGAATCACTCACCCCCAACTGCCCTGCTCCCCTTGTCCCTCCCCTGATGCTCCCGCACTTGGCAGCCCTCACTCCCCCAGGCTCAGGCTCATGGGCCTGAGCTTCAAAGTTGGGAAGCATGAGGGGACTTGTGCTTACACTCCTTTTAACCAGAGACTTTTAGAGCTTAGGGGATCATCCAGACCATGAAGGGCGGAGCTGGGGACAGCAGGAAGGAGGGGAAGAAAGGGGGAGATGGGACCCACCTGGGACCTCGTGCAATGCCATCACATGATGGATTAGCCCATATGCCCCTTCCAGTAACAGGTCTGAGAAGTGTGACAGCAAATGGGAAACCTAGTTCACTAGCCTCTGAAGGGTCATACAAAAAGGGGAAAAAGTGGTCAGTTCTTTAAGTCAAAAGAAGGAGCACATGTGCCCAACTTCCACTGTACCGTTTATCAGAAGAATCTGCTTGTGAATATGGCCATCCAGGCTCATTACATGAGGAGTGTCAGCAAATGATCCTGTGTGCATTCTCTTTCCTTTTCTTTTTGTTGGTTTTTTTAAGTTTATTTATTTACTTTGAGAGAGAGAGAGAGAGTGCGCGCACACACACATGAGCAGGGGAGCGGCAGAGAGAGAGGGAGCGAGAGAGAATCCTAAGCAGACTCTACACTGTCAGTGCAGAGCCTGATGTGAGGGCTTGAACTCAAGAACTGTGAGATCATGACCTGAGCCGAAATCAACAGTGGGATGCTTAACTGATTGAGTCACGCAGGTGCCCCACGCGCATTTTCTTTATACTTGTCCCCTTCCTGACACTTGATACATAGACAGTACAGAAGTTGCAGGGGGAGGGGGTGTATAGGCTTATCCTATTTGGCACAGTTAGAGTGCTAAATTGGGCAAACTTGTTAAAGAGGCTTTCTGAAGTACTTCCTCAGATCAATAACTTTTGGTCATGAAAACACTCAGAGGAAGCACCTTGTTCTTTTCCCCAAGTTTCGCAAGATGTGACAAGACATGCACTTAAAGCGGCAAAGAAGATAAACTCACTTTGATGACTTGTCCAGGCGCTCCGGTGTTAAATGAACACGCGGGCAAACAAGCAGGAGCTGGAGATATACCACAAAACCTCCATGGGTTTAGAGAGCTGCTATTGGGTGAATCTAAACTCATAACTCAGGAAAAGATTCATAGAGTTTCATAAAAATGAATCATGTTTTTAAGTTTCTACAGTCGCCCATGGAATGTGAACTTCAGCAGATATCTGAATTATTAAACGTTTGCTTTATCAGTGTGGTTTAGTTTCAAGAACTGATTAGGCTGAAAAACAAACCATGCGTGCAAAGGAGGCACAGAATCTTAGGATTCTAGAAATGAATCTACGAATCCACAAGTTCTCCTGACATTTCTGACCATGTATCAAAACTCTGAGGAATGTCTGCAACTACTTAGCTCTGTGAAAATGCATTCTCTCTTACAAAATGGCTAAAATCCCAACAGAGAACTGAAATCAGAGTTGGAAATCTGGCCTCTGCAGTGAGATATGCCCAGATTGAGTATACTTAGGAATTCTCAACAAAAAGCATTCACTTTGCTACATATATGTGTATTTGACCAAAATCAATTGGCAACTAGCAAAAGAGACTCATAATTATAGTCTGGCATTAATAAAATTAACTACTTTTTATAACCAAAGCATTTTTTCATTCACAGGCCTCACCAGCCTTTGAATACAAATTATTTCATCCGGTAATAACCCAAGTTTTAATGGCTCTTATAGGCCGTGTTCCCAGGAAGCAGTTTATTGAGGAGTGCTCTTGGATCAATTGGGAAGTGAGGGGGAAAGTTGGATTAACAGAGGCAGAAGTTGAGACATAATGCAGTCTCGGTGAAAGCATCAGCATGGGGTAGCCTTTGACAGCTGTCCCAAATTAGGGCAAGTGGTCATTCAATGCAGGATGTCCCTGGAAGACAGTGTGATCTTCAGATGACCAGGAAGCCTTCCTTCCATGAGGCAAAACCCGCAGGCTAATGAGGAAGGACCATCTTCTCAAAGGACTCCCTGCAGCTGGAATAAGACCTTCATTCCTGAACAGAAATCTGCACAGTGCATCAAAGCCTCTACTACAGCCCACCTTTTACAGCACTTGGATCTTCTTCTTCGTGTAGGTTCTGGGAAAAGCTCCTCTAAGATACCAGTGGGCTTCTGTTCCTAGTGGGAACTTAATGGAGGAAAGTTAGTGGAACAAATCATAGATCTTGATGCTATCTGGCTTCAGGGTGCCTACTAATACTCATCTTCTCCCACCTGTTATCCACTAAGGATGTTTCTCACTCTCAAACAGGCATGTCTGCTGATCTTGGTGCCCTTCCTAGTGGTGAGACCAGCCCCTCATCCCTGAAGGGCCTGAGACCCTAGCCATTATGCCCATCTCAGGCCGTGGTCTGTTTTCTTCCAAAGCTGGAGTAAGAAAACCATGAGGTACCTAAATAGATCACCTAGGTTCTACTTTATCCCTCCTTTTCCTGTACATAGCAGTATCTCCCTGTCTCTTCCTGATGATCAGGTTCAATTATCCCTTACAAGACAATGACTTCTCATATTGCCTGTTGGTTCTTTGATGCAAGGAGCTAGAATTGCCCATGGATCAGCCATACTTGAAGTTCAAAGAGGCAATCACTGTGTCCCCTGTCAGCAGTATCCCCCCTTAAGGAACCAGGATCTCAAAATTCACAGAGCTCAATTTTGTGAGGATAAAAAGCCAAAATTCCTCAAGTAGGATGCTGGAAGTGATGGTCAGAAGGACTGCTTCTGCTTCTACTCCATGGTTCCTGGACTCATGCATTCTACCTATTGTGAACACAGTGCCATTTATTTTTTTTTTAATTTTTAATGTTTTATTTATTTTTGAGAGAGAGAGAGAGAGAGACAGCATGAGCAGGGGAGGGTCAGAGAGAAAGGAAGACACAGAATCTGAAGACAGGCTCAAGGCTCTGAGCTAGCTGTCAGCACAGAGCCTGACACAGGGCTCGAACCCATGAACTGCGAGATCATGACCTGAGACGAAGCCGGATGCTCAACCAACTGAGCCACCCAGGTGCCCCAACACAGTGCCATTTAAAGGTCTCTGATTTAAGGTGTACTCTG
Source organism: Cryptoprocta ferox (assembly GCA_028646485.1). Taxonomy (NCBI): domain Eukaryota; kingdom Metazoa; phylum Chordata; class Mammalia; order Carnivora; family Eupleridae; genus Cryptoprocta; species Cryptoprocta ferox. Next base: position 105,887,230 of record CM053571.1, on the reverse strand, counting down.
CATCCTGAAGAAAGGTGCTCCATCCTAAGAAGTATCACCTTTGAGCTGGCACATCTGTTAAGCTTTCAACAGGTCTGTCTATGCTATGCTCTAGCTGGCTGGCAGCTTCTAGATGTATAGTATGAGATAGAACCAGTGGAATCAGGCTAAAAAATGTGTTTTTTGGTCTGATGTGATGTTACATCAGATTCCATGACAGTGGATTTAACACTGTTTAAGCCTTGGATAGTGGTGCTAGCTGAGGCCCTAAGAGTAGGAAAATATAAATCCATATCCAGAATATGTGTCCATTCATGTTCAAATGAATCGCTATTTCTTCCAGGTTGGAAGATGTCCCATGTAGGCAGTCTGCCAGAGTGTCAGGTTGGTCTCCTTAAGGGACAGTGCTATATTGGGAACTCAGTATCACTCTCTGCTACTGGAATGTTAGCCATTTGGCAGCAGCATTAGCTAGAAAAACTTTGGTAAGTGGGAGTCTAGGCTAGTAAGCCCATGCATAGCCTCTACCCCTGCCACCAGGCTCTTCTACTCATATGTCTATAGTGCCAAAACTAGAAGCGGCTGATGACAGAGGCAGGGTACCATTAACTGGTCAGTCATTTCATCTCCCTGCAGGCTTAGTGCCTCCCCCTTGGGGACCAACATGTAGTACAAAGATTCTCCCACAGTACTCCCTCTCAGGTCCATCCACATATCCACTCCAGATGTCCTGGTTGCCAATCTGCCCATTTTATCCTTCTAGGCCCTTGTCCATCTGGTCAAGCCATTTGCTACAGCCCATGAGTCTAACCTCCAGCCACTTCCCTCTCAACACAAAGCAAATGACCAGGGACACCACGTGAAGCTCTCCCTCACCACTGTTGTTCAAGGCTACCCTTGAATGGGGCCATAGTGCAATCACTGTCTTCAGTTTGCACCCACACACAGAGCTGGCCCATCCATGGAGCAAGCTTGAGCTCCTTCCTCTTCAGTCAACAGTTGATAAAGGATCCTCCATATGGCCATAGGTGTTAACTGATGGGGAGGTGCTGGCCCAGTAACAGTGGGTGACATGAAGCCCTCATGTCAGCTTGGCTATGTCCCCTGGTCCTGCTTGTGCTTAAATCCAGAGGTACCAGTCCAGCCTTACACTGGATTGCTCCTTGGTCTACCCCATGATATGATGTGGTGATTCTGATAGAGCCCACTTGTGATGGGCTGGTTTGGCCACACAGTCACGGGGTGTCCCATGGCTAGGAGCTCTGTTTCTACTGGGTCCCCACAGCATGTACGAGCTATTGTTAGAAAGTGTAGAGTTCTCTGCTGCCAATGGCACAGCCATGCTCCGGAAGCCTGGAGGTCTGGAGGTCTGCACTGTGATTTTCCCACTGGGGCTTGCCAATAACTCCACACGGGATCTCTTCCCAGCACTGATGCCTCTAACACCAGAAGCCCCGTGGGCTTCTATGGCCCAAGTGGTGGGACTGCTTGCACCACAACCCAGATCCCAAGCAGAACTCTTTCCTTTTCTCATCCTTTCTCAACGCCATTACCCTCTGAATGGTATTCTGGTTGGAACGGTTATCCCAAGCGTGGAAAATGCTGCTTCCAGAACTCGAATGCATGCCTCAGGTTTTACACTTCGTCTTATGCTGGAGAAGTAGGATGCAAAACCTGGTGTCTTTGGATGTGATGTCCTGGCATGCTCCTCACCACTGCAACCATAAAAGCTGTACCAATATGGCAGGGTTCCAGCAGGAGACAGACATGAATCCAGAGCCTTATTAGTGATGAAACAAATTCAATAAATGGTCTCCAAATGAAGACAATAACATTTTCCCACTGCTACTTTCAAAACCCATGACTTTCTTATCATTTTAAAAGATTCATCACATGGTAAGGGTATTATGTGTGCTTCTGGGCCATCTGAGCCCTAGGATTTATTTATTTTTTTGAAGTCCTACACACTAATCTTTGCTTATTTATACTCCTCAAATCCATAAATAGAGCAAGATAAAATGAACAAATAAAAAAACTTAGGAGGAAGTTAAAAATACAGATTGGAAACATTGAACAGAGCCAGGTTAAAGTTAGCAGACGAAAGCACGGGGCCAAAGCTGCTGACCAGCCGCCAGGTGCGGACAGCAACCTTCACCCTGGGGCCTGCTGTGGCTGAAGTAATGGAAGCCAGAATTCCTTACTGTCACCAAGCCCTGCCATATCCAAAGGAAGGAGAGAGGTAACCCCATTAACCATCTCACAAAATAACCAGATGTAGATGCTCACAGGGAGAAGCGGGATGGGGTGGGGTGAGGGGGTGTGAAGATAGTGTAGACACTATTACTTCATTTGGTAAAAAAACAGACAAAAACAAACAAACAAAAAAAAACAAAAACAAACCAAAAAACCCCAAAACAAACAAAAACAAACAAACAAAAACCCATAGTGTCAAAATGACTTAGCCTGGGTCTCTCAGACGGCAGATCCTGAAACAAAGGCTTGAGTGCAAATACTTGATTACAGAGTGTGATCCAGAGAGCAGGAGTAAGGGACATGAAGAATGAAGCAGAAAAGGATGGAAAACAAATACAAGGATGAGTCATGGCTCCTGGCAAATAGTTGCTGGCTCTTTCTGTCCTGCCTGAGTTGCAGGAAAGACGTCTCAAGACTGTCCATCTTGGGTGAAGAAAGGAAAGCATTTATGCATTAGGGCTTATGCTTTGTAAGACAAAGGTTTGCCCTGAAAACTTACTCTGCCATGCTTCAGGCTTAAGTCAGCGCATGGGCCCTGAGTGGCTCGGAGCAGCTCCAGGGCCAATGGCAATGTCCAGCAGAGGCCTGAGGCTGGGCGTGAGGCAAGGCCCTGTCAGGCTGCACCTACAGGAAGCTGCTCAGAGCCTGAATCAATGGCTGGAATAAAGGGCAGGGATGCCCAAAGGTGAGAAGCGGTACCCAAGAGGTGCACAGTCCACACTTTACACCTAAAACTAGATGTCGCTTTTAAAGCATCTTTTCAGAGAGAATCTTTTGATATTTAGCACATTTCTGATCCCTAGGTAGTGACTCCCTGTAAGATTTAAGTGATGTCAGGATATATAGGCCAAGCACTATCTGGGCATGGAGATTCGGTCCATGAATAGAGGCAACCTTTAATAAGTATGTCCTGGGATGCCTGGGATGGCTCGGTTAGTTAAGCAGCCGACTCTTGATTTTGGCTCAGGTCATCATCCTAAGGTTCGTGAGATCGAGCCCTGAATCCGGCTCTGCGCCGACAGTGCGGAGGCTGCTTAGGATTCTCTCCCTCCCTCTCTCTCTGCCCCTCCTCTGCTCACACTCTCCCTCTCTCTCTGTCTTTCTCTCTCCCCCCCGCCTCAGAAAATAAGTAAAGAAGCATTTTAAGAAGTATGTCCTTTGCTACCTGCTTCAAAGTACAAAGCTTTCATGAATACATCAAAGATTATATCTGAAAACAGATTTACTCCGAACATCTAGTCTAGCAAACTCTACCCGAGTCAACGTTCTACACGGAAAATAAAGACTTGGAATGAAACTGTCGATGTTATACATACAGGTAAGAAATCATTTCTACATTCATTTTCAAAGTACCTTTGAATTTCCAGAAGCAGCTTTCTTTCATGCTGGGAAAGCATAAAAGTGCAATGTTTAACATTAAGTACAATGTTAAAACAATGTGAATTTTCACACTGTGGTCTAACATATAGGCCGTGAAACTTTTTTCTTCTCCGAGACTCCAATATCGATTTTTTCATGGTCAGAGTAAGCTACAACAGACAAGACACAATCGCATTCACTTCTTCACTGTAAGCAGATTTCTATTGTTTAAAAAACTATGGACTTCTAGATCATTATCCTGTTGCTGAGGAACTTAACACGTGGCTATGAAGTCAGTCCTGGAAAACCGATAGTAGGCAAAACTTTTGAATCTTGATGTACAGCTGCTCCACTCCTCTGTCTGAGAATAAAATATAGTGAAACCATAAATGCTGTTAAAGAATCAGAATCCTTCCAGCTGGAAAAGTAACGATGAACACCCAGAATGCTTCATTTGAGCTAAGAAGGCAGGAGGCAGAGAAAAATTCCTCCCTTAGGCCATAGTTCTCTGCAATCCTGCTCCACTAACAGGAGACTTAGTTAAATTCACCTATTAGAGGTTGGATATTTAATTTTTAATTTATTAATTATTACCAGTTAAATAAAACTTATACCCATTATGAAAAGTCTAAATGCATATGAGAGCTTTTAAAATCTTAACAACATCGTAAATTAGATACCACTATTTCCGTTCACCAATGAAGGGTCTGAGGTACAGAGAGACAAGAGACTGCCTCAAAATCGCACAGCTAAGATGGGGTAGAGCTGCATTCCAGCTCAGAGAGCCCTATGCCACCAATGCCCTCTCCATCTCCACCCTTGTCTCTCCATTCCCTCAAAATGCAAGGAACAACCATGTCCAAGGTGTAACAAGGAAGCCAGGTGGAAGGAGCCAACCTTCATGCTGGCAAATCAATCGTGGTCAGCTCTCCCCACAGCAGCTCCTTCTATCTCCCAGGGCCTAGGAGGAGTTGGAGGAAATGGTGCAGCAAAGTCACCAGTTAGCTTCATCCACAACCCCCAGCTGGGAAATGTTACTAGACACTCCTTGAACACCAGCAATCTGGGTTAGGATACCGTGCAGGAGCTCATTAAAGGCTTTATGCAATCCTGTCTTCCCCAGACTTGATTCACGATGGTATGTCTTTTGGGGGAGCACCAACCTCACACTGATTCTGTAGAAGAGACTTTTGAGATCATTGCACTGCCAGATACCACAAAGTAATAAATTCTAAAAGGTCATTCTATTTCTGCATGGTACTGGTGGTACTCAGAGTGGAGGGCCCACAGTTTGGCCTCACTTCCAAAACAGAAAATGTGGGAATGCTTTCTCCTTGACTTAAAAAAGTCTGATTACTCCTCAGTTCACCAAATACTCAGGGAACACAGTGGGGACAGGCACTGTGCTGGATACGTATGTAGACTCTGTCCGTGAACATAAAGGCCAGTTACTGCCTCAACAAGTTCACAGCCGAAAAGAGATGATCTTGAGAAGCGCAAGGTGCCACAGGATGGCTTAACAGGACGACCTTATGTTGGCTGTCCAGGCACCAAGGAAGTGACATTTCACCGAGGCCTGAAGAATTGAGCAGGAGGTAAACAGGGTTAGGGAGAAATCCATGCAGAGGGACCTGTAAGGGCCCTTCCCCCTAGGGAGCTTCTACTCACCCTTCCAGACTCAGCTTAGACCTCCCTCCCTCTCTCTCTGGAGACTAGATCGAGCCACCCAACTATTGAACGTAACACCCAGAGTCCTGGTTAGCTGTTTCCATGCACACGGCACCCCTCACAGAGCGGCCACATCTGAGGACCCCGGGTCTGGTTTCTTCATATCCCCAGCCTGAAGGGCAATAACACGCTTGACAAAAGGGGAAGGGAAAAAAGGGCGGAAAGTAATTCACTAATAACCTAGCTGTATGCACAGCTTCATTCTCTACCACATCTCGGTTTTTTTTTTTTTTGTCATATAAAAAGGAAAACAGTTATACTCAGTGCTCACAAGCTCCACCTCCATTTCACACGTTAATTTAGTCTCCAAATATTTGCGTTAAGGACCTGGAGACACAATAATGCGTAAGATGCAGTGCGGGTGTCCCAGCAGCTTATGATTTAGTGATGCAAACTCAGAAATGCAGGGCTTTCATTCTTTCACCCACTATGAAGCACAGATGGCAGAATGAGTTCCGAGGCCGACTGTCCACGCAGGATTTGGGCCCTGCCCACGGACGGCTGGCTTTAAAGCTGCCAGCCCAGAGCCCTGCCCCAGGAGGGGCTGAGCTGGATTCCTCAGTCTAGTCGCAGTAAACTTTCCTGCCCCTTCCCGTGTTCCTCCCAGCAAGGCTGAGACGACCTCCGGCTGCCCGAGGAGAAGGACCGCGTGGCCACCGACCCTTGGTCACCGAGCGGTACCGCCGCCCCCAGGCCGCCCCACCTCCAACTCCCCGGACGGCGCCTCCGCAGACCCGGGCCGAAAGCGGGAGCCGGGGGCGCCGAGGGAGCAGCGAGCGCCTATCCGCTGGCCCGCTCCCACCCCCGCACGACGTCACCCCGATCACGTGAGTGACCGCCCCCCGCCCCCGCCGGCTCAGCTGCTCCGCCGGGGAGCTGGGGGGTGGGGGAGTTGGGGGCGGGCGCCGCGTCTGCTCGGCCCCACCCCGACCCCTCCCCCGGAGCCGAGGCGAGGCGTTAAGCAAGGGGCTCCGGTGAAATTGGAACCAGTGTTCTAAATTAAGGGGAGCAGATGTCCCTGTTTTGCTCAGGAGGCCTGGGTGGCCTGCTGTTCAGACAGAAATCGTTGAGGCACTGACCTTCCGGGGCCGCTGTCAATCTCCGCGTGCAGATGGCCAGCCCGAAGCCCTGCCCGCTGCCCTGCATTGGAAATGCGGCAGCAGGGGGATCCGGGCAGCTTGAGAGAAAAGTCTGCGGCGGGGGGGCGGGGAGGAGGCCCGGGGGAGACAGAGGGCAGGAGAAAAAGGCCTGCTCCGCGCACAATGGAGCCCCCGTGGCGGCCCCTCGGAGGACAATGCGGTCCCCCGGGACCCGCGGTTGGCTGCGTCAGGCTGGCCGGCCCGCGCTCCAGCTGCCTCTTCAGAACAAGGCCGTGCAAATGTGCCCACTTGATTCTAAATCCTCTTAGGCGCTATCCATGTGAACGAGGGAAGGGGTGGCCTTACAATCCTTTACAATCCGAGGCCTGGGAACCCCGGTGCTCGGCAAAATGTCTGTACCACGCATGCAAATGGAGTCGATCCCTTGGAGAAATCAGCAGAAAATCTCTCTGCCGGGTAGTCGGTGAACAAAACCAACCGGCAGCAGCAAACACCCATACATCTGCCCCTTCGATGCCACGCAGGGTCCTGAAATTTTTTCAGAGTGTTTCCCCTGGAAGAGGCTTAAACTTTCAGAAAAGCCAGCTAAGCTGCGCAAAGTCATTAGTCACCCAGGTATTTACACTGTTTTTCCTATTTCCTTTCTCTCTTGGCCTCTGTGGTCAGTAGTATAAAATTCCTAGGAACTCCCACCTAAACACCAGCTTCCTGTTTATGCTCTCAGTGGCTTTAATGTTTAGCTGTTAAAAGCAGTTGACCAAGGCTCTATGCAACAATCAGCAAAGGTTCGCAGGTGAATGGAGGGGCGGGGGAAGAAACCCCAAACGAGTAGGTCAAAGGTCCAGGTTCATTTTTAATCACTTGTGTCAAAATCACAGGGGGAAAAAGATAAAATTAAAGTGTAACTTAATGCGTACAATCTTGATTCATTTCATTTGGCCCCTGTGTCTGCAGGAACCTATAAAATATGATACGCTAGTCTAAAGGATGAACATTTTCATTTCTAGCCATTAAAAAGTCTTTTTTTTTCCAATGCGGCATGAAATTCTTTTGTTTTAGAAGGTCACAGTTCACACATAGGCACAATCTGTATGCGCCTGTATGTGCTTTACACCTCGTCATGGCTGTTCTTGACGTTGCCGCAGCAAAATGCTGCACTTATGTAGCTATTTGAATTACAGCCTTCCTGACCTGGGAAAGAACCCTACAGGGCACCTCACTCAGCTCTTACCTGATACAGAATTCTGTGCACAGTTCCCAGGGAGTGATTCGCTCTTCTGCGATAGAATATCTCTAGAACTCCCTTCCTCAGAAGATAGCATCTTTCCTTGACAATCTTTTTTTTAAATAAACTTTTCCTATATATAAAACTGGAGTCTGTCTCCACTAACAGAGCCATGCAGAATAAACCTAATCTCTCTCCCACATGATATTACCCTTCAAATATTTGGAGGCAATGCTCACGTCCCCTCAGTCTCCTCCCAGAGAAAACATCTCCAGATCCTTCCCCTGTGGGTCTGAGTCTACTGCACTGTCGCAAGTTATCTAGAGATGCTCTAGTTAATCTAAGTCCCTTTGAAGCTGAAGATAGTGCTTCAATTCATGCTGCAATTCAGCCTAGGAGGCAGCATGGGAGGAGTATGGCTTAAAACCAACAGGGGGAATCAGTCAGACCACATCCAAGTTATTCCAACAAAAATAAATTTTGGTTTTCCATGTTAGTTTTTTCTACTCTGTGTCAGTAATGCCAGACTCAGTTATGAAGCCCAGGAAAGAAGGAGAAAGCCGTATTGTGTGCTAGCACTGTGCCTTTCACGTTCTTGCTTCTTATCGTCACAAAAACCCTCTGAATAAGGACTGCTATTACTCCTCTTTTACAGAATCAGGGGTCAAATAATCCACCCAAGATCACACAGCTAATAAATAGTACAGTGAGGTCTCTAACCTGTGACTGTAGACAAAGCTGCTGCCCTAGAGTGTCACGTAGTCAAAACTGAGATGCTGAATTTGTTCTTCAGCATGCTTTTACGACATACAGCTTTAATTTAAGGCCAGTTTGTATGCATCATATTTATACAGCTATAAAAACTTCTGAAATACAGGAACTTTAGGTGGGAAACAAAAGTTCTCTCTGGAAGCAAATGGAACAGGAATCCCGAGTAAAGCCAAAAGTCATCCCAAACATGCTCTTATTCCAATGGTATTACTTAACAGCAAAGTGTTATATTACCCTTGAATTTCCTGCCTTAGGCTAAGAGTGGGCCAGGCCCTTGATGCTAAATTGTTCCCTGCATTTGGACTACAGCACGACCAATGCCATTACCCCTTACTCATGCCTGCTCTCCACTATGTCAGTTAGTCAAGAAAGAGGGAAGAGTATGTTTCCTGTGCTCACACTGTAATTTTGTTCCAGTGTTGCTCAGCCTGCCAGAACAAAACTAAAACCACAGAGAGAAGATTTAGATCAGCCTCTTGATCACCCTGCTGCTATCTTACAGTTTTAGGAGGGGTTGAACATCAAACACTTGAAACTGTCATCTGCGCATTCCTTCTCAGAATAAAGCAGCATTGGCATGTACACTGCTGAATTATTTTCTACCCCCAAATGTTGGAAAGTTTTTCTTTCCAGGAAAAGACTCTATAGAAGGCACATAGAATTAACAGAGTTCGTTCTATGGAAGGCTCTTACAGTCTACAGTGAACTGTCACATGCTGACATGCAGCGAGGTGGACTCTGAGACTTAGCAGAAATGTCACTTAGCAGTTTAGATTTTTCTAATTTGCTTTTGATTATAAATAGTGCTTGAGACACCTTCTCCTTACTGCCCCATCTGAAGGACCCTCCACAATTACTGTCACATTAATCTGTTTCTTTTCTTCATAGTACTTATGGCAACCTAATGCTATTACTGCTTATGTGTTTGTTACCGTTCTACCTTACTTCTCTAGATCACAGCTTGAGCATAAGACCAGTAACTTCGTCTGTCTTGTTTATTACCGAGCATATATAGTAGGTCCTCAAATATTTTTTGAATAAATACATCTTTGGGGTGCCTGGGTGGCTCAGTCTGTTAAGCATCCAACTTGGGCTCAGGTCATGATCTCGCCATTCATGAGTTTGAGGCCCGAGTCGGGCTCTGTGCTGACAGTACGGAGTCTGGAGCCTGTTTTAGATTCTGTTTCTGTCTCTCTCTACCCCTCCCCCACTCGCGGTCTGTCTGTCTCTCTCTCAAAAACAAATAAACTTAAAAAAATTTTTTCAATAAATACATCGTGTGTGTGTGTGTGTGTGTGTGTGTGTGTGTGTGTAGTTCTTGTACAATTCTTTCCTTAAAACAAATCCTTGAAGTAATCAAATTCCGACAGACAGAAAGTAGAACATAGTTGCCAAGACCAGGGGCAGGGGGAATAGGGAGTTAGTGTTTAATGGGTACAGAGTTTCAATTGGGGAAGATAAAAAAAAATTTGCAGATGGATGGACAACAATATGAGTGTACTTAATGCCACTAAACTGTGCATTTAGAAATGGTTAAAACCATAAATTTTAGAATGCATATCTTTTAACACAATAAAAATGAATTCTTTGAATTGGAAATCTTGGGTTAAGAGTTAGTATATATATAATTTTTTTTTACTGTTTATTTTTGAGAGAGAGAGAGAGAGAGAGAGAGAGAACGAGTGAGGGAGGGGCAGAGGGAGAGGGAGACACAGAATCCGAAGCAGACTCCAGGCTCTGAGCTGTCAGCACAGAGCCCGGCACAGGGCTCAAGCCCACAGCTGTGAGATAGATCATGACCTGAGCTTAAATCAGATGCCTAACCAGCTGAGCCACCCAAGTGCCCCATGAGTGTATACGTTTTAAACTGGGGTATATATTACCAAACTTCTCTCCAGAAGTTATACCAATTTCCATTCCAACTACCAGTGCTTAAGAATAGTCATTTCTCAGCACATGACCAAGGCTGTTTTCTGTCTTTTTATTCTTTGTATTTGACGAGTAAACACACATACACACACACTTTAATTATTGTTTTATTTGTCTAACCATATGTAGTATTAAGGGTTTAGTATATTTTCATACGTTTGGCATTTCTTCTTTTGTGAAAAGCCTATGTGTATCCTTTCCCATTTTTATTGGGCTGTTTCCTTTGATTTATAAGAGTTCCTGTATCGTAAAGATAATAACTCTGTAAAGCTTGCAATTAGTTTTTCCCAGTTCATTATTTCTCTGTAAATGTTATTTGTGAATTTTTGGTACATAAAATTTAAAACTATATGCTGAATCAATCTCATCTTGGGGTGAAAAAAAACCCTTCCTCAGTCCAAGATTATAAAAATATTCAGCAGTGTTTTTATGGCATACATTTGTGGCTTTGTTTCTTATACTTAAATATTTGTTGCATCTATATGTTGATGGCAAGAGGTAAGATAAAGGTCCAGTGGAATTGTTTTTTGACTCATCAGTTATTTTATCATCATTGATTACGTAATCCATGTTTTCTCTCAGTAATTTCAAACGACTTCTTTCTGTCATGACAAATAACCGTATTCTTCAATCTGTTTCATTGCTCTGTCTATCCCAGCACTTAGACCATGCTCTTTTATTTACAGTAAGTTACCAGTATCCTTAGACGGTACCTATTGCCATTAATCCTAGATTAGTGACTAACCTCTATGTTTGGGAATTAATCCATTACTGGAAAAAATTTAAATTATGTATAATTATGAATTGGAAAGGTATAGTCTGATAGAGCATTTCCTCTGCTGGAAGTCAGCAAGGAAGAGAGAGTGTGCTGCTAGCAGACACTTAGAAGAACCGGTGACAAGAAGAAGGCTTGGCTGGGATGCTTGGCACAGAGTCACGGTCTGCCCTTACATCCCACTCATGCTCCCCAGCTAGATTGGCTTAATTACGCATGTGGCAGACAGAAAGCTGGTGGGCTTTGCCCTCTTGATATTGAGTCCTATCTCTGCCACTTCCTCGGTCTGTGGTCATAGAGAAATCCCTTAAACGGTTTGTTTATTCCAAGGCTAATACTAGCTACCTAACATGATAGGTATAAAGATTGAGCAATACACTTAAATGCACTCTAGAAATGATAACATCTAAGTATTTATTACCTTTATTATTATTATTACTACTACTACTCTGGGGGAGGGATGCTTTTCCCCCATGCCTTCATGCTTCTCCCTGTCCACCTGAATCCTGGACTGGCCCCTTCTTTGCAACACTTCCTTCTCATCCTCAGAAGAGCTGCTAAGAGTACGGCCCGACTCAGGCCGCCATCATCTGCAGATGTGTGCTCAGGCCCTCTCTCTTCTGCCTGACCTTGTCCAGGACACTGCTGGCTTCATCAGTTAGGTCAGGGTGTGCTCCACAGCCATTCTTAATTTGCTAGTCTTGTGATTAATTGTTTTGGTGGGGATGGGGGTGATTAAGAGGTCTGTTTGGCCTGAAGTCTAAACCACAGATCCAGCTAAACCAGTGAGCACTCTACTGGGGGTAATTGGGAGATAACAATAAAGTGGTATTTTGATCACCATTCTGCCATTATTCCTTGTGTGCTATTACACACCAGCCCCTTGTGTGTCATTACACACCAACCTCGTGGGACAAGGAGAGGCTGACAGCGACCTGGGGGCATCCCTAGTTCTCCAACGACAATACGAGCCTGGCCATCAAAGCTTCACCTCTCTGACCTCTAACCTCTGACAATTACCAGTCCCTTGTATGGGTCAATCACTCCCGTGAGGAGGATACTCTGCACAGTACACATAGTTAGAGTTCAGGAAATATTAGTTATTATCACTGCTATTATGGTCAGCTGTGCCTCTATGGTATCTTCTGTGAAACAGGGTACCTCCATGTCCAGTCTCCTTCTCTGTGACCTTGGCCTTTGCTCACCTCCAGCCCTTCTGTGCTCCAGGCCTGGGACTCCCTACCTGGCTCTCTCTTCACCGTTGACTCTCTGGATCCAGCCTACCCTCCACCTCAGCCCTTGCTTTTCCTTCTCAGGTTTGCCTGTGCCCTTCTCATTCTTTCCATTTCTTGGGGTGGTGTTTTACCAGGCAACTTGCCAGTGTAGACAAAAGAAAGCCTAGCGAGGTTTCAGGCATCCTGGAGCAGAGCAGGAGGGAAGGTGAGAGTTGCAAGGCCAGCAGGGAGTTCTGGGAAGGAAAACCATGCTGCCAACCATGAACCAGGGAGTGCTGGCCACTCTACAGCCTTCTCTTGTTACAGGAAGGCTGGGGCAAGATCATCATTCAGTATCCATGATGGAGTATTTCGAGGAGTATTTGTCCAATGTCTGTGCCACATACTGGGAATCAGGTGGGGAAAACATACATGATTCTTAGCCTCGAGTAACTTCCAGTCCAATTGAAGGGGGGGGTGGGGAGGACAGACAAACATTATAAAACAAGTGACTAAAACCCCCAGTGTGATAGGTGCTATCCAGGCACAACAGGGCGCTGAGATCAATGCTAAGGGCTGGCATGGAGGCCCCCTTGGACCTGACTCAGGGCAGGCCTCTCTGAATCCCCAATTCAACTTTCAGCATGAACTTACTTTCTCATCCCAAAGGTATTTGGAAAGATTTTCACCAGCTCTTCTGTTTGTGAGTTTTCTAGTGACAAAAGAAAAAAAATCACAAGGTAGTGAGCTAGGGAAACCTAAAAAGTTGGATGCCAGTGTGCCAGCCATACTTCCCCCTTTGACACCTTTTACTTGATTGCTTTTAGGCCTGGATTAATTTTTTCTGGCCAGGGGCCCATGCTAATTTGCATGGCTATTCTATATACGGGTCAGATCCGCAAAGACAGCAGGCCAGCCTGAATTCACAAACAGAGTCACATCCATCAAGTGGCCCAGAGCTCAATATACTCACCATAGAAGAATGGAGGATAATGAGAAATCCTACCACAGCCTGAAATCGTGACTCACCAGGGTTGCCCTGTGGTCAAGCTCATGGGTAAACCACTCCATCATCCTTATGTTCTGCTTGTCAAACACTTGTGGGATTCCATTTTGGGCTTTAGACATGTAATTATGGTTCCCATTGTTTCCAAAGCCAGAATTAAGCCTCAGATTATATAATTAATCGTGAGTTAGGTGGAGTGCCTTCTTTCATTTTATACTCTCATCTATGATGTTAATACAAACCCTTGTTTTGTTCAGTAATACCATATATTCCTGAGTGACACTAGTCGATAAAATACACATTAGTGTGGTCGTAGTTAGCTGTTCTCATGAAGGGTAACTGGAAGGCTTATTACAACTGGAGTTAAAATCCATTATGGGAAACTCAGTTCTTTCTCTGTATTTGTTGGCAGAATCAACAATTTTTTTGTTCATCAGAAGTGTTTGTTCCTTTATTCACATATTCATTCATTCGATCGGTCAACACATATTATTTTAGGTCTGTACTAAGTACAGAGTAAGAAAATACGGTCTCTGGCCCCAAGATTGGAAAACTGAGATGGTGCCCACTTTTGGGTAAAAAGTGGCAGGTTGTATCTGAGTCTAAGGTCACATGTGCCTGCCCACCCCACCACAGATGCATCTGAGATTCTGATTTCCTGGGTCCTGAGTGAGGTACTGGCATGTGGAGTTTGAAAAAACTTCCAGGGTAATTCTGATTACACCCTTGGGTTATGAATCATCGCTCCAGTGATCTTCCCAGAATCTGATAGAACTCAGCTCCTTTTGTGTTCTTCACCTAAACCAGACAGTCATCCGAAGGCGGCCAGTACCTGACTTGGACCACAAGAACATCATGCTCATGGCCATGAGAATCTGCCCATTCCTGAGCACTTGTGTCCAGTCACAGGTGCAGGCCTACTCTGGCCCCCAATCAACTCTGGCCATACGCTTCTCTGCTGTACTTCATCCTGGGCTGTTGTGGGCCCCCTATGCTGAACCTACCTGGTCACCCGACCTCTATACTTGGCTCTGAAATCCTGTCTTCTGATGCTGGCTTTGCAGTTACACCTCTCATGCCTGTCCAATTGCCCTTGTCAGTCAAGTGGAGACCCAGGGCACCCAAGCCACAGAGGGCAGACTCTTGGGCACCTTACTGAGTAATTGCTTTCCTGTGGGCTGAGGTGTGTGGAAATGATAAAGTAGTCAGAAGAGAATCCCTCAGGAAAGTGTCAACTCCCAAAGGAGCAGTTGGGTAGGAGGACTTAGCCACACAAAGACACAAGACAGGGAGGGAGAACTCAGCATGACACCCCAGAGGTAAAGTAGGCTCTGGCAACAGAGCCAGCTCCAGTTGGGGCGGGTGAGAGGGGACACGTTCTTTCTATCAAGTGCCCACAGGTGTGGGAGGGGTGCGAGAGGACAGTTAGAGGCCTGATCAGAAAGCAGGCTGCAGAAAAGACAGCCCCACCTGCCACTGCCTCTCGAGCTTGCTCTCCTCCCTGGCTGTCTTCCCCTGCTCCTGGCCCAGACTCCTCCTGCTCCCAGCCCTTCCTCCCCCTTGCTCCTAGCCCAGATTCCCCTGTTCCCAGCCTAGGCTCCGCCTGCCCTGCAGATCCAGGACAAAGCAGGACTAAGCTCTGGCTACCCAGACAGCCACAGACATAGCAAAAATACCATCTTTGAGTGACTGGCAACAGCTTTTATCATGCAAAGGCCATTGCCAGCTGGTGAATTCTGGTTTGTCTTAATTTCTGTTGTCATGTCTGATATGATATGGATATGATATTCTGCCTGGTAGGGCTGACATTGGTGACAAGTTGGAGACAGTATATTCCACACATTGTAATTACGTTTCAATTCTGTGCATGGAACATTTGGCCCAACTCACCCTGGTTCAGGTGCCTTGAACTGATAAATAGAGTCAATTCATAAAGTCTCACTTAAACTAATGAGCTTTATAAGTACCAGTGAAACCAAGAATATGAATTAGCTAGTTTTATTTTTTCCTAGTTGTGGCTATTTACTGTATCTTGACTTTAACTTTTTTAGGGGTGCCTGAGTGGCTCAGTCGGTTGAGCGTCCGACTTCTGCTTAGGTCATGATCTCAGTTTTTGAGTTTGAGTTCCGTGTCAGGCTCTGTGCTGACAGCTCAGAGCCTGGAGCCTGCTTCAGATTCTGTGGTTCCCTCTCTCTCTGCCCCTCCCCCACATGCTCCGTCTTTCTCTGTCTGTTAAAAATTAATAAGTGTTAAAAAAATTTAAAAAATGTTTAACTTTTTTGTCGCATGTCATTTGTTCATGCATTCATGCAGCTTTTATCAAACACCTGTTAATGTGGGACCACCTGGCCCCAAACTACACCTCCTGCCTCATCTCCCATGCATCCCTGTCATGTCCCCCACCCCACCTCACACACCCACTGTCTGGCACACTTGCCATATAAGTAAATAGACATGGTCTCTGTCCATGGCATTGCTCGGTCAGGTGAGGGTGACAGTTGTGCATCAATTGTTCCAAGGTGATGAAGCTTTGGTGGCATTTGGCCCGGGGCTTGAAGGACACAGAGAAGATCATTAAGGACAGTTCTGCAGAGGCAACAGGTGCCAATCCCTGGGGACCAGGGAGTGGTGTGGTCTGGGGGGGGGGGGTGTGGGGAGTAACAGGGAGTACCTGGCAGGAGGGCAGCTAGAGAGGGGTGCACTGTGCTGGTCCCGAACAGGACATTCCTGCCATTCTGCCTGCCTGTTACATGTGACCAGATTTCCAGTTCACATGTCTCCAGCCACCTCCATGACTTGCTGCTAAAATAGAAGAGAAAACTCAGATCGTTGCTCTTGGGAAACAGGGAGGGAGTTGGTTTAGGGTGTTTATTTCTCTTCCTTTTGACGTTAAAGCAAACCACATTTAACTGCTGCCTGGGTCCCTGTTCAGGTGCGCAGCAGTCTGGGCAGCACCTGGGTCCCATCCCTGGCGTGGCCCAGCCACGACAGAGACTGATGGCGGAGGCCTCAGGAAGTTCTGCAGCCCAGGGCTAAAAATAGGTGAGCAAAGAAGCACAGCCTCGGGATAAATGCTCTTACCAGGCCCCAGGAAAGCCAGCTGTATCAAGTTCAGCCTTCCTCCCGGCCAAGCCACAGGGTCGTGAGAGACTTCCCATCTTGGCTTCTGGAGCTGGGAAAGGGGAGGAGGAAGTGGAGAGGCAGGATGTGGTGGCGGGGCTGTGCTGCCTGGAGAGCCAGAGCTCAGAGCAGAAATCCTCCTAAGAACTCTGAATGGTGCTAACCAGTTTACACACACACACACACACACACACACGCGCACGCACAAATGCACAAAGTTCCCGAAAAATCTCTTTGCTTTAGTCCCCTCAGTGGAAACTAGGATTTGGGATGGTTTTCATGTGGGTGGCCAGCTTGTGGTCTTCAGGGTGCTCTGAGTATGTACAGCCATCAGCAAAACCATGGAAAACATGATATTTCTCCTGATAAAGCCAGATGTGCCTCGCGTTTATGGTCATGAATGAGGGACAAAACTCAGAGCAACAACTTACCAGTGGTGATTTGCAAAGAACCCGGTTGAGCCAGGGTGTGTGACTATAGCATGAGCCCCTCTTCTGAGACTTCCTGCCAGCCTGTCTGCTGAAGGTTGGGACAGTTTTCTTTCAGGGGACTTGACTCCAAGGGGTTGGAAATATGATAGGTTTCAATCCTGATTCAATATGTTCTAGAACAGAAAAGATACTTCCTCTTTGTTTTCAACCTTGTTCCAGAAGAAAAAAGAAAAAAAAATCCACTCCCAGGAAGATGTAACATCATAGTCACCAGTGGATCCCCAGGAAACCACTTCAGGGGGCTTCCATTAGCAGGTGAATGCGCTATTTTCCATGTATATTAAACATGAGAAGCTTTGAGCACATTTCTGGTGAGTCACACTGAGGGGGATGACTAGTTTTTTTAGACTCTGACAAAGATCATGACCAAAATATCTAATGCAGCTATCATCAACATTTTGGGACTGGCACATTTAGAAATACTGAAAGGCTCCACCCTTTTCCTTTTTATTTTTATTTTTTTTAATTTATCTTAAGCAATACACTTTCTTTTCTTTTTTTCACCTAGCTTTATTGAGATGTAGTTGACAAACTTCTACCCATTTAAATCCTCCTGCAATTTAGCAAAAAAAAAAAAAAAAAAAAAAAAAAAAAAGATCCTCTCAAAGAGATTGCTCCTTTTCTCCTTCCTGACCCTCAGAAGAGTCTTTCTTGAAAATATATTCTCCCAGGGTGCCGGGCAGCTCAGTTTGTTAAGCGTCCGACTCTTGATTTCCGCTCACGTCATGAGCTCATGGTTTGTGAGTTTGATCCCTGTGTCGGCTTCTGCACTGGCAGTGCGGAGCCAGCTTGAGATTCTCTCTCTCCCTCTCTCTCTGCCCCTCCCTCTTCTCTCTTTCTGTCAAAATAAATAAATAAACATTAAAAAAAAGAAAATACATCCTCCTGTATGTCTGTAAGATAGGATTGACAAGAAAGGATGTATGAAGGCATTAGTATTTCCTGAGTGACTACTAGATTCCAGGTCAATGAATCGCCAGTGAATCAGAGTTCTAACTTGGAAGGGCTCCTCCATCAGACTAGCACAGGAAGCCTGGAGATAGGGTAGCATGTGGTTAAGACTGTCACTTGAAGCCACACTGCCCAGGTTCATATTCTAGTTCTGCCTTCTCCAAGCAGTGTGACTTTGGGCAGCTGTCTAAGTTCTTTCCAACTCAATTTCTTCTTCTCTAAAATGGAAGAAGTGAGTTCCTACTCCATGAGTTTGTGTGGATTTAATGAGCTGCCATACAAACACTTGGTACAGTGTCTGGCATAGAGTAAGTGCTCAACACAGGCTCCTTCTCCTCCAGTGATTATCATTTGCCACCAATAGATCTGAAAACACCTTACATTAGTCGAACAGTGATTCACTTGGAAAGATTAACCTGGCACGAGATGGTAACTGCTGCACAAGAGCTATGACTTCTTTCAACATATAAATATGTATAGTTGTTGTTGTTGCTGTTGTTGTCATCATCAAGGCACAAAGTACCCAATATAACTAGTAGTTTGCCTTTTCATAGCATAGAAATGTTTCTCCTGGCACTGTTGCATTCACAGAGTTAAAGCCTCCCACGTAGGAGAAAACCTCCACTCCCAGAGGGTAGTTAACTCACTGTTTGGATCAGACTATTATTTGATCCTTCTCCCTTTTATTTCAAAGACACTTTTTGCAGTTACTCAATTTACTTCTAAAGACCTGAAGTGTTACGGAATAAATTTGCTTATGGTGATGGATGGGCATTTTGACAACCCACAGCGTTGCTTCTAAAGCATTTTTATTACCACTTGACATCACCAAACAGTGAAATAGCACAGGACACCAATCAACGAAGTATATATTCCTCTCTGCTTGCAGACAGATCAGGTGACCTGTTTCAAACAGCCCAGCAAACTGGTGACAGGCAAATTGGGATGCCACGGAGCCACACGCTTTTACATGGAGCTAAAATGAAGGAGCTGGTCATCTTCTGCCCATATGTCTTTAATTAGAAACAAAGGAAGTCAAGACTTTTTATCCACTTGAGAAAAACTTTACAGCTAAATTGAAAAATCCCTGTCAGCAAAAGGCTGTGCGATTGAGCTGCTGGAGGGTCCACACGGGGGTAAATATTTGCGACTTGGCTGCCCAGTAAGGAGTAAGAGTCACCAGAGAACCATGAAGAGCAGGACGAGGAGTAACAACAGGGCCCTGAACATTCGGGACAGTCATTGTCCTTTGGCTCTGTTATCCTGAGGAGAAAATGACACCCAACGTTTTTTTCCAAACCAGATGCAAAACCAAAACCTTGAGCCCAAATGTTCCCAGTCAAATGAAAACGTTCTGAGACCTCAGAAATGCTCACTCACCAAAGACCATTTTCCTTACTCGTTATTTGGTCAGTGATCACTGGTTTTAGAAAGGTTCCGGGTGGTCCAGTTTCCTCTGGGAACTCTGTAGATTTCATGGTTTCAGTTTCCGGAGTTTTCTGCTTGCCTTGGAGTTCCACGGAAACCGACTTTGCTGAGGAAGTGAGTGCCAGCAATTCAGCTACAGAAAAGTGGTTCAACACTGAGGAAAAGAAAACCTAATTAGGATTCCTCCCCCTTTCTTGATACCTGGGGTTGGCCTGAGTATGGCCTGCATGGTGGAGATGGAGGCTTTAAAGTTTTGATCCCTAGTACACTTGTGGAAGGAAGATGCTCAACTTAAAATTTCAAAACATTTTATAATGATCTGTACATTTTTTATAAGTGCCTGGAGATCTTCTTCCACCTCTTTGGGGTGTCAGAACTGCTAAGCCTCAAGCATTCCCTCCCAAAGGGCCAGAGTCTGTTGTGACTAGGGCAGTGTGAGCCTCTGATTTCCTGCATACTTTCAGGCAGACCCCTAATTTGAAGGATGCAAACTAGGTTTTCTCCTTTCGGAACCATCCCATACAATTTAGTGGAGGAGCAGGCACATTTCACAGCAGGAGGAAGAGAGGCCATCCAAAAGGGATGGAAATTGCTCAAATGAACAACTCGAATTTACTATCCTCCTGGGGGAAAATGCAAAAACATCTGTTGCGAAAGTTCAAGTATCATCTTCAACTCCTCCAACTTTCTTAGTCCTTGTTTTGTAGAGCAAAGCACTAACTGAAGGCAAGATGGAGTGGTTGTTATTGTTATTGTTGTTGTTGTTTAATGCACTCACAGGAGAGTCTAATATACAAAAAGTCCAGGACACCGTTGTGGAGACGGAGAATGTGAAAAACAGGCCATTCAGCTTGTAGAACGAGTCAGAGGACTGTCCCTCTGACAGCTGACTTGGTTGGGGCGTGTCCACAAGCTCCACCTCCAGAGAGCTTACTCTGTAAGAATAAACAGAAAGCATGGCCAGTTCTGTAAAGAGGCAGGACACTCTCCACACTTATCTACCTCTGTCAGATATTTCTCCTCCCGAAGGTGGGAATATCGTGTGTTTCTGGAAGCTAATCAAGGAGAGGACAGTTGGAGATGCCAAGGGGAGAGTTACCTCTCTAAGGTTCAGCCTTCACTCTCTGTTTGGAGGGGAGCCCACGTGGATATCAGATGGGAATTTCTACCTCTCCCCTGCCCGGCTATTGTGGGAAGATCAGGCAAATACCTAGATCCAGAGTTCTGGATCCAATTAGGGCAGGTATTTCATCAACTGCCAGACTACAAGTTGGTTTTCTTCTTTCCCTTCAGAGCTGCTTTTTCTAAATTCATTACCTCCCTAAGCTTGACATCAAGACCAATTAGAAGAGAATAAAGATAATTCCCTGGAGTGTGCAGGGCTAAACAGATAAAAACTGTCACTCATAGATCACGGTAGAACTCTCTGGCCCAGGCAAGTCTCCTGTATCAGAACCACTTGGAGCTTATCTATAGGATGCTTTGGCCTTCCAGGGCAGCTGAAAGAGCTGCTGCAGTCTGATTTACAAAGGTTCCCAAAGATTTTTCACCTTGTCTTGTCTCGTCTCATCTCTTTAACCAGGCTACTCCCAGAGTGTAGTTTGGTTCCATGGGCCAAAGATGCTGGAAAAGGCTGGGCTGCTCAGATCTGTCACTCATTCCTGCCTCCTTGCTTCTCAGGAGGGAGGAATTCTGTACAAAGGTCTTATCTTTGCTGATCTTGGCACACTCTGATATCCTGTATGTGTGGGCCCCAGATGAGCCCCAACCGTGGCCAGCTGGATGGATGTCACCAGGGAAACTTCTCATCACAGCAGGTCATTTCCTTTCTCAGGCCACAGCCGCAAGAGCTGTAGATTGAGGCTAGGGCATTCCTTAGGCTAAACCCGAACTGGCTAGAGAGGGAGATCGTGCAGAGTTTATTGGAGGTGTCTGTGATCCACAATGAGATAAATACCTCATATCTGTTGAATGTGACCTTGAAATTATCTCTGCCTATCTTCTATTTCTGAAGGTCATGTACTGTGGTCCAAACGATGTAATTTACCCAAATTAGCACAGTTGAACTGTTCACATACAAATGTCTTTTCTAAAAATCAGCCTATTTCCCTCCCCCCCCACCCCCACCCCCGCCGCCTTTTTAAGTAGGCTTCACACCCAGCAGGGAGCCCCAGTGCAGGGCGTGAACTCACAACCCTGAGATCAAGACTTGGGCTGAGATCAAGAGTCAGATGCTTAACCGACTGAGCCACCCAGACACTCTAGAATCAGCCTATTTCTATCTTGTGGTTCTAAATATTGCCTGTTATATGTGCCCAAGGTGTGGATATAGTGAGGCTAAACTTGGGTTTCCATCTGTATGAAGGGATGTTCTTCATATGTCCCCCTCTGCCAGTTTGCTGCCTGAAATCCTTCAACAGGAAACTAAATCCTTAATTCCACCATCTGAGCTAAAGACTGTATGCCAATAAGACAGGAGAAGATGCTCATTGAAAATTTCCCACTAAGATTTCAATGACTCATACAGATTCTTACATAAGGGTCAGCTTTTTAGACCATTGGTAGAGGGGATAGACGGATGGTTGAGAGCAAACGGTCCTTAGGACCCTGAAAAAGGAAGAGGGCTTCTGGAGGTGCACAAAGAAGGGACAAAAGAGAAAATGAAGCTAATCTCACTGATTCCCCAACCTGCCTGTCTGTCAGTTGAAGGTTCTCCTGTCACCAGTGAGTAGGCCTGTGTGCTAGGCCTTTCCGAAGGAGGAAAGCTGCCTTTCTCTCAGACACCAAGGCCAATAGCACACAAAGCTGGGCTTGTTTTCAATTCACTCTGAACTACACTGACACCACCACCACCCTCCCTCCCTACCCCAGCAGCATGGGAAGTGGCTGACTTGGTCTGAGGTCCAGTTCTTATTCACCTGGTTGTAGGCACAGGGACACAGTGCTCTGGTTTCCAAGCCTTGGCTCATGATGCGTCATCAAGTGAAGGCAGGAAGCCATAGGCCCATGGCCAATGTGGGTCTCCAAATGGGGAGAACTGATATTAAAACTCAGACTCAAACATCTGGACCATTCCATCAGGTTTTACAAAAGGCTGAACTAACCTTTAACACAGTCCTTCCAAGAAGAGGAACTTCTTATGAGAAAGAGCACTGCGAGAAGACCAATCTAACACCCTTCCTCATCCCCTTCCCCATGATACTTACTGTCCCTGCCTGACTTACCCAGGCAAGCTCTTTCCACCATTCTGTGCTTTGATGGCACCAGTGGGAAGGACACATAAAGGACCCACGTCTAACTTTTACTTATCATCATTTCTTAACCATTTTTGCCAGAAAGTATAGGCAGAGCATATGGTGTGCAAGTACAATAGAAACTGAACCATTGAAATGACGGGGGGTCGTACTTGGTGTGGACTACCTGGGATGGGGCTGAAAAGACTAGATAAGAATAGGTTGACCCTCCATCTTGGAAAAACTACAAGATTTGCCAAGAAAGTCCTGGAATCACCAGTTGTATTTAAAAGGTCGTACGTATTACAGCATGGGGAATAAAGTCAATGGTCATTAT
Source organism: Cryptoprocta ferox (assembly GCA_028646485.1). Classification (NCBI taxonomy): domain Eukaryota; kingdom Metazoa; phylum Chordata; class Mammalia; order Carnivora; family Eupleridae; genus Cryptoprocta; species Cryptoprocta ferox. The sequence goes on along the minus strand of CM053571.1, from coordinate 105,864,331 downwards.
AGCATGGTGCATGGTGACACATGGCAGCTATGTTTGTGGTGACCGTAGCATAATGCAGAGAGATGTTCAAATCACCATGTTGTTCCCCTGAAACTAATGCAACCATGTGTGTCAACTCTACTTCAATAAAAAATAATTAATTACATAACAAATGATTGTGCGTATATACTCATACAACGAGGGGTATCTGGTATCTAGTTTCACATTAGTGTTTGCTTCCACTGAATTAACGCTATTTCATCCCTTTAAAAAACTGACAGCCTTAAATCTGTAATTATGATCCAAGTCCAGGAGTGTCTTCTAATTCTTTTACCTTTTTATCTTTTAAGAAAAATCATATAACATATCAAAAGTAAATGGAGAGATTACTCAGTTGACTGGAATCATGTTTGAAACCACTCGGAATGTATTTCTTAACACTTCCTGATTGATTGCCTGGGAAATACATAACCCCAAGTGGTAGCTTTATATTTACGTTTTGAAGTCAGAATACTTCCCTCGTTGCTCCGTTCCTAACATAAATTCCCAAGAAAGCGCATCAAATATCAAAACAGCGTTTTCAGTATCTGCCCAACAACATTTGCATCTCAGCAAGAAAGTGTGTGACTAGTGAGTAAACTGCCTCTTTGTCAAACATAAATGTGGCAAATTCTAAGGTGGCTCCTTTTCAAGTAAATTGTCTCAGCATGCAGAGCAGCAGGGAGAGTGAATGTTTGCGGTAGGACACGGGCAAAAAAAAAAAAAATCTTAATATGATTTTTCCAGGAAGGCATTATATTAAGTTCTGGAGAGAAATGATGAGATGTTCGGGGTGAAATGGCACATTTTCTTTCAGAATCACCTACTCCATTAAAATGCGCTCGACTCTTCAGGACGTGTCCATGACGTTCCACTGAGTCGAACACTGAGCCCCCCAGCCTCCAGTCCCTGCTCTTCCCGCCCCGGGCGGCAGGATGGTAATGAATTCTGCAACATGACTCCCTGCTCCGGATTTCCACCGGGCCTGACCTCCTCTAGGCTCACCCGGACTCCGCGCACATGCTTTTCAAGAGACACAATTTTGTCTTGTCTGGAGCGCAATGTAATTAGAAAGCAATTTGGCCCACACACGCAGCTTCCGTGGTCACTTGGCACGGCCTCAACCCGCCTCTGGCGGGACTGGTTTTGCTCTGCGTTGGCTGTCCTCCGAGATGTCTAGCAGCGCAGGGATCCTGGGCCTCGCTTGCTGGGAGTCCGGGCTGGCTGGCCGCAGGGAGGGTGGGGTGCCGCCTGCCCCACGTGGGCTCGGGCCCGTTCCCAGGAGGCCCGGTCGCTTGCCCTCCGCTCTCCACCCACCCCGTCGGTGGACCTGTCCGCGGGGCGCACAGACCACCCGGTGGTGCATTCAAACCCCAAGTCCCCCTCGTTAAGTGGCTCACAAGCTCTAATTCCCAGTTCCGCCAGCCCCAAATGGGAAGCCACTTTTAACTGGGCGCTCTCCATCTTTCCCGTCCACTGAATAGCCATGCCCTATACACCTGGCCTTGTTTCTGCTCTCAGTACCCTCACTCCGGCCTCTGACCCCAAACGCTGGACCAGCGTCCCGGCGGTTCATTTCCACACTCTATTCTGCTTCCTCCAATCCTGGCATAAATTCCTGGCCAGATTACTTTTCCAAATGCACGGCTTTGGTGATGTTGTAATGTTATCCTCCAGCTCACAGACCTTCAATGGCTCCTCGAGGCCCACAGCTTCCTTAGCTGGGCGTTCTGGCTTTATGTAAATAAAGTTTTATTGGAACACAGCCATACCCATTTGTTTACATAGTGTTTATGGCTGCATTTATGCTACAGTGGCAGAGTGGAAGCATTGTGACAGACGCCACATGGCTAGCCAAACCTAAAACACTATTTGGCCCTTTAGAGAAAATGGTTGCTGATCCCCCACTCTAATCTGTGGTCCCAAATTTCTTCTCCAGTTTCATTTTCCTTGTAGTCTGGGCTTTCCTGCCTTAGTGCCCTGACTTAGGAGTCTACAATGCTCAGGAAAATCTACCCCATCTCTTACAAATGCTTTCCTGACTTCTGCTGAAATGTGATGTGTCCCTGCTTTGCCCTCCCCATCACACTTGGTCAGGGCAGTTTTGCACATCTGACTTTCATTGTAAATGTTAATGTACATGTATTCTTGCTTCCCCTCCCACTGCAGTTGAGTCTCCAAGCTCCCAAGAACATGGACCATGTCTTAGCTCTCTGTGGTACTTAGCCTGGCTCCCTGCACACATTCAGTTGGCATTTGGAAAACTTACTTGACTCAAAAACCAGGAGTTTTTTCTTTCAACGGGTTACAGAATAAATGATCAACATCTCCCCCGCCCCCCACACTGGGGAAAGACAAGGTGGGAAAATGAAGCAGGAGCAGATAAAATCTTTTCTTCTCTAGAAAGGCAAGATTTGTAGAGGAGGGTTTTAAGAGTTTTTTGTTTTGTTAGTTGGAGAAGTGATTGGGGGAAGTACCCAGCCCCTGTAGCAGAGACTCCATAAAAAGAAAGTCTAGTCAAATCAGAGGAATGCACCAAAGGAAGAGAGGCTTTGCCTCCTCACCCATTAGGGAACCATTTCAAGGATCTCTTGGCCACTGGGCTGGCCAAATGGCGTGGGTCAACGGGTACATGAACTTTCACAGAGGGGCATCAAGTCCCTGTGGGTGAAAAGAACATGGGGAAGGAGAAAAGAGGGATTGGGTGGAGGGTCTTCATGAAAGGGGGGTCTTGTGACCAGAATATTGGAGCCAGAAGTGATGGGAATGGGGGAAGTTTGATCTATTAGAATAGACTTTGGGTTCGGAGGTGTATTTGTTTCCTGTGGCTATTGTAACAAAGTGTCATAAACTAGGTGGCTTAAAATAACACACATCTCTTATCTTGCAGCTCTGGAGGCCACATGTCCAAAATCAGTTTCACTGGGCTCAAACCAAGGTGTCCCTGCAGAAGCTCGAGAAGAGCATGTTCCTCCGCCTCTTTCACCTTCTGGTGGCTGCTGGCATTCCTTGGCTCCTGGTAGCATCGTGCCAGTATCTGCTTCTGTGGTCGCCTCCCCTCTCCTCTTCTGTGTGGTTCATACCTCTCTCTCTCTCTTGTCAGAACACTTAAGGCCCCCCTGGGATAATCCAAGTTAACCTCCCATCTCAAGATCTTTAATTTAATCCCATTGTAAAATCCTGCTTTGCCTCAGAAGGCCACACTCACAGTTCCAGGGATTAGGACCTAGATATCTCTGGGGCTGATGTCTAGTCCAGCATGGAAGGCTGCTAACGAAAAGTAAGCAGCAGTAACTCACAGGGGGTGGGGTGAGGGTGGGGATGCGAGGGCAGCAGGGAGGGGAAGGGGCTTCAGAAGTAGGAGACACTGGGCTGATTCAATGCGGAATGAGGGGAGCAAGAAGGAATGGATGTTACTGAATGGTTGTGTGGTCCCCAGCAACATTCTTAGGACAGGGACCCTGACATTCTTGAGAAGCACAGAAAAGATTCTAGCTTTGCATGAAGGTGAGTCACTGGGGGTAAAACACGATGCCTATAGGCAGAGACAGATCCCAGTCTTGTGGGGACTGTAGCTTAGACAACCTTGAAAAGATTATTTTTTACGAAAAAGAATCCCAAGCTACAAACACCAAATTTGTTAGGAAAGTGAGTTCTTATTTAGAATGAGAAAGCACAAGTCCACCTCCTGAAAAGCCTGACAAATGCCACAAGGAGTCCACGATCTAGGCAGTAATGTATTTTTTTTTAATTTTTTTTTTAATGTTTTATTTATTTTTGAGACAGAGAGAGAGACAGCGAGAGCAGGGGGAGGGTCAGAGAGAAAGGGAGACACAGAATCCGAAGACAGTCTCCAGGCTCTGAGCTAACTGTCAGCCCAGAGCCTGATGCGGGGCTCAAACCCACTAACCGGGAGATCACGACCTGAGCCGAAGCCGGACGCTCAACTGACTGAGCCACCCAGGTGCCCCAGTAATGTATTTTTATGAGCTGTTCAGTACCGCTCTATGACATTTGCTCTCCCCTCCCCCACAACATTTTGTGGTCTGTATACTTTTCGAACACCTCTTTATAAAACAACAATTTTGTAATATTTTCTACAGAGAGAAGAGAAAAAGAGTTCAGTGATTTCTTCTAGTATCATTGATCAAAATGTGGTTTTCATAATTGATAGGTTAGAAAAGTTTCTTTCATCTTTAATCTTCTCAACCATTATTGCTAATACAATTCCCCTTTTTTTTGGATTGTCATCACTCTTGGAAAAACCTCTTTCAAGTCTCTCTCATATACGAATCATTAAAAACGTATTCCCTCCTTGTTTATAGTACCATGATTGTCTTCCCGTAACTACAGGGATTTTGATCATTTCTATTTGGTGAAATTTTTGTTAACAAGGAACAAAATGTCTTGGGCGCTCATAATTGTATATGCTGCATTATCAAGTATAAATCCTAAAAGAGGAGGCCTTCATTTTGGTTCAGCATTGATGAAAAGCAAAATTTTCACTTGCAACTTTACACATTTGATGTTTGAAAGAATTTACCACAGGGGTGCCTGGGTGGCTCAGTTGGTTAAGCATCTGACTTTGGCTCAGGTTATGATCTCACAGTTAGTGAGTTCGAGCCCCACGTCAGATTCTGTGCTGACAGCTTGGAGCCTGGAGCCTGCTTTGGATTCTGTGTCTCCTAGTCTCTCTGCCCCTCCCTCCCCTCTCTCTTTCTCACTCTCTCAAAAATAAACATTAAAAAGTTTTTTAAAAAATTTACCACAGACTAGTTTCTGGCTCTGTACATTTCAAATATTTTTTCTTCTGCTAGGTAGTATAGGACCCTTTCATATGTCCTCTGGGTCATCATGTTGCTGAGTTTCCCCAGTTGGGAGTAGGAATATTCCCAGAAGGATTTCCATGCTGGGATGACTAGTAGTAATTTAACTATGTTCAAAAGAAAACACAATCAACATAAATAGAACCTCTAAACCAATATTAAACGTATTCCGAACTCGACTTCCCCCTAGCCAGATCCCCAGAATGCTCATGGGCCCTCCAATGCCACCCAACACAAGGGAAGGGATGTAGAATGGAAGTTGCAGGTTTTAGTTAAAATTACTTTTGCAAATTAAAAAAAAAAAAATGACCACAATGTAAGGGCCCTTCCCAGGACCTTAAAAGGAATTGGTGCAAGCGAGTGACTCTGAAGGGTCAATTCACCTGTGGATCTAAGAGTCATTTGAGCGGGAGCCCTTTAGGGAGACTGCTCAGGAGAAAGTTCTAGGGACTAGGAGACGTACCCTGTGTCAATGAGGTCTCCAGATCTACCTGGTACTCCAGCCACTCAGGCCTTCCCATGACATAACACAAGACTGCTTCTACATATTTTCTTTACTCTGGGTTTTAAAAATCTCCCAGGTTCGCTATGGAAAACAGTTTGGCAGTTTCTCAAAAAGCTAAACATAGAGTTACCACGTGATCCAGCCATTCCACCCCTAGGTATGTACCCAAAGGAATTGGAAGGAGGAACTCGAACAATACTTGTACATCATGGCATTATTCACAAGATCTCAAACGTGGAAGCAACCCAAGGTCCAACAGCAGATGAAGGGCTAAACTAAATGTGCTGTGTGTATACAACAGCCTATTATGCAGCGGTGGAAAGGAGTGAAGTTCTGGCCTTCATTGCGACACGGACAGACTCTGAAAACATTATGCTAAATGAAATAAGCCAGCCACAGGAGGACAAGCATCGTGTGATTCCACTTACATGATATATCTAGAATGGGCAAATGTAGTGAGACAGAGGATAGATTAGAGTTTCCCAGGGGCAGAGGGAAGGGGGCGTGGGGAATTACTCCTTAATGCTTAATAGGGAATTAATTACTTAAACCGTCCATTTGAGATGATGAAAACATTTTGGAAATAATGATGATGGTTGCACAACATTGTGAATGTTCTTAATGTCACTGAATTGCACACTAAATAGTTATCAAAATGGTAAATTTGTGCTATCTATATTTTGGCACAATAAAAACCACCAAAAAACGGAAGTAATATGTGAGCATCAGAAAGGAACTCATTCAGATCAGGTTATTCATGAATAAAAATGGCAGACTTTTTTTACATGAAAATATTTACCTAAAATGGTTGCAATCTGGAACAAGAATTCTGTAGCATTCACTTCGCATTAAATATATTTATATAAAAAAATCTTGCAGGTTAATGAAAAATTGATATTTACCTGTATACACGCACCAACCCCCCCTAAACTTGTCAACAATCAGCCATGGATCAGTTCAGTGGCAGTGACCAGGCAGGTTGCCAGAGGTGGTGTGGGTCCTGTTACCACTATTATCTTCTGAAAAAAGAAGGATGTACTTGGTGGCAAGTGGCCTGGGCTAATTTCTTTCAGACCCTGAAATCCTTAAGGTCTCTTTAAGCTGCCTCTTTGGCTATCTGTATAGACACTGACAGCTGGCTGGAGGTGAGAGACAACCAGATAACCTCCCAGAGCTTGAAAGCATTGATAAGGGAGGATCATTAAGTGAACAGATGTATTCCTAGCCGGGCATTGTGAACCATCTCTCCAAATGCATTTGCTGTCCCTGCCTCCTCTCCCCACCCCAGGCTCTGTTACCCTCTCAGCTATTTTATCCAGGATCTACTCAGAACCTGTATTAGGTACAGGTAAGACAACGTAAGCAATGCTTGACATTGCAACAAATTCCAGTGTGGTTTGGTCCAAAAAGAGTTATAGATTCTATTCAGGCAAAATCTGATGTGGCTACTATTCCTACTGGGCAGGGCAGGCGGCCCTTCCATCTCTCAGCTCTGCCATCACCTAGCACTTTGGGGCTGTCTTCTGGGACCCATCAGACAGTAAAGTGGGTCCCACATGACCAGTAAATAGGGGAGGGAAGTTGCGGAGCAAAGCTGAGATGGGTTTTTATGCGCGGAGCCTGGAAGTGATCACGTCACTTCCGCCTACACTCAATTGGTCAGAACTCAGTCCTATGGCCCCGCCTTGCTACAAAGCGGCCTGGGTTTGATGAGGACAAGACACTGTGTGTGCCACAGGGACTTTAAAAGCCACATACATGATCAGATGCCTCTTCCCATCACCTCTACTATTCAATCTTCATTCCACCATAAGACAGGAATAGTCTCACCTTCTGGGGCCTCTGGTCTGCACCCAGGAGCAAGCCCTTCCACCCTCCTAGCTGGATGCATGGGTATCTTCTCTCTGGACCTGCTCTGAGCCCCAGGGAAGACACTTCTGAGAGGGAGACCCACTTGGAACATCTGGGATCCAGATGCTGCTGGCTTGTGTAATGGCTCCAAGTGCAGCAGAAGTTTTTTGTCTCTGAGAAATCTTTTCTCCCCTTTTGCACTTTGAGGGCTGAATTCAATGGAGCCAGCCTTCTTTGACGGCTAACAGGGAATTCTCAGTGGAGGACAGTTGATTTTGGAACAATTCCTGCTGTCAGTCCTGTAAAGCCCAGGTTTCCTGACCTATAGGGCATAATGACAAACCCATCTGCTCTTGCTGTTAGTCATTTGAGGGGCTTAATTGTAAGAAGTTTGTCTAAAGATGAGCTGATGCCAGTAAAGGATGCATTCATTTGGCTAATCATCCTATTCCCTGCCCTCTTTCTTGCGACTTTGTGTACAGGCCTGAGCAATGCACATTGTAGGGATATCAAGACACAGTCAGCGAGACATACTTTTTGCCAGCACTCTGTGCAGACCTCCAGCCGTTCATCTGTCCTGGCATTTTCTTTCTTATGAGAGTGATAATCGAGATGAGGTTTGCCTCTACCATGTGATCTTTAAATCCATAATGAAGGGCAATATTAAGAGTTGAGTAGATTCATAAGAGGTCAGCTCATACTGGGTTTTAAGGAATAGGAAAGTACGTTGGGTGCAACTTTCGCTGTCCAAGGTCACGCTCAGGAACTATCACACCTTTGAACTTTCTTCCCAACATGTTCTTTAGTCACACAGAGCCCTGAGCTGGATGCATTGTATGCTGACCCCAGCAGGAGGCTTTGGTTTTTTGTTTTACATTTGTATATAGCTCTATTACTAAATATTCTTTATAAATAATTGTGACAAGAGTACATATTTGTTATATTAACACAGTATATAAGAACAGCGAGGCTCAAAAATACATTTGCTTTAAGATTAGGGAATATAGCTCGCATGTGCTCAGGTGAGAGGGCTAAGAAGACCTGTGTTCTTTTTTTGTTCGTTTCACTATTTCTGAACATTCACCTATTCAGGTTTGCTTCCTCTGTACTACAATGGAAAAGGAAGGGATGTGCTTTGGGAGGATACTTTCAGATGCAAGAAGAGTATAGGTGACCAAAAGTGGAGTTTTCTTCCTCACGTAGCCAGACATCCTATAGGAAGAGTGTTGCTAAGGTTGGTTAATTTGGTAGCGCAAGGACATCTTTTTGCTCTGCAGTCATCAGACGTGCCCTCTCATAGCTACAAGATGGCTGCTGCAGCTCCGGACATCACATGCTCACACAAGTACGGCCAAATGCTGCAATACCTTCTTTGAAGAGAGAAAGACCTTTTTAAGAATCCTCAGCAGACTTCACTTTTAACATATTGGCCTAAAGGCAGTCAATTCTTATGCTTAATGTAATCATTGCCAAAGGAGAATGGAATCATCATACTTTATTTAGTCCAGTGGTTCTCAAACTTAACATGAACAGAATCTGCTGGTGGGGGGCGGGGCTTGTTAAAATACAGATTGCTGGGGGCACCTGGGTGGCTCAGATGGTTAAGCATGTGACTTCAGCTCAGTCATGATCTCACAGTTCATGAGTTCAAGCCCTGCATCGAGCTCTGTGCTGACAGCTCAGACAGAGCCTGGAGCCTGGTTCTGATTCTGCATCTCCCCCCTCTCTCTGTCCTTCCCTCGCGTGCTCTCTGTCTCTCTCTCAAAAATAAATAAACATTAAAAAGAATACAGACTGCTGTGTTCCACCCCTTGAGTTTCTGATTTAATATACTGGGGATGGAGCCTAATGAACTGGATTTCTAAGTTGTTAGATTGTTCTACTGTTGCTTGTCTAAGGATCACATTTGAGGACTACAGGTTTAGATGGATATTTTTTAAAATTTTCTTAATGTTTATTTTTGAGAGAAAGAGAGAGACAAGGTGTGGGGGGGGGGGCTGAGAAAGAGGGAGACGCAGAATCTGAAGCAGGCTCTGAGCTGTCCGCACAGAGTCCAACACGGGGCTTGAATCCACAAACTGGGAGATCGTGACCTGAGTAGAAGTCAGATGCTTAACTGATTGAGTTTAGACAGATCTTAATTCATTTTCTGGGGCTGGGGAAAAGTCACCTTCTCAGAATGGAGTGGAGGTGGGGCAAAACATCAGGACAAAGTCCACAGAAGAAACTGTGTTAGGTAGGCACCCAGCTCTGTCCACCACATGTTTTTCCTGTATTTACCCCTCTGTTTTCTGGGTACATACTTAGACTCTTTGGCTTTTGTGGGGGGAGGGGGCTATTGAAGATTAGATGATTTTATCCAAATAATTTCATTAGTTGAATTCCCATGGCAGAATTCCTCTTTGAGACTAACATAAATTCTAAGTCCATCAGTGCAAGCTGCTTACACTATGTAGAACTGACATTATTTTCTTCAGTATCTATTACCTTTTGCCCTTCCCTGTAAAACGTTATCAGTCTCCATGTTTGTTCAGTCATCCAAGTTATTAGATCCATCACAGGTTCTTCACAACCCTCCTTAGCTCTTAGCAACCTAAACACTAGATGTCATAGGCACATTTTCCACACTGCCATTCACTTCATCCTCTAGGTCATTAACGAGTATATTGAACTAAATCACTGGAACTATTAACTTGAACTTCAGGCATTAACAGCATCTGAAATGACATACCAAGCCTTAGATCAGTATATCGGTTTGCTACGTTAGAAAAGAAAAAAACCCACATTTGATTGCATTCTTTCCTTCCTGTATAGAGTTTGCACTAGAATTTTTATATGTGTGTGTGTGTATATATACATATATATATATATATACACACACACACATATACACACATTTATATATGTATATATATGTATATATATACATATACACACATTTATATATGTATATATTTATATATAAAAACATTTATATATGTTTATGTATAACATTTGTATATATGTTTATATATGGAAACTCACATAACACATAAACACATATATACACATATATGTATATAGTCTAGAGTTTTTATGTATGCATATATAAATATAAAAGATAAGCCTGAAAGTCTTGTTGAAACATTGGTGTATGTGGCATACCATGGTAGGATTTGGACCAAATTCAGATTTGTTTTGAGAGACACCTTTCAATCTCACACTCAAAGAGCTAGCCACCTGGTATCAGATTTCACCATTAGAGAGCCATCTTTTGGAGTAAATAAGCCTCTCTTTCAAAATAAAAATGTCTTTTGAAAAGTTAAGGGAGTTGGCCTCAGTCACATATGCCCCCCTGAGTGTGGATCCACTTAGGAGTCCTCACTCCTTCCAAATGTGGTCTATACATGGAAGGGATGGAAGCATGGAAGAAAGGAGTGGGTTAACCTGGGACTTTGGGGAAGTGAACCTCACTGGAGGAAATTTCTAGCAGGCCTTGGTTAGCGAAGGAGCTGGTAGTGGGAGTTGGGTGTGGGAGTTGTAAGGGAAAAGTCTTCAGAGGGTAGCACATCTCTCGCAGTTTGATCCAAGACAGCGCTGTTCAGTAACACAACGTGCATCTTAGTACAGATTAATAACAATTCCTGGGGTGTCCCTATTATTAGCTCTCCTCCAAGGAAGGAGTGTCATACCTAAACCCCAGAACCGCCTTTTTCTTTCTCACCTCCTGGTCAAAACATGTTGATGGCGCCATGTCTGTTTGTAAGCCCTCATCATAGTCATTATCTCCACCACAGGGCAACCCCACAGGGAAGGAATCCAAGAGGAAGAAACTAAGGTATGAAGAATTTCAGGTGACTCACCAAAGGTCATACGGTTAATGTCAGAGCCAAGATTCTTGCTGTTTCTATCATACTGGGTCATCTATGGGATCAGGACTGCTGTGGATGGTTATGCAGACCGTGCATTGCACAAAGGCAGCTGGCTTCCTAAAAATGAGGTGACCCTTAATAGACCTGAATTCTTAAGTATATATGTTAGTTATTTATATACATATTTTATATATAAAATTGGTCCCTGTAGGGCTGGTTCTAGGTATAAGGAGGTTGGGATTTCTCCACATCTTTTTAAGTGGTCTTGCTGTCTCAAGTCTTGCCTCCTCTAATCCCTGAGCCCATCACTGCATTGCCTCAGCAAGATCTGCCCTGTTTCTCAAGAGCCCTATTGAGGTATAATGAATAAACAATAGGTTCAGTATATTTAAAGTATTCAGTTTGATAAATGTTGAAATATGTGCACACCCATGAAGTCATCACCACCAAAGCTTTCTTTCTGTCCCTTTACAATCACTCCTTCACACCTCCTCATCTCCAGGAACCACTGATCTGCTTTCTGTCACGATAGATCAGTTTACATTTTCTAGAGTTTTATGTAAATCAAATCATACAGTGTGTGCAGGTTTTTGTGTGACTTCTTTCACTGACATACTTACTTTGTGCTTTATCCATGTTGTAGCATGTACCAATACGTTATTCTTTTTCATTGCTAAGTAGTATTCCACTGAATGGACATACCACATTTGTTTATCCATTCACCTGATGATGAACACCTGGGTTGTTTTCAGTGCCGTTTTGTTTCCTTCCTGCCTGCCTTCCTGCCTTCTGCTGTCTTTCTTTCTCTTTCTCTCTGCCTTTCTTTCTCTTTCTCTTTCTTTCTGCCTTTTCCTATCACCTTCCTTCCTTCATTCCTTCATTCGTTCATTCATTCGTTCGTTCCTTCCTTCCTTCCTTCCTTCATTTCTTCCTTCCTTTCTTCATCTCTTGCTCTCTCTCTCTCTCTCTCTCTCACTAATACAAATAAGGCTGCTGTAAATATCTGTACACAAGTCTTTGTACAGAAGTCTTTGTACAGATGTAGACATTTACCTCACCTGAGTAAATATCTAGAAGTGGAATAGCTGGGAAATATGGCAAGTGCATGTTTAACTATTTAAGAAAGTGCTAAACTGTTTCATTGTACCATTTCATATTCCCACCAGCAGTGTGACAGAGTTCCATTTCTTTGATGCCCAGACCCACACTTGATATGGTCAATCTTTTTAACTTTAGACATTCTAATAGATGCACAATAGTATCTCATTGTGGTTTTACATGCATTTCCCTAATGGACAATGATGTTGAGTATTTTTTAATATGTTTATTTGCTCTCTGTATATCTTCTTCCTTCAAATCTTTTGCTCACTTAAAAATGTTTGTTTTCTTATTCCTGAGTTTTGGGAGTTAGTAACATATTGTGGATACCAGTCCTTTATCAGATATGTGTTGTATAAACATTTTCTCCTACTCTGTGGCTTATCTTTTCTTTTTCTTAACAGTGCCATTTAAAGAGCATTTCTTAATTTTGATGCAACCCAATTAATTTTTTTATGGGTGTATATTATTCTTTTGGTACTGAATGTAAGAAATCTTTGCCTAACCTAAGGCCACAAAGATTTTCTCATATGCTTTCTTCTAGAAATATCATAATTTTAGTTTTACACTTAGATTTCTGATCCATTTTGACTTAATTTTTGTCCATAGTACAAGGGTTGGACCAGAATTAATATTTTTGCATAAGGATAGCCAACACTTCCATCTCCATTAGATGAAAATGTTAGACGTTCTTCCTTGAGTTATCTTTACATCTGTGCAATAAATCAATTAGCTATATAGGTGTGAGTATATCCTGGAGTCTCCTTTTTTTCTATTAATTACTGAAGCTTTGTAATAAATATCAAAGTAAAATAATGTAAAATCTTCCTATTTTTCAAAGTTGTTTTGGTTTCCCTAGGTCCTTCATATTTCTCTACAAATTTTTCAATCAGCTTGTCGCTTTCTACAAAAAAAAATTCTACAAAATGGATTGTGGTTGAGAATGCATTTTTTTCCATTGGTGAATTGAGGAGAAATTTGACATATTAGCTATATTGAGTCATCTGATCCAGGACATCGGTCAATCACTCCATTTATTTTGGTCTCTCATTTTTCTCTGCAATGTTTTGTAGTTTGCTTTTGTTTTTTCAGTTTATTTATTTATTTTGAGAGAGAGAGAGAGAGCACATGCATGAGTTGGGGAGGGGCAGGGAGAGAGAGAGAGAATATCCCAAGCACGCTCGGTGCTGTCCATGTGGAGCCTGACTTGGGGCTCAGTCTCACAGACCATGAGATCATGACCTCACACCCATATTTTGTAGTTTTAAGTGTACGGATCTTATACATGTTTTGCCAGATGTATCCCTAAATATTTTATATTTTTTATGTTTTTGTAAATGGAATTCTCAAGAAATTCAATAGCTAATTGTTCATTGGTAGGGTATAGAAATAACAAATTTTTGTATATTGGTCTTATATCCTTATTAACCTCTGCATATTTCTGGCATTCTTTCTTCATACAGCTCTCTCCTCTCCTGCTAACTATAGTCACTTGGCCTCCCCAGACTCTCTCTTTGTCTCCTCAACTCGGGGAGATGGCTGGGATCTGCATGGCTTACTCCTCCCCTCCCCTTGCTTGGAAACTCTGCTTTGGGCTGGGCGACTGTAGGGCTCACGTGGTTTATCGCAATGATCACTCTCCTTTACTGCCTGAGGTCCGGTGTCTTTCAGATGCTTGTTTCATATAGAGTGTTGTTCTTCTCAGTTATTTCAGGAAGGTAGGTAAATTCAGTCCTTGTTACTCCATCTCCGCTGCCTTATTTTAAAACCTTCATCTTGGGGGCGCCTGGGTGGTTCAGTCGGTTGAGCGTCTGACTTTGGCTCAGGTCATGATCTCACGGTCTATGGGTTCAAGCCCCGCGTCGGGCTCTGTGCTGACAGCTCAGAGCCTGGAGCGTGCTTCTGATTTTGTGTCTCCCTCTTTCTCTGCTCTTTCTTTGCTTGTGCTCTGTCTCTATCTGCTTCTCAAAAATAAATAAACATTTAAAAAGTTTTTTTAATAAAAAAAAAAATAAAACCTTCATCTTGAATGAAAACTTAGGTTCTGGCCTGGTAAGAACTTACTAGGTTCTTACCAGAAGGCCTTTTGGTATTCTGCTCTGTTTAATTTAGCAATTAATCTAAGAAGGCAGACAGAGTTTGTTATTAAGAGTGTAAAAATTGAGTTTACATGGGCTGAAGTTTGATATTACTTCATTGTTCTGGTGTGACCTTGAGCAAATTACTTATCCCCCCCAGAGTCTCAGTTTCCTCATTTATAATTGGGGGAAATGACAGTGTCAGTTAATTTTAGGGCAGCCTGGTTAGGCTGTGGTGCCCAGTTGTTTGGTCAAAATTAGCCTAGCTGTTGCTGTGAAGATATTTGGTAAGTAGGATTAATATTTACGATCAGTTGACTTAAGGAGGGATTACCCTTGATAAATGTGGGTGAGCCTTATCCAATCAGTTGAAGCAAAAACTGAGGTTTCTAGGAGCAGAAGGAATTCTGCCTCAAGGCTCTAACATAGAACTCCTACCTGGGTTTCTACCCTACCAGCCTGCCCTGTGGATTTGGACTTGCCAGTCTCCACAACCCCATGAGCCAGTTTCTTCAATAACTCTCTCCAAGCAGGGCATTGCTGTTATCAGTTCTTTTGTTCTCTTTTGGTCTCTTTCTCATACTCCGCTTACCATGCATTTATTTTTAAAAATAAATGCTACAGACGACTTAGATGTACGGGATTTCACTTTCTCATTTACAGAAGGTTATCTTCCAGAAGCTGGAGTGTACCAGGCAATCTTTTAGAATGAAATAAATCTTTTTTTATTAAAAATTTTTTAAATGTTTATTTATTTTTGAAAGAGACAGAGACAGAGTGTGAATGGGGGTGGGGCAGAGAGAGAGGGAGACACAGAATCCGAATCTGACTCCAGGCTCTGAGCTGCCAGCACAGAGCCCGATGCGGGGCTCAAACTCACAAACTGAGATCATGACCTGAGCTGAAGTCGGACACTTAACCGACTGAGCCACCCAGGCACCCCTAAATCTTCTAGATTAAGATATCTCTTAATCTACTTTATAGGTTATATAAATATATATACTTGTATATATTAATTTATATATTAAAGAAACATACATATGCAGGCTCACCAGTGTAAGCCAAGGGGGCAAGTGACAGATCCTATCTTCCTACACACTTCAGGTTTTGATACTTACTTGCTTTACAGAGCCACCCTGAAATTGCCCTCCACACCTTCTCCCTTCACAGAAGCAGCTCCTGGGGCAAATGAAGAATCTGGGAGTCACAGCCAGGAAACCGAAGTTGGGGGAACCCTGAGCAGTGGCAGAGTGAGGTGGGACTGATAACGAAGGAGAGATCAAACCCCAAAATTTTTGTACAGAACGATCCAAGGTAATCAATATGTAGCAACCTGACTTATATTCTGCCGAGAAAGATGTAAGAGTTTCAACTTTCCACTCTGGCACCCAGAGAGTCCAGAGAGTAAAGGAGGAATCTTGTAAGCTATGAGAGTATCCTTTTGCTAAAATATATTTGAATTTTTCTTCCCCTTACACTATTATTGACGCCATCAGCATAACATTGAAAACTGGTATTTCTGGCAATGTGTTTTACTAAGAAGTATCTAAGCAGAGATTATGAAGTGGGACTTCAGGCAGAAAGTCTGTGTGAATCTACACCTTACACTCTATCAACCCATTTGCTCGAGTAGATGTATGTATTAATTCAGTTATAGAAATAGCAACTTAAATAATGCATGAGCTCTAACCACTTTTTGTAGACAAAGGGATTTAAGCAACAGGAGAGAAGGCAATAGTATTCATTCTAGTAAACATGTATAATTTATAGCAAAGGGAAATAAATGGAGAATAATGATAGGAACATATCATATAATATCTTCTGTGTTCTTTTTCTTTTTGCAGTGGATTTGGGAAGTTGAAATGTGTAAGCCAAAGTGGTTGAAGTTTTTAGTTCTATGGTATTCTGACATGTGGCTATTTAAGTCACATAAACGTTGAAATTTCTTGCTTTAGAAAAAGACAAGATAATGGGAGTAAGAAGAGAGATACTCTTTTAATCCGAGGATGAATTTTAAAATGGTGTTTGATTTATTCCTTTAACCTTCATGATTTGATTCATGCTATGAAACTGGCACAAACAAATACTAAATGAGCCATTTTAGAACACATTTAAGATTGAAAGCTTTGGTAGAGAGGGAACTAGACTGTATATCATTTGGTAAATCTCATTTCTCTGAAACTTCTGACTTTCTTTATGCTTTTATTGGCTTTTTCTTGCCAGTTTTTAGTCTCCATAGTTGAGTCATCATGGCTGTTAGAAAGAAAGCCAACACACATGCAAAACCATATGAGAGGAGACTAGATCAATTTTGAAATTATAAACACTCCAGGAAACAGTAAAGTTAACACACCTGTTATAAAACATACTTGGAACACTTTCATATTTAATGAAAAATATATTCCACTGAGTATTAGCACCAAACATTACCTAGAAATCCATTAATAGTTTTGCAGCTTATTGGAAGATTGAGATTTTACTATTCCCACTCCAGTAGAGCATCGCATGAAAATGCCTTTAAATCTCAAAAACTAACTCTGAACTCATGCCAAATTACCACTCACCCCTGATGAGTGGAAGATACCATTAAACGAAAATGTGAAAATTTCAAAAATACGTACAGAGACAAGTTAATTACTTAAATCACCTGGTGTAAGATGGATCTATGACCAGGGCATTCCCTAAAGAGGACAAAATATTTATTGAAAGGGGCAGCGGATCATGGGACACATAGTGGTTTGTAATATGTCTGATAAATTGCTATGGTCTCACTTTAGGGAGTCTGAATTGTGTTATTTCCTCTAAACTGAATCTTAGTTATTCAACAAAGATATTACACTATACTAAGAAATAACCTACTAAATAATGACAGAGACTTCGGTTTTTCCCCCACCTCCTTGTGAAACCTCTCTGGAATTTCCTGCTTCTTTTTGATGCAAGAGATTTTTTTCTTCTGTCGTTCTTCTAAGGCTGATTGGTTTGTATCATTTTTGAACATGTATTTTTCTTTAAAAATATCAGATTAAAAAATTCTCAGCCTTACATCGTCTCATAAAGATTATGCTCTGATTAAAACCAGACCCAGACTGTAGATCTGCTTTCATTTTTTTCTGAAATGCAAACAAGAGAAATTTCAATGAAAACATTCCATTTCCCACCAGAGACGCTGGGCGATGGTAATCCAGGTATTACGCTATCTGCAAATATGCATCCAACACGCAGGGCCTGCATGGAAGTATTTTAATAGCTTAACCTAAGATTTTCATATTAAGGATGGAATGTAGTATCTTTTGATTCCTTAAATCCCTGCTTTGAAGAAAGGCATCTTTTAAATATGATCTGGGTAATGACCTCGGGCTGCTAACAGGTATCCTGTTAAATAATGAGCTCACCTGTTTCCTTTTCTCTGTCCTTCTTAAAAGTGGGGAGATAGCACCCAAAGATGCATGAGAAAGGATGTTCACTGCAGCATTGTTTATAATAGCCACCAATTGCACACAGCCTGACCGTTCATCAAGAGGGGATTGATAGGGACACCTGGGTGGCTCTATCTGTTAAGCGTCCAACTTTAGCTCAGGTCATGATCTTGAGGTTCGTGAGTTCAAGCCCCTTGTCGGGCTCTGTGCTGACAGCTCAAAGCCTGGAGCCTGCTTCGGATTCTGTGTCTCCCTCTCTCTCTGTCCCCCTCTCTCTCTGTGTTGAATAAATACAGAGGTTGCATGCAAAAGTGCCCAGCAAATAGTTGGCACTCAGATGGTAGCTATTATTATGCTATATCCATACAATGGTATATCAGTCAGAAATTTTAAAACTTTATGTAACAGTATGTAAAAATATATTTTAAAATTTTTGAATAAGATATACATTTTAAAAAGTATAAGTTGCTACAAGTTTCATAAGAAAATGGCTAAAATATGCAGACATGTACATATGTATTTTTATGTCATTCATGCACATCAGACCATCTCTGGAAGCATCCAGAGATGATGGTATGCATATATTCCTTTGTATACTGTTTTGTACTGTTTGACTTTTGGCCACTCGCAAATCTGTGGCAGGTTAGTTTTCTGGAAACAGATTCTGAGCTGAGGCTAGTTCACAGGATGTTTACTACATAGCTCTCTTGTAGGGGAGGAGGAGGAAGCAGAATTGGGCAGAGGCAGAAGGTGATCTGTGATTGATCCCAAAAAAGACCTCAGTCAACCCTCTGAGGAGCCCTGAAGCTGGGCTGGCCCCTCAGAGGCATCCCAGATGGCTTTCACACCCTCTATGGATCAGTCACTGGATGTTGGCAGACCCTGGAGGAAAGTGAGGTACTTTTTCAATTGAAGCAAACTCCGAAGAGGGTTGACTTCATCTTCGTCCGAAGAAGGTCTTCTAGTACATTCTCAGAAGCTGGGGAAAAAAGTCCTTCCTTCTTGAAAAAGGATCAGGTAGCACATGACTATATCTGTGACATTACTTGCTCTTTCAATAAATCAATGACATAGCTATCAGGGATTTCATTTCCAGTCTCCATTGTTAAACCACTGGGCTAGCCCAACCATGAAGGGTAGGCAGTCTTTGTGGTGTGACTTGATGGGTGCTATTATAATCCTGCCAAAAGTAGGTGAAGTTTTAACACTTTGCTGAGGGATGGTTAAGCAGTGCTTCCTGGAGAAATGTATTTGTGATACTAACTGCCTTAATAGGTTACTCAATAACTGTTTATTACCTATCAACAAATCAGGGGTATAGGAATTGGCCAGTAGAGACCTAGACATTGAAATTGTTCCGTTTCCTTAGTTTAGGCTTTATAAATATTAGTAGGAGTTTAGGGTAAATTCTCTGCACAACCAGAGGAGCATATATAATCTAGAGCAGTGTTCTACAAAATGAGATATGTGTATTCCCCAGGGGACAAAATACATTCACTCGACCTCTCTTTATAGCAAAGACATTTACTATGGAAAAGAAATTTGACATTTTTTATGCATACCTATTTTTGTCTATATAAAAGGAAAAACAAGGAAGACTACCCAATATTTAACAAACATATGGAGACTGGGGCCTTAATAAATCTGTGACCCAGACTGCCTCATTTCAAGTACAGTAGAAAAGAGAACCCTAATTCCACAAAACAATTGATAAGGACAAGGACACCCTTGCATCTAGCATCTTGTAACATTTTGTAGTTAACTCATTCTTGGTGAACTGAAACGGCAAATAATATAATTTAGTTTTAACTAAACAGATCTGCACATAATTATTAGGTGGTACTGACTATTGACAATTATGGTAACATGGTATCCTAGATTGTATCCTGGACCCGAAAAGGGACAATAATGGAAAAAGTGGAGAAATTCAGATAAAATCTATAGTTAATAATACTTTACTAATGCTCATTTCTTAGTGTTGATACATATGCTGTGGTTATAAGAGGCTAACTTTAGGGGAAGCTGTGTGAGCCTGTATGGGAATTCTTTGATCTATTTTAGCAATCTTTCTGTAAACCTAAAATATACTAAATATAATCTCAAATTTAAAATGTCTTTAAAAAATCTTTTTGAAATGTAGCCTTTTATATCTATTATTGTTAACAGTGAATGTTGACCTAAGTGTATAGTGTTTCTCTACAATATTAGAAGATGATGGAACAAAATTATCATGACTAGCAAGTTATTTGAAACGAAGAATCCAGATTATATACATATAGATATAGATATAAATATAGATACAGATATACACACATGCCTCTGGTTTTGTTGTGTAAAGTTGTGTGATTCTCAATTCTGGTATTATTTTTGTTAATGTTCATTTATTTTTGAAAGAGAGAGAGACAGAGTATGAGCAGGGGAGGGGCAGAGAGAGGGAGACACAGAATCCCAGGCAGCCTGTAGGCTCTGAGCTGTCAGCACAGAGCCCGTTGCGAGGCTCAAACCCACGGACAGTGAGATCATGACCTGAGCCGAAGTTGGATGCTCAACCAACTAAGCCACCCAGGTGCCCCTCAATTCAGGATTTTAAAAACAATTTACTAAATTTTTACACATATTTAAAAGCTGCTTTTGAGATTTACTTAACAGCAAATATACCATTGGAGAAACTGCAGGAGAGAAATAATTTACGTAAGGCAATGGTGAAATATTAAAATGCTCTCTTTAGTTAGAACACTCTTTCTTTTTAAAATTTTTTAATGTTTATTTAATTTTGAGAGACGGAGAGCGAGAGAGCGAGAGAGCAAGAGAGAGAGAGCGTGAACAGGGGAGGGGCAGAGAGAGAGGGAGACACAGAATCCGAAACAGGCTTCAGGCTCTGAGCTGTCAGCACAGAGCCTGACGTGGGGCTTGAACCCACAGATGTGAGATCATGACCTGAGCCAAAGTCGGTCGCTCAACCGACTGAGCCACCCAGGCGCCCCCTTATTTAGAAAACTCTTTAGAGGACACAAAGTGTTAGTAAAACTGACAAACCACGGATGGTCACTGAATGAATTGTCACTGAGGAATCAAAGTTGAGATGCTTTGGACACCACTCCGTCATTGGGCTGCTTGATTCCATTTGGATATTGAGATAATGCAGAAATGCTTCTACAAGGTCTGCCAAAGAAAAGATGTACCAGAAAAATACTCATGCTCGACAATTAATGGTTTCTTTAATAAAGAAGAAATGGGGAGGGGGGGAGGCACCTGAGTGGCTTAGTTGGTTAAGCATCTGACTTCAGCTCAGGTCATGATCTCACAATTCATGAGTTGGAGTCCCATGTCAGGCTCTGGGCTGATGGCATGGACCCTGCTTGGGATTCTGTCTCTCTCCTCTCTCCCTGCCCCTTCCTGGCACTCTCTCTCTCTTTTTCTCTCTCTCAAAAATAAATAAATAAACAATATTTTTTAAAAAATTAAAAGAAAAGAAGAAACGGGGCTGGGATAGTATCCCTATAGGTGTATTCCTTACGGGACAGCACTTTGGACAGAATTTAAGAGAAGAAATCGAGGAAAATGCACAGACCTGTCCCTCCTATGACATTCATTGACTGCTTCAGTCACAAAGATGCCATTGCAGCAAAACAGATGAACCAGAAATCCACAAAATGTTACAGGATGTCATCAATGTGATGAACTGAAGGAAAACTAGAAATGGAATCTTAATGAAATAGGGAAATGACCATGAAAATCTTCTGTGGCCTTAGAGGGTTCTAAGGTATCTCATGACAAAGCACTTAAGAATACTATTAAACTTGAAATGGTCATTATTCTTTTACAAATGCAAATGTTCCAAATATGCTGGCTTTTTTTTTTTTTGTGGGCATAAGGGGCTGACATACATACAATCTAGCAGTTATTTTCAAAAATTTAAATATACTTACTCTGTCCATTTGAGATAAATGTGAGGAAAAAATGATGTTAACATGAGTGAGTAATAAAAGTAAAAGATTTTGAAAGAAATTCATATTATGGAAAGAGCATTTTGAAAATGAATGTTTAGAAATACTTCCAATTTATGTGGCTTTTATTGGCAGAAACAAATATAAAAACTACTATCTGCACAGCATAAAAATCCTACAAACAGAATTTTCTAACATGCTTCCAATTTTTCCAAATGAATTTTATCATGTTTTGAATGTTTGTTAGAAAATATAAAAAATGCCACACTTTTCAGTTAATTTACAGCAACAACCATTGAACATTCAGAAAATTGGAAATATACTTGCCCATAAGAAATCTTGGAATAAGGAGTAGATGGAATTTAAAAAAATCAGTATCATAATTTAATAAATGTAGTTTAAAAAATGCACATCTTCCACTTGAATCTACATATCTTGATGAAGCATATTTTCATTAATTAGAATGAAATCACAAAATATACTGAACTAAAAAAGCAACATCACGAATTAATTTTGACCTTGCTCTATCACAAAGTGTTAAACCACAATTTCACTGATCAGATTTTTTAAAATCTTACTGCAGTATTTCTCCTTTTAAAACATTCGTGTTAAGTATTTTTAAATGTTTGTAATATGTTAACATTAAAGTACGATATAGTATATAAGTAAATACAGATATCAATATTAAATACTTTTAAAGTATGTAGAAATATTGGAAGCACATGTTCATAAGTTTTTTACTGATAGGGATGCATGTACAGATGCTTGTACAGAGGAGAGCTAATCAGAAGCAGCAAAGAAAATGGATTGTTTCAGCCCTTTATAAAGTCTGTCGGAGAAAACACGATTCCCCACAATACACGGTGTGTATTGAGTGTGCATTGAGCCTCTTGTGCCAAGCAAACAAAATTGGAAAGCTATTTACATAAGCGTCTTTACAATTGCTCAGCAATGTCCTCCATTTGCCTTTGGTTAAAAGTGACATTGGTGGAACGGGGCTCCAGAGATTCTGATGCAGCGGGAGAACGAGTGTAGGGCCGGTAATCTGGACCATCCACAGGCACTGCGAAGTGCTGACAAGGAATTCCTCATTTAGAAGATGAGGAAGAGCAAGCTCTAGAGAGTTAAAGCGACCCGGCCAGCGGAACGCAGGTAGTTCACTAACCGGGACGGGGACCTTCCCAGACTCTTTTCCCTATCCTGTGCCCCTTTGGGTACGTCCTGCTCCTCAAGTGAAAATCTGGTGCCTGCCCAGTTTGACAGGAGCAGACGGGAGAAACGCAACTGAGCCCAAGTTTCAGCTCAAACCACTCTCCATCTGCAAAATATCCTTTGAGCTTTCTGGTGAGACTAATGGCCACGTTGCTTTATAGAGCTAAAGACAAAACGTTATTGTCGGGTTTGTTAGTGTCGCCGTGTTGCTAGGAGAGCGTCTGCAATGGAATTTACCGCGCAACACTAGCTTTATTTCCGCAGGACAGCCCGCCATGTGCAAAGGACGCTGCCTGTGTGCGAGGGGAGTGAAGAGAGGCATGCCAAGGCCAAGACCAAAACACTAAGTGAAAGAGCCGATTTCCTTCCAGACTCGGTGGGAGAAGTCTCCAAGACCAGCACAGAAGTCCCAAAATCAAAATAGGGCTCTTATAATTTTTAAAAATAAGCATATAAGGAAGCCTGCGTGGATCAGTCTGTTAAGCTTCCAACTTTGGCTCAGGTGATCTCTGGTTCGTGAGTTGGAGCCTCCATTGGGCTCTGTGCTATCCTGGAGCCTGCTTGGGATCCTGTGTCTCCCTTTCTTTCTGCCCCTCCCCGACTTGTGTGCGCGCTCTCTCTCTCTCTCTCTCTCTCTCTCTCTCTCTCAAAAATAAATAAATATTAAAAAATTTTTAATAAAAAAGATCTTGCTTAAAAATAATTTAAAAATAGATATACATTACAATTTCAAATGTTATTCCGTTTTTGATTTTGTGATACCCAACCTGCTCATTTCTCCTTCACAAGTTACACCAAACAGCCGTAAAATGGACCCAAAATATATATGGATGCATGTCTTTGGATATAGGTAGCGACCTGGCCCCAGGTGTGATTTGCTGGCCTTGGGAACTATCTCCAAGCATGTGCTGGAGCGGGACGGTACCTCAAGCACCTTGTTGATCAGATGGGTAAATGCAGACGAGGGTAGCAGAGGTTGGTTGCAGATGAACAGAACAGATGCTCGCGTGTGAGGTAGGTGACAACGTGCTAACTCTGTGCTGGAATCAGGAGCAGATACCGTCTCTTCTAAGAAGCAGAATTCCAAACGCCACACGCTTTCCTTACTTATTTACATCTCAGAAAATATGCCTCCAAGTGTAATGTGTGCATATATATACACATATTTTCAGAGTGAGAGAAAAACAGAAAGAATAAAGGGAGATTTGACTCACCAGCTAACATCTTTCAAATGTTTGAAAACTGCCACTGGGAAGGCAGGATAGCTCTTGCCTAGAAAATACAGCATATTTTAAATGTGAAAGTACTCCTTCGCTTTTTTGAGGGGGAGGGAAACCTGTATTATAAAGTCCCCCAAAGTGGACCATGGTTGCTATTTCTGGAGTCTTCCTGCTGAGTGAAAATGCAAGGCCCTTTCCCCTGGGACCCCAGACTAAAGGGCACAGCCATGTGCTCCCACACCTTCTATTGAATTCTGAGCACAGGCCAGACGAGGGGAAGGGCATGATGTTTGTCAAGGCAGACCCTATCCCTGGGTCTAAACAGAAAACAGAAAGTGGCCAGGAAGGATTTCGGGGTAGTCAGAATTAGAGGAAACCTTCCATTTCCAATGCTGGGGGGAGGTGAGCGGTGGTGGCTCTCAGGGTTCAGGCCCGCCCAGCTCAGTGGTGGAGAACAGCCCAAAGCCCTGAGCCCAACAGCTGCCCTTTCCTGTGGACTGTGCTGGGCTCCAGCTAACAAGCCGAGGAAGTGGGGAATATCTCCAGCACTTGGGTCCCCTTTCTTCAGAACCTACCCACAAAGGGGAGGCTGGCTCCCAAGGACTGATGGGATCAACTTATGAATCTACCTATCCACCCGGTTGGAACCAGAGGCTGGGAAGCTCTGGTTCGCACTACAGCCCTATCTCTATTTGAGGGATGAGAGCCTTTGCCCCCCATTAAAGGAGCTGGAAGGACATGAGCAATTTGTGAGTGGCCCTGAAGTCACGGTGCCAGGTTGTGTCATGTGGTGTAAGCTGCCATGTTTTTTTCCTGTTGTGGGAAAGCAGAGATGGTACAAGGACTAAAGAAAAAGAAGAATATAGTCCTCTGGGGGTTTGGAAATCCCTGAGGTGCCCCAAGTTGAAGAGGGCACCCCAAGTGTCTGCCCTATGCTAGGGAGAGGGCTACAGGAAGAACCTATGTGCGGCCTCACCTAGATCCCAGAACTTAGGCTCATGAAGAAATGGGCTAGGAGCTCCCAGAGCAACTCCCAGGCCCCCGGTGCAGACCTGCCCACGTCTCTGCTGTGGCGCTGCAGTGACCCTCCCTCCCACCTCTCAGCTGTCCTCTGCCTGCTTCCAGGGAACCATGCCAGAGGGGAGAAGCAGCTGGCAAGGCACGAGGGGATTTGTATTTGACAATGAGAAACCGAAGGACTATTGGTGGCCAATCGCCAGAGGAAGAACACATGGAACGTGCTATAAGAAAAGTCTCTCATTTTCTCGAATATTGCTTGGCAAAGAGGAAGTAATTTCCCTTGCTCGCCGTAAGTAATTGCCCCCTTAACAACAACCTATCAAATTCAGAGATTTCGTTCATGGAGCTCAGAGCTTCAGGGAGCATGGTTTCCATTTATGATTGTTTTAGCAATTTCAAAGTGAGGTGTCTGCCAGCCTAAAAGACAAAATTCCACCTCTGTTTCCAGGGTTTTGTCAGTGTGACGCATGCTTCATTAGACAATCTTTTTCATCTCTGGTCTTGACGGAGTCTCCAAATAGGTGCAGCTAGTCATGACCAGTGTGTTGTAGCTGGGGACAGACAGCCGACACCTGGGGGGTTTTCTGACCCAGTACCTGGGGAGCACCTTCCTGCCAGCTCAGCTCAGATGATCATTGCCGTCAGGTGATTTTTCCCACCTCCTTTGTCCTCATCTCTTCAAATAAAAACAATTACTTCAAGATTTCATGACCCATAGGTCCACGCCAGGGTTGAGGTGCCAGTGAACAGAGATGGCCAAGAATGGTCCAGGCCCAGAAACTAGGCTAGCATATCCTATAGCTCTGATGAGCCATAGAGGCCGGCAGCAGGGGCCAGGCTGGCCTGGGAGAAGCAGAGCCCAGGAGAGTCTGGTGGGTAAGACGGGCCAGGAAAAGCAAGACCCCAAGTCCAGGAAGTCAGAAAGTAGGGATGTAGCTGAGCAGAAAACAGAG
Organism: Cryptoprocta ferox; assembly: GCA_028646485.1. Classification (NCBI taxonomy): domain Eukaryota; kingdom Metazoa; phylum Chordata; class Mammalia; order Carnivora; family Eupleridae; genus Cryptoprocta; species Cryptoprocta ferox. The sequence goes on along the minus strand of CM053571.1, from coordinate 105,838,336 downwards.
TGCAGAGCCAGGAATAAGGAAAGCCCTGGGCTTCCCATGGATGAACGGACACAGCCCCTGAGCCTGTTACTCTCACACATCTCCCTCAGTGGCTAAGTCAAGTCCTAACTCAGAGGTGGGGGCACTCCGGGAGCCCGGCAGCACCCACCACCTGGAGCAGGGAGGTGGACCCAACAGACACCCGTGGTGTGGTTCAGATGGTGTCCCATTGTTCCCCTTTGCTTTAAATGCACCGCCGTTCTGTGGCCATGCCCACAAGCGTCCCCATTCTCCCCTGACTGTAGTGTCGCCTGCACCACAAGGGGAAACTCTAAGTGGCCAGAGTAAAGACGGAGAAGAAGGACTATGAAGTTTAACTGGAGGAAGAAGTATTCATGTGGCAACAGGGAAGGAAGCTGGGGGTGGTGGGGAGCCGTGAACTTTGGGGGAGACGGGACACGGACCACGGTATTGAGAACAGGAATGTGGAGCTGAGGCTTTTGGAAGGCGCTGGGGGGCTTGCTGCGGAAGGTAACTGAGGTTGGGTGTCAGCCGCCACAGACATTGCCCTGGAGGTCCCCAGAGCTGAGCTGGGGGCTGAGGGTGGCCCGTATCTCCTTTCACCTGGAACTCATTTAAGGCACAGAGGTGAGGTTCATATTGAGAAAACTGGGAAGAAAGAGACAGAAAGTGGAACGGCCTTTGGATCTATCCATGAAACTCCATGATGCCTCACGCTGCGTGCCAAGCACCACATCGAATCTGAGGACACCGACAGGTGTAAGCATGGTCCCCGCCCTCGAGGAGCTCTGAATGGTCAGGGGACGGATGGAGACAGATGTGCACTGGCTAGGACGGACAAGCCAGGCTCTGTGGGGCGTTAATGGGGTGAGTATGCTCTTATCTTCAGGCTCCCTGTTGTGCATTTGGTAGATCTGTCCTTTCTCTGTCCTGGGGAGAACTCAGGGCTCTGGGACTTTCCAGATCACATTCAGATGTTAAAAGTCCCCCAGTCAGATCTCAAAATACCACTCATTTCAGTAATTAATACGGTTTATCAAGTGTAATAATCAGAAGCTTCACACTTCATTTAATAGTACAATTTTGCCTGACTCCTGTCCCCCTTTGCCTTGACCTCAGGCCAATGTCCGCAGGAGCAAGGGACCCCTCGCCCCACCCACCCCAGCAGTGGATCTGAGTCTCCCAGTGTTGGGAGCTGAGGAGAGAAGGAGGACGAGGAAAGTCAGGGAGCCAGGAGGCTCTGACTGGACTACCCGAGGCTGTGGATTCTCACTCTCTTGGCCCACAAGTGTCCCAGCCACTTCTTTCTTGCGTGGTGACTTTATTGCTTTTCCAAGACCCTCCAAATCCCCATTCCCAGTTGGCCACAGTCCTGTCTCCACTGCAACCCCTTGATGCTCTGAATGCATCTCGTCTGGCTGCTCATTTTCCATTTTTCTCAGCTCCTGGGAATCTGAAGTCACCTCCCCTTAGGGGCTCCTCAGGCTCTACGTGGCATACAGCCCTTTCCGTACAACCCTCTGGAAACACTGTGAGTCCTTGGCCTCGTACTCGGACACCAGCTGATCCCAAGGCAGTTACCTCTCCTTGCTTTGCCGTCAGAGCAGCAGACCAGCCAGGCCCTCCCCTCTAGATTCCAGCCTGACTCCAGCCCCGGTGCCCCCCCCCCGCCCCCACCAGTCTCCGAGCTGCAGGGGAGGCTAACCCTCCAAATACTTCCTCAAAGCCCCTATACATTGGTGGGAGGGAGGGCAAGTCACCCCACTCTTCTGGGTGAGACGCACTGCTTAGCTTTCTCTCACAAAATTTTCTACTGCAAAATTCAATTCTTTTCTTGGCCTCTCTGTCATCTTTTAGAGTCTGGAGGCGGGTGGTGGCGGAGAGTAGAAGACTGGTTTCCATAAGCACTTTTGCAACTCTTGCAGCTCTCTTTGGAATGTTTCATCTACCGCTTCGAGGCCCCGGTTGAAACTGAGACTAAAACAGTTCCAATTTAGCATCCTATGCAATTAACATGGGATATCCCTCCTCCCCACCCCCCACCCCAGGCACAGCGCATACAGAAAATGATAGTATTAGTGTGGTGTGGTACTCTAGCTCTGCAGATGTGCTGTTCACAGCTGGCGGTGACCAGCCAGGAGCTCCAGCTGCTCTAGGCCCAAATGGGACACCTTGAGGCCTAAGTGCACAAATAGGCCCACAACCTATGGCAACACAACATGTGCTACTAACGGACCGTGTGCAAGGCCCTGAGTGGTACAGAAGAATAAAATGATTCCTCTGAGCGGTAGCATGAAGCCACCAACAGGTGGTGGTGTCTGAGCTGGGTTTTGAAGAATGAAGATGAGTTCTCTAGGCAGCCAAGTAGGGCAAGGGCATTCTGGGTGACTCAGTAATTTTGTGCAGCTGGAGAATTTAGGTGTGTGATAGGTAGAAGGTGATGAGGCTCTACCTGGGCAACTCCTTCTCTCACAGCTGTTCTCTACAGCACTTTTAATTTTACCTCAGCTTTATTTTGACTCCTCTCTCCTTCTTCCTCTTCCTCCTCTTCCCCCTCCTCCTCCTCCTTTCTCCTCTCCTCTTCCTTCTCTTCCTCTTCCTCCTCCCCTCCTCACTTCCCCCTCCTCCTTTTCTTCTCCCTCCTCCTCCTCTTCCTTTTCTTCTCCCTCCTCCTCCTCCTCTTCATCTCCCTCCTCCTCCTCTCCTCCTTCTCTACCTCCTCCCTGTCCACCTCCTCTTCCTCCTGTCCTCCTCCTCCCCTCCTTTTCTTCATCCTCCTCTCTTCCTCCTCATCCCTCACCTCCTCCTCCTCCTTTTCTTCTCCCTCCTCCTCCCCTCCTTTTCTTCATCCTCCTCTCTTCCTCTTCCTCCTCTTCTCCCCCTCCTCTTTCTCTTCCTCCTCCTCTCCTCTTCCTCCTCCTTTCCTCCTTCCTCCTCCTCCTTTCTCCCCCCTCTCTTCCTCCTTCCCCCTCCTCCTTTCCTCCTTCCCCCTTCTCCTGACGCTCCTCCTCCCCCTCCTCCTTCTTCACCTCTAATTAATTATCAGGTTCTGCTGGTTCCCTTTTTAACTCTTCACATCATCTCCTCCCCCCTTCCCCACACTCCACCATAGTCATACCCTTGGTCTTCTTTCTCCTAACACTGTAAAGGAGCACCCCGTCTGACCTCCCTTCCCCACCTTCCCCTCTCCCAATCCATCTTCTTCAGGCCAACCACAGTGACATTAAAATATCAAGCCCAGTGTTACGCCCCAATCGTTTTGCACCTCACTCAGTCAAACTCTCCTGCCTTACAACAGCCCACCCTGGAGGCACAGACTAGAGTGAGAACCCACTGCCTGTGGGAACTTCTCTCTCTTCTCGCCCCCATCTTCCCCACTCTGCTCCAGCCACACAGGCCTCCTGGCTTCCTCAAACAGGCCAACACTTTCCTACCCCAGGGCTTTTGCCTGTGCTCTTCCCTCTTCCTGGCAAGCTCACTTCTCAAATATTCGCAGCTTACTCCCCTTGCTTCCTAAAGTCTCAGATACCACTTTATGAGAGATCGTCTATAAACAAGAGCAACCTAGGGGCGCTTGGGTGGCTCAGTCGGTTAAGCAGCCGACTTCAGCTCAGGTCATGATCTCAGTTCATGGGTTCGAGCCCCGTGTCGGGCTCTGTGATGACAGCTCAGAGCCTGGAGCCTGCTTCTGATTCTGTGTCTCCCTCTCTCTCTGACCCTCTCCCACTCACACTCTGTGTGTCTCTCTCTCAAAAATAAATAAATGTTAAGAAAAATTATAAACAAGAGCAACCTGCCCCCAATACTCCTATCCCTCTTACCCTGTGGTATCTTTCTCCAGAGCATTTGCCCACCTCTTGACACATTGCACATTTATTTGATAATGCCTGAGTAGAATGTGCAACCTTGAGGGCAGAACTGGGTCTGCTTGCCTGATGTGTCTCCTACATCTGGCTGGTAGGAGGCCCTGGATGATAGTCCTCAAATAAATGGACCAATAAAGTGATGTGGGATGAGCTGAAGAATGTCTGACTCACTTCATACAACGTTTATATACAGGGTTTCTTCATGCTGTGGCAAGCCCTCTCATTTGAAAATAATCGTCAATTATTTATTGAAGATTGACTGTATGTGTGGCTCTGTGCTAGGTTATTTTACATGGATTACCTTCGTCTGAGCAAGACTCTGAAGTAGGTACCATTTCTAGCCCCCTTTTCATATAATGTGGGTTCTTATAATGATACATTAAAATATAATGAATGTATAATAATACATTAAAACATAATAATGTATACTTTAAATTGCATTCATTCCTGCAACCAGTTTCTTTTTATTTAAAAAAATTTTATGTTTATTTCCTTTTGAGAGACAGAGAGAGGCTGGAGGAGGAGTAGAGTGAGATAGACAGAGGATCTGAAGCAGGCTCTACATTGACAGCAGAGAGCCTGACGCAGAGCTCGCACTCAAGAACAGCGAGATCGTGACCTGAGCTGAAGCTGGCGCTTAACCGACTGAACCACCCAGGCGTCCTTTGTTTCTTTCCTGACCTTTTTCTGTGTACACATAAAGGCACACATAATGGACTAGGAATTTATGTGCGTTTTTACCTGCTTGTTTCGTTTTATCCTTTACAAAAATGAGATCCTACTATATATATTGTTACATAGCGTGATGTGCCTCAGAGACTTTTTTTTTCATGAAAGTTAATAAAATATATCTCATTCTTTTTCTTGGCTTCGTGTATACAGGGTACACCATGGTGTGTTTAATGTGTTTCCTACTGATTGATTGATTTTTTGTTTGTTTTAGTTTTACTATGTTAGAAAAAATGCTGCAATAACATCTGTGTCTTCCTGTATTGTTGATGGGGACCTGGGTATGTTAGTGTATTGGGAGGGAGATGCCTAGATGGGAATTTGCTTGGTCAGCAAGAGGCACGTTTTATTTATTGGTCATGATCTGGCGCTACACCTATGGTCTCTGTAGCAGATGTGCCTGGTTCCACCCCCCCTCCCCCGCCCCACCCCAGTCCCCACCACCTGCTATGGCTGTGCAGACTCTCCCAGCTCTTTTCCTGGGACTTCCTGCAGCCACCAGAGCCCGCCCTGCCTGCAACTGAGGCACGCAGTGAATGCCCCAGAGCTGACTTCAGTCAGTGACCCACAGGAGTTAGCACACACACATCTCAGCTCCTTGGCCGTTGCTGGGTTAACTCTGAGGTGCGAGTTTGACACCGGATCACAGAGTGTCCCATTGCCCACAGTGGTGACTTGATTGACAACACGCCCTTGATTGACGTCCTTTCCTTTCCTGTCTCGCTTCCTCGATCCCCTACTCGTGTTTCCAAGGTTTACCTCCCACATGAACCCTCACACTCAAAGCCTTGTCCCCGGGACTGCTTCTGGGGAGCCAAAACTAAGACACTCTTATTTCTTTCAGGAAAAAAAAGAGTTTATTCTTTAAAGGTGATGCATGAACATGGTACTTTTTTAAAGCATAAAAGATAGAAAATGAAAAGTAAACATCTTCTGACCTCCAGTCTCTCTACCCAAAGTTGATGCCTGATGACAGTTTCCTTTTTTTCCTTCCAGAAAAAGATATGATTATATAAACATGTATAAATATACATATCCTTTATCCCTTTAAATCTCCCTAAATGGAATAAGTCTAAGTACTGTGCTTGGTACCTTTTTTTCTACTTAATGATATATCCTGGAAAGCATTTATATTTGCAAAGACAGCTCTTTTACAGTTGAATGGCCTTATGTTGTGTGGCCACATGGTAGGTTCCTAACCAGAATGCCTCGTAGAGAACATTTATTGTTTCTAGTGTTTGCAGTAATAACCATGCTGTGACAAACAGTTTTGTACATATATTTTGGCTCATTTTTTAAAATTTAAGTAAATTCACAACAAAACACAAGAAAACAGATGTTTATGTGCATTTCCACTTATTTTTCTTTTTTAGATATTGCTATTTTCCCTTCTTCAAATAGGCTGCACTGATTTACGCTTCTACCAACAGTTACAAATGCCTGTTGTCCCCTGAAATGTCTTCCCTGACACGGGGGTTATCAAACATTTTAATATTTACTAATCTGCTAAATGACAAAGGTATTTCATTGTTTCATTGTGATTTCCTTGAGCATCTGTTCATATATTTACTAGCATTGATGGTTCTTCTATGTATTACCTGTTCATACCCTTAGCCCATTTTGCAATTGGATTTTATATCCTCTTCTTTTTGCTTTCTCAGAGTGTTTATATAGAGTCTGGCTAAGACCCTGTTAGATACATTTCTTATGTTTTCTTTCATTCTACGATTTTCCTTGAACTTTTTATAATGAAGTATTTTCTTTTTCCTTTATTAAAAATATTTATTTATTTTTGCGAGAGAGAGAGAGAGAGAGAGAGAGAGAGAGAAAACGTGAGTGGGGGAGGGGCAGTGAGAGAGGAGGACAGAGGATCTGAGTGCGCTTTGCACTGACAGCAGAGACCCAGATTTGGGGCTCAAATTCATGAACCACAAAATCGTGACCTGTGCCGAAGTCTAATGCTTAACTGACTGAGCCACCCAGGTGTCCTATAATGAAATATTTTCTTATACAAAGGTCTTAAATTATTAAATCAAGTCTGTTTTCTTTCCCCATGGTTTCTGGATTTTAGGTCATGTTTAAGAAATCTGTCTCAAGTTTATAAAAATATCCATCCATATACCTCCTAGTTCTTTAATGGTTTTATTTTTACTTTTATATCATTAATCCATCTGAAGGTTATTTTTTCCAATTCTTTTTTTATTTTAAGTAGGCTCCATGCCCAACCTGGTCCTTGAACTCATGACCCTGAGATCAAGAATTGCATGCTCTACTGGCTGAGCCAGCCAGGTGCCCCTGGGAGGTTATTTTTGTGAATGATGTTTGTTGTTAGAAGAAACCACAGAGAAATGAGAGTGAAACAAAGAAGACAGGCTGAGTACCGAATGCTTGGCTAGTGATATTGGAAAGTGGCCATTGACCAGAGCTCTCTGAGGGCACTGCAGGGGGAGGGTGGTCCTCGGTCCTTTCCTGGGGTTTGTGCCAGTGCTGTGCCAGAGCTAGCTTGTGTACTAGCTCACAAGAGCCAATTTATTATGTAAAGCCATATTATAAGCTAAATCCTCTAACATTATAAACAAATTATTTTTTAAGATAAAAATATTCAAAATTCATCACCTCCTAATTACTATGTTTTACTATTACCTATGCTCCTGAACTTATGTAGTTCTACTGAATCTATATAGTGGAAATACCACATAATGGTGATGTCATGTTCGTAGCTTGAATAGGACATTGGTGGGAGCGTTTACACCATGGAAATTGGCAAACACTCCAAGTCAAATTTTTTTTTCCTTTAGTAATCCAGTAGTTAAGCATCTAGCAGCACACCACTGACTTTGCCCATCTTCAGATATGTTTATTCAGAGAAGAGACTGACATGTTGTAGAGGAAATTGAAGAACCACTTAGGGAATCAGACTCGAGGATATCTCAATCCCTTCCAGTCCTGGCATATGATGATTCTGGAACACTTATCATCTCTCTCTCTATGGCTATATTGCTAAGGGGAATTTTGCTCAGAAAAATATGTTTGTAGGGGATCTCATTTTGGTGTAATTCAGTCATTTAATGGGTCTTGTGCAGGATATACCCTGTAATGTCTCAGATTTAGATTCCAATGTGGCAACTCAGGGCAATAAACAGCATTATTTATCATCATTCATCTGTTTTTCATTTGATATTAAGTGTTCCTCAAACATTGACTCTTTCTCTAAATGCTATCAAAGTAGCCACAATTGGGGCGCCTGGGTGGCTCAGTCGGTTAAGCGTTCGACTTCGGCTCAGGTCATGATCTCACAGTTTGTGGGTTCGAGCCCTGCATCGGGCTCTGTGCTGACAGCTCAGAGCCTGGAGCCTGCTTCAGATTCTGTGTGTCCCTCTCTCTCTGCCCCTCCCCCCTTCATGCTCTGTTTCTCTCTGTCTCAATAATAAATAAACATCAAAAAGATTTTTTTTAAAAAGTAGCCACAATTTACTGACATATTTTGCTTACTCCCTTGCATGTGGCAGCTCATATTCTGTACAAAGCAAGGGAAGGTTGGAGGGCAGAGGGTCAGAAGATGAGTTTGGGATCTCATACCAACACTTGAAATCATGGAAGCATTATTTATCCAAGTTTAAAGAAGGGTTTTTGTTTTGTCTTCAGAAATCAGTTTTTCAGAAGCCAAGAACATTTAAAAGATATATAAAAATCACAAGAAAAATGTAATATTCAAGTAGCTCTTATATAATCTTATAAGGAATTTCTCATTCAGAATATGAGGAAGTTATTTTTTCTGCTTCAATATTTTTCTTTTAAAAATAGAGGGCTCTTAAAAGTATTTAACACACATTTAGAAATCCCTAATGAATCAATTGTAATAATTTTATGCATTGTTCATCCTGAAACAAATCCACTGACCACATTTATAATGTTGGGGGGGGGGCTCCATTCACCATGAGTTTTAATTGTCTTTCACAAATATTTCTTAGAACTCATTTTGCCCACATTTCCCAGATGGTCAGACTGGTCTATTCACTGTCCCCAAGGTAAATGCCAATTTCTCTCCTCTCCCTCTTCCTACCTGGGATTCTGTCTTTCCTCTTTTACATTTAATCTTCTCAATTCTTCAAGATTCTCTGCATCTTTCCACAATTATTCCCAAGATCAGTGATGTAATACTCTTCTGGATTAAAACTACTATTTTCTGTGCCACTCATTTGACATCTAATTATACCTTCCCTTCTGACTTACAGTGTTAGTTCATTTCTACTCTGTATAGTTTTACTTATCATTTAGAAAAGAGGTTCTTATCCAAAGATGTATGGATCCCTTGGGACTTTAGGGAAATTGAGGGTGTCATGAAATTACAAGTATATTTTGTGTGTATTTGCCTATGTGCCTTTTGAGGGGCAAAAATCCAGAGCTTTTATCAGATTTTCAAAGGGATTTTGACCCAAGAGTTTAGTCTCCTGGAGGAAAGATGCTATGAGATGTTTTATTGTATTTCTCACGATATTTTCAATAACTCTGTTAAGTAATTGAATGGGCACAAGATAGAGCTAATGTTTCCACTTATTTGCTATCAACTAATCTCTTTCCAAATGATGAAAGAGGGACAACATGACTTGCCTGTTTCCATCTCACAGTTGAGCATATATGAATGTAATAGATGTTTAAAAGTTTTGAAAAAAGTTTAAAATAAGACCTTACACTTATGATAATTCAGCTTGAGAAATGCAGTAAAGGAATTCCACATTTCTGGAATTCTTGGTCATTTGATTGCCTTTTATAAACTTTCTTCTGGAGAAGCAGAGCTTGGAAAATGTCTTCTCCTTTGACTCCAACTTCCACTGCATCTATTTCCTTATTTAATTTTTTAAACATTTATTTATTTTTGAAAGACAGAGACGGACAGATCATGAGCGGGGCGGGGGGGCGGGGGGCAGAGAGAGAAAGAGACACAGAATCCTGAAGCAGGCTCCAGGCTCTGAGCTGTCAGCACAGAGCCCAACATAAGGCGCAAACCATGAACTATGAGATCATGACCTGAGCTGAAGTCAGACGCTTAACCAACTAAACCACCCAGGTGCTCCTGCATTTATTTTCAATACCAGCTCTCACCCAACAGCTTGTCAATGAAAATTGCTTTATCCTCTAGCCATTACCATCCATTTAAATGGATGATGATTTAAATTTTCTGATCACCTGTTATTTTGTTCAATACACACCTATTATAATTCTTGTTAATTTCAATATATTTGCAGATATTCTTTCCAATATCCAAACATTTCCCAAATCTTCTTTTGTCCAGTGATCTTGTTCCCTACCCCACTTAAGTCACTCACTCTCACAGGCAGAGCTAAACCTTGTCTTTACCAATAACAACACTTCTTCTATATAGGTAGAATAATAACCCCCCTTAAAGATGTCTATGCTCTAATCCTTAGAATCTCTGCATGTGTTGCATTATGTGGCAAAGGGGAATTGAAATTGCAGATGGAATTAAGGTTACTAATCACCTGATCTTAAATACAGAGTGTCCTGGATTATCCAGGTGGGTCCAGTGTAACAACAGGGGTCCTTAAATGTGAAAGAGAGAAGCAGAAGAGGAAATGAGAATGACACTATGTGACAAGAATTTGACCACTACTGTTGGCTTTGAAGGTGAAGGAAGGGGACCTCTGTGGGCTGGAAAGTGCCAAGAAACAATATTAATTCACTTTTCTCCCATTAGCAAATGAATTCAAGTTTGCCTCTGAGCAACCCACTCTCCTATCTTTACAATTTACTCCCTCTAGTACCCCAACTGCAACCAATTTTATGATCCCAGTAACACCTACAATCCATTGATCCAATAACCATTATACCATTTCTCAACCCACTCATATTCTCTCTTCCTTCCTTATACAGCTCAGATCTCATGACATATAATTATAATTACTTGCAACTCTCAGCTATGCACTCTGAACGCCCATGATCTCTCTCCTTTTGTTCTGCTCCCCTGATAAAAATCCTAACTCTAGTTGGATCCAACCCTTCACCCATTACATACTTGAACCTGCTAGGCAAATGTAATTGGAGAACATGCAACCAATCCGATTGGTTTTACTTCAAATTCAAGGCAGTAATTCAAATAGGATCTTTGTGTGCTTGGAAATACCTATTAAATTCTGTTGTCCCTCTACCCTCTTGCTCTCCTAGGAGACTATTTCACAATTTCTCTGTTTACTGGAGATCTCCAAATTCTCTTTTTATCTCTATCCTCTGCTGAGTTTGTGTGTATGTGATCTTACTTCCTATTCCATTGAGATTGTAGATGGTCAGAAAAGGGCTCATTCAAATCCCTACAAGCTCATCTATCCACCCATCCACCTACATTGCCTTCCCATAACTGTGAACCATCCAAGATGGTACTTATCTAAGCTCTGATCCTCAAATGGAACAGAAAATCCATCCCACTTACAACATTCCAGCTTCTGTTTCCTTTTGTTTCTATCCAATCACTTTTTCCACTCTCTACTGCATCACAGCATACAAACATCCTGTTATTCCTCCTATCTTAAAAGGACTCCTAAAAAAGAGGTTTAAGGTGGCATAGGTAGATTTTGAACTTGCCATCTTCCATGGACACAGCTATGCATGGAATAACTTTCTCTGAAAAAGACCTGAAAAATGGATGAGTGGAGCCTCTACAACAAATGATAAGAGGGCAGCATCAAAGTGGATAGAGAGGCAGAGACTTGTTCTCACTAGGAAAAAACCCTTTCTGGCACAGCAGTCCACAATTGGGAAAGATCTCAAAATTGCAGAACTTTTCCCTGAGAAGTAAATTGTCTGTACTCCAAATCAGGAACCCTAACCTCTAGATTCTGCATAGGAGAGACAAGCTTCCCAAATGCCTGGCTTTGAAAACCAATGGGATTATGTCCAGGAAAACCATAGAACTGTAGGGAACAGAGAACCTGCTCTTAAAAGGGAACAGAGAACATGTTTACATACAGACTAACTCACCCAGGGACCCAGTGCAAAAACACCAGTTCAAAAGTGCCTGAACTGTGTAGAAAGGAGACTCATTTACTAATCTTGGGGCATCTGTGGGAAGTTGTTGGGACTACCTATGAGGACCAGAGACACAGGCAGGTGCCATTTATATGATCTTATTCTAACTTGCTAATGCCAACTCTGATGGGTGCCATTTAGGGACTTTTCCTGTAAAGGCCAGAATTATACCTTGTGGAGGGCCCTGCCTACCCCAATGTCACAGCTATATGTCATAGCCAGGTAAGGTCCACTCACCCTGTGCCATAGCCTAGCCCCACCACACCAGGTGGGTAAATGCAGCTCACACAAAAGACACTTCTTGAGCACCTGGCTCTGGTGGCCAGGGGCAATAGCACTTCTGAACCCCATGGGACATCTCCTATACAAGGCCACTTCTTCAAGACTGGGAGAGGTAGTTGATTTATCTAATACACGCAGACAAACACAGAGAGTCAGCCAAAATGAGGAGACAGAGGAATATGTTCCGAATGAAACATAAACCAAAGACAAAACCTCAGAAAAAGATTTTAATGGAGCAGATAAACACATCCCTGGTAAAACATTCAAAGTAATGGTCATAGAGATGGTCACTGAACTCAGGAGAAGATGGATAAACATAGGGATAACTTCAACAAAGAGATAGGAAATATAAGAAAGTACCAACAGAGGTTACAAAGCTGAAGAATACAATAACTGAACTTAAAAGTACATTATAAGGGTTCAACAGCAGACTGGATGAAGCAGAAGAATGGATCAAATGAAAGACAATGAAAGACAAAACAATATAACTCACGTACACAAAGCGTAAGAATTTTTAAAAGTGAAGATACCCTAAGGGACCTTTGGGACAATACCAAGTGAAATAACATTTGCATTATGGGGTTCTAGGAGGAGAAGAGAGAAAGGGCTAGAAAACTTATTTGAAGAAATAATGGCTGAAAACTTCCATATTGGGGAAGGAAATAGACATCCAGGTCCAGGAAGCCCAGAGAATTCTAAATAAAATGGACTCAAGAAATCCACATCAAGATACATTACAATTAAAATGGTAAAACTTAATGAGAGAACCTTAAAAGCAGCAAGAGAAAAACACTTGTTTTGTATAAGGGGAAGTCTATAAGGATATCAGCAGATTTTTCAGCAGAAACCTAGCAAGTCAGAAGGGAGTGGCATGACCTATTCAAAGTGCCGAGAGGAAAAAAATTTCAACCAAGAATTTTCTACCCTAAAAGAATATTATTCAGAACTGAGAGGGAGACTAAAAGTTCTACAGGTAAACAAAAGCTAAAGGACTCCATTACCACCAACCCGGACTTACAATAAAGGGACTTCTTTAAACTGAAAAGAAATAGCACTAACTAATAACAAGAAAACATATGAAAGAAAAATCTCACTGAAAAAGGTTAATAGATAGATAGTAAAGATAGTGGCTCAATCACTTATAAAGCAAGTGTGAAGGCTAAAAGGCAAAAGTAGAAAAATTAACTAAAACTACAATAATTAGTTAAGAGATGAATAAAATAAAAAGTTATAAAAATATGACATCAAGAATATAAATGCTGGGGTCAGGGCACCAGGGTGGCTTAGTTGGTTAAGCAGACAACTGTTTTGATTTTGGCTGAGGTCATGGTCTTATGGTTTGTGAAATTGAGCCCCATGTCAGGCTCTGTACTGATGATGAGGAGCCTACTTGGGATTCTCTCTCCTACCCGTTCTCTGCCCCTCCCCTACTTGCACACACAATCTCAAAATAAATAAAATAAATACACATTAAAATATAAATAAAATGTGGGGGTGGGTAAAAATGTAAAGCTCTGGAATATGTTCAAATTTAAGTTCCTATCAATTTAAAACTGGATGTTTTATACATAGGATATTATATGTGAACCTCATGGTAACTACAAAGCAAAAATGTATAGTAATTACATAAAACAAAATGCAAAACTAATCTAAAGAGAGAACTAAAGAAAGATACCTAATACCAAAACCAGATGAGGAAACCACAAGAAAAAATATCTTTGATGAACATAGATGTACAAATTCTTAATAAAACGTAGCACACTGAATTCAAGAGTACATTAAAAGGATCAAACACCATGATCAAGGGGGATTTATTCCAAGGATGCAAGAATGGTTCAACATCCACAAATCAATGTGATAGATCACATTAACAAAATGAAGGATAAAGTTCATATAATCATCTCAGTAGATACAGAAAAAGCATTTGACAAAATTTGACCTCCATTTATGATGAAAATTCTCAAAAAAAGTTGGTATAGAGAAAATGTACCTCAACATAATAAAGACCATATATGAAAACCCACAACAAACATCATACTCAGTGGGGATAAAATGAACATTTTTCTTCTAAGATCAGGAAAGACACAAGGATGTCTACTCTTGCCACTTTTATTTAATATAGTATTGAAGTCCTAGCCATAGAAATAAGGCAAGATAAAGAAGTAAAAGGCATCCAAGTCATAAAGGAAGTAGCAAAATTGTCACTATTTACAGATGACATGATACTACATATAGAAAATCCTAAAGGCTCCACCAAAAACCTGTTAGAACTAATAAACAAAATAAATAAAGCTGAAAAATGCAAAAGCAATCTACAGAAATTTGTGGCATTTCTATAGAGGAATAACAAACTAATAGAAAGAAAAATTAAGAGAGAAATCCCATTTAAAACTGCATCAAAAAGAATAAAATACCTAGCAATACATTTAACTAAAGAGGTGAAATACCTGTACCCTATACAATACTGATGAAAGAAACTAAAGACACAAATAAATGGAAAGTTTTTCTGTGTTCATGGATTGAGAGAATTAATATTGTTAAAATGTCTATCATACCAAAAGCAATCTACAGATACAATGCAAACCCCATAAATATTCCAATAGCATTTTTTATAAAACTAGGACAAATAATTCTAAAATTTGTACAAATCCAGGGAAGATCTCAAATAGCCAAAGCAATCTTGAGAAAGAACAAAGCTGTAGGTATCACACTCCCTGATTTCAAACTATAGTACAAAGCTATAGTAATAATAACCTAAAAAAGTATGGTATTGGCATAAAATGGACACACAAATCAATGGAACAGAATTGAGAACCCCAAAATAAACACACATATGAACAATTTGTGACAGAAGCACATGAAAAGATGTTTAACATCACTAATTATTAGAGAAATGGAAATCAAAACCACAATGAAATATCACCTCACACCCATTAGAATGGCTGTTATCAAAAAGACACGAAATACAAGAATTAGAGAGGATGTGGAGAAAAGGAAATGCTCATACACTGTTGGTAGGAATATAAATTGGGCAGCAACTATGGAAGAGTATGGAGATACCTCAAAAAATTAAGAATAGATTTACCATATGATCTAGCTGTTCCTCTTCTGGATATGTATCTAAATAATATGAAAACACTAATTTGAAATGATATATGCATGTCTATGTTCATTGTAGCATTATTTACGATAGCCAAGATATGGAAACAATCTAACTGTTCATCAATGGATAAAGAGGTCGTGGTCTATAGATACAATGAAATACTACTCAGCCACAAAGAAGAATAAAATCTTGCCATTTGCAACACCGAGGATGGACTTTGAGGGTATTACGCTAAGTGAAATAAGTCAGGCAGACAAAGACAAATATCATGTTTTCGTTCCTATATGGAATCTAAAAACCAAAATGAAACAAAAAGTGAATGAACAAACAAGATAGTATAAAAATAAACTCATAGACACAGAGAACAGATTGATGATTTCCAGACAGGAAAAGGAGCTAGGGGCTGGAGGAAATGGGTGAAGGTGGCCAATTGTATTGTGACGGATGACCACTAGACTTTTGGTGGTGATCACTTTGTAGTGTATGCAGATGTCACATTATAATATTGTACACCTAAACTTTATGTAATGTTATATATAAACTTTACTTCACTAACAATTTTTTTTCAAATAAAATAAAATAAAAGCACACTCCTTTGGCCCTGTAACTCCCTTCTGTTACTGCCCTATTCCTCTGCCCCTTGAAAGAGTGTCTACACTCCTCTTGTTCCATCTTCTCTTGAACTCACTCCAGTCAGGCTTTTATCCTCACCTCACTCCTGAAACTGCTCTTGATCATGTCACCGGGGTTTTCCCACAGCTAAATCCAGCAGTCAAGTTTTGGTCCTCATCTTACCTGACGTATTAGCAGCATTTGCCATCATCTCTTGTCTGAATTATTGAAAAAGATTCCAAAATGGCCACCAAGCTTCTACTTTCACTGCTCTTGGATCTATTTTCTACTCAGCAGTCAAGTGTTTCTGTTTTGTTTTTAGTAGATTGGGTCATGTCACTCCTCAGCTAATGCTTCCCAGCCCCAGTGCTTCTCATCTCACTCGGGGCAAAAGCCATACTATGCTATATGGTCTGGCTCCATTACCTCCCTGCTCTCATCTGCTGGTACTGTCTTTCCTGTGCCCTCTGAACCAGCTTCAGGGCCTCCTTGCTGCTCCTCAGACATACCAAGCCTGTTCCTAACTCAGAAATTATGCCCCTGTAAAGTCTGCCCAAAATAGCCTTCCCTCAGGTCAGAATGACCCACTCCTCCCTTCCTTCAGCCCTCTGCTCAAATGCTACCTCGTCCCAATGGCTGTCCCTGACTCAATCCAACATAGTGTATACCTCCATCTTCTTTACCCTCCTGTCTACTGATCCATAGCAGTTACCACTGACAATATGTGTGTGCATAATTAAATTATATATAATAACATATACTATTACATACCATATTAATATAACATGTAATAATTATACTGTATGTTGTGTAGTATATAATATATATGCATGTCTGTATATATATTTTTTTCTTGCCCACTAAACTACAAATGCCATCAGGACGAGGACTTTGTTTTGTTCTTTGTTATACCCCCAGCACTTAGAAAAGCACCTTATGCGTAGCTGGATCAGTTTGTCGAATGAATGAAAAAAATGAATGGCTATATTCAAATAAAATTGAGCACACTTTTGAACTGCAGGCAGCTTGGCTGTGGGTCTTTGCTGTTATTGTTTGGCAGTGGGGTGGGCAAGAAGAGCTTTTCCTATCTTCACATGCCCCAGGTTTAGCTCTTATCAAATACTGATGTTTGAGCCTAAGAGTTACTCTACCTAAATAATGTCTTTTGAACCTCGAGAGGCATCTTCTCCAGGGAAGTCCTGGAATCCTGTGACGTCACCACTAGCTAGGTTTCTTTGTTGTCATCTCTTAAATGCACCCTTCTCAGGGGACGAGAGTGGAGAGTGGACGTTAATTATTGATGTTGGTGAGTGTTTTCTTTAATTCCCGTGAAAATCATTGTCTTTTTCAGGAGAAGATTACCAAGGTAAAGAAGCACGGCATTTTACACTGTGGGAGGGAACAATTCAACTCCAAAACACCATTTCAAAATTACATTTACCCAATAGTTGGTGTAAAATGATCGGACTGACCCAAAGTCATTCTATTTGTTAATTAACATATGGAAATATACTAGAAAAATGGAACCAGGCAAATTTTCCCCTTTCATTTT
This sequence comes from Cryptoprocta ferox, assembly GCA_028646485.1. Lineage (NCBI taxonomy): Eukaryota > Metazoa > Chordata > Mammalia > Carnivora > Eupleridae > Cryptoprocta > Cryptoprocta ferox. Next base: position 105,821,151 of record CM053571.1, on the reverse strand, counting down.
TACATTTTCTTTCTCTTTCTCTGTTCTTTAAGCCTCAACAACCCAGGAGTTTATGAGGCATTTATAGCTGGGCTATTATAGCATACTTCAGTTTTAACTACCCCTGATTTCCTTCTTCATATGAGAAAATGTTACCGTTTCATAGTTAAACAGGGCCATGAGCAGAAATAATTTTTTCAGTTTATTTTGAAGGGAAAGAAAATTTCTATAGAAACTTGAGTGTTGAAAATATTGGACTTAGAGAATATTTTGGGGTGGAAAATGATGGGATTTTGAGCAGACCAAACACTGCAACACTTTTATCATTAACTCCAAATGAAAGAGTAGACCCAGCATACGTAACAATAGGGGATGGATACTGAGGTTTGCCAGAGATTCAATGAGTTTATGACACATCTGGGGACCCGAAATGATGGACAAGTTATACTTGAAGTTTCTGTTACTCTAAAGTGCATGAATGACGCTACAGGATGGTAGACCAACAGTGGTGTGTGTCAAGAATTCCATTCATTGGGTATTAATAGCATAATGATTACAGCTGTCATACCCTCTTGCTTATTTCATAATCTATTTCTGGACCTGCAGATTTGGAGTTTCACCAGATTTGCAATCCTGTCAGCGCTGACTTGGGTAATAGGAGCAAAGCGGGTTAACCCAAAAGATTTGACTGAGTAACAAATGAGGGGGTGGAAAAGAAAAGGTCTAAGTCCATTGGAAGCCTACATGAAAATGATTGCTTCACAGCATAGACAATTCTTTGGGAGAGGTGTTAAGAATTGGAGAGTGGAGATATGCCCTGATAAGGGGATTCACAGAGAAGCTTATGGTAAAATGAGTGTTAATAAAAAAAATATTCGTTCATTTATTCGTTCCCTCAACAAGCTTTCATTAGACTCCTACATTGTGCTTGGCATGGGTAGGGCAGTACTGTGTGGTAAAATCATCTTCTGGGCTAGAGATTTGAGAAGGCATACAAGGGTGGTAAGGATGTGGTCAAAAAGACATAGGTTTGAATCCTGGTTTTACTTTTTAGCTCTATGACCTTGGCTCAGTGGCTTAACCTCTCTGAGTCCGTATAATAGGAATAATAACTCTGATGTGAAGAATAAATTGAGATGATACTTTGAAAGCATCTGACATAGTTGTGACCCATTAAAGGCAATCACTAATGTAGGTTTCTCTTTGCTTCCCCCAGGAAAGGAAATAGCTCCTGGCCATCACTGAGGAAGGGAAGAAGGTATCCTAGGAAGACAGGTTTGGCTCTGAGGAACTGGAGTTCTTGTGTAAGTATGTATCTATGGTGGGAAAACACACCATGTTTCCCACGAAATAGATATACGTAAATCACTGTTCAGGTTCAGGGCCTCTGACCTTACTGGTCTGTATTGAGACAGGGCTTCTTCCCTTTGCTAGAGTTCATCGCTGAAGAGAAAAAAGGTTCGCACTGGGACCAAGAAAACTGTCAGTTGGAAGCACAGCCCTTTAAAATCAAATCATGTGGAAATGAGATGCTAGAGAAAGATGTGCTTCTTTTTTGAAAATCCCCCCACACGCAGATTCGGTTGGTGTTTTGTGTGGGCATGGGGCGACTCCCTGTCTCAGCAGGAAATCATTACTGGCGTTGGAGGCTTCCTAGCATCCTATCACCCAGCACAAGATGTGCTGGTAACAGACACCCCAGGCGGATCCTACTGCCAGCGGCGCGGGCTGCCAGCAGCACTATTAGCAAAGCATATGTCTACACTGCCCTCTTGCCCAGTTCCAAAAGCAGAATGCTTCTTAGTGGCTTCTGAGGCTGATCAAGTAAATGCTCTTTCATGCTCCTGACAGAGCAAAACTTCGGCCTTAAAAAAAAAATCCAAATTGTACCTTGTTTGTGATTAGGGTGTCTCTTAAACTGGATCTGCCTTCATCCTTTGATCCTAAGAGTGAAAGGTGGCCTGTTACCTGCCCTCTCTGCAGCAGAGCAATGAATGAGTACAGTGCTTGGATCATGAACTCCAGAGCCCCGTTTTTCCCATGCACTTGGACAAGTTACTTAGACTGTGTGCCTCAGGCTGTCCATCTGTAAAATGGGGAGAAATACTTTATATTTCATTGAACTGTGGTTAATATGTGAAGGTGAATAGAAGAGTGCTCAGCACCTAATCGTGTTTTCTAAGCGTTGAACTCTTGTTAGCAGCAGGACTTCTGGTCCACTGGCGGGGCAGCTTGTAGCCTGCAGCCTGAGGAGAGGTGGCCCACTGCGCAGTGTGACACAGAAGTCCAAGGCCAAAGGGCAAGGTCAGGAGCACCCTGGTGGGTTTGCTTGCATTCCCAGGTTGACTGCTGTGAGCTTTGGGATCTAGGGCATGATATTTAACCAAGCTTCAGCTTTTTTATCTGTGAATGGAGATGATTATATTATTAAATTATAAGGTTGTTTAAAGGACTAATTTGGAAAAAAAAAGTGCTTGTAAGTCACTTGTAAGTCACTTAGCTTTGTGCCTGGGTGTGTACTCAATGAACGGTAGCCATTATCATTGTCATCATCCTCATCTGTCCCACCTGGGAACCACTGCTTGCATTAGAATCGACCTTGGGAAAGGAAACCTGTAGAGGGATGAGGGAGGGGGAACACCCATCCCTTTTCTATTATTAATATGTGATAGCAGGTTTGTACTTTAAAATGGCTGTTTCCATGGCCGGCTGAGGGGAAGATTCGGGAGTCAAAAGGGAAGAGCCCTGCGATTGGAGACAAAAGCCTCAACTTTGAACTCAGCTCTTCCACTAGCTAACTGTGTACCCCTAACCAGCTCACAGCCTCTCTGTGTCTCCCTACCCTTTCCATAAAACCAGCTGCCATCTGCTGTGAGGACCAGGGAGACAAACCTTGTCTGAATATGAACATGAAGACACAAGCAGAGCCAGCAAGGTTCTGAGGTGGGGGCGGGGTAACAAGACCCAGGAGCCCAGCAGAGGGCGGGAGAGGCTGGCCCAGGCTCTGTGGCACCAGGGTGGTTGCCTAGGGGGAGAGATTTTCCCAAGGCCCTGAGCCTTGGCCCAGGAAGGGGTGTGGAGGGCCTGTCCTGATGCCATTCTCTTCCAGGAACCTCGTTCTCTGTCCAGAGAAGCTGAGGGTGCAGGAGGCTGGGGCCTCCTTTTTAGCCAGCTGTGGACATGGAACCCCACAGACAGGAGGGAAATCGCTGGGCAGGGTCCACAGAGAGCCCCTGGAAGAGAGAGACAAAACCATTGCTTTTCCCGTCCTCCTCCCCGCCTCCTAGATTAAGTCCGTGGTCCTAATGACTGCCTTGGTCACTGAATTCCCAAAGAGGACCATAAAGGCTCCCTTTACACCGCTTTCTTGAAAGGTTAGAGGGAGAAAAGAAACCCTATGGTAATCGCCCCAAGACAATTAAAATGTGCTGCCCGCCCCCGAGCAGCTGTTGAAATGCCTCAGCTTCCCACATCCCAGGCCTGGCTGGCTGCCCCCACAGCCACATTCCTGGCGGCTCCAGGAGTGGAGAAAAATCCTCCAGAACAAGACGTGCCTCGGGGTTCTCCAGTTACCAGCAGGTGGAAGGTGGGGCCGTTTCTGATGGAAATGGTTTTGACAGACCTCCAGAGTTCAAGGGTGTTTTCCACGCCGCATGCAGGGCTACGTGTCAGCAGTTCTCCGGGCTCTTCTTAGGGAGACCTGCTTCCCTTCATCAAGTCCTAGCTCTTTGGCCTTTGGAAGCCTCGGTCCACACCGCATGCCTGTCACGGGCAATAGAGAGCCCCGTGCACATCCCTCTCCTCCCCTTCGGGCTAAATGATTTCCAAAGGAAGCCAGTCTTCATCAGAGGGATTTCCCTTCCAGCAGGCAGGCCCTGTGACCTTGTTTGAATCTTCTCAAAAAAAAAGTACCCTCAGCAAGAGGCCGTAGGTTTTGCTTTACATTTTTCCCTGGCAGATGAGGCATTGAACTTGAATACTAAATTATCAGCTTATAATTTAATTATAAAGTTTAATTAATTTTAAATTTAAATAATTACACATTTATAAGTTATTTGCCCTTGTGAATGAATTGGGTATGACTCATGTTTTGTTTGTTGGCCCCACACTTGGTCACCACTGGGGAGAAGGCTTTCAGAACACTGATGATACTGATAGTGATTTACGGTCATTAGCAGGAAGAGCGGTTTAGTCACTACACTACAAGGGGAGCGATTAGCAGGTTCCCATCAGCCCGCTTTACTAGATATGCAGCTCTTTCCACATCTTTATGAAGTATCAGGGACTGGGTCTCCTAGGAATTCTAAACTGGGCTAAGCATTCATGTGGTACAAACAGAATTCTCACTCCCCTCCATTTAAAAACAAGTCATTCTTATGGTTTCTACAACTTAGCTTTCTATTTACTATAAAAGCGTAAATTGCAAGCGTGCTGGTGCTTCTGGATCCGCTTTCAGCCTCCAAGAGCCTACTGTTGCCACGCGAGCCAGCAGCTCTGCCAGGCTGCCTGTGTCTCTCTGTCTCGGGGACATCTCTGGGGACTTGCTCAGGCCAGGCTGGAAGTGCCAGGAAGTTGATGCCCCCCGCCGCCCCCCACCCCAGCAGCACCCGGCAAATGAGGACTGGGAGTTGAAGTGCATCCTTGGAGACTTGTTCCATTTCACTTCCTGCAGGCTCCCAGCTGGATCAGCCCAGTGCCTGCAGGGGTATCCTGCTCCCTTATGCACGCAGACCAGCTTCCTTCCCTTCCCTGTCTCATTTCCTCCTGGGGTGACTCCCGGGAACATATCACTAGCCTCAAATCCTAGTGTCAGTGTGCTCCCAGGGGAGGTACTCAAAATGCACTAGCCAGCACAGCAGGAGAGGCTGGGGTGGGGGTTGGGGTGGTAGTGGAGGGAAGATGAAGGACCCTGAAAGCTGCAAATCCCTCCACAGGCTGGCCTGACCCACACTTTGCCACCCTGATCCTGGGTTCCTATAGCCCCCTGCCTCCCAGCTCTGGAAGAAGCATCTCAACAGTGTCTCCTGGTGTAGGGGTGTGTGTGTGGGGGGGATCACTCTCCTTGCCTTTCCCCTCTGCCCATCCAAACCAGCTCCCCACATCCTTTGGAGTGCCGGCCACTGGGAACACCCCTCCTGGAACCTGGCTCATGTTTGTGTGCTAATGTTTGTCTGTATTCCCTTCCCTCCTCCAACTCAGTTGTCAGGTTCTGTCTAGCTGGGCACCATGGCACAAGTTTTTTTTTTTTTTTTTTTAAGTTTGGTTTAGTTAGTGTTTTATTCTTGTTTTGTTTGCTTAGTTGGTTGTTTGGTTTTTAGTTAGGGGTTATTTTTTGTTTTGTTTTGTTTTTTCATTTTGTTTTGTTTTATGTCACATACCATACCTAGCACAATTCTGGTGTAGACACATCATCAGTGTATTTATTCACTCAACATTTCAGCACATACACATATGTATTGAGTGTCCACTACATTCCAGGTTTCGGGGATATATTTCTGTCTCCCAGCTTAAACACTGGTGCAGGAGACAGGAACACGAGGAAGTATTAGCAGTTACAAAGGAAAGAAAGCAGGGAAGATGACAGGATTGCCACATCTCTGAGCAAAGACGTGAAGATAAAGAGGGAGCAGTCTGGACAGATATCTGGGGGAAGACTACTGCAGGCAGAAAATGCTGAGACCCTGAGATAGGGACATGATTGATGCACTGAAGGGACAGCAAAGACGGTGACATGGAGTAAGCAAGGAGGTTAGAGACATAGGGGCAAAGCCTCAGGACCTGTGGCCATCCTAAGGATGTGGGCATTGGTTCTAAGTAAGATGAAGGCATGAGAAGCTTTGGCTTAAAGAAGTGACATCATCTGACTCACATTTTAACAGACTTCTCTGGCTGAACGGGGGGAAGCAGTTCAAGGAAGTAAACTGTCCTCTAGGTGGGAAATGATAGCAGTTTGTCTGGGTACGTTTTGACAGTAGAGCCTATCAGATTTTCTGTTGGGTTGGATGTAGGGTGACTTAATGTTGATGCCTCGGTAGAGGTGGTTCCTGTCACATTTTTCCACCGTAAAGTTACCACTTTTCTCTTTGTAACTGATAAGCAACTTGTGGGAGATATTTTTAGATTTTGTAAACATCCTCTGCCTCATTCCAGTTTCACCCAGTACTTTAAGCATCCATTGATGATTCCGTTGCTTGAACCCATCATTGGTATGATAGTTATCAAACGGTGATTTTTCTAACCCCATCATCTAGTCAATGTTTGTGAATTGGCACTCTGACGTAAGGAAGAGCTTTTTATCTCCCTTGATTATTTACCTATATGAGTGGACTCACGCATTCTCTTACTTGTTATTAATATCATTATATATTTTGATGCTCAAAATGCCCCAGGATTGGGCAGGTGGGAGTTATTGCAGTTTGACTGCTGTGTCCTTCTGACATATTGCCATTCCTTGAGCACTTGCTGACTTTCTGGCACAGTGAGAAGTTCCAGGCTTGGGGTTGTACCTTCCTTGCTCTATTCCTGCAGGCAACTCTTTCTCCCAGGAGCCCTGACTCCCTTTTGACTGAGAATGGTATCAAGAGACCAAGATCTGGACATACACCATATTTCCAAATTATGCTTTTCAGTCCTCCTTGCTACTGGTCAATAAGAATTCTCCTAACTTTAACAGCTCAGCTTTACCCAAGTCCAAAGCGAACGGAAAAAAAACACGAAATGCTAGAAGCTGCCAACCTTAAGATGTTCTTCATGAGATACAAAGTGATGACAATCATAAACTCCTAAATTAAGTGCCTCTCCACACCTAAACACCTTTTGGTATGCTTAGCAGGTCACGGTGGAATTAACACGCTGTACTCATCCTAGAGAAGTTCACTATCTAGACACAACAGAATAAGTTAAAACAGTTTTCTATGAAGGGGATCAAAATGTTCTCGGTTTTATTTTCTTCATGAAAATGTTACCTTAACAAACCTTTTCTATTCCAACCGGCCTTGGAAACATGTAAAATAATTGGGGAGAAGTGGGCCCAAATGAGGCTGCTTATGCTCACTGATGCCCTTCTTTATCATGGTGACCACGTGGCCTCCTTTGAACCCTTAGCTCTCTCTTTGTAGGTGCTAAGCATAGCATAGTAGGCAGGCAAATAGCATTATCCAATGCATGAGTCACTTCACTGCTCTCTCAGTGGACCTCACGAACCCTGTTAAACTAGGCAAGATCACTGTTCCTGTGCCCCCTTTTCCCAGATGAGAAAGTGAGAGAGGGAGATGAAGTGACTTTTCTAGTTGCATGGATGGCAAATATGGACCTGAGCACCCTTTCTGAGTAATGTCTAGCTTTCTTTCCTTAGTGTTTTCAACCCTGCCTCCATATTAGGATAAAAGGACTGGGACCCAGAGATTCTGTCTCTACATGTGTGGCAGCAGGCCAGCCTCGGTTGGTTTTTACAATAGCCCTGCTCTTCTGACGAGCAGCCAGGGATGAGAACCACTATGCCACACCTTGCTAGGCGCAGTCCCTCCAGTGGGTTAGGGGACCAGCAAGTTTGGACCTCATACACAAGATCTGCTGAACAAAGGGGCGGTGTTGGGTGAGGCTCAGCACCATACAGGAGGGGTGCAAAAGGGACCCTGGGGATCATGTCCAAGTTCCTATGTTGGGCACTTTATCAGAGGCTTCACTCTCTCTCAGATAATCCCCAGGTGTTGTTTACAGTGATGGTGGGGGAGTTGAGGAGGTGAGGTGGAGGGGGCATTACATCCTAGCCCTGGCGCTCCTGGATAAAGAAGAGATGTCCCATATGGAGGATGTTTGACTAGGGCAGCATAGTGGCATCTTGCTCTGTCCTTCCCTATTTTATTTATATTTATTTTTTTAATGTTTGTTTATTTTTGAGAGAGAGAGAGAGAGAGAGACAGAGCGTGAGCGGGGGAGGGGCAGAGAGAGAGGGAGACACAGAATCAGAAGCAGGCTCCAGGCTCTGAGCTGCCAGCACAGAACCCGACATGGGGCTCAAACTGGTGAACTGCAAGATCATGACCTGAGCCGAAGCTGGATACTTAAATCAACTGAGCCACCCAGGCGCCCCATGTCCTTCCCTATTTAAGGTTTCCTTCTGCCTGACAATGTAGGATTTTATTCCTCCACGCTACGTGTGAAGAACATTCTAAATATAAAGAAGGAAGTAAAACAGAAATTGTTGCTTCTATTTCTATCTGCTTTCTCTGTCTTCTGTTACTATTCCTCTAAGCCACAAGTGAGGGCTCTGTCTCTCCTTTGTTCTTATTGCTCTTAGAGCTGTAACCGCCTCTTCTCGCCTTTAGCATCTTTGCAGGCTCAACTCGATTTGAACCTTTGCCCTTCTGTTCATTCTTGGTCAGGTTTCCCCACTTCCATCATTTTTGCATGCCCATTGAAAACATGAACTCATAGATGAGCTACTTCTGGAATCATGGTTTCTTTAGATGTTGTCTCTCTTTTCTCCCTCTTAGGTTCCTTTGAGGTTGTAATGTAAACATTTGGTTTTGACTTCCCCTTTTGGGCCTTCTGGTCTTAGGATCTGGTGTCTTTGTTTTGAATCTTTAGACTTCGCTTTCCCAAATCTTGAGCCCACTGGAGACTAGGACCTGTGAAGTGTGGTCCGCCGGCGGAGTCTGGCCCAGATCAAACACAAGATTGGATTTGGCCAATGCCAAATTTTTAGATTTCAGTTTGAGCTCCCTGTTTGCTCCCACGTCTCCCTATCATCTTACACATCTGATTGCTTCCGGCATTTTAGCTCCCTGGCTTCTGCGGACATTGAAGTTTGCGAGCCCTGCCTCAGGCTGTGACTGGGTTCTTTCCTCTGTAGTGATTTGCCTGATCTCCTGCTCCTGCTGCTGGCCCACTTTGCGGTGGAGCTCCCACCTGAAGCGCCTGCAGCCTTGGGCAGGGTAAATTCAGGCAGCAACACAACCAGGCACAAGCCCCCACCGCCAATCAGGCCTGACTCCTCACTGTCCTGGAAACAAACTGCATCCAGGATCGCGGGTGCATCGGCTCCTCCCCCACCCCTTTCTAGGAAGATACTCACTCTCTTGGCACCCCACATCAAGTCAGTTTATCCTGGCAGTGCCCGTTCCCTTGCCCAACTTTGCCTCATGCCTGCATCTCTGTCCTGGAACCCATCTAAGTGTCCCTGCTCATCTGGGACTGTGGCCAGTCTTTCCTCTCTCCAGTCCTCAGGGTCGGGATGGAGCCTGGCTCATGGATGGGCCCCACTAACATCATTTCATGAGATGCCTCCTGAGGCCCCGACTGCTCTGCTCCTTCTTCCTACAGCCTCTTCCCAGGACTTCTTGGTAATTCAACCTTCCTCCAATTGTCAGCTCAGCCTCTCTGCCCCATCCCTATTCCTGGAATGGCTTGCAAACTACATCCTGTTCTTGTCTATTACAAAATCCAAGATGACTGACCGCTTTTCTCCAAACTTCCCCAAATGTCTCCCTCATCAAATAATTATTTCTTGATGGTCATCACTGAGCTCTGAGCGATCATCTACCTCACTGCATCGGTCCACTTCCAGAACTAGACTCGTGTGCAGAAAGGACTGTTCTCCACAACAAAGCTCTTCAAACGTTTTCAGATTTCATCAACGAATGGTCGCGTGGTTTTTGGCACAATTTTGCTATGTCTGGAACTCTAATTCTTTGAAAATTGGTTCTAATGGTTATGCCAAATTTATTTTCCAGAATTCTCAATTAACTAACGCATTTCTACCAAACATTCCTTAACCATCCCCTTTTGGCAAATTCCTCTGTTATCTTCGGCAAAGAGCTCACAAATTGGAGTATCCCAAAAGGAAACCTCTGGCATCTTTTCCTACATGGAAGGTAAAGCTAACATCTGGAGCAGTATCACATGCAGACAGAACTTAGTAAACCTCAGACGACGATGCCAGCCAGCCAAGAAGGAAAGTTCTATAGAACGCCTCGCCTCTGCACATGCTAGCTGCACACACTTGCTCAGCGGCGAAAGCACCTTTCTAGAGCCACAACTTCAAGTTTACGTTTCGGAGAGGATGAGCACTCTGTGCCCAAAGCAGTAACATTGACAGAGTCCAAATGTGGCATCCTTTAAGGAAAACCAGCCCTAAGTGGAGACCCCGCCCTCCTGGCCACTCGCTGCTGGGGGACATCTCCACAGTGGAAGATGACAGCGCCTCAAAGACCATCAAAAGAAGAGCACAAGGGGAGAGTTTTTCAGTGCCTTTAATCAAGGATATTTTCATCTCCTTCTTTGTGATTACTGCCTTGAAGTAAATCTGCATAGTGCTAAGCACTCGAAATGACACAGCATGTTTGAGAGCAAGTGGGCGACGGTGCTTGAGGAAAATCGAACATCAGGATGCCTCCGGCTGCTGGTCAGGTGCTTACTGGCCATTACTCAGCTTCTGGGCAGGGTGAACTGTGTCCCCGGGAGTTCTCTCATCGCCGTGGCACCAGCCAGGGAGGGAGGGCGCACATTGAGGTGGTGAGGCCTGAGCCTCTGGGCCAAGCAGCCATTGTCAGGCCCATCGGGCTGTGGTGCACAGGGAAAGGGCCCAGGCAATTAGTGCTACAGAAAATGTTACCACCAATGGGGGCCAATGCCAAACTGATTAGTTTTTCCTTGGCCCAATCATTAGCTCCTCCCTTGGGGCAAGCATGCAAGGCCCAGAGCTCTTTTAGTGCCTGGTTGCAAGGACATGAAACAAAAAAGGAAAACAAAACAAAACAAAACTTAAAAGCTTGGTCAGTGACACCCTATTCATCTTTTGGAGGGTGGAGGAGGGTGAAGGCGGACTGGCGTCAGGGCCCTTCTCTGTCATCAGGGTCCACTGAGTGGTCCCCTGGTATATGACCTAGGGCCTGGCCTCCTGGCAGTGATGCATCACTTGCTCCACCAGGAGACACCTGCCAAAACTCCCTGTCTCTTAGAGTTTGCAGAGGCATAGGTGTCGAGAAACATACAAGAATGTACTTAGCAGCACTGCTCAAAGCAGCGAAAAAATAATTAGAAATCGCACTAATAACCAACTAAGCCTTCCCTCAATGGACAGAAGGTGGAACAAGGGGATCCTTTCCCCCTTCAGATTCCAAACTGGACAGACTTGACCCTTCCTGCTTCAGTTTCTCCTTGGAAGATGAGGAGAATAGCACTTGCCTCTCATGGATGTGAAGATAAAAAGAATAAATACTTATGAACGGAGATAAAGGCTCAATAAACATTTACTAGTAGTAGTAGCTTAGTAGAGCTTAATTCTCACATCTCAGTCATTCCTACTTACCTCTGGGCTGCCGGTGAATTAAATCCAATGTGGAAAATCCACTGACACCCCGGGCCACTCAGGGATCACTACCTTTGATTCTCAAGGGCAGATATTTAGATGGAAAAAAGCTAGAAAGGCATTTCCCTGGCAGAATAACATTGTAATCAGTTCCAAAGAAAAGAGAAAATCTAAGATGCCTGGTTGGCAAGCCCCAGAATTTGTCACAATTTTACCTCATTTGAATGTACACATACACACATATAGTGGAGGAGATGTCCAAGTCCAGAGCAAGCAAACAGTTCATCTGTGGATGTGCTACAATCAAGATGTTAAATGAGATTTTTCTTTTTCAATCAGAGAATTTTCCGGAGACAAGAACTGAAATAATATTCAGAGCATTGGGTTGCATTTATCTAAGAGAATTTGTTTTCTTTGAACACTGCACATGGAGCACTGCAGAGAATAGGGGCTCATTGTAGCCCAGCTCATTTTTTTTCTTGGGTGCGCCAGGATGCAGAGCCAATTGGTCGCTTGAAATGAGGACACCACCCAAAGATAAAGCCCATGACAGCTCCAAAGGAAAGTGGGGGCTAGTTCTGCGCTTCTCCGTCCAAAGCA